>NC_047560.1:51863441-52572098 GCF_902806645.1 Magallana gigas
CCAAGGATGCCTCCATATAAATGATATGATATGAACAATAAGAGCTTGGTGTTCTCAAGAAGAAGAATTTTAAAGGAATGTTCTATGAATTCCTTCTTAAAAAAATTTATATCTCATTTATGGCTCCATCTTTGCCCAAGGGGTCATGATTCGAGCAAACTTGAATCTAAACTACAAGAGGACTCTGACCAATCATGGCTTTGCTGTTCTTAAAAAGATTTTTAAAAATGTTCCTATGTATTCCTATGTGAAACTCAGATTCCCAATGTGGCCCCCCTTTATCGTGGGGGGTCATGATTTGAACTACATCAAATATACACTACCAGAGGATACTATCATTTAACTATGACCAATCACAGCTTTCCTGTTCTTGCGAAGAAGATTTTTCCTATATATGTCTATGTTAAATTTTGATAACCCATGCTACCCCCAGGAGTCATGATTTCAACAAACTTGAATCTACATTTCCTGAGGATGCTTCCACTTGAGTTTCAGCTTTCCAGGCCCAGTGGTTCTTGAGATGAAAATCTTTAACATATGCCATTATTTTTTACTAATTCATAATTATCTCCCTTTGGAATAGGGCCCTTCATTTAAACAAATTTGAACCCCCTTCACCTAAGGATACTTTTTGGCAAGTTTGGTGGAAATTGGTTCTTGAGAACAAGGTTAAAATGTGAAAAGTTTACTACTACAACGACAGCTACGACAAATAACAAACAAATTTTGATCTGAAAAGCTCACTTGAACCTTCTGCTCAGGTGAGCTAAAAATTGTATAAGCTACTTCATACTTGAATCTTGACTAACATATTGGAAACTTTTTTTTTCAAGGTTTCCCATTTTCTCTTAAAAATTGTTCCACCATTTTCTTTGCTTTTTTTAAGAGCATCAAGGCAATGCTCCCTTGAGGGGCATTTCTTCTGAAATGTCCCTCAAAATAACGAGAGAAGTATTTCTTTATCTCCTCTTCTTCAGCTGGAGACCATCTGACTCTTTCAGCTAAAAAGAAAGAAACATCAGAATATTTGTTTCACAACAGAATAGACATGGAGTTGCATTGTAAAATCTCACAGCTTTTATGTGTATTTCAAACTTCTGACCAAAATTATGCTTAGAAAATTTCGTTCTCCATTGTCTGAGTATTTAACCATTATAAGCATCCATCACTCCATTTTCAATGCAAAAATATATGTTAAAAAATATAAGAAAAAATGAGCAAGCTCATTTACCCCACACTCCCCTAAAAGTTGACAATGCAACAATGACACTGTGCACTTTAAATATACTGGGTATGTAAAATTCAAAAAGGGCATTATTTGCAAGAATTCATCACATTAAAACTCCATGTCCAACAAATGACAATTTACACATTTAAATAATTAATGGAAACAAATTTATGATGTAGCCACATAAAATTGTTAATATTGGCAAAGCACTTATTTCACGTTTCACGTGAGAGGGGGGGGGCTTGTGTACTTCTATCCTATAAAAAAATCTCTGTGTGTGTTGAATTGTGAACATTCTGTTATCAAAATCAATAGGGTCTTTTAAGGACATAAAATATTTCGCATAAAATTTCATTAGGAGAGCTGATTCCAGTAGATTTCCTTATATATACTTAGCTGGAAATTCAAAACTCTAAGGACAAAAATAATGGAATCGGAATTTCCTGCAATATGCACATCTATACACTGTATCCTAAATATTTGCAAAGATTAACAAAATTCTGCGCAATGGTTTAAAAGGAGTTGTGCTGACAAAAATACATGACTGACTGATTGACGTACAGGTCAAAAACATTATACTTCACACAACTTGTTGTATTAGGTATAATTAGGCAGAAAAAGCATGTTCAAATACAAGTACTTACATTTCTTAGCCTTTTTTCTACACACTGTAAAGTCGTCTTCAATGTCAATGTCTTGAAAAAGAAAGTATATGATATAAGAAGCATTAATATAAGATGCAGACTTGAAAGATGCTGTCATAATCAGCTTATTTTTATTGTGCAATGGTAATTTTGAAGTTTTACACACACACACACAAAACCCCAATTGTTTTGTCCATTTCGCTTGGGGCACATATATCAATAATCTAGATCCTAAAAATGCTTTAAAATAGACTTTACATTCCATGTTGTGTACATGAAAATAAAGTAAGGGATTCATGATGAATCACACATCAAGAAGTGTTGTTTTTAATGAGGTACCAAAAACAAATTACAAATACAGTGATATGTTTACTGCAAATAATGTAAACGTCATAGATGCTGTTCATGACAATACAATGAAAAAGTTTCTTTCTAATTCCTGTCTTATTGACATTCGAGATAACCTAAGAATTAACATGTACATACCAATCATCCACATTTTTCCCTTGATCAGCAGCATTTTCAGTGTCTGCAAAAACAACATGAATAACTAAATAACTGAATAACCAAATTAAATTTAATGAACACTGTAAACTGAGTATTATATGCATCAATAAGATATCACTGAATTTTAAACAACATATGCGCAACCAATATTAATTGTCACAGACCACATGGATCAGTGTAACTTTTTTCATAACACTACTGAAAGCAATGCGTATCTTTAACTGTATAAATACCGGTATGGGGTCAAGAGGTCACAGATGTGCGTATATGTTTGGATAAACGTTTGACGTAAAAAAAAATTCTGTGACCATCATAAAGGTTCGATGATACATTTCAGTGTATTACATACATGCCGTTGGGTTTGAAAAATAATGTATTTTCAAACATTAAAAGTCACAATCAATAACCATGGAATTGGCTTATCTGTTAAATACAGGAGAGAGATAACTATCTATGCAGTCCACTTCTATTACATGAATAAACCCAAAGTGCTAACACTAAATCCCCTCATCCCAATTTCAAATTTAGGGGAGAAAAAATTATCATTGCTCATCAACATTAGTGGTATCTGAGTTGCCAAAAAAGATGGGTACCCAAGAACTTGCAGTTGCTATAACTGATACAATTGAGGAACATACAATTGATTGTTGCTATCTAAAAATCTAGTATCTCAAATACTTATGATAGATATATGCAAATGATGTATATCCAAATTGAAGTCTCAATAAGTCTACATGATATACCCTAATCATTAAAAAAATCTTTAGGTATATTGCGACTTTTATCGGTCCGTTTGAGTTTGAGATACCAATGTTTGACTGGATATAATTTACCTTGCTGTTCTTGATCTTGGTCTTGAATTTTTCTCTCAAGTGTTCCAAGTTCTACAATGAATGAACATTTTACAGCATATACTTTAAATGTATTTGCAAACTAACTAATCAATGCTTATCTAAATGTATTTGATCACTATGTGATTTCCTTTCAAAATTTTTAAAATGTTTTTAAAGTTTTTTTTTTACCGTCAAACTGAATCTCGACAGCTTCTTGTTTTGGTATTTGCCAACAACGTTGAATTCCTGAATTAACATAAGCTTTGCCAATGTCTAATCTCTCGATCATTCCATATGTTTGTCTGTATACGAGGTCATGGACCTTCTGTGTATTGGCCAAGGTGATTGCAGATATATTTCATCTCGGTGTCATTCAGATTAAGGGCCTAAACAGAAATTCAGAATTTTTCTTTGAACTAATTGAACTTTTTAAATCCATCTTTTGCCAGGAAAAAAACAAGATGTGTTTGTGAAACACTATGCGCCCGGCGGCAACAAAGTTAAAAAAAATATATTTTTAGCATATTGATCACAGTCAAGGCCACAAGGTCATTGACCATGGTGTCATTTGAAAGAACTTAATCAGTGGAGTATGCATACTAAATATGAAGTCCCTATTCTCCTATGGTTCAAAAGTTATGGCAAAAAGTGTAAAGAGCTATTTTTAGCATATAGGTCACAGTCAAGGTCACAAGATCATTGACCTTGCCGTCGTTTTGAAAGGACTTTATCGGTGGAGTATGCATACCAAATATGAAGTCCCTATCTCCTATGCTTCAAAAGTTATGACAAACAGTGGAAAAAGCTATTTTTAGCATATGTCACAGTCAAGGTCACAAGGTCATTGACCTTGATGTCATTTTGAAAGTACTTTATAGTGGAGTATGCATACTAAATATGAAGTCTCTATCTCTTATTGTTCAAAAGTTATGGCAAAGGTTAAAGTTGACAACAGACAGACAGACAAACAGACAAACAGATAAACAGACAGGACAAAAACAATATACGCCCGGGATCTATCGATCCGAGCGCATAAAAAGTAAGCTACATAAACTTAATTTTCTGGTTTTCGGGCATCTTCTTCTAAAACAGATGTGAGTAGGGGGCATTTTCTAAAATCATTTTAATATCGGCTCTAAATTATATGGGAGGTATTTTTTAATACCCAAATTTTCTATATACAAAAATGAGATCAATTCTTTGTTCATGATATTCTTTCCATGTCAAAGTCCCATTATCCATTAATTGCTTCAATATCATTATGTAAAACTTGTAGGCATGATCTTCAAATGTATTTTTTTTTCATGAATTAACCAAGTCCCTATGCAAGTGGCTACCAGAAGCAATGTTCGACTACTAAACTAAGAAAGAGTGAGGGTGGAATTTTTTTTTCAAGATTGGTTTCCACATTACCAAGTTTTCATTTTATCAAAAATACGATAAAATTTGGATTGAGGCTACCTCAACAGATGTGCAAAGGCTTGAGAACTATAATGCCAATTTTTTTCAGCTTTAATATTATAATTTTAAATTAAGAAAAATTAAGCAAACCTGGGCAATTGTTGCAGTGTGTTTTCTCAAGTTGTTGGCATAGATTCTCTCTGGGAATCTCAATGCAACTTCACTTCTGAATTTCACTTGATCAAGTGATTCCCCTGCTCGAACAACAGTGCGACCTGTATAACCACAACAAACATGATCACAAACAAGTCTTACAATAAATAAACTTAATTTGGGTAAATACAAATAAAACATACAATGAAGCGCATTGAAGTGGTAAATTTTTTCGTTTGGATTGAACGTTTTCAGCTATCTTTAGACACGCCCATTTCTTTAGAAAGGAAAAATCGGTCAAATGATTCAATAGAACACCTGTAGAACAAGTATTCCATAAATATAATAGCCAATCAAATTGACGGTCTACATAAACGTGTTCAACTGATACATGTGTTATGCTTACTCCGGTAAACAAAATCATAATTATGTACATATTTGTTGCAATGCTTTTATTACAGAAGCGGAGACTTTATATATAGCTTTTTCGTATTTAAAAATATTCATGTCAGTGTAACTCATGTTGCTTGTTGCGGAAAATGGGGTGTCCTAAAACATTACGACGGCTATTTTTTTTTTCTCGTTTCTAAAGAAATGGGCGTGGTGTAATGTTATAATTGACGTTCAAAACATGACTCAGAATATTTCATCCAAATGGAAAATTTTACCACTTCAATGCGCTTCATTGTAGTTACCACTCACCGGTATTGGCAAACATGTAGTTATTCTCTGGTCGAATGCTTGCCATTTGTCTGGCAACTGGGTCACTCAAATATTCCAGCACTTTGTTTGTTTCCTTTGGGATTAAGACAGGTACACCCCTACCAGTCTGCATGAAAAATATTGACAAGTTAGAAAACTCATGGTTCATTTGCTTATTAGAGATAATCTAAGGTAATGACAGTACATACATGTACTAGTTTTCATCAAAAAAGTTTTTACATGTATTGACCTCAAGTAATAAAAATTACATGTATTGTACAAGTAATAATAATCAGTAAACTCAGAACACACATAGCTGAACTAACTACATTTTTAAGCATGAGACATGATATAATTATTAATTAATTAATTATGAATTAGAAATGCTTATAAAGCAGATATTAGGATAGAAAAATGATTTTGCTACACATTTGAATTACATTCTCTGATAAACAAATCTAATACATACTTTGCCTCGTATTTCCACAAGATCTTGAGTTTTGAGAAGCATTTTCTCAAAATCTGTTAAGTGACTCCGCAGGGCCATGTTTGCTTCATCCACTGACATTGATCTGTTTTTGTAAGCTTCAATACTACAAAGGAAATATTATGAATAGTATTTTAAATTATTCAATATTTACTAAGCATTGGATTTCTAAAATCCAAGTTTAAAATAATCTTCACATAAGGCGTTAAACAATATGCATGATTCAAAATTTGTACTTAGGAAATAGATTTACCGATGACCTAAATTAAACAATTAAGTCAAGATTCATTTTTAATTATCATACTATTGCTTAAAAGGTTTTACCTAAGGCATTCTAACTCTCCTGGTCTCCTTCTGTTGTACAAAAGTAACCTTGCCTCAGCAAGTACAACTGCTTCTCGAAATACAATTTCATTGCTGTTGTTTGGTGTGAGGTCTAAGTTCTTTATTTCCCTTACAAGATAAGCTGCTATTTTCTCTATATCAGATGGATCGGGGAGCTCTTTTCTCTTGTTGAAATGCCTCACATCCAATGTAATTCTTGCCAGCTTTGTCACTTTCACGCTCCATTCCATTCTTAGCAATTGTAAAAATTCACTGGCCTCTGTTTTTGCTTTGTCATTACCCTCCTTGATTCCGATTCCTAATTTTGCATTTGCTAATCTACTTAAATCGTAGCCTAGCTTAATTGCAGTGCTGGGATTTTTCAAGTCAGCATTTTCATCTTCTTCACAAGCTTTTACTGCACAAGACACAACTCTATCAAACTGTTTTGGGGCTATAAAATAGTGCATGGAAGCAGAGGGGATTTGCGAATCTTCTCTAAGAAGGGAAAGCAGCTTTGCCGACAATCTCATTCTAAAACTTGTAAAGTTTTTTCTTCTAAGTTTGTTTCCAGCATTTTTCATAAGCCATATGTTACCTAAAACTGTGATAAGATGGTCTCCTTGAGCTATTTCAGTTGTCTTGTCTCTTATCATAGATGGGAAAACTTCTGTTTTTAACTTGGTTGACGCTGAGGAAGAAATTTTACCTGCCATAATTTTGGACTGAATAATAGCCGCGCCCTTTGAATCAATATTCTCTTGGATAGGACATGCGACCATGTGTTTTGTGATGTTTTCCAGGACAATCCATTCTTGACAATTCGGACATGGTCCGTAATCTTTGACATTGAATTGATTCGACTTTCTGCGTCTGGTCAGCAGTATTTCCCCTTCTTCTGCTGCAAGAACTCTTAGATTATGATTGTTGTTTCCTTTGTTTCTAATCAGAGTTTGTAAGTTCTTTAAACGCTTCTTTAAGTTTGACCTATATTCATCATTTTCTTTTACTTTGTCTATCTGTTCTTTTAAGTCCAAGATCTCCTTCACCTCCTTTTCATTTCTATGCTTATGTTGAAGATGAGTTTGTATATGCGTCACCAATTTATAACAAAACATGCAAGAATGCACCGTATCATAAAGTCTACCATGTTTTGAATTGCTTGAATTCTGTTCATATTTCTTCGAATAAATCTTTGTATTTGTCTCATCCAAAATACATTTGTTTGGCAATATATTGCGTTTGAATGGAACACTTGATGTTAACAAATCTGGATTTTCACAATTGTCAGGAGCATGTTTGTCTGGAGCATGTTCTTCAGGAGCATGTTTGTCTGGAGCATGTTCTTCAGGAGCATGTTCTTCAGGAGCATGTTTGTCAGGAGCATGTTTGTCTGGAGCATGTTTGTCTGGAGCATGTTTGTCAGGAGCAGGAGTATCTTTTGGAAATTCCCATTCATCCGACACATCACTCTCGTCATCAACGCTTTCACAGTCAAAGTCTGGAATATACACTGATTCTCTATCACTGTCTGTTTCTCCAAATTCCTCCTCATCATCAGAAAAATTCATGTCAGCCAGCAGCAGTTTTTGACCCTTGGGTTTCAAAGATGTACCGGTACACTGTCTGTACAAGGTTTCCCTGATAGGATTTACAGATTGATCATCAGATGCTGGCAAATCTGCTTCGAATGTAGCACTGAAAATCTGTGGTTGACAGTTAATACTTTGACAATGGTTTATTTCTGTACTTAAGATGCTGTCATCTGACCGAGCCTGATTGTCATGATTTTCAGTGGGTGAGTAAAGCCCTGTATTAATAGTGTTTCTGTAAATCTGTGTGTGGGTATCAAAACATTGATCAAATGCAGGCAGTTTGACTTTAAGGGCCTTGCAAGGTTTAGGTAACAGAGACTTCTGTGGCATTTCACCAATGACCAGTTGTGTATGAAGAGTGTCAGAATTAATTTGACTGTTTTCACTGACTACAGAGGTTAAATAAGCTGACAACTCAGACATTGTGAAAGTTGTACAAGCTCCTGAGGGGATGAAAGTGTCAGATGATCGCTCCGCTGAGCTTCCAATGGTGATTTCACACGACGTACTTTCAACAGGAATAGCTGGACTGCTTGTTCTTTCAGTTGAATCAATTTCTGGAGTTGTCCAAATGGTTGGCGACATCTCCTCTGACAATGTGGCACCACGAATGCTAGAGGAAGTTTCTGTTGACACAGTTGCTGAGCTTATCATTCCAGGAGTCTTTTGTACAGTACTTGAATGCGGCACAGTTGCATCCTTAGACATCACCCCCATTTTTTTCATGCTTGCAACAGAGGACTGGACTGTCATACTTTCTTCACTGACTAAAGAGGTTGAATCTCCTGAGGGGATGAAAGTGTCAGATGATCGCTCCGCTGAGCTTCCAAAGGTGATTTCACACAACGTACTTTCAACCGGAATAGCTGGACTGCTTGTTCTTTCAGTTGAATCAATTTCTGGAGTCGCCCAAATGGTTGGAGACATCTCTTTTGACAATGTGGCACCACGAATGCTAGAGGAAGTTTCTGTTGACACAGTTGCTGAGCACATCATTCCAGAAGTTTCTTCTGCAGTACTTGTACAGGGCACAGTTGCATCCATGCTTGCAACAGAGGACTGGACTGTCATACTTTCTTCACTGACTAAAGAGGTTGAATCTCCTGAGGGGATGAAAGTGTCAGATGATAGCTCCTCTGAGCTTCCAAAGGTGATTTCACACGACGTACTTTTAAAAGGAATAGTTGAATTGCTTCTTGTTTCAGTTGAATAAATTTCTGGAGTCGCCCAAATGGTTGGAGACATCTCTTTTGACAATGTGGCACCACGAATGCTAGAGGAAGTTTCTGTTGACACAGTTGCTGAGCACATCATTCCAGAAGTTTCTTCTGCAGTACTTGTACAGGGCACAGTTGCATCCATGCTTGCAACAGAGGACTGGACTGTCATACTTTCTTCACTGACTAAAGAGGTTGAATCTCCTGAGGGGATGAAAGTGTCAGATGATCGCTCCGCTGAGCTTCCAAAGGTGATTTCACACGACGTACTTTTAAAAGGAATAGTTGAATTGCATCTTGTTTCAGTTGAATCAATTTCTGAAGTCGCCCAAATGGTTGGAGACATCTCTTTTGACAATGTGGCACCACGAATGCTAGAGGAAGTTTCTGTTGACACAGTTGCTGAGCACATCATTCCAGAAGTTTCTTCTGCAGTACTTGTACAGGGCACAGTTGCATCCATGCTTGCAACAGAGGACTGGACTGTCATACTTTCTTCACTGACTAAAGAGGTTGAATCTCCTGAGGGGATGAAAGTGTCAGATGATCGCTCCGCTGAGCTTCCAAAGGTGATTTCACACAACGTACTTTCAACCTGAATAGCTGGACTGCTTGTTCTTTCAGTTGAATAAATTTCTGGAGTCGCCCAAATGGTTGGAGACATCTCTTTTGACAATGTGGCACCACGAATGCTAGAGGAAGTTTCTGTTGACACAGTTGCTGAGCACATCATTCCAGAAGTTTCTTCTGCAGTACTTGTACAGGGCACAGTTGCATCCATGCTTGCAACAGAGGACTGGACTGTCATACTTTCTTCACTGACTAAAGAGGTTGAATCTCCTGAGGGGATGAAAGTGTCAGATGATAGCTCCTCTGAGCTTCCAAAGGTGATTTCACACGACGTACTTTTAAAAGGAATAGTTGAATTGCTTCTTGTTTCAGTTGAATCAATTTCTGGAGTCGCCCAAATGGTTGGAGACATCTCTTTTGACAATGTGGCACCACGAATGCTAGAGGAAGTTTCTGTTGACACAGTTGCTGAGCACATCATTCCAGAAGTTTCTTCTGCAGTACTTGTACAGGGCACAGTTGCATCCATGCTTGCAACAGAGGACTGGACTGTCATACTTTCTTCACTGACTAAAGAGGTTGAATCTCCTGAGGGGATGAAAGTGTCAGATGATCGCTCCGCTGAGCTTCCAAAGGTGATTTCACACAACGTACTTTCAACCGGAATAGCTGGACTGCATGTTCTTTCAGTTGAATCAATTTCTGGAGTCGCCCAAATGGTTGGAGACATCTCTTTTGACAATGTGGCACCACGAATGCTAGAGGAAGTTTCTGTTGACACAGTTGCTGAGCACACCATTCCAGAAGTTTCTTCTGCAGTTCTTGTACAGGGCACAGTTGCATCCATGCTTGCAACAGAGGACTGGACTGTCATACTTTCTTCACTGACTAAAGAGGTTGAATCTCCTGAGGGGATGGAAGTGTCAGATGATAGCTCCGCTGAGCTTGCAAAGCATAGGTCATCCTTGTATTTTTTAATCAAGCTGTGGCGTTTCTTTTTTTCTAATTTTTCTGAAATTAAAGATTATTCCATTGTTAAGGAACACATTCACTGCATTAATGTTGAATTTATACAAGTTATGAACATTCCGTGTATATTAAAGTTAATAAAAAGAAAATGCCATTGTAATTTTCACTGAAAATATTGCAATAAATATTGCAATACAGTTAAAAATATTCAAATATATCGCAATATAAAATCTCTGGCCAATACCCAGCCCTACTAATTTGATTGAAAATACATTCGAAGACATTGCCTACAATGTTCACAATGTGCACACACAGTGGATAAAGCAATCCTTTTGATCAGACATGAAAAGTACATCCGTAAATAAATTATCTTTATTTTAAAGAAAATTCGAAAATTACAATTTAAAAAATACCTCCCTCAATATTTTATTGCGAATAAAACGCCTCCTTCCTGCATCAGTTTTGTAGAAAATTGGCCTTATCAGAATCAGAAATTAAATTTAGATTTAGTCTTAAATACAAGTGGCATTTCTACTGTTTCTTAATTCTATTCCTCTCAGACCTTTCCCTCCTTTATCCCTTAATGATGACTTTTGACGCCTAGACCCCAACCCTTAATGATGACTTTTGATGCATATGATTTCATTGTTGATTTGACTTGAAATTACTGCTTGTTTACAAATTATCAGAACACAGGTGGCCATCTGCAGATTAACAATAGATGATAACATCAAACTCCAGTAAGAAATCATGTGATTTACCTGTGTAAACAAACAAAAGAATCTTGGAAAGTCCCGCCAAAATTCAAAATGGCAGACTGTTACATACAATGTTTTTTGAGCATGAAATTCAAGCTATAAACTACCTATGTCTTGAAAGGTTTTGCAGTGGCAGGTTTGAAAATTATCATGATCTTTATGTGTAATTAGGGTTATATACTCCAACATAAAGTACAAAAACTTTTTTTAAGTTCGGTACAGTGCTGTGCAGATTTCATTACATTTTTCTGAAATTTCAGAAGAAATTTGATCTTATCCTTTGGCTTTGCTAATTTTTAGAGTAAACATTATTTTCAGTAGAAATGCCACATCTATTAGTACCAACAAAGCAACATTTAGAATAAAAGAAATACACAGTAAAACATACTTATATAACAAAATGCTAGGAATGCACGAGTTTGCTTCACTTTAAGGTCATACACAACATTATAGTTTGAACTTTATTGGGCTCTTCACTATAGTTGAAGAGTCCCACTAAATCAAGGACCTGTGTGCAATACTTTTAATGTCTATATATGGATTTGTACACCTCTTCTAGAACAAATTTTGATGGAAAAAATATAGAATTTTTGTTTCAAAATTTTTGTATATTTTTCTTTGAACATGTTGAATAATGCAAAAAAATTCATGATTTGATATCTTCCCAAAAAAACCTAGTAATGCATGCCAATTTTTTGTGTATGAGCATCTGATCTTGAAAAATTACCAGTAGGTAAGGTAACTTGCATATGTCCTTAAGCATAATTCAATTGTTATAACTGTAAAATTTGTAATACATGTATATTTTTGAAATCATGGGGAATGAAACTTTTAAATTTCAAGTGTCAATTCATTAAAAGCATCAAGCATGTTGGCTATAAGTGTGTTTTACTGTAACTTGATAAACATTAACAATATATAATCTTCTAAATATATTACCTATACTTGATATTATCAAGCTTGAATTCTTGTCAAATTTTACAAGTTTTGACAATGATCTTTTCACTCTGTAAAAAATCCAAATAAATCTTGACTGTGAAATATATTCAACTCAGAAGAGTTACCTGGTAATTAATCTGGAAAATTATCAATGTAACAAGTTAAAATTTCTAACATTTTTGTTGTTTTATGTTCCTTATAAATTTTGTATGCAGACTTCATAGGATTAATTCTATTGCATCTGTCTACAAACTTTTTGATAACCCTATATATATAAAATAATACATTCGATTTTTGATTTAATAATCTCTAAACATCTATCAACCTATCATTTTGAAAATATTTCCTGAAATAGAGTAGGGAGGGCTAATAACCATAATTTGATGACAATTTAAGTAGTACAGTGTATTAGATAGGCAGTGTCTACAGGAAGTTAGTAATGAAGGTGCCACAGTATATTACAGACAAAGATTCTAGACCATGTTTTTACATACATTCTCGTTATATGCATCTACATTATAAAGGATGGTAGCATTCTCCAAATCTGTTATAAAATAAATAAACTTACATAGAATTTTCATTCCAAAATGCCACAGAGACAACACCATTTGCACAAACATCCAACACAAATCCAGGCCACCATACTCCCATATCCATTAGGCAAAATATAGGGTCTCCTGTTAAAAAAAATGATACACATATATACTAGTAGTCAAAAATGACCACTTTCTATTACCAAGTATGCAATAAACAAAATAATACATGTATACCCTTTTCCACATCACATCTTGTATCCATACATGTTAACCTATGGTTATGATAATTTTTTTTTTTAATGTAAGTATATATATTTTTCTGAAATATCTTTCTTATCATTAAAATTGATTTGCTATAAATGATTTGATATTTAAATTTACCTTCCATAAACAATTTTGGTGATCCTGAAATGAAAAAGAAAGTCACTTTAGAAAATCATGTCCTAACTGACAAGCTAACAATGTCTCTAAATTTATTTCAAATTTTGAAATTTCATGCAAATGTTTGCTACAATATAATAGATATTTTTGCAATAATCTATCTTTGCTTTCATTTTACACTTTAACAATTTATGGAAAAGAGTCATACAATATTTTCACACTCTATATGTCAATCTGCATGATTTGTGTTATTTTATTCATATTTTATTCATATCTCAAGGTCAATTACTTTAAATTCTAGCTGATTGAAATCATTGAATCCAAAGACTTTGTTAACATTTGAATCTTGAGGAAAGCCATGCAAGCAGCAACAACTAAATTTTTTAGGAATTATTTACCTTTTGATTCACTTTGACCATTATTACTTCTACTCAACTTTTTTCTTTTACGACCTGGCATCTTGATTCTTCTATTAAAAAAAGGAAATTTTTAATAATACTAATGCAAAAATATACAAAAGTTATGCTTATTGTATAATGTAAGAAAGCACTGTTGAGTGTATAGCCAACCGCAAAACTTCAAGACCTAATCACCCAAATATGGATGTACAGAAAAAGATACAGTAAATATTGCACATATTTCTCAGAGACCATGAATTTATTTTCTCTAACCAAGCTTTTTAAGCTCATTCTGTGAAGCATTTGCTTGTTGGTAGATACACTTGGTTGCCAAAATGTAGAGGGTTTTATTTAATCTAAAGCAGAACTTCAAGAAAAACTCTATAACAGAAAAAAAAAACAAATTCAAAAAAACTTTCAGCACTTCTAAAATTATTCTGAACCTTCATTACTTATCACAGCTAGAATACCTTTTTTAAACTCTCATGAATTCTCTATTCCATCTACTAAAATAGTTGCCCCATTTATAAATTGCAACAAAAATGGCAATTGAAACTGCTATGAAAACAATAAGCAACAAACTGAGCAATGTTTCTACAGCAATCATGTGCTTCCAAATAACTTCCATTTTCCAATCCCAGAATTCCTTTTTCTACAGACTAAAGCTCTTAAATTTTGGACATATAAAACATCCTCTCAATTAATGGACAATTTAAGCTCCTTAAGAATGGACTATATAAAACATCCTCTCAATTAATGGACAATTTAAGCTCCTTAAGAATGGACTATATAAAATGTCCTCTTAATTAATGGACAATTTTAGCTCCTCAAGAATGGACTATATAAAATGTCCTCTTAATTAATGGACAATTTTAGCTCCTCAAGAATGGACTATATAAAATGTCCTCTTAATTAATGGACAATTTTAGCTCCTTAAGAATGGACTATATAAAATGTCCTCTTAATTAATGGACTATTTTAGCTCCTTAAGAATGGACTATATAAAATGTCCTCTTAATTAATGGACAATTTTAGCTCCTTAAGAATGGACTATATAAAATGTCCTCTTAATTAATGGACAATTTTAGCTCCTCAAGAATGGACTATATAAAACGTCCTCTTAATTAATGGACTATTTTAGCTCCTTAAGAATGGACTATATAAAACATCCTCTTAATTTATGGACAATTTAAGCTCTTGAAGTATGGATTCTATCCAACTTCTTCTTAAATGATGGATGGAAATTATAACTCCTTAAGTATAGGTGTGTTATTTAAGGAATCACTGTCTAGTTTTGAGAGTATGCCAGGGCATCAACAATAGAGGGAAACATGGGATAATTTGCATAACGGGCGTTGATGTCCCTGGCATACTCTCAAAACTAGACAGTGATTCCTTATATTTCCATTTCATTGTGATCAAAATAAAATTGTAGATTTTAACTTAAAAAATGTAGACATAGACTATAATCACACGAGGACTTTTATGCCAATTTCAATAGTCCTCGCCCACTGACGTCAAACACATAGGCAGCCGCACGGGATTTACATGCATATTTGGCCTTCTTAGCATCAGACACAGAGACAGATGCACACGGGATTTGCATGCGTATTAGGTCTCCTTAGCTCCTGACCTATCGACCTGCCTAATTTACATTCCGGCAGAATTATTAAGAAATAAACTCCGACAACTTTCTCAGAGTTATCACAGAGAAAAAAAAAATTAGAAATGGAAATATTATACATTTATTGCATGATAGTGAGGGAAATATGAAGACTTATTCAGCCAAGAAAAATCATCGCCCGAGGGGAATATGATATTTCTTGGCTGAATAAGTCTTCATGTTTCCCGAACATTCATGCAATAAATTGTTTAATATACCAAAACAAGGAAAACCTTTGGAATAAAGGCAAACTTTAAAATTCTGCACAATATCATTAATTTTGTGACGTAAACCAAGCTATTGTGACATCTACTACTCTCAGGAGTTTTCGTTCAACAAACGAGAACTATATTTCGGGAAAATACACGTACTATGTAATATGATGAAAACCATGCCGACGGCCTGGAAATGTGAAGTTTTACAGCCCGATCACGTGATAACTTAGAACCAATCAGAAAACACATTGTTTAGAATATTTATAATGAGGTATAATAAAAACATTTTCTGATGCCTGGGCTACCATTTTCTAAGGTCACGCTCATTTCTACACCCAATTAAGGTTTAAATGCCCTTCGTCTCAAAAATCAGTATTAAAGATGTATGATCCATGGCATTGCAACATCCAGTCCTTTATTCTTGTATTTACTACAATCAATCTACCATCATTCAATTACAGTGTAAATTAACATTTCTAAATTGTTACAAATATTACAACTCTAGTTTTAATAATGTTTGTCTATACTGGACGTCCGGTACATCAGATTTTTTACCATCTTGAACAAAGTTTATTTATAATGCCTTTAATAATGTGATACATATCATGATAAGGCCAAGAATAAAACAAGTATCATGACACAGCTGTCTGTAATTAAATAAAGTGAGATGTTTACATATTTTCTTGCTTAATTTTTCAGATTTGTTTAATTTGGGGAATTTCTGTTACTAGACATTCATTTCAAAGGAAAAAGGTACATTTTACAGGTGCAGTAGTAATTTTAAAATCCTTGTACACGCATGTTTTTATTGTGTTTGGAATTTACTAGCAAATAAGGGGGGGGGGAAACCTGAAGAGCTATATATACAATATATTACATAGGGAATTTTAATTTTTACTGGCCGAAAGGGCAACCTTCATGCAGTATATGTATAGATTCAGTCAGTCACACCTGCTCTTGCATGTTTTAACAACATCATTTGGCAATATTATGGAGTTTTATGGGTTTGTAACTGTAACTTCATATAGAAGATACACACCTCAAAAATAATTTTGAAAATGTCAATAAAATATGTACCCCAAAAGAGGCTATTTTGCATAAATAGCTAAATGCTCACCAGCTTTTCTTCTATATAAAACTCTAAGCCCTCATTAACATGATTAAGGTCACATCCAAACCCATAAGGGAGGTTGTCATGATTTAATAAAAGGTGTATACTGTATACAGTGAAATTCTCACCCCCGTTTTCCCCAAACTCATAGGTGGAAGAAATTAAAATGACAAATTAAAAAAAAATTGGTACAGTTTTTTAACCAGAACTGTGATCATGGTGATTGGGTATATTTAAAATAGGGCTGTGTATTGAGCAAAAAATCGGACAGCAATGCAAAACAAAGTGAATTTTATTTTTGGTCCAATCGTACCTAACCAAGAACTATTACTTTAAACTGGGAGACAATCTTAAGTATGGACAATTAGCCTCATAATTGAGGGACAATCCTAGCTAGCAAAGTACTATTACTTTAAACTTGGAAACAATCTTAGCTCCCAAAGTATGGACTATTAGCCTCATAATTTAAGGACAATCTTGGCTAGCAAATGACTATCACTTTAAACTTGGGGACAATCTTAGCTCCCAAAGTATAGACTATTAGCCTCATAATTTACGGACAATCCTAGCTAGCAATGTACTATTTCTTTAAACTTGGAGACAATCTTAGCTCACAAAGTATGGACTATTAGCCTCATAATGTACGGACAATCCTAGCTAGCAATGTACTATTTCTTTAAACTTGGAAACAATCTTAGCTCCCAAACTATGGACTATTAGCCTCATAATTTACGGACAATCTTAGCTCCCAAAGTATGGACTATTAGCCTCATAATTTACAGACAATCTTAGCTAGCAAAGTACTATTTCTTTAAACTTGGAGACAATCTTAGCTCCCAAAGTATGGACTATTAGCCTCATAATTTACGGACAATCCTAGCTAGCGAAGTACTATTTCTTTAAACTGGGAGACAATTTTAGCTCACAAAGTATGGACAATTAGCCTCATAATTTATGGACAATCTTAGCTAACCAAGTACTATTGCCTAATTGGCAGATAATGTATTGACTTTATCTATTCATTTACCTAAATATATCATGGCTATCAGTAAAAATACACAACTTACAGTAAAAATACACAAATTACAGCATTTTAATCAAATACCATAATGAAAAGGTAGTGAAAAAATAAGACAGAGCTCTCAGCAACAGATTCATAAAAACCTAAAACAAACATTTCCTTTTTCTTCACCTCAAAAGCTTCAGTCCATTAATAGTTGTTTCTAGAATCATTTATACATTTCCTCAAACCTGTCACATGTCTATCACTCAATTCTTGGATAAAAAACTTCAAAACTTAAAATCTCATTGTTTTAAATGCATTGTACTTTTCTCTGTAGAAACAATTAGTATAGGGACATTTAACAAAAATATTGCTCTTTACAACTGTACACTCACCATTAGATAAGAATAAACTTTTCAACATGGAAATCAGAAAGGATACAAAACGCACGACAAGCATAGAATTCCGGGAACGAAAAAAAAGTTAAACAACAAAATCCATGTATATATATTTCCAAAACATCCATGTCAAAATCTGAGCAAAAAGAGCATGTTTCCGAGTAGTCATAAGGAGAATGAAATAATATAAATCCAATTGGAATATCCTCCATCTTGAGTTGAAGTTTATGTAGCTCTTTATTTTGTCCAGCATTATTACTTCCTGTGATGTCATACAAATATTCTGATTTCAACCCTTAGTTCATGGACCTTTAAATACTTAATATTTATCTTTTTTTGTACTCTTCATGAAGTGAAGTAAAATCTGCTTCTGACATGATAATATTTTGCTTTGTTATTCTATCATTCAAACCATGAAATGCCATTTTCATATAAATTATATACACATACCCACAAGTTGAAATTTATAATTTGGAGAATTTTGAGCTAAAGTGACGTCATCATAATCACAAAAATAAATGAAAACATAAAAATTTAACCATGAGAAAAATTCAAACACTGCATTATCTGCCTCTAAATATGTCAAATGTACATGTAAATACAGAAAACATTATTTTGTACTACAAATTGTAGCTTTGTGCGATTTGCAAAACATGTAGCTAGGGTAAACAGCTATCCGGCTAAACTCCCGTGTTAACGTGACAAAATATTCAATACAAAATTTCACATCATATTATTGATGAAGGATGAATGAAATAACTCAATTCTGATTTGGGACAAATAAATTCCTATATGATAAGAAACATAGTCAATAACCTACCTCACTCACTGTCCTACATTCAGCAGCTGGCAAGATGGCTTCCCTTCTCTGCTTTGTCATCAACTTTCGGAACCCCTCGGTAATGTTTATAATAGACATTAAAAAAAGAGCGGGAAAACTGAGGATTGGGTAAAGAGAGATAACTCTTTCACTCTTGTCCATATAATGGACAAGTGCTGTGTCCAAGATTTACGAGTTTTTTTCCCATTATGAATATTACCTCACAAAGTGTAACTAGGCAAATTTTGGAGTCAGAATTAGGAGTTAAGCTCGTAATTCCACATTAACACCTTAGTTTGGACAGGGCAAATTTTTTAACTCGTAAAGTCTAAACACTAGCACGGACAGACGGACGACGGACAAAATGTGATCAGAAAAGCTCACTTGAGCTTTCAGCTCAGGTGAGCTAAAAAAGTTTACAGACGGACGGACGGACGGACAGACAGACGGACGACGGACAAAATGCAATCAGAATAGCTTACTTGAGCTTTCAGCTCAGGTGAGCTAAAAGACCCATTAATCTCAATCACTTTTAGTGTTCCATCTTTTCAATATTCCACATTTGTTTAAACATCACCATCTGGCATTTATCCCAAAATCATTTTACATTTACTGGTGTAACCCTCCTCCCCCTTTTTGAACTCTTTTTAACTGCTTACACATTATCTTAACTTTGATAGACAGCTTCATTCTTTTTCTTTTCTAGATATGTGAATTTACTTATTTTTTGCATTAAAATTCAAGAATAAAATATTAAGGCAAATGTACAAATCCCCCAAGCCATAACCCTTGCATTACATGTAGGTGACAGGAAATATAATTAAAAATCCCTAAATGTACCTTAATTGTTGACTGAAATCCAGTCAATCCATACCCAAATCAAGCCGCCCAGGTCAATTCGTTCCCTATATTCTGGCTTATCCATCCCCAAAATTTGGTCAAACCGTCCCATCGTATAATTATATATACAATGCAAATCCGCCCCTTAGTTTTGGTCAAACCATCCCCAACTTCGGTCAAACTGTTCCCTGGTAAAATGTTAACGTACACATTATTTTGGTTGATCTGTCCCCTGGTAGATTTATCATTTTTTTATTTAAATGAATTATTTTTTTTTATTTGACTATATTAATGATGTTTAAATCAATATTTTAAAAAACCCTATCGTTTCTAAATAGCTATATAAGGGTCAATTTAAAAAAATGTCTGAATTTGAAATATTAAAAGAGATCAAAAACAAATGTCTTCATTCCTTAAATACGGATAATTTTACATCGGATGACCGAAAAGTTTGTCTCTGGTGTTGCCACAACAAAATCAGAATTAATTCAGAAGTGGACTTCATTTTCCAAAGTTCTTCATTTTATGACAATCGAATAACTCTTACTTATTGTCTCTCGTATGGATTTCCAGAGACCCGCCTCAAAATCAACAACTACGCTGGGTTGTCTTGCCATGTGGTCCAAAAGAACAGAGAGTACCTGAAAAACAGACCAACATGAATTATAATACGCCATTGCCAACAATATACCTTTTCATAATAACTTATTTATATTTATTATAAGAAGTTCTGACACCTTAGCATAATCCGTCTTCCGTTTTCCGGACATCAGGATGAATGCCAGTGGGACCTGTTTTTATCTGCATCGGCAGATTTTATGAATGCATGGATTGTCAACAGCTATTAGAAAGGGGCCCATCCATGCCCCATTCATATAACATCATTTAGGTGGAAAATATTTTTTTTTATTAAAATACAGTGAAGTTTTCCCACCTCGCCATGTGAGGATTAATGGTACCGTAATATATATACAGTAAAACTCATTTAGTACGAACATTGGTATAGTGATTTTTCGGATACAGCGAGGTTTTTTGTAATCCACAGTAAAATTCTTAACAAATCTTTCTATTGCAAAATTTTACGGTTATAACGTTTTTGAATACAACAAATTTACGGATATAGCGAACTGATTTTGAGTCCCATAGAGGTGAATAATAAAGAAATTTAGCACCTAGATATAACAAACTTCTTTTCAGTTTAAAAAAATTTGCACTACCAATTAATAAAATAGTTTGAATGAATTTATTTTCATATAATTTTTTCAATTCACAATCCGATTATTAAAGTTTTCAAAGAAATGAATTTTTATTTTAGGCCTCAATTAGCAAAAATTATAGTCTGGTGAAAGAAAACTTGTATACAGTGAATTCGCTATAGACATTATAATTACAAATTTGCTATATGGATATAACGAATTACGGATATAACGAAGTAATTCCATTGGTCCCTAGGACTTAGCTATAACCTAGTTTTACTGTATACATGTATAAGAAAATCAGTGAAAAATGAGAGTTGAATCAGGGGTACTAAGGGCTGAAAAAAAATTCAGCTCATGGGCACTGCAATATTGGCCCCATTTTGTTTTTAAAAAGTTAGTTCAATCATTGATTGACTGGCACTTATCGATGAATAGAAGTGAGGTGTTCCAAGAGACTTCCGAATAGAAAAAAGATAAATCTCCATAAGAAATCTGTTTTTCATTCCTGTGAAAATCTCTGAGTAAAAAAAAGATTTTGTTTAAAATGTTTAAAATGGAGAAATAATAAGTCTGTTACGAAAATTCAGGGAAACTGGAGTCAAAACATGGGTCGAAGCATAGACCATCTTCGGTTCTGACATTTACACGTTTTCCAGAATTAAAATATGAGGGCTTGTGAAGAAAAGTGGATGTAGGCTATGCCTGTCCACTTCTCTAAAGAGAATAGCCCCATTTATATTGTTTAGAAAATTAAACCGTTGACTTAAAATTCTAATTCTGTTTTATGATGGCTACAGCGCTAGCTCATCTATCTTTTTATTGTTTTTATAAAAAGATAAGCTTGTACAACTACGTTAGTCTTTTTCACTGGAATACGCATGCTCCACTCCATAGTAGGGGATTCTGGGAATACTGTAGATAAACTGTACCATTTGAATTTCTTTTTATATCATTTTCACATGAAATTTTGTGTTTTATTGTAATTGTCAAAAAGTAACTTACAGTAGCTTAAATCTTATAATGCAAAGTTATTTTCAATATTATAGCGAGCGCAGCTCGCCAGCGCACAGCGCCGGCGAGCGAAGCGAGCTCTAAGAACCAGTGTGCACGGGAAAAAGAACGAGCTAAACCTACAGTTCATCAAACAAAATTTTTTGTCTACGTCCCATAATGCTTCTAATGTTTTCACCCGTGGTGCTATGCCAAAAATGGCCGACTTTTTACTCGTAATTTACGGTGTCTTAAGGTTTGAAGACACGTTATGAGTACCGCACATGCTTTGGCGAGACTCAAGAGATTTGTTACTTGCTTCCTTACCTTCGTATTGGGTCGAGATACGTAAACAAAGACGAACAAAGTCATGGATGACGTCACAGTGCTCTCGCGCTATATTTCCCGTGATAAATTTAGAGGTGGATCAAACGTCTGTAATGCGTGTACTAGCTATTTCAGTATAGACTGCGATGCCTCATTGACATATGATTTGTTTTTATTTTTTTTGATATAGAGATTATATAAATATATACTAGCAAGAGCCATACTTTACTGTCATATCGATCCATTTTTAAGCTAATTGTGCATGCATGTACAGAAGGCAGGTAAGTATATGAGTATGGAGGAAATAAACAATAGGAAATTTTGAACTAAATAAAAAGGAATAAAGAGAAAAAATAAACAGTAAAAAAATTATGTAGATATTGCATATTAGTTATACCAGAGACATAAAAAACATTTATTTATAGCGAGCGCAGCGAGCGGCGCGAAGCGCCGCTCGCGTAGCGAGCTCCATAGACAACGTGTACGAACGGAGGAAATTCGAGTTGAAATCTGCACATTGTTCAAAGAAAATTTTGTGGACCCGCGTGAAAACGTTCTACTATCCCAGTGATCCTTTGCGGTGCATAGCAACATGGTGGAACAGGGAGCGTTTCAACGGAAAATTCTTACCTCTAAATCGCATACATCATTTTCATTTAACAATAAAAAATCCTTCTAAAAATATTAAAGTAAATAACACATAAGCCTACGTAAAAAAAACTGTACCTATCTGAACTTTTGCTGACATATGACGTCATTTCCTTCCCCGAATTTGTCCGACAATTTACGATAACTGTCGAGCGCAAAAGAAAGTTAACTATGACGTCACAAAGATCTCGCGTTTTAATTTTCCGCGATACATTTAGAGGCGGATCAAGCATCTGTACTGGATGTAACATGTAGGAACTCCGAAGTACTCAGTATCAGTGTTAACGGTGACTCTTTGGCTGATTAGTTTTGTTTTGATGATTTATTTATTTTTTTGCTTAGCAAAATTAATACACATGCAAGTTCCATGCTAAATTTATTGTCATATTTATCCAATCATATATATGCATACGTTAGGTAGGTGACAAAAAATTATTAAAAAAGAAAAGTCTTAATCATTATTAGATCTACGTGCAGCCACGTCATTTTGTAATGAATAAATCAAAAGAAAAGAAATAACTGTTAAAATATCTACATGTATTTGCTATATACATGTAGTTGCATATGTGGTCAAACCTTTCAATAATATTGGATGTCACACACTAAAAAAGGGCACATGTCTACAACGCTTATATAGCGTACAAACATTGAAAAGATTAAAAACAAAATTGATGTCACAGAGGAAAATAATTAAAACACAGATAACACAGACACACAAATTATTGTTTACTGATTTTAATGATCATTATTAAAAGGTAAAGGAATGATAAAACATAATTGTATTTACATAAAAAAAAAAAAACGGCTTTGTGTTTATCTAAATATTTAAATAATTCTGTTTAACATTTTATTAATGCTCAGTGGTAGTTTGTTTAAGTGTATAAGCCTAGGAAGGGACCATTGGAATAAAAGTTCAATAACTTTAGGTTCCTTGCGGCGGTAAAAGTATCGAAAAGATCAGTTCCTTGACGTTAATGTTTTTATTATCCATCTGATAATTTGATAAGCCATACAAAGAACAAGTCGTGTTTGTTGATTGAAGCACAATTAAAACTTTTATATATATTTAAGTATTGAATCCTTATTTTTTGAAAGATATAGTCTCATAACTGCAACGGTGTGTGCATACAAATTGAATAACGCGCGTTAGCGCGTTATGAAAATTTGTTTGCACACACCGTTGCAGTTATGAGACTATATCTTTCAAAAAATAAGGATTTAATGCTTATATTTACATTTTTCTTACCTTCTTGCCTTGTACGCAAATGCGAATTATACCTCAAAATTACTGTACTATCCTATGGGTAAGTTTAAATAAATGGAAGAGCCACTGTAACAGCCTCAAGCGTGATCTTTGATTTTCGCTTGTGACGTTGTATTTATCAGCGTTCAACGTTTGTGACGTCACAATTAAAACGCGTCATTAAACCTTTTAGTACCATGTCTGTGTTATGGTGCTATATCTGCAGTAGCTTAACATGCAAAATATAAGTGGAATGTAAAATATATATATATATATATATATATATATATATATATATATATATATATATATATATATATATATATATATATATATATATATATATATATATATATACTAAGATGGCGGGGGGGGGGGGTCTCCCCCTTTTTTTTGCTTGTCAAGATTTTTTTGGATGAGTCTGTCCCACCCACTCCCTTTCAAAAACGATGCAACTATACGTGCCTGAAAATATAATATATGTATACATTGTATGCACATGTACTTTGATAAGATTGTCTTGTTATTTATAATTAAATAGTTTATGAACTAAAAAGAAGAAATCACCAACGGTTAATTCATTAAAAAATTGGATAAAAATAACATAGCCCGCTTTAGAGGGGTACAGCTTGTTTTTTTTTATATAGTTTTTTTTTTTACAGATTACGTTACTTTAATATGATTGTCATAATACTTCGTGCATTATATATGACATATCGAACTAAATTATTAATTCACCTAAATAGTATTTCTACTTGTGTCTTATTCTTTACATGTTCTATATTTTTTAAAATTAAACTAAAGTTTAATTTTAGAAGAAGAAAAAAATAAATATATTTATACTCTCAAGGAAAAAAATATGCAGGCTTCAGCCAGGCAACGTCGAAAGCGATGAACGGGGAGTAACTCTAGATTGTATTCTTTTTATAAAATTGTAATCAGGCTGGTCACGTTCAGAGCAAGGTAAGACATGTTTGGGGCACGCATACCAGACAGTTAAAGAATATGTAATTTTTTGTAAACAAGGTTTGTATTCTTATCACTTGACTACAATTAAATTGCAAGCCATGGTGATTAAAACATATTATTCTAATTAGATCTGAAATTATGAATAGAAATATTAAAGTACTTTCGTTTTGAATCTAAATGTTCTGTATATTCAACTCCCTAAATTAGGTAATCTACATTCAAATAATGTTATATACAAAATCAGTTCTTCACTGTGACAGTGTCTAAGAATTTAGAAAACATAAAAATCCTTTTCTTTTATAACTGAACATAAAAAATATAAGTATTACATATTTTTTTAGATATTGGACAACCATGGACCCTCATTCCAGTGCCCAGGATGTACATCGATGTGACCTTTGTGAGACCGCCATCGTACACAGCTACTGTGATTTTTGTCATGTCAACCTCTGCACGCCATGTATAGGCAAACACATCTCAGATGGATACGACAAACATAAAATAGTCCTTTTTAAGGAACGAAGATCAACCCTCATTTATCCACCATGTGAAATACATCCACACAAGAATTGTGATCTTCAGTGTGAGGATTGCGGAAACATTTTTGTTTGTTCTTCTTGTACTGCATCTAAGCAGCACAAGGGACATAACTTTGTAGAAGTTACAGAAGTTTACAAGACAAAGAAAGGAGTTATTAAAAGAGACACAAAAGACTTGGAGAATCATATTTCCCCTAAGTATGAAGAAATTGCACTCGACTTGGAAAATCAGCTTGTCAGCCTGGATGGAGGATATGAGAAACTTACAACAACAATCTCCAAACAAGGAGAGCAGTGGCACAGAGAAATTGACATTGTCATCAACAAAATGAAAACTGAAATCAGCGAGATAAAAGAGAAACACAGAGACATTTTACAGAAACACTTGAACGAAATCAAACAGATACAGTTTCTCATAAAAGAAACATTACAGACCATAAGGAAAATCGAGAAATCCACTGAAGTATCTCCAACCATTGAATACAGCTCTAAGATCAGAAAATTCAGCAAGGTTCCACCCAAGGTTAAGGTATCACTGCCAACATTCATTTCAAAACCAATAGACCACGATAAGCTGTATAGTTTGTTTGGATATATCACCCCATTATCCACTGCTACAGAGGAAAATGTCTTGTCACTGAACCAACCAAACAATTTTGTCAGAGAACTACTGGATGAACCGGCACTTATTACCACAATACAGACTGGGTATAAACAATTACGCTTTGTTATCTATATAAATGATGACAAGATTTGGACGAGTGGAGAGACCATTGATCTCAAATGCTTCAACATTAAAGGTTCACTCCTCCAAACAATCAAAATAAAATCAGAAGAACGCCCTAATGCTATAGCTGTAGACAGTGATGGGGACATACTGTGCTGTGATGGGACAGAAGGGACAGTGAACTTAGTAAAGAATGGACAGACAGAAGAGTTGATCACATTAACAGAGTGGACGCCTATTCAGCTGTGTGCCACCTCTATTGGTGATCTCCTGGTTATCATGCACAGTGATGATTACACTCAATCCAAAGTTGTCCGATACTCGGGATCTACAGAGAAACAAACCATTCAATTTGATGATGAAGGTAAACCTCTGTACTCAGGAAATGGTTATAGTAAATACATCACAGAGAACAGAAACCATGACGTCTGTGTAGCTGACAGTATGGCTTGTGCAGTAGTAGTGGTTAATCAGGACGGGAAACTCAGATGGAGATACACCGGTCATCCCTCAGTTACCAAGAACAAAGTATTTAAACCTGTGGGTATAACTACAGACAGTCAGAGTCGTATTCTCACAGCAAACAGTCACAAACATTGTATCCACATTCTGGATCAGAATGGACAGTTTCTCCGTTACATTGATAACTGTGATCTGAAGAATCCTTGTGGTTTATGTATGGACAATAATGACAATCTCTTTGTGTGCGAGTTTTTCAAAGGCAATGTAAAGAAAATCAAATATCTGAAGTAGACATCATCAATATTAAAATCCTCAGTCCTTTTCAAACAATATACTGGTATTATATATATATATATACACACACACACACACACACACACACACATACTCGTAAAGACATGAAACTCACTACACATGACTTTTCACCAGAAAGTCACTACACTATTTTCTAAGGGTCGTGAAGAAAAAATTTGAGCAAATTTATAAAAGACTGTCTACTCTTATTAGCCTAGGGGGCTGATAATTCGTAAATTCATTATATTAAAAATTTGGGTTTTCCCCTGAACTCCACTACATCAGACCACGTGACCCACCAGTTAGACACACATGATTCTCACTACATTGTCAGGTTTGAAATACACACATGAAACTGACTTCTTACATTTATTTTACTTATGTATCCCATCTTCTCATTATCAAATGATTTGATACACCATACATTCTTTGTACAGTTTCTAAAGAATTATAGCACACAAGTTTTGTGATTTATAGTGGATTTTAAATAACGTATGTGGCAACGCACTTTGAGAAAAGTACACACTTAAAAAAAAATAAAACGCGTTAAACTTAGGACTAAGCTAACGCAGTTTGAAAAAAAAAATTCAAAGTGCGTTATGAAGGAACTTCAACATTTTTTATTATCGAAACACTTAACGCACTTTAAAATAATATGTTAAAATAGAAAAATCTGGAATTGAATTTCTAATTTGCTGATTGTATGATGAATTGTTAACACTAGTAAATCTCATTAACCGTCTTTGAGAACGGGGGTGGGTGTGGGTTAACCAATCATACAGGTCAATTACCAGTGCATCATTTACTAGTAATTGATATCAGGAAGAAGGTTGCCTACCCCTTATCTTTCTATCCAAAACGTATGATATTCAGCAACTTGAAGTAAACGTTTCTGACATAGCCCAATGTATCAGATAAGAAAAACATTAATTTTGCTGCATAGACAAAAAAGGAAAAAGGCAATTGCTACGCGATGCAGTTTATGTCATATTTGGATAATTTAAAACTCCTGATTTGTTCTTGTGTAAATTGTCAAACTATGTAAGCTTATGAGAAAAAAATTCTAATCGAGAAACTGTTTATAAAGTAAGCTGAGAATGCATTGGGTTCTTTTTTTTTTTTTTAAATATATCCCATTGAGCTAAACAATATCAAACCAAGGTTAAAACAATCAGTTATTGTATGTCAATAAAAGTATCAATTATTTGGACCAAATCCTGAACAGTTTTTTTTATAATATCAACGATATCAACGCACTTCGAAAAAAAATGAAAGCGCGTTTAACTGGTTCCAAAATTACTAGTAACACACTTTGAATTTTTTTCAAAGTGCGAAATATTTCAAAGTGCATGTAACAAACCTATAAATCTTTGAATAAACCCAATTATTTATTTTTTTGATTTTTGAATAGCTAAAACCGAATGTTGTTATTAGAACAACTAATGGACCGTGGTAGTTTAGTTATTGAAAGAGAAATCCTATCACAGGCCCCTTCTACCTACATGTACATGTATATCACACGCATATACAAGCATCCATCATCTTTCATTTTCAGCCAAAGCTGTATGGTTATTTAAAGACAGAATGACGGCACAACTTCTGAGTAGAGCACTAGTTTTAATGGTGAAATTACAGATTATGATATAAAAAATTCATGCAATTATTCACACCAAAATGCTCAATCACATTGATTATTTCTACATAATATTGCAAGGCATATACAAAAACAAGATCATGCATTAGCTAAGCTTATTTCATGCTAGGATCTAGAGGGAGGTCAGGGGGGTCTGAACCCCCCCCCCCTTGCAAAATTAAAATTTCTTTAAATTACATTATAAAATTACCAAAAATATGCCTCGGACCCCCCCCCCCCCCCCCCGTCAAACTCAAATAACCGTCCGACCCCCCTGGAATTCTTTTTGGATCCGCACATGTATTTTTTGACGTAGTGATGTTGATACATTAAATAAAAATGAATATCAATGATTATGAAAGTAGTTAAGACATTACATTAGACTTTGACTTTTTATTGAGTATTACTAAAACATTTAAATATTAATATGAACAAGGCAATATGATCGTTAAGGAACATTAAAACAGCAAAATATGTACATTGTATAACCCAACTTTCAATGCTACTGAATTTACACGTACATGTACACGTAAAAAGTGTATTAATTCTCTCATATCTTCATTTTTGGGAGAATACATGAAAACCACACGATCAATAAAAAATGTACCAGAGTTTCATTATCATTTCTAAACCAGACTTGATTAAAGCAATATTCATGGCGTAGATTTTTTTCCGTTGACACTATTGGTCCTCAATCGTCTATCTAGGAAGTTAACCTATGTCTGAACACTGGTGCTGTAACACAAAAATACTTGTCAAAATATAAATTCTGAGAATGTGTTTCATCTCTGTAAAGCAAGACTTTTAAATGTACTTTTTTCAGATTTTATGCAATACTAAAAGGTATCACTACTCACTCTCTCTCTCTGTCTCTCCCTCTCTCTGTATCTCCGTCTCCCTCTCTCTCTCTGTCTCTCTCTCACTCATAACTATCAATGGAAAACTCATGTAGAGGCATTAAGTTAAAAATTCACTTTAAACTTTAAATTCACACACTATCTCCTTCTCTATCTATTTTAACTTTTCCCTATCTCTCAATTTTTTTTAATGCCTTATCTCAGTTTCATGCTGTTATCCCTTTTTTACACACATCTAGTGACATTCAGGAAAAGTGTATCAATGATGAATTAACTTCATATTGATGAAAACTAAAAGCAGTTTTCTCTGTATTCTCTTTCTCTTTTTTTTTATTCCTCCCCTCTCTCTTCATCTCTCTTTATTTCTCTCTCTCTCTCTCTCTCTCTCTCTCTCTCTCTCTCTCTCTCTCTCTCTCTCTCTCTCTCTCTCTCTCTCTCTCTCTCATGCTTATTTCATTTTAAGAAATAACATTTAATTTATACATTTACCTTAATATGTATAATCTTACACAATGACTTTTCCATGTGAGACAAACACTTTTCTCAGGAAACCTCATTTAGCTTGGATATTTTTCCTGAAAGCATAAGACAACAATAAACATAAAAAAAACCATTTTGTTTACTTTGTTTTACTCTTTATAAAAAAGGTTATGTTTTGTTATACAAGGAAGTTTTTAGAAATGTATAATTGACCTTTATAAAAGTGTTCAAATATTGCTGCTGTTGTTATGTTCTACATGATATCTCTCTCTCTCTCTCTCTCTCTCTCTCATTTGAACACATTTCTTTTATAAGTCCTCTCACTCCCTCTCTACCTTCTGCAAAATGTCTTTGTCTCTAACTTTGTTTCAATTTCACGGACTCTCTCTCTCTCTCTCTCTCTCTCTCTCTCTCTCTCATTTGAACACATTTCTTTTATAAGTCCTCTCACTCCCTCTCTACCTTCTGCAAAATGTCTTTGACTCTAACTTTGTTTCAGTTTCACGGACTCTCTCTCTCTCTCTCTCTCTCTCTCTCTCTCTCTCTCTCTCTCTCTCTCTCTCTCTCTCTCTCTCTCTCTCTCTCTCTCTCTTTCTCTCTCTAATTGCCATCACATTTAGTTATTTACACACATGTAGTGACATTCAGGTAAAGTATCTCAATAGAACAAAAATTCCTTGATTTAAACAAATTGTTTTAATAAGTCCTCTAACTTCCTCTCTCTCTCTTCCGCTTTAATTTCTTTATCTTTCACTTATTTTCTATCAACTTCTTTCTCTCTTTTAAATGAACATTACTTTTCATTATTTACACACACATAGTGAAATTCAGGTAAAGTATCTCAATAAATAAAAAAGAAATTACCTCCTTTGAAGAAAAAGCTGTAAAAAGGCCTCTCACTTCCTCTCTCCCTTTCAATCTAATTATTTTATCTCTTAATTTCTATCAATTTCTCTGACTTTTTCAAAGAGACATCACATTTCGTTATTTACACCCATGTATTGACATTCAGGTAAAATATCTAAATTGAAAAACATGTTTTACTTAAACAAAATGTTAATAATTCCTCTCCCTTCCTCTCTCCCTTTTGATCTAATTCCTTTAAATCTAACTTAATCTCTCTCTCTCTCTCTCTCTCTCTCTCTCTCTCTCTCTCTCTCTCTCTCTCTCTCTCTCTCTCTCTCTCTCTCTCTCTCTCTCAAATTGACATCACATTTAGTTATTTACACGCGTGTAGTGACATTCAGGTAAAGTATCTAAATAGAAAAATTACTTCATTTATACAAAAAAGATGTATTAAGTCTCACTTCCTATCTTTCCTCCACTCTGATTTCTTTATCTTATATTTCCTCACTCTCTCTCTCTCTTTTCTCTCTCTCTCTCTCTCTCTCTCTCTCTCTCTCTCTCTCTCTCTCTCTCTCTCTCTCTCTCTCATATTAACATCACATTTAGTAATTTACACTCATGTAGTGATATTCAGGCAAAAAAAATTCAAAAGAAAAAATTGCTTCATTTGAACAAAAAGTTTTAATACTTCCTCTATCTTTCTCTTTCTCTACCGAACTGATTTCTTTCTCTCTTATTTTCTATTAAATTCTCTCTCTATTTTCCAATTGACATTACATTTAGTTATAAACACACATGTACTGACATTCAGTAAAAATATCTCAATTAACAACAAAAGATTACCTCCTTTGAGGAAAAAGTTGTAATAAGTCCTCTCACTTCCTCTCTCCCTTTCGATCTAATTCCTTTATCTCTAAATTTATATCTATTTCTCTGACTTTTCTCAAAAAGACATCACATTTAGTTATTTACACACATGTAGTGACATTCAGGTCAAATATCTAAATTGAAAAACATTATTTATTTAAACAAAATGTTAATAATTCCTCTCCCTTCCTCTCTCCCTTTTGATCTAATTCCTTTAAATCTAACTTAGTGTCTATCAACCTCTCTCTCTCTCTTTCAAATTGACATCACATTTAGTTATTTACACGTGTGTAGTGACATTCAGGTAAAGTATCTAAATAGAAAAATTACTTCATTTATACAAAAAAGTTGCATTAAGTCATCTCACTTCCTTTCTCCCCTCCACTCTGACTTTTTTATCTTCTATTTCTTATTGACATCTCTCTCTCTCTCTCTCTCTCTCTCTCTCTCTCTCTCTCTAAAATTAACACCACATTTAGTTATTTACACTCATGTGGTGACATTCAGGCAAACATTTTTAAAGAAAAAATTGCTTCATTTGAAAAAAACATATCCTCTATCTTCTTCTCTCCCTTCCAATCCGATTTCTTTTTTCATATTTTCTATTAAGTTATCTGTCTCTCTTTTTCAAATTGACATAACATTTAGTTATTTACACACTTGTAGTGACATTCAGGTAAAGTATCACCATAGAAAAAAATTGCTTCACTTAAAACAAAAAGTTTTAATAAGTCCTCTAATTTCCTCTCTCCCTTCCAATCTAATTCCTTTGTTTCTTATTTTCTATCAAGGTTTCTGACTTTTTTTCAAATAGACATTACATTTAGTTATTTACACATATGTAGTGACATTCATGTATTATATCCAAATAGAAAAAATGCTTCATTTTTTTCCAATAATTCCTCTCTCTCTTCCTCTCTCCCTTCCAATCTAATTCCTTTAAATCAAACTTAGTGTCTATCCACTTCTCTCTCTCTCTTTCAAATTGACATCACATTTAGTTATTTACACACATGTAGTGACATTCAGGTAAAATATCTAAATAGAAAAATTACTTCATTTATACAAATTAGTTGTATTAAGTCATCTAACTATTTCTCCCCTTCAATCTAATTCTCTCTCTCTCTCTCTCTCTCTCTCTTTCTCTCTCTCTCTCTCTCTCACGCACACACACACATAGCATTTCTCTTTTTCTGTTATTATTTGTAATAGTTAGTTGTTTACAATGAGTAACAAAAATTATACTGATACCTTCAAAAGCATCATTTTAAACATCTGCATCAAAAAACATATCAGTCATTGTCTGCAGATGCTTTCCATTTTGGGCCATTTCTCTTAAAAGAAAATGTAGGAAAATTTAAGATATGCATAGTATCATTCACAATTAATTGTTCATTCTTAATTTCTTATTAATCATATATATTGTATACAGTAATATATAATTACATAAAGAATTTAATTCAGCTCACTCAGATCAAATGTAAAAGTATTCCTCATAGAAACTAAAGTACAAATAAAGCTTTTTTCTCTTCTATATCCCTCTTTCTTTTTTTCCCTTTAGCATGTGTTTGTTTACAGTAAGAAAAAAATTGTTCATTACCTGGAAAAGCACAATATCCAACATCTACATCATAAGGCACATCAGTCACTATTTGCAAACAAAATTTTTGGTTTTGAGTCTCTAAAAGAAAATGTAAAAAAGAAGAATAATATTGGTTACATGTTGAGTTCATTAATGCAACGAAATAATCACCGTGAGTATATAAAATAATCCTTTTGTAAAGTATTGGACCCCCATTAGGAAACCAATATCTTTTGCTTTTAACTTGAAAAAATCAGTATACATTATGTACATGTAATTGATTATTAAAAAAAAAACCTATATCACCATTATAGTTTAAATAACAAGAGGCCCATGGGCCACATCGCTCACCTGAACAGCAGTTCCTTGTAACATTACATTTCGTAGCATATGCTTTTTCTATTTTAAACATTGAACCCCTTTCTGGGGACCCAGTTATGGTCCGAGGTTTATGGTTGGCTTGAACAACATAAACAGTAACATAGGAATGAAAATGTGTAGCACTGCGGTAGGACCGCACGTACACAACCTGAAAAACTGAACGTAGCAGAGTTCCACTTCAAGAGAAATAACTCTCAGACTGTACAGAACATCAAGAAAGATAACTCTTGGTTCCACTACATTAGAGTTTACACAATTTGAGGATCCTTGCATAATAATCTCACAAACTGTAGCATTATAGTTCTCGAGAAAAACTTTTTAAAAACATTTTCAATATATCTTTCTATGTTAAACTTTGAACCCCTCTTGGGGCCACAGTATTAGTCCAGGGCTAAAGTTTTAATTATTTGGAATCTACATTATTTAAGGATGCTTGCATAGTTATCTCACAAGCTGAAGCATTATAGTTCCCTAGAAAAAGATTTTTCAACATTTTCCCTCTATATTTCTATGCTAAACTTTAAACACCTCTTGGGGCCCCAGTATTAGATTGAGGTCACAGCTTTTATAATTTCGAATCTACACTATTTGATGGTGCTTACGTAGTTATCTGACAAATTGATGCATTGTAGTTCTCGAAAAGAAGATTTTTAAACATTTTCCATATATACCGGCACTTCTACATTTAACTTTAAACCCATCTTGGGTCCCTAGTATTAGTCCAGGGGTCACTATTTTAAAACTGTCGAACCTTCATTATCCAAGGTTGTATGCATGATAGTAATCTCACAAATTGAGGCATTGTAGTTCTCGAGGAGAAGATATTTTAACGTTACCTTTATATTTCTATAATAAACTTTGACCCCCGCTTGGGGCCCCAGTATTGGTCCGGGGGTCACGATTTTACCAATTTAAGGAATCTACATGAGCGAAGGCATAGAAATTCCACAAACTAAAACATAGTAGTTCTTGAGAAGAAAATTTTTAAACTTTTCCTTTATGTTTTTTAAAATGTTTAAATTTTGAACCCCTCTTGGTGCCCATCAATTGTCTGGGAGTTACAATTTTTTGAATCTACATTATTTAAGGATGTACATGTATGCATAGTAATATCCCAAACAGTTGCACTATAGTTCTTGAGAAGAAGATTTTAAAACATTTTCCTATATATGTTAAAATCTAAACCCCTACTGGGGCCCCACTTTTTGTTCAGGGGTCACGATTTTTACAATCTTCACTATATATACAACCGTTTGTGTATGTATTGGCATTTTTGGTGAAGTGGTTTTTGAGAAGAAAATTTTTAAACATTTTTCATATGTAGTTCTATGTTAAACTTTGAACCCCGCCTGGGGCCCCAGTTTTGGTCCGAGGGTCACGATTTTTACAATTTAGAATCTTCACTATGTATACAAGCTTATGTGTAAATATTGGCATTTCTGGTGCAGTGGTTCTTGAGAAGAAGATTTTTTAAAAAATTTCCTATGTATTTCTATGTTAAACTTTGAACCCCGCCTGGGGCCCCAGTTTTGGTTTGAGGGTCACGATTTTAACAATTTTGAATCTTCACTATATATACAAGTTTTTGTGTAAATATTGGCATTTTTGGTGCAGTGGTTCTTGAGAAGAAGATTTTTTAAACATTTTCCTATGTATTTCTATGTTAAACTTTGAACCCCGCCTGGGGCCCCAGTTTTGGTCCGAGGGTCACGATTTTTACAATTTAGAATCTTCACTATATATACAAGCTTTTGTGTAAATATTGGCATTTCTGGTGCAGTGGTTCTTGAGAAGAAGATTTTTAAAGACATGCACCCTATACTTACTGTTTCGCAATTATCTCCCTTTTGAAAAGGGCTGTGCCCTTTATTTTTACAATTTATAACCCCCTTTCCATAAAGATGCTTTGTACCAAATTTGGTTAAATTTGGCCCAGTGGTTTTTGAGAAGAAGTTGAAAATGTGAAAAGTTTACAGACGGACGGACAGACAGACAGACGGACGGACGGACGGACGGACGACGGACAACGGGTGATCAGAAAAGCTCACTTGAACCTTCGGTTCAGGTGAGCTAAAAATCCTTTCCTATTGAACTAATTAGACCTCCATGAGGATACCCATGCTTTTCATTTCAACGTTAAAAATTCAGTTTACTTATTCACTCCAAAAACCTCATAAATATTCTTGGATCTTTACTTCTACCCTGATTTGTCTTAAATTACATTAACACTAAGAAATATTCACCATTAGTTTAAGTAAAAATCCTTTCCTGTTGAACTTAGACCCCCATGAGTAAATTTATACTTTAAATTTTAACGCTATAAATTCAGTATACTTGATCACTAAGGAAACTCCCTAAATTTATTTAAATCAATATTTGTACCCTAATTAATCCTAAATTACACTAATACTAAGAAAAAATAACCATTAGTGTAAGAAAAAATCCTTTCCTGTTGAACTTAGACCCCAATGAAGAAACCCACACTTTTCATTTTAACGTTCTAAACTCAGTATACTTAATCACATAGGAAACCCCTTAAATCTTTTTCAATCAATATTTGTACCCTAATTTATCTTTAATTACACTAATACTAAAAAATTATCACCACTAGTTTAGGTAAAATCCTTTCCTGTTAAATTTAGACTCCCATGAGGAAACCCATAATTTTCATTCAACGTTCTAAAATCAGTATACTTATTCACTTCGGAAACCCCATAAATATTTTTCAGTCAATATTTATTCCCTAATTTATACTTTATTACATAAACATTAAGAAAAAATAACCATTGGTTTAAGTCAAAATCAATTCCTGTTGAACTTGGACTCCCATGAGGAAACTCATACTTTTCATTTAAATGTTATAAAATCAGTATACTTAATCACTACGGAAACCCTTAATGCTTTTTCAATCAATATTTGTACCCTAATTTATCCTAAACTACATTAACACTTAGAAATAATCACCATTAGTTTAAGTAAAAGTTCTTTCCTATTGAACTTAGACCCCCCATAGAGGAAAACCATACTTTTTATTTTAATGTTCTAAAATCAGTATGTTTTTATTTAGGAAACCCCCAAAAAAAATTTTCAGTCAATTTTTGTACCCTAATTTATTCTAAATTACACTAATGCTAAGAAATATTCATCATTTGTTTAAGTAAAAATTCTTAACTATTGAACTTGGACTCCCTTGAGGAAACCCATAATTTTAATTTAAATGTTATGAATTCAGTATAGTTATTCACTTAGGAAACCCCTAAAATCTTTCTCAATCAATATTTGTACCCTAATTAATCCTAAACTACATTAACACTAAGAAATAATCACCATTAGTTTAAGTAAAAGTTCTTTCCTATTGAACTTAGACCCCCATGAGGAAAACCATATACTTTTTATTTTAACGTTCTAAAATCAATATGTTTTCACTTAGGAAACCCCTTAAATTTTTTTTTAGTCAATATTTGTACCCTAATTTATCCTAAATTACACTAACGGTAAGAAATATTCATCATTAGTATAAGTAAAAATCCTTTCCTATTAAACTTAGACTCCCATGAGGAAACCCATAATTTTAATTTAAACGTTATGAATTCAGTATAGTTATTCACTTAGGAAACCCCTTAAATCTTCTTCAATCAATATTTGTACCCTAATTTATCCTCAACTACACTAATGTTAAGAAATAATCATCATTAGTTTAAGTAAAAATCCTTTCCTATTGAACTTAGACCCCAATGAGGAAACTCATACTTTTCATTTTAACGCTCTTAAATCAGTATACTAAATCACTTAGGAAACCCCTTAAATCTTTTTCAATCAATATTTGTACCTTAATTTATTCTAAATTACACTAACACTAAGAAATAATCACCATTAGTGTAAGTTAAATCCTTTTCTGTTATATTTAGACTCCCATGAGGAAACCCATAATTTTCATTTTAATGTTATAAAATCAGTATACTTGATCACTTAGGACACCCCCTAAATCTTTTTTAATCAATGTTTGTGCCCTAATTTATCTTAAATTACACTAATACTATGAATTAATCATCATTAGTTTAAGTAAAAATCTTTTCCTCTTGAACTTAACTTCCATAAGGAAACTCTTAATTTTCATTTTAACGTTCTAAAATCAGTAAAGTATTTATTTAGGAACCCCCCCTAAATTTTTTAAATCAATATTTGTATCCTAATTTATCTTAAATTACACTAATACTAAGAAATAATAACCATTAGTTGAAGTAAAAATCCTTTTTTATTGAACTTAGACTCCCATGAAGAAACCCATAATTTTAATTTAAACGTTATGAATTCAGTATACTTATTCACTTAGGAAACCGTCTAAATCTTTTTCAATCAATATTTGTACTCTAATTTATCCTAAACTACACTAATGTTAAGAAATAATCATCATTAGTTTAAGTAAAAATCCTCTCCTATTGAACTTAGACCCTGATGAGGAAACTCATACTTTTCATTTTAACGCTCTTAAATCAGTATACTAAATCACTTAGGAAACCCCTTAAATCTTTTTCAATCAATATTTGTACCCTAATTTATCCTAAACTACACTAAAACTAGGAAATATTCATCATTAGTTTAAGTAAAAATCCTATCCTATTTAACTTAGACCCCCATGAGGAAACTCATACTTTTCATTTTAACGCTCTTAAATCAGTATACTAAATCACTTAGGAAACCCCTTAAATCTTTTTCAATCAATATTTGTACCTTAATTTATTCTAAATTACACTAACACTAAGAAATAATCACCATTAGTGTAAGTTAAATCCTTTTCTGTTATATTTAGACTCCCATGAGGAAACCCATAATTTTCATTTTAACGTTATAAAATCAGTATACTTGATCACTTAGGACACCCCCTAAATCTTTTTCAATCAATGTTTGTGCCCTAATTTATCTTAAATTACATTAATACTATGAATTAATCATCATTAGTTTAAGTAAAAATCCTTTCCTCTTGAACTTAACTTCCATAAGGAAACCCTTAATTTTCATTTTAACGTTCTAAAATCAGTATAGTATTTATTTAGGACCCCCCCCCTTAATTTTTTAAATCAATATTTGTATCCTAATTTATCTTAAATTACACTAATACTAAGAAATAATAACCATTAGTTGAAGTAAAAATCCTTTTTTATTGAACTTAGACTCCCATGAAGAAACCCATAATTTTAATTTAAACGTTATGAATTCAGTATACTTATTCACTTAGGAAACCGTCTAAATCTTTTTCAATCAATATTTGTACCCTAATTTATCCTAAACTACACTAAGGTTAAGAAATAATCATCATTATAGTTTAAGTAAAAATCCTCTCCTATTGAACTTAGACCCTGATGAGGAAACTTTTATTTTTTATTTTAACGCTCTTAAATCAGTATACTAAATCACTTAGGAAACCCCTTAAATCTTTTTCAATCAATATTTGTACCCTAATTTATCCTACATTACACTAATACTAAGAAATAATCACCATTAGTGTAAGTTAAATCCTTTTCTGTTAAATTTAGACTCCCATGAGGAAACCAATAAATTTCATTTTAACGTTATAAAATCAGTATACTTGATCACTTAGGACACCCCCTAAATCTTTTTCAATCAATATTTGTGCCCTAATTTATCCTAAACTACACTAAAACTAGGAAATATTCATCATTAGTTTAAGTAAAAATCCTATCCTATTGAACTTAGACCCCCATGAGGAAACTCATACTTTTCATTTTAACGCTCTTAAATCAGTATACTAAATCACTTAGGAAACCCCTTAAATCTCTTCAATCAATATTTGTACCTTAATTTATTCTAAATTACACTAATAATAAGAAATAGTCATCATTAGTGTAAGTTAAATCCTTTTCTGTTTTATTTCGATTCCCATGAGGAAACCCATAATTTTCATTTTAACGTTATAAAATCGGGTTAGGAAACCCCCTAAATCTTTTTCAATCAATGTTTGTGCCCTAATCTATCTTAAATTACACGAATACTATGAAATAATCATCATTAGTTTAAGTAAAAATCCTTTCCTATTGAACTTAGACTTCCATAAGGAAACACTTAATTTTCATTTTAACGTTCTAAAATCAGTATAGTATTTATTTAGGAAACCCCCCTTAAATTTTTTAAATCAATATTTGTATCCTAATTTAACTTGAATTACACTAATACTAAGAAATAATCACCATTAGTTTAAGTAAAAATCCTTTCCTATTGAACTTAGACTCCCATGAAGAAACCCATAATTTTAATTTAAACGTTATGAATTCAGTATTGTTATTCACTTAGGAAACCATCTAAATCTTTTTCAATCAATAGTTGTACCCTAATTTATCCTAAACTACACTAATGTTAAGAAATAATCATCATTAGTTTAAGTAAAAATCCTTTCCTATTGAACTTAGACCCCCATGAGGAAACTTATATTTTTCGATTTAACGCTCTTAAATCAGTATACTAAATCACTTAGGAAACCCCTTAAATCTTTTTCAATCAATATTTGTACCCTAATTTATCCTAAATTACACTAATACTAAGAAATAATCACCATTAGTGTAAGTTAAATCCTTTTCTGTTAAATTTAGACTCCCATGAGGAAACCAATAATTTTCATTTTATCATTTTAAAATCAGTATACTTGATCACTTAGGACACCCCCTAAATCTTTTTCAATCAATATTTGTATCCTAATTTATCCTAAATTACACTAATACTATGAATTAATCATCATGAGTTAAAGTAAAACTCCTTTCCTATTGAACTTAGACTTCCATAAGGAAACCCTTAATTTTCATTTTAACGTTCTAAAATCAGTATACGGTAGTATTTATTTAGGAAACCCCCCCCCCCCCCCCCCCCTAAATTTTTTAAATCAATATTTGTACCCTAATTTATCTTAAATTACACTAATACTAAGAAATAATAACCATTAGTTGAAGTTAAAATCCTTTTTTATTGAACTTAGACTCCCATGAAGAAACCCATAATTTTAATTTAAACGTTATGAATTCAGTATACTTATTCACGTAGGAAACCATCTAAATCTTTTTCAATCAATATTTGTACCCTAAGTTATCCTAAACTACACTAATGTTAAGAAATAATCATCAATAGTTTAAGTAAAAATCCTTTCCTATTGAACTTAGACCCCAATGAGGAAACCTGTACTTTTCATTTTAACGTTCTAAAATCAATCTGTACACTTAATCACTTAGGAAACCCTCTAAATCTTTTTGGATCATTATCTGTACCCAAATTTATCCTAAATTACACTAATACTAAGAAATAATCCCCATTAGCTTAAGTAAATATCATTTATTTTGAAATTTAACCCCATGAGAAAACTCATACTTTTCATTTTAATGATAAAAATCAGTATTTCCTACTAAATCACTTTTTTAAAGTAACTTTTCCTAATATGTTTGTATTAATATAATTATGTAACGTAATTCATCCGTAATTTTAATGAAATTGTACAATTGAAAAAGTATATCAATCAAGTACATGTATGTGGAAACAGCATAACGATTCCACAGAACACAGCATTATGATTTTTAGAAAGATAGAGGAAATTAGGATTAAAAGTTGATAGTGTTTACAGAATGTTTTTAAACAGGTATTATGATAAAAGCTATGCTGATTGAGGTTAAAAGATCACATTTTGCTTTTAATACATATTATTTATTTAAAAGAATTAAATATAGACTCAGTGTTAACCAGTTGGGAAAAAACACCGCTAAATTGAGGAAATATCACCTATTTCTGATTAGGAATGGGGCCGAATTTCGGCCACTAAGAAGGTACTGATATATCCCTTAAAATATAAGTAATAATCTGTTCCATAATTAAATAAATCTTGAAATAAAATAGACACATTTTAATTCTAAATAAGTTACGATCCCTTCTTTGATTATGAATATGGCATTCGCATGATGTCAAAATTAGATCTCGTGTTCTCTTATCAGTGAAAAACTTAACAGGAAAGACAATGCCTAACCTTGTTATAGTCGTTTACCAGATTTATCTATTAGAATAGAATGATATAATTCCCTAAATATCGAAGAAAAAATGATACTTACTGTAAACAATTATTTCCATCTTCGCGTAGGAAGTTCCGATTGGGCATGCGCTATTTATATCCAATGGAGGAAAGTGTGTAAAGTACTCTTATGGACTCCACGATGCGTGTCAAAAAATTCACATACACACCGGAAACCCAAACATAGTACGATTTTATATTTTTTGAATCAAGTACGATGAGAAATAACGTTTCCGAACGATTTTACTTCCCACTACACGGGTGCATGTAGTGGGAAGAAAAAATGTAGTGGGATAAAACGTGTGTATTCATACTCGTGTAGTGGTATTCAGGTGCTTACAAACACACACACACACACACACACACACACACACACACACACACACACACAGTCAAACTTCGTTGTCTTGAACTAGATAGGACTGTTTTAAAAATTCGGGATATCCGAGTATTCGAGATATCGAGGGTAATATAGTAATATAGTAAAAAAAATAAGTGGTTTGGACTTCGACATACCCATTGTATTCGAGATATCAGTGTTCGAGATACCGAAGAAGTTCAGCTGTGTGTGTGTGTGTGTGTGTGTGTGTGTGTGTGTGTGTGTGTGTGTGTGTGTGTGTGTCTATATATATAAGGTGACAAAAAATTATTAAAAAAGAAAAGTCCAATAATTATTAGATCTACGTGCAGCACGTCATTTTGTAATGAATAAATAAAAGAAAAAAAATTTAACTGTTAAAATATCTACATGTTTTTGTTATAGTTACATATGTGGTCAAACCTTTAAATAAAATTGGATAACACACACTAAAAAAAGGGTGAGGGCACAATGGGCACATGTCTACAACACTTATATAGCATACAAAAATTAAAAAGATTAAAAACAAAATTGATGTCAGAGAGGAAAATAATTAAAACACAGATAACAACAAGGAACAAAATGAGAGATAACACAGACACACAAATTATTGTTTACTGATTTTAATGATCATTATTAATGCTCAGTGCATGGTAGTTTGTTTAAGTGTATAAGCCTAGGAAGGGACCATTGGAAAAAAAGTTTGATAACTTTGGGTTCCTTGCGGCGGTAAAAGTTTTCAAACAAAGCCCACGTTTTTTGGTTAGGGCGAGTCCACGGGTTGCATTTAACAATGATGACAGATGTGTGGTTCCTTCTGCGCTCGCCCCAAAGGTCACACCGTAAAACATATTATTATTTATGTCTCTGGTCATACCATTAAAATTTAAAAGTGAGAAATTACACATCTACAAACAGGGACCGGGCACTCTCTCTTTCTCCCCCTCTCTCTCTCCCCCCTCTCTCTCTCTCTCTCTCTCTCTCTCTCTCTCGAGGGGTAGGGGGTTGCGTTGTATGTATCATAACCATTAAAATTAGTACCTTTGGCATATTATTGTAGAGCAATACTCTCAAAAATTCTTTGACGTTCGTTGATAACTAAATAACACTAGGTTGACAATGATGCAAGGTATGTTTAATTCTTGCTGCGCTCGCCAGAACGGTAGCACCGTAAACATATTAATAAATAGCTAGCTTTTTCTTAAATTTCTTCAGGCTCAAAAAACAACTTCGGATATGTTTTCCGAGCTTGCCGAAAAGGCCCGAGAAGATACGATTGCTGCATGACAGTACCAATGGTTCTTAAAAATTTATACTTTGAAATTGAAATTACAGTAGATACATAATGATTAAGACACAGTCAATGAGCTATGCCATGCCTTTAGATTCACAGTTCTAAATTGAGACCCCACTCCATTACAATTCCAGTACACCCCTGTGCCTTCCTATTTAATTAATCGATTCAGAAATATAAACAAATGTTTTTAGAAATCTGCTTGTACTCACTCTAATTTAGTCTAAGACTAATGGCTTCTTCTAATCCTTTTAAACTGGAAACAGTAATGGCACTCTAAAATTAAAACCAACAAAGTAATGCAGCAAATTCCGGAAGTAGTATCGCTTACCCCAGAGTCTCGCTCTCGATACTCAGGCACGTAGCATCGGGGGGGGGGGGGGGGGGGGGGCACGTAACATCAGGGGGGAGGGGGGGTGCCCCCCCCCCACTTTTTCTCGCAGCAACAATTTTTTTTTAAATTTACATATAAAAAAGTGAATTAACATGGAGTTGGCCCCCCACTTAAAAATTGATAATTTTGGTAGGTAAGAGTTTTCTTTTGGAAGTATATCCTACCAACCCCCCCCCCCCCCCATACACACACACGGATTAGGATTTTGAAGATTTTGGGAAACTTTAAAATTTCCTTTTTTTTCTTCTTTTTTTTTTGCTTGTCAAGATTGTTTGGATGAGTCTCCCCCTCCCCCCCCCCCACACACTTTCAAAAACGATGCTACGTGCCTGATACTTCACTAGTAAGAGTCAAGTATCGAGAGACCCCCGTACGAGTCAAGTATCGAGAGACCCCCGCACGAGTCAAGACTCGAGAGCGAGAGTCTGGGGTAAGCGAGACTACCTAAAGCTAATTCATCACATGACGTTTTTGACGCAGTTTTGTTTCTTTTTTTTTGGGGGGGGGGGGGTTGGGGGTGCTACATTGTATTTTAAAAACCCAACCCAAACTTTGTGGTTAACTTTAGCATAGTTTTCATTTGTAGAATCATTTATGTCTCTGGTAGAACATATCTATATATAATTGTTGTAAACTATATAGTTTAGAAATGTCAAACTAAGTTTATCAGTGAATCTGTTGATAAGTGTATATTCACAATTTGTAAACTATAACTCTAATTCCATTAATTTCCCCATGTGTTAAATATAGTACTTTAACATCAACAAGTTGTAATTCAGCGCAATAGTTAAAACTATTTTGGCCCTTTTGAACTTAGAATGTTTTAGTTGTTAAAGACATGCATGAAAAAGATGCGCATTTTTAAAGGATTTAAGCTTTTGGCGAGTTATGTCCTTTATCAAATTATTTTGTTCATTTTTATGTAATTCATTAGGTATATCATTGTCAAGTAATTAGTAGTAATCGAAGCTCTTGACGTCTGCTGTCCTTTGATTTTTTTCCTACGTTCTTAGACCACAATAGACTTGTTGCAATCTATGATGATCTCATGCCTATAACATACACGTACGTTCTGATAAGATTTGATCTGATAGCAATGACAGGTAACCCCGTTTTGGGACACTTGTGTACGTACGCGTACATAAGAATTCATATACATATATTTACATTCCAAATATTTTTTGCATGTAAAGTGTGTGAAAGATACTGCAGTTATAAGACCGTAACACACTCAAGGTACTCAAAGGTTAGAATAACTTACGAAATGATGACTTCAATCGTCTTGTTTTATATCAACTTGTTTGTCAGTAGCTTGCTTCGTTTTAGAAATTGATTAAAAGGGTAAGTTTTTTTTTCATATTTAGAACCATTTTAACAATGAAAAATGACGCTGGTTTCAAGCAAAATATACATGTACATATATAGATTGCCTAGACGTAGTTTTAGCTAAAAAGCCAGACAAATCTTGTTGGAAGAACCATAGCTGAGTGGCCAGCAATGAAATACTAGACAGGCCTACGTCTCATTGCTGTCGGACACAACTACCCAAGGTCCAAAACGGTTCTATAATTGATTTACTAACTAAAGGTAGAGTTCAAACCCATAGCGGGTCACAATTCCTGATTTTCACAAAAACTTTTAACTGTTTAAAGTTATTCATAACGTTGTGTTAATTTGAGATAAGCCCCAAGATAAACTTAGTGTGAAAAAATTCGGATGGACTTGTGACAAAATATCCAGGACGTCCAAAACTTTTGACCCTTTTCCATCGTATAGTTTTTATTTAAGCAATTTCTTGGCCAAAAAGGTTTTTGTATATTCCCTGCGCCGCCTTGACGCCGAAGTTCAATAGACCGTCTTTCAATGCTTGGTAAATATTTTAGTACTCTCTTCGTATAACTATTTCAACTCAAACACCAGTAAAACTTACACAAAAGTTAGTCACAATAAATAGCAAAATGAACAAACATAATTTGATTTCTTTTATCAAGAATTGTAGGCCTAACAACACCTAAAATGAATTGAAGATGTCGAAGTTTTTTAAACTCCGAGTTTATGCCTGCGCCGGGTACCCCGACCACCGACATGTTTATGTACTGTCATAAACAAACCATCAATTACTAGTATTTTGTAATATTACTTTGCTCAATTATTTGGTTAAGTCTGTTCAATGCTCATGTCAATTTTCATTAAAATAGGCTACTTAGAAAGAGAAATATTTGTGTTGTCTCAATGACTTCCGAACAACCCTCGTACGCTATATATATGTGATTTACATGTATATGTGTACAAGCCAAAATTAAATAACATCATATGCTTAATCAGCAGAACCTTTGTTTTATGCAATAAATTAAAACACAGACATGAAAGGGGCACCTTAGGTATATTACTGATCAAGACGTTTTGTTGATTTTTTCAATGAACAAACTAAAATAATAAAATTGATTACACAATATACCGGTATTTTACATTGCGCTGATTTCATTTCCAATGTATATTGCTATTCTGTTCATAATTTTGTACATGTAAAATAAAACAATGAACATGTTAGTTAAAATCCATAACCAATATTTATTTCTTTTGTACTGCAATGACAAATCATGGAAGCTAATGCTTACGAAGAGGACATTATACACCTAAGTACAGCGCATGCGTAGAAAGTGAACGAATAACATAATTTACAACATTATAATTTAGTTTATTGAAAAGTAAAATTCTTTCTTTGGTGACTCGTGCGGGAAATTAAGGTGGCGATACTGCAGAAAAATACAAAACTCGCGTTGGTATTAAACATGAAAGTATAATAATAAAAATTTCATCGTTAAAAATTGGCCAAAGCGCGGTTTTAAGGCTGTTGCAATCTAAAAAGTTGTTTGGAGACATTTCAATTATTAATTAAAAAAATTAGACAAGTGTATATTGTCTATTTAAAAAATTAGACAAGTGTATATAAATAGTAATAAATACAGGTTTTTGGCATATGTGATACAGATGACATCACACATCTCGCATCGGGCTCCGTGGCTGATACAGGTTATTAGCCCTAGGGCTCATACGGATCCGTATCACACCCTTGCAGAACCCTGCCCTTTTCGTGCTAGCATTTCTACAGACTAAATATAAAACATTTGTTACAGTCGACATTTTTAAGTGCAGTTGAATACTTCAAATGCTAGCAAATGTTTTGGAGCAGTTAGCTTTTAAAGCCCGGGGAAATTCCGTTCAGTAGCTATATGTTTATTAAAACAATTAGATCATATATTTTTATATAATGTATGTACATACTACTTTCACATGATATTTAAAATCAAATTGTTCAAGTTCATTTTATTAAGTATGTAATAAATATGATAATAGATACCCCTTTTCCATATCACAGCCTGCATCAGCCCTTGACCAATATCACCCCTCGGGCCTACGGCCCTCGGGCTGATATTGGAGTTGGTATAATAATTCTGTCTTTTGACTGATCTCTTTTGAATTTTTTTTTCCAGACATCGTTTACAGCATATAAAGTTATATACTTAACTTAAGGTCAAGATCTAGTAAATGAAAGGTGCCTACAGGTTTATGAAATTCAAGATATAAATTCTTTTAATGATGCTTCATAACAATATATTTGTTTCATCGGGTGTACCGGGGCTTACAATTTTGGTAAACACGATGAAAAATCATGTTTTAAACAACTATTTTCTATAAAATATGAAGGATAAAAGTAACAAATCTTGGAGTTTTGTCCATTTTTGACTAATGAAATATATCTAGATTGCCTACAGTCTCTCCAAAAACGGCATTAAACAAGCTTTTGACCTCCTTTTTAAAATGATGTCAAATTGGATATAGATACCGGGATTACTTTTCTCGTGATTAAATAAAGAATGTCAAAATATTGTTTTATTTTCTACATAATTTCAGTAAAGCCGTAAAATACGGTAAAAGAATCATCAAATCAATTATGACGTCATAATGGTTTTAGCACCAAAAAAAGACACTCTGGAATCATTTACTAGATCTTGACCTTAATCAAAACTGTCGTAAACACATGTTTATATTTGTGTCGTAAAGATTTTGGTAAGGCTGAATCTTTCTAAATTAATATCGATTGAATGATTATGCAACAGACTTAACATGTCTGTAAAACACTCTGTATGCAATTTTTATAATTAAGACAAGTTATTTTGAGCTTGTATTGTGTAAAATTGAAATTGAAATTACGTTATATAAAGTTTTGTTGACTTAGATATACAAGTCTTTCAACGTGTATGTTTATTTCTTTAAACAATGTGAATTCAAGGGTCAAATGTCACACGACGATCTCCATAATATTGAAAGCATGCTTTGCAGTGAGGGCATGCATGTCGCATAGTAGCGATGCAATACCCCCTTCGCCAAAATATAAGTAAAAGAACAGTTTAAACTCTTATATATTAACCACATCCAAACCGTATCAGATGCGCATCCAAACCGATCCTATTTGGAAAAACAAGGTCATCCAAACCTGTTCCGTTGTTCACAATTAATCGACATAAACTGCTTATTTACATAATTTTCACGTACACTTCGTAGAAATTTAAAGATTGAATATGCTTTTAAATAGATTTGACGATCTCATTAATGTAAAAGTAAACAATGTAAGCGTTAAATAACATGAAAACTTATCAAGAAACGAACGATGCCGCCATTTTCACGTTATCCAAACATGTCACTACCGGCGCGGATACACGACAGTGGATATGTTACTGAGGTTTTACATGTATATAAGTTTCAAAATGTATGGTGTCAAAATCAATCAGGAAGCTGAAAAAAAAGAAAAATAAGAAAATATTTGGTACATTTTGTCGTGGAAATATGCACATCTGCACATTTTGTCCTAAGATGGTGCTTATGTATAAAGTTTTACAAAATCCCATGCTGCGGTTAAAGATCGAGGAGATGCACTTACAATAGTTGGAATCCTATAGTATGTGTTGTGTTGGGATAACTGTGTTGGAACTTGGAACCCTGCACTTTAGTACATGATATATTGTGTTGGGATCCTGCACTTTAGTACAGAATGTGTTGTGTTGGGATAACTGTGTGGGAACCCCCCACTTTAATTTTGACGCTGTTTTTTTTTTTTTTTTTTTTTTTTTGCGTGGTTGGGGTGGGATGGGGGTTTGCTATGTGGAAACCCGACCCAAACTTTGTGGTTAACGATTCGATAACTTTCATCTGTAGAACAGATCTACCCGGTAACTGTTGTAAACTTTATGGTAAAGTAAAAACCGACATGTGATGATACTGGACGGTGCTTCCGGGTTCTATTGCAGTGTTTTTGGTTTTAATTTTAGAGTGCCATTACTATTTCCAGTATAAAAATATTGGCAGTAGCCATAGCTAATCATAGAGTGAGTATCATTGAGTCGATTTTTCACCGTTTTTACATGAGTTTGTGTAGTTCAGACGCGATGTCGTAAATTTTACGGGCAGTCCAGCAGAGATTTATAGTGGATATATACCAGGAGGGACCGGCACTCCCAGTAATCTACTATACCAGAGTCTGGTAAACATTGGTAAAACTGCTAACAATATACAGTCTGGGCGGACTCCGAAAACGGAGTGAACGGAAGTTGGTAGCTCAAATGAAAAAACACTCCGAAAAAGGAGTTCGTCGCATGCGCAGATTGGTTCAACGTTCGTCTTTTCACTGGAAAACAAAGCTCCTGGAAAATATCCTCGTGCAAAGCGAATATTGCGTATGCAGACCTGTAAGTACTTTAGAATGCTTCTTTAGATATGTTTACATGAAACGAAAATCGCAATGCATGTCAGTGCCAAAGACTCCGTTTTCGGAGTTAACTCCTTTTTCGGAGTCCGCCCAGACTGATATAGGGGACACTGATTTAGTTTCGGTTTGAATCTTATTAATGGCTACATCACTTGTGTCAATTGTGCCATTTAAGGATTTGTGTGTTTCTTGCTCTTGCCACTCTGACCTAAAGTATCATATTGTAAAGAACTCAGGACAAAAAGAGTGTGTGAAGATTGTTATGGACTTCTTCAAAGTATTGTAAAAACCAGAAACAATCTAGAAGAACTTTCATGGTGGCTTGAAGAAAATTCACAAACACTGCAATCAAAAAGAGTCCTAAACAGCACACCTAACAGTAATCTTTTGTCAAAGTATAAAAAAACGCCGCCAAGTTCCTCTCAATGTTCGTCAAAAATTCCTGGTAAGTTTATATCAGTGTTAGTTCTAATAACTCTCATATGAAATTTGTGAAAGTGCTTTATACAAAATTCACAGAAGGCACACTTTCCTGTGTAGTTGGTAAATGTAGAACACCTGACCAAAGATTCAGTGGGTCAGGGTTCAAATCCTGGTCTGGTCTATCAATAGCTGCAGAACTGTAGCTCCACGGTCAACCCGAATTTCCTGTGGAGCTACAGTTCTCACTTCTGGAGTAGGCCGTCATTATTTTTCCAATCATGTTACATGAAAACTCCTGGAGATGACAGGTTAACGCCTGCCGGGGAAAGAACTTGCGGTGATCTTCGAGGCTTCGAGGGCAAATATGAATTGAAGGGCCAGGTGAAGAATGTGATGGTCAGACCAGTGCCAGATAGCTCAGTGGCAAGAGCACCTGACTAGAGATTGGAGTGGCTGGGGTTTGAATCCTGGTCTGGTCAATGATTATTTCTCCCATCAAAGCTACCTTTACAATGGGGCAAGCATCTAAAACCAGAGTAAACCCATAATAAACCCCAGGTTTACTTTCTGGGTTTACTCTGGGTTTACTTTTTGAAAATTTGGGTCCACTCAGGGTTTACTTTGCCAATGGGTTTACTTTGGATTTACTCGAGAATTGCTGTTGGGGTCAACTGTACACTCCGAAGTGTGAAGCAGACATGTATTTTATCTTACCATCTTACTGCCTGTAATTTCCGTCCTTTGTATATTCCGAATACACCTCTGCTTTTCAGGGGTATACTTCTGATCTGGGTTGACTTAGGGTTTACTCTGGGTCCACTCTCGTAAACCCAGAAAGTAAACTCAGGTTTAGTTGGAGTTTACTTTCTGTTAGGTTGGGTCTGATTTTTACTGTACATTTAAAATGAAATTGGCATAAATGCCAGATGGTGATGTTTAAACAAATGTGGAGTATTGAAAAGGTGGAACATGAGGAGCAAGAAGATGTGGTAGATATTAATTTTTTTCCTGTTTTTTGTTTAAATGTCCAATGGGGATAGTTTCTGTCTGGCCTCTGGGGGTTGGGAATGGGAGGTTGTTTTAAAGAGACAGTACGGTGCATCTTATCGAAAAACCCACTTGAAATAATTTTCCGATCGGGTTCGGTATTATTGTACTACAGTAAAACACGCTTATAACGAAGTCCCAGGGACAGTCAATTTAACTTCATTATAAGCGTAATTCGTTATATCTGTCAAGTTTACAACATGAAATAGAGACTTGGGGAATGAAAATCACTTCGCTGTAAGCGTCAATTCATTATAAGCGTGTTCGCTATAACCGTGTTTTACTGTACTCATGAATGTATAAACTTTCAGAACATTACAAATTTCTCCATGCAATAAATCTAATTATTTTATTAAAATTAATAATTATGTAAAACCTATCACATAAATACATCGCAACATGTTCGGGGTTCAGCCTTCTATACTATTACGCATGCGTATTTACTGTAAACAAAACACATGCAGGGCTCGCGAAGAATCTCCTGGACAGGTTTGTTGATAAAAATATGTCTTTTCTACTTCTCATAGGTAATAACTGTTCAAAGTTTTTAAAATAACCGCAATTATTATTTTGTAAACATGTATTTTTCGTGATTATCATAGGATTTGCTACAACCTTAATTTATTTTTATAAATGAGGCCCCTTGAGGGGTTATTTGACAATTTATGTCTATTCATTTTAAAATGAACCTAAATTGGTAAACCATTTATAAATTGTCGAGTAAGTAAGGATGTGTTTCATTTAGAGAGTTGCTTTAACCTCGTTTTCCATGATGACCTTAGTGGAACGAAGATCTTGTAGTTTTCAGCACGTGTCAATTACTGTCAATCAAAGTTCACGTGGTACAAATAAACGATATAAGATAATTCCGGTTTGTACGACCTTTCAATTTCTGGAAGCTCATAATTACGTTATTTAAGTATGTGAAAGGGATTTTCATGTATTTCAACTATTACAATAAACGTTATTTCTTATTTCCTAACTATACAATAGGTAAATCTGAAGTTATTTACACATGTGTTCTCAGCTGTACTGTCTCTTTAAATAAAACTTCTACACTTGGCCACCTTGTTTTAGTTTATGAAAACACACACAGATGAAACTTATCTTGAAAGTTAACAAATATGGGAAAAATATTTCTTATCAGAGTCTTGCACCTTTCCAATATCTTTATCAATGTCATGCACTCTATTATGATGTTTAAGGTCAGACGACACGTTCCTCAATTTTAGATAACTTTTTCCAGGAATTTGTTAATGGTTTACAACTACTTGAAAAAAAAATAGGGTACCTTACCAGGCATTTCTGCAAAATACAATAGTAAGCAATTTCCTATATAATTTTCTTCAAAATGCACTTGAATTGCTGATATAAAAATAAATACATCTACAGCACAGCAAAATTCACTATAATAAAACTATATCTTCACCGGGGCGGGGCCTTGAACTCACAACCTCTAGAACATCTACGCTTCTGGCAGTGAGCGGCCACGGTTCTAACCTCTCGACCATCTAGACAAATAACCAAATACAAGTAAATTTTGATCATTTTTGAAGTAATTATAAAATTAAAATTTTTTATTGGAACTCTTTATTTAGAGGAGATACAAAAAAGATTCTTGAGGAATGTGTCGTCTGACCTTTTTGCTGTAAGTTTTTCGCCAACATTATAGGTTTCATATTCCTTTTTGAAAGATTTCAGGCAGAGAAATGGTTGTCATAGCAATATTTTAGATTTTTTTTTACTCCAGAAGAATTTTAAGTAAATGCATGTATGAGATGCTCGACAGGTCTGTTTATGAGCTATGGTGCTCAGGTGACTGTTAAGGCCTACTGGCCTCTTGTTTAATAAGTTGCTAAACTGTATTTTTTTTGAGGGGGGGAGGGGGGAAGGGGATAAAAAATTGAATCAAAATGCACTGTAAATATTGTTAGCCTCTTGTTCTTTTATATTTCAGATGCAGAGATGGCCAGTCAAGACTCCATAGAGCTTCCCATTACCAAGACAGTTATCAAAAGTGCAAGAATCATCCATAAATTTGTTATCAAACAAAAACCTGCTCAGAAAGACCATAGCATATCATCTTCCTCGACCCAGCAAGGAAATGTGGATAAATCCTCCTCATGTGATGAAATCTGTGGTCCATCATTAATTGAATCAGCTGCCTCACAGGAGGACAACAAATCTAATACAGAGACGACTGCAATGAAAAGTGACGAAAATGGGTTTACTGTAATTAGATGGGAAGGTTTAACAAAAACCAAGTTTGATGATAATACATGTGTAAGCAAAGGCAAAGTGATATCGAACATAACTGTTGAAAAGCTGGAAAATGTAATCTGGAAGCAAGAGAGTAACAAATCAAATACCATAGACCTAAAACAGAATCATCCCGTAAACTATCAGTGTATTCCCACGGATAGAAATAATGATAGTCAGGAAACTGCAGAGTCTGAAGTGCCTAATTTGGCAAGTAGAAAACAACCAGTTGTTGTCCTCGAGAGGATAAAAGTGGAACCTGATTTGATGGTTTCCAACACACCTGAAGAGTTGGGGGAAAATATGCAAGAGGGATGCAGTGAAAACATTGGGAATATAAACCTTTCTGAGGACAGTGTTGCAAGGACTTTACTTGACGTAAAAACTGAAGAATATTCCATTGAATGCTCCGAGCAGGGAATGTTTTTGAGAGGTGTGAAAAAGCCTTATACCAGAAGTGGTGTTCAACAGAAAACTAAACAATCAGAAGATGAAATGTTGGAAAGTAAGGTAGATTGTGAGGACTTTGTGATGAGTAAACAAATGGAGGAGGAAATTCAAAGTGTAATCCAGACAAACGTTGAAGAGATGTTGATCTCGGAGCAAACAAGTAAGGGAGAAGGATTCACGTACAGTTATCCATTCGCTTGTGGACAGTGCAACTATACTGCAAAATTGCAGCATCATTTGAAAAACCACATGAAAACACACATGTCTGATCGACCTTTCGTGTGTGAGATTTGCGGGAAGGGATTCAAGCACGCTCACCACTTGTCTGGACATAAGCGAACGCACTCGAGGGAGCGACCATACTCGTGCGAGCATTGTGGGCGAGGCTTCACTCAAATAAGCAACATGCTGCGACATCAGAGGACCCATCAAGGGCTCACGGAGCGAGACCAGCACAAATGCTACAAGTGTGGCAAGAGCTTCTTTACAGCGTATTCCCTGCGCCGTCATTCGGAGATGCATGAAAATCTTAAGAAAAAAGTCAAAACTATTAAAAATATCAAAAAGAAAAGGTTAACTTACAACCCAACTGTGGACGACCATCAAAGAAAGTTCGAGTGTAATATGTGTGGGCGCAAGTTTACCAGAAAGGAGCATGTGATGCGACACATGTTGACACACACTGGAGAGTCAATGTACACGTGTGAAGTGTGTGGGAAGGGTTTTGGCAGCAAGAAGGCTCTACAAAAACACATTAACATCCACACTGGCGATGATATAGAGGTGGATGAGGATGACACAGGGTCCTCATCTTCCAGTGACTCATCAGGAGAGGATGATATGGAAGACTGTTAATTATTTTCTCTCATGTTAAATGTTATCAATAAAAATAAATGAACAGTCAATTAATTTTATATTCACCAAAGATATCTTAATGCTCTAAAGTATTTTATTGCTAATCAGTGCTTTTATAGGTTTTTAGCTCACCTGAGCTGAAAGCTGAAGTGAGCTTTTCTGATCACCCGTTGTCCGTCTGTCTGTCTGTAAACTTTTTACATTTTGATCTTCTTCTCTAAAACCACTTGGCCAAATTTAACCAAATTTGGCACAAATCATCCTTATAAGAAGGTGAATATAAATTGCAAAAATAAAAGGCCAATTTGTATTCAAAGCAGAGAAAACCCCGAAACTGTAAAAAAGGGGGGTGCATTTTTAAAAATCTTCTTCTCAAGAACTACTGAGTTAATCTTAACGTAATTTAGCATAAATCATCCTTAGGGAAAGGAAAATATAAATTGCAAAAATTATAAGCGAATTCTGTTCCAAATTTGAGATAATTGCGAAAATACTAATAAAGAATGGCTCGTTATTCCATATATCGTAGACTGGCAATTCATTGCGATAGACTGGTCTTATGACAGGCATCGCCAGTCTACCGCATCTCGAAAACGAGGTTCTTTGTTTGAAGCTGGCAGTTTGTTGTGCAACAGTTCACGTGCGAATATAATCTATGAAACATGGAAATAACATCGGTGCCGATTATTGTGAAATATTTACATTCTACTGTGTTTTTCCATTAAATTCTGTGATCTTCAAATGCCTCTAAATGCAACAAGTAGTCAAAGGTCAAATTAACGAGTTTTATAATGACGTCACAAACGTTGAACGCTGTAAACTGCAACGTCACAAGCGAAAATCAAAGTGCACGCTCGTGGCTGTTACTGTGGCTCTTCCATTAATATTAACTTACCCTTAGGATAAGATCGGAATTTTAAGGTATAATTCACATTTGCAGACAAGGCAAGAAGTTAAAAAATGTAAATATAAGCATTAAATCATGATTTTTTGAAGTATACACTCTCAGAACTGCCGCGGTGTGTGCATACAAATTTTCATAACGCGCTAACGCGCGTTACTCAATTTGTATGCACACACCGCGGCAGTTATGAGAGTGTATACTTCAAAAAACCATGATTCAATGCTATAGTAAATTGAGGTTAAATATTTCAACGCGTTATCATTTTCACTTGTGAGGGTGGTTTTAGCTTGTTTTGATTTTTTCGTTTAATTTTGCTTTTTAACTTGGGAAACAATCGCCTTGTATTTGGAACATCGACTTCGGTAAATAGGCAGTTGATTGTTTACCTGCGAAAATGATAAAATCTGATGCATTAACAACGTACTAAAGTGCATTTCCCTCTGTTTTTATTGTTTATTAATTTCTAATTGTGTCAACAAGGATCAAACAAGGGAGCGACTTTGGTTGAAATAATCGATTTTTGATCGGTAACTTCGCCGGAATTTCCTCCGAAAGAGAATTTGAAGTAGCCATGTATTCCGAGTTCATAATCGTGTAAAGTAAATCCAAAGACAATAAAAAGATGTTTATGAATTTGAAAAGACGTTTTTACAGCCTCAGTTAAACCCTGTTGTGATTAATCACCCGCGACTGTCTTATCTTTAGAGGTTATAAATACGGATGATGCAAACACATATACCGTGCATTGAAAATTACAATCGATAATCATTACATTTCTTGTTGATACTACAATTAGAAGGTAACTTGTAATTATTTAATAACTCGATCTGCCAAATTAATGCAAAACCGTTTGTTTACAGTTATCTTCAAAAACTGTTGTAATTGGGTCATAGGGTAGGACTAATTTCTCCCAAATACACAGTGCATAAAATGATTTTGTGTCACCTGGCTAACTCAATTACAAAACATTTTATCTATATAATGTATGAATGCATTAAAAAAATGAAATTAAACAAGTTGGATAAGTTTTTAAAAGTTGCCTATCATTCTACGACTGACGCTAAAATGTTTGTTGATCATTGGAATTGTCTTGCTAAACATTATATACTTGTGTACAGAAAAATCAAAAGGATTATATGCTATAACTACTTTCTGGGGTCCTTTCTCATTTGATAAATTATTTGAAATCTGCATCAATTTTGGTATTTTTCAAACGAGTAAATAAAACCTTCTTTTAAACAGTTCTGACACATTATAATTGTGAGGATATCCGTGCATTATCATTATTTTAAAGAATATATTGCAGCAGAAAATCATCTTGGTTTGTAGCCGTTTGTTGTTTTTGAGGGAATTTGAAATAATTAATGGGCCTTAGTACAGAACTGATACCTGTATGCCTGACAATACATTAAATTATAAAGCTTTTTAACACATCATGTGACAACATTTTCCAGTCAAATGTTTTCATCGATCAAGTGAGTAAGGATATAAAACGTCACACAAGTTTACATCAGGTAAACAATTATTTAAGGGAAGACCAATTAAGTTGTTTTACTGTAGCCTTAGCAACTTTTGCCTCAGAGTTCAAACACTGCGCACTGCCTTCCAGACTAGCTGGCGATTCTCTGTCCGTCAATCTTTGTTAACTTTCACATATGAGATATCAGCTGTGAAAATGAAATGTATCTCATCTGCATGGTATATTCATAGAGCTTAAATGGCCTCTAAGACAACATATTAATGAAATAAAATGTTGGCATCCTTTAATTGTGTAGATTCAAAATGTTCAAATTATGATTACACACAATAAGGTAGGCCCACAATGGGTGCTGATTTTTTAACTGATATACGTCTTAGGAAATGTATGATTTTTTTTTATCTTAAATGAGCTAATACTGTTCACATATGTGCAAAAACTGTAGGAAATAATATTCTATGTTATATATAATTAATATATCACAATATATTTCCACCCCTACCCCTTTATAAAATATTGAGTTTTAGGTCAGAAAATTATCATGGTACTTAACTTTGCTAAATATTAAATTTTACTGTTCTTAATTATTTAAGGACACACGAGACGTTCTTCAATTTTATATAATTTTCCTTGATAAATTATTCCTTATTTATTAACATTTAAACCTGTTAATTCCCAAAAATTCAAGGTTTATTACCAGGCTATTTTTAGAGCTATAATATTTAGAAATTTCCTTAAAATAGCATGCAAAATGCATTTGAATGCTTATAAATAAAGTCATAGTATATATTTTCAATTGAACACTTTATAGCTAAATAAAAAAAAAAGTATCATATAACAGGAAAATATAATTATGGAATTACTTGGTGGAAATCTTCACATTGTGGAGATAGGAAAAAATAGAAAATAATGGAAGATAGGTCGCGTCTGACCGTAAAGTGTGTTAAGTCAATGTAGTTCTCCATTGTTGCTCAGGTGAGCGATGTGGCCCATGGGCCTCTTGTTAGCCAATCACAGATACAGTCTATACAGACATAGTTACAGATATGATAGTTGAAAACATTGTACAAAATACGATAAATACATTAATTTTTATCAAGCCTGAATCAAGTTTTTAAAGAACATTAATCCTTGCTAAAACATTATTAATTTTCGAAATTATTGTTGCTCAGGTGAGCGATGTGGCCCATGGGCCTCTTGTTGAAGAAAAAATCTAGTATATTTCAAAAATCTTACTGAATAAGTCATTTACAATAAAGAGATAATGTGGGGTTTTAATTTGAATTGATATATCGTTCTTAATAATGATATATGATTTTACCAGTGAACATTTGCTGCCAATTGATAACATTTTTGAACTTATTTTTTCCATACAAATAACAAAATAATAATCATCATTTCCAGAAGATATAAATAAAGAACTATATATGATAAGAGTTCAATTTGGCCCCCATAATTCGCCATTTTTTAAGTGTTTTGGGTACAAGAAAATGTTAACTTATTTTTTAGAAGAGTTGATATAAAATATATTTTTCATCTATTTATTTGATTTATTTGCACTCACTGGCAGTATATGACGTCAGAAGTGACGCCATTTCTATAATTCAATCAAAATCAGCCAAAAATTGACATTTTTCTTATCTATTTACGAATGGGAAATAAAGAGCGCATGCTTGAACAAGGAATTTTTTTTTGTCACTGATCAGTCTTGGCTAGATACATCTCTGATTAAAACATTTTATTTGTTCAAGAATGCGCTCTATGTTTTCGAAAGGAAAAACTGCTTGAAAACAAGCTGTTTTACGCTAAAAATGCAAAAATGGCGGGAAAAGGTTGTCTTTACAATGTCATATTTCTAAATTGTGGGCACTTGAACCAAAATGATTATTATGTAAACACATCACATACATATCTGTACTAAGAAAACAAAGAATGATAGTAAAATGATGATGTTCATTTTAGGGGGCCATTTTAGGCCCTTATCATATATAGTCCTTTGAAAGGACTCCTCTATCTCCAGGCACAATTTATTTATATCATATGGTGTCAACAATCTTTATTAAGTGCAATTTAATTGAACAGCTGTTTAAGAATGAAATTATATAATATTATTAATAAAAAAATTAGCACATCATTTGAAAATATACAATCTCTCTCTCTCTCTCTCTCTCTCTCTCTCTCTCTCTCGCTCGCTCGCTCGCTCGCACCGCATACACACACAGAGCACATTGTAGTTTGTCATCGGATCGAAAGCTGCATTTTGACGCTAGACCTACCAAATTGCAAATGCTTTCTAGTTCTATACACATTTGCAAAACGGTTAGTTCTAGCAAATTGTCCCTCTACCACTCTCACAGTCACAAATACACACTGGTAGATGGTACTGCAGAACATCTCTGTGGTTGTCCCTACGTGGTATCTTTTCCCCGAGGGGTTCCAAATTAATGTTCAGAAGATGGATGGATTGACATTCAAATGAGCTTCCTCTGTCTGAAATCCCCATACACACTTCTCACACCGAAAGACAATTTGCTATACTCTCGTCCATCCGTTCACACTCACATACCAACAAGCCTTGGACCACAGGGGCATCGTATCCGCTTTACACTCTATGACATATATATAATAATACACAAGGGAAGAATCGAAAGTAGCACACGATTTGTAAACAATGTCAAAAAACAACTTACTTCACAAAAGTTACGCAAATCCTCGCACACAATGTTGCAAATGTTGTCAAAAAACACGTTCACACTCAAATATTCCTAATAAACTCGCTAAAAAGCGTTTTTATCCCATTAAAACCGCTGTCTGCTGCAGAAACCCAATCTCTTCGCCCAAGAAAAGACAACTCTGTACCTTCTCTCTCTATATGTTCAGTAATTATAGTAGAAATTTTCGGCGGTTAACTGTAAAATGTCTGGGGAAATTTTCGTCGTACATGCATGTTACTACCGTAAAAAAATTCTACAAAAGATTAAATGATAGGAAATATATTAATTTGTTTTTTAAACAATTGCATATTAAATTACGCTAATTAAAGTACATGCCAAATATATCGGAACGAATGTTAACAGAAATGTAAATCTAATATACTAGGCTAGTAATTTGATATTGAAAATTAGAACAATGCTGAAATTCTTAGGCAACGACAATTAATTTTGAAGAAATGGGTTGCAAAGACAATTAATGAATTATGAGTATTTTAATTTTTTAATAAAAAAATAATATAATTTTTTTTTATGTGAACACCAACGTAGTTTTTCATTAACATTTTAGAGAAGAAAAAAAAATATTTAAAATTTCCCAAAACATTTAACAGTTTACCGCCGAAAATTTCTACTATAATTACTGAACATATTGAGAGAGAAGGTACAGAGTTGTCTTTTCTTGGGCGAAGAGATTGGGTTTCTGCAGCAGACAGCGGTTTTAATGGGATAAAAACGCTTTTTAGCGAGTTTATTAGGAATATTTGAGTATGAACGTGTTTTTTGACAACATTTGCAACATTGTGTGCGAGGATTTGCGTAACTTTTGTGAAGTAAGTTGTTTTTTGACATTGTTTACAAATCGTGTGCTACTTTCGATTCTTCCCTTGTGTATTATTATATATATGTCATAGAGTGTAGAGCGGATACGATGCCCCTGTGCTTGGACTTAAATTTTCCTCTTTGAAATATTTTCAATATGTTTCTAAATTTTTGGAATAAATCATACACCGAGGATCCATCGGGAGTTGAACTCTCAGTGAATGAATAGTAAAACTTTAAAAAGGAAAATTTAAGTGACTGACTGCGTGTTTATTTACTTGAATTGTTATAACAAACAGCGTTCCATGTTTAATATGTTGTTTATTTTAAATAATCAATCTAAAGTCCGCGAAAATCGCCGATACATGTTACTATATATTATACCATGTTTGCAAAGCCTGCGAAGTCAAGTCTATAACAGAGTAAACTCTGATCGGAAATCGTTATGTATTTGTATATATATATGTAAATTCAGAAAAAAGTCACAGTGGTCGGATGAAATAGAGAAAACTTAAATGAATAAAAACACAAAATTCGAGTAAAACATAAGCGCTTTCATTTTCATCTTCTGATGAAGATGAAAATGAAAGCGCTATGTTTTACTTGGAATTTGTGTTTTATTCATTTAATATATATATATATATATATATATATATATATATATATATATATATATATATATATATATATAATGACTTAAGTTTAGAAAAATAAGCTCTCTAGAATATTGCTCAATCAATTTAGTTAAAATCTTGTTAAGATATTGTGTGTATAATACACCGAACAAACCTCTAAAAGGTAACAAAAAGTACATGTAAAATACGTCTGTCTTAATTTGTCTCTAAAAGACCTGTTCACTTCGATGTCTCAGGCCCCGAAAAATTTTCTGCCATCTGAATTTGTTCCCGCGAAAAAAATTCTGTGTGTGAGAGTTATTTCCCTTTTACACTTCCCACAGCGTTTACGCTTATGAATACAGCGTTCGCAGATCAAATGTCCGCAGTCTTCAATCACGCGCGTGGCGGCGGACCTGCTACACGATTTACACTGCATCATGGATACCATCTCCTCGTTTTCTCGTTGTAGTCGGTCCATTTCTATAATTAAAATATTGGCGCGTTTTACTTAGCGGCATTTTAATGACGTCGTATATGTGTGCGGAAAGATGATAGAAACGTTCGCTTTTTTGAAAAAAAAATATATTACAACAGATATTTTGCGTTTACAGCAATGTGAACATTATATATTAAATACCATTTATGATATATAAAAATAAGTTATGTTTGAAATCATGTAAGCTGGAAATATGTTTAAATTAAAAAAAGAGATATTATAAAAATGCCGGCGTCCTTTATATGTCCGCGTCTATACGCCCATTTTTACGTCGATACATATGTTCGTAAGATACCTTGCTGCATTCCTGAATCGTCCATTGGATCTACACCATTGTTCTGAAAAGGAAGAAATGACGTCATTGTCGCGGTTGACGATTTTCAAGAGGAGTGGGTGTTGCAATTTCTTGTGCGTGCGTGACGAATATGTTCATTTGTACATGCATGATTTTGTAAAGAAATTCCTATGATCGAGATTGAAGCATTTTATATCTAACAGATAAACGTCATAATGTTGGTTTTGTAAGGGTTTCTCTCAGTCAAAAAGCCCGCTTAATCTTTGTAATATGGTTGGCATTTTAGCAATGTTCTCCTGTGTATACGTCCGACCTACCATAGACCTCTGAAAGACCCCAACAGTCCATTGCTGTTCACAACTGTGGGGCGACCAAATAAAACTGCACATCATGCGTCATAATTTGAAAATTAGATATAGGATTTCTGTGGAGACCAATAAGTTATATAGGCTTATTGATCCAAGCCTATCATTCTATGATCTTGTAGATCTTAATTGATCGTGCGACCGAGAGACTCCCAAGAGATCATCAGCAGATCGAAGATATCGTGTGGCGACCTGCAGCTCCTTTGAGGCATAGTATACATGTACTTACCTTTGCGACAGACTGTTATAATAATAGAGGAAGAACTTTGAGACCTCCGAAAGATCACCTTGGGATCATTGCGATAGATGGACGACTAGTGAGAGATCTGATTTGTCAATGCTCGAGCGTCGATCTCTGAAAAGTTGCCATCCCCGACGGGAGGGATTTTTATTTATTTTGCTAAATGGTATTTTTTACAACACGTTTACTAAACTTATTCTAGATACCAAAACATATACATCTACACACAATTCAACTCGATCGGACAATGTTCAGCTTTCAAACTTGTTTCCTTACAACTGAATCCACTGGCGTCGGAAGCAAATTGAAAGTGGGGGGGGGGGGGGGGGGAGGGGGAGGCGGAGGGGGAGGGGGAGCAGGGGGGGGGGGGGGGCTAGACTAATCCTCAGAAATCTTGACAAGCAAAAAAAAACCCACCCAAATTCCCAAAATCATCAAAATCCTAATCCGTGGGGGGGGGGGGGGGGGGCGTGGGGCGTGAGAGATACCTATTGTTCCCCCCAAAAATTCTTACCTACCAAAAAAAATTATTCCCAAATCATCAAATTCATTATCCGGGGGGGGGGGGGGCTAGTATACCTATGACTCTCCAACTTCTCAATATTTCAATCTTTTCAAGGTAAATTTAGGAACAATTATGTTCGCTGCGACAAAACGCTAAGCCCCCTCCAACCTAGCCCCCCCCCCCCCCCCCCCCCGGTTCCGACGCCTATGGAATCTTAATATTGAAAGAAAGTATGGGACTCACGATTGTGTTTATTGAACAAAAAAAATGGTATTGATTATTTTAATTTTGAAGAGCAAATGTATTTCGAACAAGATTATGATTAGATACAGTTACCATGGAAACAAATATATTAACCCATCAAAATATTTATGTTCTGTTGAACCGAGCTTTAAAATTTTATTCCTTTGGCGTCAGTTACATACTTCCTTAATACGTACTGTAGCTTACTCATTTAATGATAACATTGGAGAAAAAAATGGAAGCTTATGTTTATAATCATTAGAAGCGTGTACCTGATTCTGTAGGGCAGGCGTCTCTGGCACTCTGAAACCCGTGGAAGATTTTGCTGCCATATTTCGATTGGTTTTTTTTTCCTCCTATGAAATTTTGAACTTCAAACGTATTAAAAACAGTAAAATCGCACGACATCGTAAAGTATATCCAACCGTTTCAAATGATTTGTAAATTTATTTAAGTTGTACACGTACATTATTAAGCGTAAAATATCATGACCAATTAATCGCTCAGCAACACGCAGGCTGTCCATCCGATTTTTTTTTCAGACCGGGAGCTACAGACCTGCCGCTATATATAACAGTTACAAAGATTTGAAGTGCCACGAATGCATTTGTCCCCGGATACACAAATTAATAAGACAAGCCTTATTCTTGATATTGTTAAAAAAACTGCAAGCTATTGAAACCTTCGGGTCAATATTTTTACATAGAAAGAAATTGTGTCGGAGCTATAATTTAGCCTTTCATATAAAGAAGTTTCTGTGGAGCTGAGCGAGAGATCGAGTTTATCTTTTTCCAGTCCATCGCAAATCGGCAATGTAGGCGCCCATTTATTTCATCGAGATATTATAAAGATTTCATTCTTTAAAGTTATTGTCATTTTAAAAAAAAATCATATCTGAATACGAATTTTTTTGTAAACGACATCAAAAACAATACAGGTGAAGTGAAAGGACATACAAACAAAACAATGTGTGGCAACAGCGGAATTTGACCTGTGAACTGAGTATAACGAACCGCATTCGGCAAACCTCGGCCTATTCCGTAACCTACATATAGAACGATGAGATACGAATCGGCCGAGGTGTGCCGAGTGCAACGAACCGATGCAGGAGGTGTACATACGTAGTACTCAAACGGCTGCTATCCTGAATCGGTAATAACGGCGTTCGATATATATTTCTATTTGGAAATTGAACGGTTGTTAGTTGAAATAAATAGATTATATGTTTAAAACTCATGAATCACGGCGCAAAATCACCGGAAAAAGTTACAAAATCAGATATAATATGCCTTAAAAAAACCCCAAAAACAATGCGTGTGACAGAATTGATATTCATGTACATGTAAATATAATTCGCAGAATCACCTATCCAGTAACAATTCATATTTACATTTTCCAGTGTCTTTCCCTGTGATAACACTACGTATCGATTTTGTACTAATATCTGTGATAATTTCGGTCCGACCTGATCAAATCTATCATAAAACCCTCCAGGCTTTATTGCATTTGATCACGCCCCAACCAAAATTATCACCTCATAATACTCAAAGAATGGTTCCTTATTCCTTATGTATGCGTCTGATGGGACAAATTCAAACGAAATATCCCCCTTCAAGAATCCGATCAGATTCATTTTCGTGTCACGCTTCAGACATGTATCGGTTGTGCATGTATTACTAGCATGTGCATGTGCTTGTTTATTCTAAAATAAATTACAAACACACAAAAGGTTACTATATTTGGAAACCGATAACTTTGGAATTTCGGAGAGCTAATATTAGAATTCAAGCTAAATATAATCTAAAAAGGAAGTTAAAATTAGATTGTTTTTTCCCCGAAACAAACCTAAATATAGATTTATCGCAAAAATCAAACAAAAAAATAAATATTTAAAGATGCACGTGAAAATTAAAAAAAAGGTATGTTTACCTACTGGCACGTTTTTAACAAATGTCCGAACATTGTACGACTTGCAAAATTAAAGTGAATAATGTACAGACACGGGGCCGTTATCACATTAAATTGACCATCATTAGGCCTAGTATTCAAGTAATATGAAATCAACATTTAGAATATCAGTAAAATTAGGATCATATCAAAACTAGCATAACAAAAGGGGACACTGTTTGCTGCATGATATTAAAAAATACGTTTTTAATCATTTCTTCTTTTTTAAAGAATGTGGTTTTTTTTCTAAATATAACTATACTCAATTCAATTATATAACTTGTCATGCATGTAAGTCGTACTTAACTGGACCGTTTATATACAAGTATGAAAGGCGTATGTATAATTATAAGTTTGATTTATTACTAATGTACTTACCAATGCACAAGTTGCGATAGTCTCCTGGAATGGATTCGGTCTTAACAAGATAATATACTTGTATCCCTAGTTACATCTAGATAATACTAATTTGCGCACGCGCGGGTGCAATAAAATGCAGCAAGGGCGGTGTGTCCCACAACTACAGGGTATTGCTAAAACGTGGAACGGAAAATGGAACTATTATGGAACGAAACTCAAAAACTAAAGCCTAGTATCGTTTTACTCAGTATTTTATAGATGTAAATCATATCAATTTATGGTTTTTAAAAAAAATATAAACCAAAGTCAAGAAAAAGGCGTGATTAGAAGATTTAAAAAGGATATGCAGGCACTTGAGCACAGGTGGATCCAGGATTTTTTAGGCTGGGGAATGGAGTCAGTCTTCATATGTGTATAATGTCCTCACTGGGTCCAGGGTGAAGCTAGGCGAGGGCCTACGGAGCCGTGCATGGATATCTCCTAGGTTCTCGAGATTTTGCAGGACAAAACTCGATTATTTCAAGTGGACATAATTCGTACCATTTAATTCGTCTCATGATTAATACTAGTAACGAAACTCTAATTAATAATATTATTTAAAAAAAAACTATAAGAGCCTAAAGTCCGCGGCAGCTCATGGATTCTGAAAGAGAATATTGCAGAGTAAAAACTAAATTCTGTTCTATTTCTTCTCGTAAAATAACTTTGTACCTTCTCTTAGAACCATTTTAACAAGAGCTTGGACTTTGGGTAGTTGAGTCAAACGGCAATGCAACGTAGGCCTGTCTATTTTATTGTAGGCCACTCATGCATGGCTCTTTGAAATCAACACGATTTGTCTTGCTTTTGAGCAAAGACTACGCAACCGGTGTATATTTCGCTTGAAACCAGCGTCATTTTAACTTGTTTTGACGAAAGAACTAGACCGTTACAGCCAACTGAAAGTCCAAGGTCTTGTTAAAATGGTTCTAAATGTTCATGGATTAAAAGATTAACTTTTGGAACATAAGCCTTGGATGGAAATATTATTAACGGTGGTGATGTTGTTCGAAAAATTCTAGATTTTGGAGATGAGTTTATCAGACATTTAGTAGAAAAAAATTATGTATTTTATGCTTTTCAGTCATGACATGGGTTAAGGTTATACGTGTCAATGTGTTGAACAAACAGTCAGATTTCCTCAAGAAATATATTCCCAATGTTCCAGTGTAGTACAATTCCTGTAATAAAGTTGATAGTAAATGTTTGTTTATAAACATATGACACAAGATGGTATTAGATTAGTTGGATATTTTTTGTTTGATAATTTCGGTTTTCTTATATATGCTGAATTATTACATAAATTCAACTTGTCTAAATCAGCATTTATTGGACAAAATTTATGCATGCAACAGGACTGTTTCAATGTATGTTTCAAGATTAGATCTGATATTACTGTTCCGTGGATATGATATAGAACTCTTCACAGAGTTAACGTTCTTCCTGTAATTTATCAATTCAGTAAAATCAAAGTTATTGCAGATGATCGATGTACTTTCTAAAAACATAAGACTGAAACAATACAACACGTGTTTTAAGTTGTGAAAAAAATATTTATACAACAAAATGGAAAAATCTTAGCATGTTTATGTATGGACGACAACAAAAATGTTTGGTTTTAATGTTAAATATGTTTTGGTGATAATCCTAAATACAACGAGAACAAAGTTGTGAACTATATGCAAGTACAAACCAATACATATTTGTATGTTTGAAACAGAAAAAGATTTCAAATTTTGCTGAGCTTTTGCATCATCATGCAGTGGCGTAGCTACCATGTATGCTTATATGCCTGAGCATGCACATCATTTGGGGAAAAAAGAAGAAACTCAGTAAAAAAAAATAAAGAGAGAAAAAAAGATTAAACAAAGAATTCAAGTATTAATTAAGGTCCATACTTAGTTATTCCATCGACAAATTTATCAATGCTAAACATAAAAGTACCAAATATAGACACGCAACGTGGTCTTACAGAACACAATGCATGTACATAATAAAGCAAAGATTTATTTTGCATTTGAACTTAGTTTTACACATCATTTTAAATCCCCCCCCCCTAGAATATCACAGCTTTTTGAGATTTTCATTACCATAAACTGGGTGAAAATAAAAGCTTTGATTGGGTCTAAAACAAACGTCAAAAGTTTTTTCTTCTTTTAGCTTTTAATAAGTTTTGTAATTTTATTTTATGCCTAAACTAAAACCAAAACAATTTTAACAGCCTAAAAATATGCTTAAATAGTGAGCATTCCTTTAATTTCTGCGATGATTTTTAGTGTTAAAAATCGTCAGAATCCATGAGCCTTCGTCCTGGACCCACTGAGACCTCATGGCGGTCCCCAGACCCCCTGCCATTTTAAGCATGCACTTCGTTTCTGGTCTAGCTACGCCACACATAGGTATCAAGTGCAGCTTTCTCAATTTGAAAAATGCTGGTTATCATTGGCAAATATAACTGATTTTTTTAAAAGTAAAAGTCTCTAGTTATTATATGATACAGTGGCGTCGGAAGCAAATTGAGAGAGAGTGTGTGTGTGGGGGGGGGGGGGGTTACACTAATCCTCAGAAATCTTGACGAGCAAATAGAAAAAAAACCTAAATCCCCAAATCATGAAAATCCTAATCCGTGGGGAGGGATTTTCCCAAAATCATGAAATTCCTAATCCGTGGGGGGTGGGCTTGTATACCTTTGACTCCAACTTCTCAATGACTCAAATTTCAATCTTTGGTACGAACAATTATGTTAGCTGCGAGAAAAAGTGGGGGGGGGGGGCTGAACCCTCTATGATGCTATGTGGCCAATGGTTAGGTCTAACTTAGCAAAAAAAGTGGGGGGGGGGGGGGGGGGGGGAGTGAGTGGGAAGTCATCAGGGTTGATCATAAAGCACATATAAAACATGTACCAGGAATATATTTACACAAGTATATATATTTCTGTTTTCAAAAAAAATTACAAATTAAAAAAAAATCCATTTAGGTCAGAAAGATTAAATAGAAACTCCTTCCTTCTCTAAGAAATCCGTTTCAGTGTACATTAAAAAGATCTGACACGAGTTCCCGGACAAATCCACTAAGATCATTAGAGCTCTCTTATAGAACAACACATTAATATCTTGTTTCACATGTTTAATGCAGTATTCACAAAATGTTCATAAAAATGCAATTATTTCTGTCACTTTCACCCAAGGTTCTTGAAGTAAGTGACAACAGAGTTAACTTTCACGGGTACCGTTTCTGGTAAGTCTGCTAGAGTTTTGAAAACAGTGTTCACACCTGAAACATAAAAGAGAGGATGACTTTTTCAATTTGATTAAAATCAAACCTTCAAAAGCTCCATTTATTTTGCTCAATTGTGAAGGTTGATTTTCATCAGACTGTGACATTATTAGATGATCACTTACAAAGATAACAAAACCACTAGGGAGATCCCCTCACATCAATCTTTCACCAAGATCAATAGGTTTAATTTTTTGAGGGGTGAACAATGTCAATATACCATAAAAGTAAAGTTAACTTATTTGTTTATTAGGCCATCCTTTCAAAAAATGTTTGTTTGGAATTGCAGCCCGAGGGTTTCTAGACCAGGAGGGAAGAAAGGATTTTTTTTTTATATTTTTCAAACTTGAAGTTTAACTACATGTAATTATAAAAGTTGGTAAAAAATAAAAATTTCCAATTTTGCTATTCAAAATTTTATCAGCAGGGGTTATTTCAACAAGGCGGGAGGCAATTCCAAACAAACTCTTATTTTATTTTGACCCTAATTGTGTTTTGTTAATTTGCACATACAATTTTAAGTTGAATCTTCCTGATAATACTAGTAAGTGTATGTATCATATGTATATTGAGAAATCACTAAATATTTCAGTGTAATTTTTGGAAAAAAAACCAGGTAAGTATTAATACAATACTAAAGAAATGTGCAAAATTTAATAAAAAGGAAAATATCTGAGTCTCTGGTAAAATTTCTAACAAATCTTTGCAAAGTTTCATGGTTGTAATGAATTTAGATATTACAAATTTACGGATATAGTGAACTGACTTTGAATCCCATAGGGCTGAATATTAATGAGATTTCCACACTTTTATAAAGAATTTCTTCACAGATTAAAAAGTTTGCACTGCCATTTAACATAATAGTTTAAAATAAATTTATTTTCACATAAATTCTTCAATTTCCAATCCGATTATTAAATGTATCAACAAAATACATACATAGGGAATTCACTATAGTAACTGTTATCATTATGAATTCGATATACAGATATAACGAATTATGAATATAATGAAGTAATTCCATTGGTCCCTAGGACTTCGATATAACCGAGTTTCACTGTAATTGGACTTTGTCAATAAGACATGAGGGAATAAGCAATCACTAAAGCATAGGGGCAACATCATTTCATGATGTAAAGGTCATGTTTAAGGTAGTTGTTACTTACATGCTTTATGTTGTAAAGGTTGTTGTCACTTACATGATTTAAGTTGTAAATGTTGTTGTCGCTTACATGCTTTGTGCTGTAAAGGTTGTTGTCGCCATCAACTTTATAATGTAAAGGTTGTTATAATTTACATGCTTTATGTTGTTTTAAAGGTTGTTGTTCTCTTCATGCTTTATGTTGTTAAGGTTGTTGTCACTTACAAGCTATGTTTTAAAGGTAGTTGTTGTCTACATGCTTTTAATTGTAAAGGTTCTTGTCACTTGCATGTTTTATGTTGTAAAGGTTGTTGATTTTTGCAAGTGTTGTACTGAGTATTGGAAAGATTTATGTTTACCGGTACTACCAGCATTATGCTGCATAGATTGTTGTTACTTACATGCGTATTGTTGTAAATTTTGTTGTAACTTTTTATCAAGTGATATATTGTACTGGATAGCATTACTTACAAGCATTATACTGTGAGGGCTGCTGAGATTTGACAGCAGGGGTTTCTTCCTTCTTCTGCATTAATGGTTTTGATACAAGCTGTATTAATGTACAAAAAAAATCACATTTATAATATATGTCTATGAAGTAAAGAGAATATCTCTTTCTTTTGTGCAGGCTTGTATCAAACAAGTGGCAGTATCAGAAACATATGATTCTCCCTGATCAAACTGCAAAAATAGCATAGCTTTATCTTATCGTTCAAGTTCTTTGGGTAATGTTCCACTACTCAGTAGACTTAACTTAGATCAAATCACTTTTGATATGATTCTTAGAGTTCTCGCACAACAGGGCCATTTATAGAGTTAACAATGACACCACGATAGACACTGCAAGGTTTGTATTTTCTAAATCATTTGGTGAAAAAAATTCATCCTATTAACTTTGTTAGACAATTTACTACATGTACTTATACTAATATCATCACTTTACCTGCCTCATACTTTTCCTTATATATGCTTAACAACCTTGGAAAGTGATGTACGTATGTTAAATAAACAGGCAGATTAAGCATTCATTTGTAATCTTGACATGTAAACGAACATCACTACTTCTTTTTACAGGGCTGAAGAGTGTGTTTCAAATTCTTTCAGTTGTAATTAAAGTGGCAACATCTGTAGTAAAATGTTTGAGGACTTTTTTGGGGCTTGAATTGTTAGTCTGTTAGAAATGTAACAGAGAGGCTTTTTGCCTCTGCTGGGGTTTGAACCAGGGTCCTCTGACTTGCCAGTCCAGCACTCGAGCTAAAGGGTTAACCCACTAGCCAGAGCTGGTAGGAATGCCATATATCCGTCTCTACCGCACTGTCCCCCTCCAAAGAAAGAGGCGTCTCTGACTTTTCAGGAGTGCCAGAGTCAGATAAATGGCATTCCTACTAGCTTTGGTTAGTGGGTTAACCCTTTAGCTCGAGCGCTGGACTGCAAGAGGAGCCAGGTTCAAACCCAAGCAGAGGCAAAAAGTTTCTCTGTTACAGAAATTAAAACCTGTGTAAGTTTAATCACTCCAAAACAAGTATAATTTTTTGTTCATCCTAATTGCAAGTTCTTTATTACAAGAGAAACTTTTTTTTTTTAGCATGTCAACTCGGATGTTCCTGTAGAGCTACAGACCTGCAGCTACAACGTGTTAACACAGACCTTCTTGCTTGTACTTGGTTTCATGTCCACACTGGCTGGGAGCCATTCATCAAGTGTTTTTGATTTCAGGCGTTTGTAAGCGTCATTCGTTTCTTTACTGTTCCCCCAGAGCCCCTCTTTGGCTGTGAAATACACTGTTCCCCCTACAACTCCAAGCTTAGCAGTGGCTCTGAAAGAATTCAGATTAATTTCATCATAAACAAAGTTGAAAGAACTTGACATTGAGCTCGAGCCTCACAATGTCAATATTCCCTACCATCAAATCATTAAATACAAATAAAAAAGAAACACATTGACATATGCTAACTACTTTAACATGTATATCTAATCATTCAGGTGTAGATTTCTTAATGATAGTTTCAACCGGGTGCGGTTCGAATTTCCTCTTTACAACATGTATCAATTTGTCAAATGTTTAAATAGAATAAGATAGTTGTGTGACAAATAACTTTTACATGACTAATATACACGATGAAGTGAAAAGACTATAAACAGAGGTTCTTTACTAATGAAAAACTTAATTATTCTCTACAACTTACTTTGCAATTGTCACAGCCATGACCTTGACCTTTTGTAATGACAGATCAGTTATTTTCGTATATGCCTATTATTTAAAAGAGTTGCGTTACAAAATGCTTGGTGAATAACTTACTCTAATCATAATTTTTTTAATTTTTTTTTTTAACTTTAGAATTTAAAAAAATGTCTTTCCCCCGGATTTTACCTAGTTGTGTTTGCCTTTTATACTCACCGCTTCCGGTGTCAACGTCGCTTCCGGGGAAAATCACAACCAGACGGTTGCTCTCCACTGCTGTCCATATTTTTGCAGTTTGCGAACTAATATCAAGTCAACCATGGTGGACTACGGTTCGGGGCCTGTAAAGGAGAGCATAGACAACACGGTGTTCATATTTCCAGGCATCATTGTCATTTGCCTAGTCTGTAAGTTTTACTTTCATGTGCAACATTTGGACTTTTGCCCCTCTTGGTACAATATGGTGAGCTAGTAAAAGTGATCCTCGATTCTCCTTGATGACTTCACATTCAGATTTCAGGAGATTCAACCTGTTTGTTGTGTTAAAGGACTCGGTGGTCATGAAGATCTTATTTTAAAGTTCATTTTTTATTCATTATTTTTTTTGCTAGTAAAATGATAGCCTGATTATGCTAGCTATAGAAAGGTTACATCAAATTTTTTTTTTCACTGATTTTAATGTTTGCAAATTTCGTACATTAAATACATTAAAATGGTTTTCCTAGGTTATAACTTTTTCATTAATAGACATCAATATCAGGCTGATGTATAAGTTTATGTCATGGCTTAGAAGTGAAAAAAAAAATAATCATTGTTACTGTTAAAGAGAAATGGCTTTTGTATAACAAAAAAAAATTATTTATTTTAATAAACCCAGAAATAATCAAATTTTCTTGTAGATAATTTGGCATGATTTAAAAAATATATTTTTATAATTTAAGCTAAATCATAGCAATCTTTATTTGTCATTTATATAAATGATTTAAATGTGTTGTATTTTTATGCATATAAAAAATATATAGAAAATATTAATAAACCTAATTAAGGATCCTCAACTTTTTATGAAAGTATGTTACAACATGATGATTTTAATGCATTGTGAAACAAAATTTGGGTCTATCTCTGTGGCGCAATGGGGGCAGCTACGGCCTACCAATCAGTAGGTCCCGAATTCCAATACTGTAGGGACTTTTTTCATGAATACTATAGATTCCTTATTTTAATATGTGAATACTTAATTCCGCAATTCAGTCGTTTTCCATCTAATTGGGAGAACATAAAATCGCAAATACAGAATTTGTATCATTTATTATCACCTACTTCTCATATGTGCGAAAAATAAAAGCAAGATTTTAAAATTCCTGAGATGTGTTTCTAGTTATTATACGAGGATATTAATTCCTCACGTTCAATTAAGAATGTACAGAAGCGGTTAAATTTTAAAATGTTTTTTTTCAAATTCATTTTTAAGTCGGAAACTAGACACATACTAGAAATCGCTACCTTTAAGTAATTAAGAATAATTAGGTTGTATGCAGAACCTTTCCTTGGTGTGTGGAGGACCCTTAAGTCTCATGTAATCTAAATATTTTTCAAAGCCATATAAACGTTTACTTTAAACACAGTGTATCAGTCTTATGCTTGTTTGAAAAGGAAGTAGAAAAGGAATTCAAGTGTGCTATGCCCTTAGGCAGTAGGATTTACAAAGAATTAACAATTTTCATGCATGTCATGTTTTTGGAAAAATATTAAAATTATTGATGAACATGTTGTCTTTCTTGTATGTTAACAGCCTTTTTTGCCTACAAGCTGTTCAAAAGCTTGAGAGAAAAAGAAAAAGCCAAGGAAGAAAAGAAAAAGATGAAACAACAAAGGAAAGAAAAAGAACAACAAAAGAAGCAGAAGAAAAAGTTATGATTCTGTGCACCTAGGAATTCATTTTAGAAAAAAAGACTAGCAGCTACACGATTGTAAATTATTTATGTGACAGAGAAAAATCAGAGACAAGCAAGAAACCTCATGTTATTTGAATTCATGACAAAATTTGGATGTGAACTAATGTTAGAATGTGAAGTCATTGAATACACTCACCCACCTTTTTTTGTTGAAGTCTTGATTGATTAGTGAATATATGTTTTATGAATTCAGATTTCTTGACTGTTGTTAGCTATTTCGCTGTGTTTCTGTGTTCTTCACAAAAGAGTTTACTCATGCAATAATCTAGATTTGATTATTTTTAAAATACATTACATTGTTTTATGATTTTTAATTTCCATTCTTCAATCTTTTTATTAACAGATGGTTTGTTAACTATAAAGCATTGAATACCTAAAGATACTTCTCAATGCAGACTTTAATTTCAATAGATAGAAAAGAAATCATGTGTTACAAATAATGCAATTAAATTGTTACACAACATCAGTACAGTGTATAAACTATCATGAAAATTTTAAAGACATTTAAACGAGTGGTTTAGGACAATATTTAAAACTAGGTCTGAGAGTTACTTGTACATTTCATCATGAAAACTTCGTTTTGTGATATACCGGTAATTCATTGCTGAAAAAATAAGAATCTTTTTAATCTTTAAGAAATATGTTTACATGTCATACAGATTTGTTTTTTTTTTTAAAAACCTGCTTTGTGGTAAAAGAATGAGACATTATTGATATAAAAATTGGGGACTCACTAGTCGATATTGATCAACTCTACACTATCATACCTCGTATAAGCCATTGTCTCATTTTACTTATAGTGTACACTGTAGACTTTGTTAGATTAAGATTATTTCACTTGTATTGGATCTGTGAATTGTAAGAAAATCTAATTTTTATAGTTGGTATTATGTGGAAAATGGTTGTGTAAAATGCATTATTTTATATTTTTATTTGATGCAGGCATTGGTATTACATTAATAGTGAACCATTTTATCAAACATTTTCCTCAACTGATCTTTCCTTCGATATATTACTGGCATTGATAAGCTTAAAAATGACGTATATATATATAAAAAGATTTCAAAATTAGATATTATGACCCTGTATTATTTTCAAAGTTCTCTAAAAGTATTTTTTTTTATTATACACATGAACATCATTCTTTAGTCTTAAAAAAAAATTGGTAGATTATGTTTGAGTTTAACAAAAAAGGAAGAGCCAATGTGACCAGAATCCAACACTGTTATTGTATATACAGGCAAATCATGTACACTCTGAAGAATTTTGCATTGCAATTTATAACAACAGCCCCCCCCCCCCCCCCACACAATATCTTTAATTAAAAAAAATGGATGTTAATGACCCTGTCAACAAAAGTATTAAGGTCAAGTCTCCTTGTATAAATTGGTCAGATTGTTCCATGACATTTCAGTGATCTCCACTTTTTTTTTCTATTTTGATGCAAGTTTCTTATAAATTAATCAAATTAGAAGCAAATTCTCTTTGAGGATGTTTACTACTTGGCCCTTATTTTTTAATGCTTAACCAAATTTAACATTTAACTGTATAAATAAAAACATAATTAAGTAGAAATTGATAAAAATTAAGTGAAAAAAAAAGCTTACAGACAAATGAAGAAGAAAAACAATTCTGGTTTATTATTTATGTAATTAATGATAATTATCTGTTAAGTTCATAATGACATTACATGTATTATGTATTATAACTACACTTTGACCATAAACTTCAATTCCTTTTAAGCTAGTTCCCTGTTTTACTGTGCGAAGTTTAACTCGGACACATTGGTCCCCCCCCCCCCCCCCCCAAAAAAAAAAACAACAAAAAACCCACACACACAAACACATACACACATTCCTGATACAATATTTATACCTCAGAAACTGACTTCAGATTTTGCAGAAATGCATCATGTGTTGCGATATTTATTTTGAAGTTAACACCTGAAATTATCTGCATTGTATGATTGGAGCTATCAGCAACAAATTACTGACTTTTTAAAAAAATTACTTGGTAAAGTCAAAACAATCAACAGTCTCTAATGCTTGGAAACTATTAGAAATTCTTCGGCCGATTAAATGTTGGAAAAAGTCAACAGATGTTTTTTTTTTTTGCATTTATTTATCTATTTATTATGTTTTATAGTTTCCAATGTTCATGACTTAGTATTTTACTTATGGGTAGCATAGCATTAGCATGTTTCTTGTGTTGAGTCAGAATTTTCAATATTATTTATTACATACTACTTTATATTACATTAGAAGTATTAATGACATTCAAGTGCAATTTTGTTACATGTAATATTTTATTTCATTTAGTGTTGATGATTGGCCTAATATATTGAATTGAATGGTTATGAATCAGGTTTGAAAAAAAATATCTTACTACGCATCTACCGTTATAGGTCAGCTTACATTTGTCAATAGAAATCTATTGTTGAGTGGTGTGTATGAATTCAATGTCATGAATTTGAAATGCAGAGAACTATAAATTCTGTAAACAACTCACTTGTTAAAAATCATAAACCAAAACAGACACAGGCAAATGTATTTAGTTTAATAGTTGATAATTAACAAATCTGTCTGACTGAGTGACTTGTACATTGTGATATGGATTTGAAGAATATTGCAGCATTATCATATCGTACCTACACTGTAGATCTTCTGTCATATTCCCTTCATGGAAGAAATGGGTCCGGAAATTGGATGTAAATGTTGTACCAATTTTATATTCCTGTATCGCTGTATTCTCAGAAATGAAAAGATATATGAATAAAATTGAAAGGTTATATATTCTCATGAAACGTTTTTTAACAGCTGATTATTTTTTATCATTGCATGGAACTTAAGCCTGTCTCACACAGAACACACGGCTTATACGGTTGGCCACCCGTGTAAACCGTACATACAACCGAACCAACCGTGGCCTTATCCGACTTACACTCGGGCCATTCGAGTGTATCCGTGAAAGCCGTGTATGATTTTTTAAACTTTTAAAAAACTGGCACGGGTGCCATGTCCGTGTATGATCATATTAGCGATCGTACAAGACCGTGTGAGACTGTACGAGACCGTATATACAACCGTACGATTCACACGAGTGTACACACGGTTTTATACGACCAATACGGTTTCATACGATCGCCATACGACCAATACGGTTCAAGTACGAATTATACATGGTCAAGTACGACCAGACACGGTCTCTACATCTGTACAAAGCTCGTGTATGATCATACAGCACTCGAACACAACAGAAAACACAACTACCTGCTGACACCTTGAAACAACAGAGTACTTGCTACATAATGCCTCCAAAGACGAAGAAGGTCCCCAAAAGAATCCCCACCATGGAAGATTTTCCCAGAGAGAATACAAAAAGGGCCACCAAGACCCTTCTGTTGAGTCATTCTCTTGTCCAAACTTGCCTCCTTCTTCTTCTCCTTCTAATGGCTTGTTCTTGTCTCCCCTCGCGCCTTCTGGCCAAAATAATCTCAATGTCTATCAGTGTTATCCTGATTTCTAATTCCCTTATTCTGTCATCTCTGTTGAAAATTCGAAAATTTATGAAGCCAAGCCATCAAAACGAGTCAATTTATATCAAAACATACACAAATGTGTGATAATTCGAGCATAACTCGAACAAAAGTCGATGGGACCGTATGTAAACCATGTAAATGTCCAGTTAATCGAGTAAAAGTCGTGTGCAATTGTATTAGGCCGTAACAGACCGTACTAGACCGTACTTGGAACCGTACAACAATCGTATGATAATCGTTTGCAAATCGTGTTCAAATCGTGACAAACCTTGCTTGACCGAGTATATCCGTGCTTTGTTCGTACATACTCGTGCTACATTCGAGTCTAAATCGTACCAACTCATCCCGAGGCACGGTTGGAGCTCAATACTCGTACCAGTCAACCCGTGTATAACCGAGTTTACCGTATTGGAAACGTGTGCCCAACCGTGTTCTGTGTGAGACAGGCTTTAAAAGGAAATATGCACTTATGACTTGGTAGAAGGTGTCAGGTTTAGAAATCATTTTTTTTTTCAAGGAATTTTATCATTTTTGGGTTTGTGTGAACGTTCTGACAGACCTTGTATGCAGCAGTCTTTGATGTTTGTGGGGAGTTTTTTGTGAATAAAATGAGATTTTTCCTAAAACCCCATTTAATTAATATTTTGTACACATACATGTACTAAGATACAGAAAAAAATATGTTTTAAGTGAAGATATGAAACTAATGTAATTGTGAATCATATCTATCAGATATACTGATAATTTTTATACAGATGAAACACTGACTATATACATAGCATCAGCATTTCGAGAATTATCTCCCCATAGCTTAACCAGTGTTTTACTGGATAATGCTGGGTTTAGCAAACGTTACACATCTAGCTTCAGCATAGGCGTACCCGGTCATTATTAGGGGGCGTAGCATCAGAGGGGTCATTTATAGGTCACATTCGATACACTTGAGTGTGACCGTTGTAAACATTTTAATGATCTTGTTTGCCCGATATGTGAAAAAATTAACATATGTAGGGGATGGGGGAAAAATCATGGAAATTACGATCTGTACATAAAATCTAGAGAAAATCGATTTTTTCTCTTCACCCGAGGCGTGTTCAGCAGAGAGAGAGAGAGAACGCGAGCGCTCGCCAAAATTTGTGTTGCGGATATAGGGAATTTTGGCGAGAGCTTGCGAGCGCTCGCTCTGTTCAATTGAACACGCCTCAGGGCTTCGACAGACAATATGGCGAGCAGTTGTATTGTATTGTTTATTTGCTAAAATTCATATTAATTAATTATAAACATAATTATCCACATGCGCGGATCTAGAGGGGGGGTCGGGGGGGGGGGGGGGTCCCGACCCCCCCTGGAAAATGAAAATTTATTAAATTTACATAGTAAAATTATCGCGAAAATATGCCTCGGACCCCCCCCCCCCCCCCCCCTGGCAAACACAATTATCCTTCGGACCCCCCCCTGGAAAAATTTTCTGGATCCGCGCATGATCCATACACTCTGAGCAAAAGCATACGTCACTACTAGTAATAACGTTATACAATATGAGACAAGTTGAGACTTTTGAAATTCATAGGCAAGAGATCCTGCTGTCATTTATTCTTTAAAAATATTCCTCTCATTTCTGAGCATGGTTACTAAAAGCGTGGATAGAATGAGCAAGGAAGTTTCTACCAAACCTTTGAATACTAGGTGTGAGGTTTTGATTGGGGATGGGGAATATTGGTCCAGTAGTGAAACATGCATTTATACAGTGAATTCTTGAATCTATGTAAAGAAAACTGAATCTGTTTTATGTAAAATATGTTGGATATATACTTCAGACCCCTCATCTTTATCCATTTATTTTTGTTAATACATTACAGCCAATTAAACAAATACATCAGATAATGCCCCCTCCCAATCCTAATTCCCAAAATAAGATTCCCCTAAATAGAGCATTCTTTCGATAAAGCGAGCAAATTGTCCTGTGATAAGGGCTTGTCCAAGTATACAATAACCGCCATTAATGTTTCATGAATGTGACCTTAACTTCTTATTATCATGAACATGAAAATGATGAACAGGACAGCTTAAGATAGATTGTAAAATCAACAGAAACGATTTAATGAATGAAAATCGCATGGTTCACATGAAATATATGAGGAGAAATGTAAGATATTTTTTTGGGGGGGGGGGGGGGGAGGGGGGGGGTAAACATATAAATGCATTTCAAAAAATTAAATCAGTAAATATTCAAATGCCCAAATGCAGAAGTTAAAAGTTAATGTAGATAAAACAAAAATTGTTGTATTTAGAAAAGGTGGAAGGTTAAAAAATAATTATTTTTGGAATCATACATGTAATAATGAATTTATTGATATTGTTGAAGACTTCAATTATCTTGGTATAACTTTGAATTTTAATGGCAGTTTTCATAAAACGCATATTGTTTTAGCATCACAAAGTAGAAAAGCGATGTATTGTTTATTGTCCAAAATGAAGCCATTACAATTGAACGTAAATACAAAATTGTCACATTTTCCCCGACGATTCTGCTTTGGCCCTTCTAATCTTACCAAACAGGGATTCGTAGCTTGGCGGAGGATCTGAAACATAGACGACGTAAGAATGTATTGATTGACAACGGGTCAGTAATAAAATAAGAGTTTTCGAAAAAAAATTGCGGTATAAACAGATTATAATAGTTTTTTGCCCAGTCTACGTTATTTTGGAACAGCCTTTGTACATGCATTCCCATCTTACTAGTTTGTAAGGGTTTGCATGTTTTTGGATACTTATTTCAATGAAAATGGATATGTGGGGGAGGGGTTATATTTACAGATACATATATTGGTAGCATAGTACATTATGGTTGTGAATTATGGGGACAGCACCCAGCAAGTGAATTAGAAAGTTTACATTTAGCTTTTTGTAAGAAATTATCATGTGTTAAGAAAAGTGTTGTACATCAATGATGGTATATTTTGAATTGGGGCGTAAACCACTGCAGTTGGATAGAAATTATAGAATGGTGAAATATTGGATTAAATTAAAGAATAGTGATAATTGTATTTTAAGCAATATACTCCAGTATAAGATATGGTAAATGAATGTGAAACACAGTAAGCCTCTGTTTAAACTCTGTTGGCTCTCATACATAAAACAATTGATTAACAATTTAGGTTTTGGATATAATAGTATATGGAACTGTAAAGAACAATTTAATGAACATGTATTCCTACTCGAAGTGAAGCAGAGATTGACCGATGTTTATACAAGAAGGTCATGGCTACTTTGAAAATTCCCCCCAAATGTATTATGTATTTGTATATTAAGCACTTATGTAATAATTTTGAAGTACAAGAATATTTAACAAAACCAATACCAACTGTATATATGTACAATTTATTAGTAAATACCGTTTACCCTCTCATCAACTCGAGATTGAGCGTGGCAGATTTTATAATATCCATAGAAATGAGAGAGTTTGTAAACTATGCTCACTATCACAGATTGAAGATGAGTTCGTTTTATTTTGATATGCCCATTTTATAAGGAAATAAGAAAGTTGTATGTAAAAAAAAAAATGATATTATGAAAAGTCTTTAAAAATATTATTATGAAAAGTCTTTAAACTTTTTCATCAGGAACTCCGTCATTGATTTAAAGGCGCGCTCTATGAGAGACAACCTAGTGTTTACTGGGATTCAGGAAGATGACAGGGAGGATACAGAGGAGGTTCTACAAGCATTCCTCAAGAGAAAGTTTAAACTAGACTATGAAGTCCAATTTGAACGTGCCCATCGAGTTGGCAAGTACAATGAATTTAGTGAGTACCCCCGAAATATAGTGGCGAAGTTCACTTACTTTAAAGACCGGGAATTTATTCGAACCAGCGCCCCGAAAAAACTACGAGGAACACGTTTCTATGTGAACGAACAATTTCCACCCGAAATCGAACAAAAAAGAAAGAAGTTGTACCCTGTTATGAGGCAGGCGAAGAAAGAAAACAAACGGACAAAGCTTGTGAGGGATGTTCTATACATCAATGGAGAGATGTACACCCCACCCACAGAGTCCACCCCAAAACCGCGCGGAGCTTGGGGTCAGAATCCAACCGGAACCCCCACCGTAGAAAGACAGACAAACCCTTTGAAGAGGCAACGGCAGGGTTCAACACCCGATCGCGGATAGGAGTACGTGGAGGCTCGGACCGATTCCGATCTGCGAGTGTTATCATTAAACGTTTGTGGTGTTAAAAACAAACTCAATTACGATGAATTTGCAAACTTGATTAATAAACATGACATCGTGGGACTGACCGAAACAAAAACGGACGACACCGACAAATTAGAGATACCCGGATTTGTCACATTTATGAAATACAGGAAGAAACTAACGAAAACCCGCTCCGGTGGCATTATGCTAGTTGTTAAAGATGATTTTGTTAAATATGTAAAAATCATAAATACAGATTGTAAATATGTTTTTTGGTTTAAGTTAAGCAAAGTGTTATTGAATACTAAAGATGATTTACTATGTGGTGTTATTTATATTCCACCGGAGGGCAGTATATATTCCTCCTTAGACTGTTTTTCTGATATTGAACAAGAGCTGTTGTCCATTACAAAGGATATAGAAAATATTTGTTTGTTTGGTGATTTTAATGCTAGAGTTGGTCATTTACCCGATTTTTATACACCCGATAATTATTTAATGCATGTAAATGACTGTGAGGATATTTTTCTATCTGATATTGCTACTCGGTCTCTGGTATTTGAAAAATGCAGTGTAGCATTAGAAAGAACTGCACAGGATCATACTGTCAACAATTACGGTTACAAGTTGATTGAACTTTGTAAAAACAATGATATGTATATTGTAAATGGTCGTATGTATAATGATAAGAACATTGGTAGATTAACATGCAAAAACAGTAGTACCGTTGATTATGTCCTAGCTAGTACATATACATTTGAATTTATACGAGAGTTTGCTGTCCTTGATTTCTGTAATTTGTACTCTGATGTTCACAACCCAATATCGTTTTCATTTTCTCATTGTAAAAACTTGTCAACAAACGAGTGTATAGGTGAAAACCAACCAACTGTAAAATTATGGTCAGCAGACAAAGCACAGGATTTCTGTAAGAATATTGATACTTCAGCGGTAGACGCTATTCAGTTAGACTTAGAAGAAATGTCTGTTTGTGTTAATAATGTATGTAAAACAAGTGTTACTACTATAACTACAAAAATTTGTAATGTTTTCCACAAAGCAGCAAGCGATACATTCGGTAATTATAATATGGGATGCAACAAATTTTCAGGAAAAAAGTCGAATAATAAACCATGGTTCAACAAAGAATGTAGAAAAGCAAGGAAAAATTTTCATTTGGCAAAGAAAAATCATAATAACTGCAAGTCCGAGGAAAATTTAAGTCATCTAAATCTCAAAGCAAAAACTATAAGCGGGTTATGGACGAGTGTATAAAAAATTACAGGAAAAGCATTACCGAAAAAATAAAGAATGTGCGTACTACAAATACCAAAGAGTACTGGAAAATTTTAAATTCAACATGTAAAGACAAAAAGTGTGCTGTTGATATTAATGATTATTTTAATTTTATAAAGGGTATTAGTGAAACTGAGGATGAGTCGCTTGCTGTAGATAATGATGACTACTTTTTAAATGTCGCTTATGAAAATGTTGATGATTTTCTTAACTGTGAAATAGATGACGGTGAAATATTGGCTGCGGTTAAAAATTTAAAAAACAACAAAGCAGCAGGTTTTGACAGAGTGTTGAACGAACATATTTGTTCTACTATTACTGTTTTTTTACCAGTGTTCAAAAAATTATTTAATGTTATTTTTGATAGTGGTATTGTTCCAGACGAGTGGTTAATTGGAATTGTAAAGCCTATTTATAAAAACAAAGGGGACCCTACGAAACCTGAAAATTATCGTCCTATAACTTTATTAAGTTGTCTTGGTAAACTTTTTACATCTATTTTAAGCACACGGCTGGAAGCATATGCAAATGAGATTAATATAATAAGTGAGAGTCAAACTGGTTTCCGAAAAGGCTATTCTACCCTAGATCATGCGTTAACTTTGCAGTTTTTATCAGAAACTCTTATGAAACAGAAAAAGAAATTATTTTGTGCCTTTATCGATTTTAAACAAGCATTTGACACTATTTGGAGAAGTGGATTATGGTACAAAATGTCAAAAAATGGTATTAGTGGAAAATGTTATGTTTATATTAAAAATATGTACCAGGGTATTAAATCTCTTATTAGTATGGATGGTACCACATCTGATTTTATTAACTGTAATGTTGGAGTTCGCCAAGGCGAAAACCTATCACCATTTTTGTTTTCATTGTATATCAGTGATTTGGAGAATTTCTTATTAGACAAAAACATTGAAGGTCTCAAGAGTATTTCTGATGCTATAGAAAATGAATTATTTATGTATATGAAACTGTTTATCCTTTTTTATGCTGATGATACTGTAATTATGACTGAGACTGCCGAAGACCTCCAAAATGCACTGAATGAATTTTATGTATATTGTAGTCAATGGAAGTAACAAGTCAATACTGACAAAACAAAAATTTTGATTTTTTCAAAAGGCCCTCTACCGAAAAATGTGTTTTATTACAATAAGGTTGCTATAGAAAATGTCAAAGATTTTAAATACCTGGGTATAATCTTTTCCAGAACAGGATCATTTGCTAAAGCTAAAAAACATTTGTGTGAACAGGCACAGAAAGCAATGTACAGTGTTATTAGAAAAATAAGACAATTTAATTTACCTGTCGATTGTCAGTTTGACTTATTTGATAAAATTGTAGTCCCAGTGTTATTGTATGGGTGCGAAATTTGGGGTTACGAAAATATAGAAGTTATTGAACGTGTACATTTAAAATTTTTAAAATATGTTTTTAATTTAAAAAGTAGTACACCATCCTATATGGTTTACGGGGAAACAGGTCGTTTCCCTTTATGTATCAATGTATATACCAGAATGATTTCCTACTGGTCAAAGTTATTTACAAACTCCGAAAGCAAAATTGTATCTGTTTTATATAAGTTTTTGGTCTTGCAATATCAAAGGGGAAATATGTCAAACTCTTGGATTGTAGGTGTTAAAAATATTTTAGATATGTGTGGTTTTTCAAATATTTGGTATGAACAAAATATTGTAAATGTAAAGTGGATTTCTACAATTGTAAAACAAAGGTTACAAGACCAATATATCCAAAAATGGTCTAGTGACATTAATGACTCGTCAAAAGGGCAAATTTACAAGATTTTTAAGAAAAATTTTAATTATGAAAATTATATTGATATATTGCCACTTAGGCTCAGAAAGGTTTTTATGAAATTTAGAACTTCAAATCACCATCTCCCAGTGGAGACTGGGAGATGGTACAATACACCTTTAAACCAAAGAGTGTGTAAACTGTGTAATTCTGGTCAAATTGCTGACGAATTTCATTATATTCTGGAATGTAAAGAACTATTGACATTTAGACGTAAATATCTTGATGAAAAATACTGGTCAGCGCCAAATACTATTAAGTTTTGTGAACTTATGTCTTGTTCAAATGCTACAAACCTGAAAAAATTATGTTATTTTATTATCAAAATATACAGTTTGATATAATAGTCTGTCCTCCATTATTATACTTTTTCCTATCTTCATTGTATATATTGTATATTTATGCTTATTCACTATTTATTTACTACTTATCTATTCATTAATATAATGTACCTCTGACTTTTGAACTGTATATAATGATTGACCTCATGTACCATTCCATGGTGTGAGCGAAATAAACTGAATTGAATTGAATTGGATATAATAGTATATGGAACTGTAAAGAACAATTTAATGAACATGTATTCCTACTCGAAGTGAAGCAGAGATTGACCGATGTTTATACAAGAAGGTCATGGCTACTTTGAAAATTCCCCCCAAATGTATTATGTATTTGTATATTAAGCACTTATGTAATAATTTTGAAGTACAAGAATATTTAACAAAACCAATACCAACTGTATATATGTACAATTTATTAGTAAATACCGTTTACCCTCTCATCAACTCGAGATTGAGCGTGGCAGATTTTATAATATCCATAGAAATGAGAGAGTTTGTAAACTATGCTCACTATCACAGATTGAAGATGAGTTCGTTTTATTTTGATATGCCCATTTTATAAGGAAATAAGAAAGTTGTATGTAAAAAAAAAATGATATTATGAAAAGTCTTTAAAAATATTATTATGAAAAGTCTTTAAACTTTTTCAATTACTTTCAACAAAGAATATTAAAGAATCGTGCAATTTGGGAAAATACCTATATAAATGCTCAAAATTACGATGAAATTATAACTATTGTTTTTGTTTTGAGATTATACTCTTCATTATCCTGTTTACTTTTGTCATGTACATTTCGCAGACTGCTATGTGCACACGCAGTCTAATACAAGATTATGATGGTCTTTCTTTTTTAAATGTTTACATATGTTTGTTTACTTTACTTATGTATATACAGTGGCGTCGGAAGCAAATTGAAAGTGGCGGGGGGGGGGGGGGAGGGGGCTAAACTAATCCTCAGAAATATTGACAAAACCTAATTCCTAAAATCATGAATATCCTAATCCGTGGGGGGGGGGGGGGGTATACCATGGTTCTAAAAAAACATTTCTTACCTACCAAATTTTCTCCCTCCAAAGCCCCCCCCCCCTGGTTCCGACGCCTATGTTACATGTAATATATGTTTAACCTATGAATCGTATGGTTCTTGGTAAAAACAATACATTCCTTTATTTGTTATAAAATTGACATATATCTATCTCACATTTTATCTTTCAAAACATTAATTCAAAAACATTTCTTTACGTATTGCGTAATTGCTTAATCGTTTTAAATTAACTCTTACTCTGTGGACTTGATATAATTGACTCACTCAATTTGAAGTTTTACTCCGTGTCCTCTGTCACTCATGCTAATAGTGCTAATTACTATTGTTTACAATTCTTATTTATATCATTTGTTCATCATTATCGTCAGTCAAGAATTAAGATTCGGATTGTTCAGGTGTAGTTTTTGGATTTCCAGAATTCACCCTACCGACCTAAAGTTCAAATAAAGTGCTTTTTACCATATAGAGCATTAAGTCTTATTGTGGGCGGATATAAAGAAACGCCATATTTTCCCCGGTGATAATACTATCATAACGGAAATACTACAGAAATTGGTTAAAGGACATGCGGTAAATAGATAACGTTAGTCGTATGTTTATTTATGTTCATGGAGAAATGTGTTATTAAGTCCAGTGATGAGCCTGTCGATGCCGGGTCAGAAATCTAAATAAAACGCTTCTACTGACCACGGTGCGTCAGATCATTAGTATGCACTTAATCGCATTTACTTATAAGGCCCGGAGATCGGAGGTAGTGTCAAGGAGGTGCGGGGAAAGCGGCTCTCCAGTAGTCAACTGGAAGCTGTCTTTTGCCTAAGATCATATTAAGATACTTGCGCGGTTTTAATAAAAGTTAAAAAAAATGATTCAGAGGATTCAAGTAAATATAATATCTTATTTTCAGAGTTTTTGTAATCAATGTTTATTGTTAGTAATTATACATTATATTATATTGTGGAATTTGATTGGAATGTTTCATTAGTAAAATTGAATAAAAGGAGTAGTCAACTGGAAGCTGTCTTTTGCCTCCTCTTTTTATACAGGGAAAGGGCTACTCCCCAGGTTGAGGAGGAGAGAATTCTGGGTTATATAACGTGGCACAGACAACGCCAGGTGTCAGGTCAAGGACGAACAAGGTCCCGAGGATCAAATTAACTGAAATATCGTATTAAGCGAAATCCTAGTACGATAATACTCTAACCACTGTGCTATGATGGTATTCAATCAAGTTGGTCGACACAATATTGCGATGTTCTGTATTTGGAATTATAAGCCATGGTGTAGCGAGCTACCTTAATATCGAAACTCAAATCTTACCTTGCTTGTGAGTTTAGTGATTTAATTATCATGGAACTGAAACCTGGACATGTTTTGTACATGTATGCATTATGATATCTTTATATAAAACATGAAAAACTAAGAATGTACGTATAGGAAACAGTCTCAGAACGTACTTCTGTTGACTATAATGAATTTAAATAACGAGAAAAATGCTTGTCTGCAAATATTTCAAAAAAAGGAACGTGCGTAATCTGATTTTAGAACTGTGAAAATACATATAACTACAAACATAAGTCTAGTAGATTTCTTCGTTTTATACACGGGGTGATTGATTCGGTTTCATTCATGCGGTATCAATTTGACAAAACCTAAAAATGAGGTACGAAAAACATGAACTTTACAAAAGTCAATGGAGGTCATTTTTGCAGAAGGGAGGGGGGGTGTGAGTGGAGGGTTCCAACAGAAATAAACAAACGCCCGACGGTAAATCATAAATATATGGAGAGAAACATATTTAATCAGGGGTCTGGACCCACAGCCTCTTCTGGGTCCGCTACTGCTGTATAAAGTTTGAGAAGTGACATTAAAATGTCAAGAAATATTTTATTCTGTTATGAAATATCATATGACATTGAACAAATATCTATATTCCAAAATTATATGCAAAATTGCTAAAACCTTGATGAACCGATTCAAGCTTTTCTAGTTGAATATACATGTATATAAAATATCTAATACCCCCTCTCAATACGCGTGTGTACCGATCCCCGCTATATTAATGCAACTCCCCCTAACTCTCTCTTCTTCCCACAACTGATGAAATACATAAATGTTCAAATGCTTAGTTGTAAGATTAAAACAGTTTAATGTAATTAAAGATTACACCAACTGGATTTAATTTAATTCTAAGATATCTGAAAGAAGAAGAAGACAAGTAGTCCATATGCTGTGTATTATAACCGCCGGGTTTGTACCGTATGGGGTATTTTCTGTACCGGGCGATTACTAGGGAATTAGCTCAACACTCGCTGTATTTTCCACATTTATTCCAGTTAATAACACAATTATACAAACAGTTACTCTCCACTCCGTACACATTAAAAAGGGGGAACTCGCTTATTAATAATTCTAACTTAATGTTAACCTACATATGACAGTGAGGGAAAACGTAACGGATTAGACGGACGACTTGTATCTTGACTCTTAACCTCTATATATCGAACTCTGACTCTATTCAAATAACTTCAATCATCTCTAAAACATATAATATTATATTACTGGCGTGACCCTCTAAATAATTGACATGTATAAATCACCCAATCAGAGAATATATTTCTTGATCCTAACTGACCATCGTCCAGGTAAACGCCCATTTATTCACCTGCGTTAATCCGCTAAATGTTATGTAATTGCATTAACTCTATTAGTGTCAAACACACATTTCTTAGTTGAAACCATTGTCCTTCAATCCCGCCTTTCTAATAAGTATCTTTCCCAAAGCTACACTTGATTACTTTGATGTCCTATTTCTTTGTTACAGTTAAGACGTTTGATAAACATTAATTTACATTCTATCACATCACAGTCAGGAGGAATTTCACGATAATTAAGAAGAGTGAATAACGTTAATTTACCAACAAGCTAAACTATAGAAAATAGTCGGAACATGTAAAATATACATTTTACATGGTGATAATACCCTCTTGTCCCCAAAGGATTCTCCGAATCCGAAAAAATTAAAGAAAGAACCATATAAAATATATCGTAGTAGAGAATGAAACTAAATAAAGAGAAAAAAAATGCAAATTAATTGAGTTATTTGAAAAAAAGGGGGGGGGGTGCAATTATTGGGAAACAAGAATTGAGTAAAGGAGAAAAATGTATGGAACGGAGTGGAGTACAACAAATTTATTCCAGTTAATAACACAATTATACAAACAGTTACTCTCCACTCCGTACACATTAAAAAGGGGGAACTCGCTTATTAATAATTCTAACTTAATGTTAACCTACATATGACAGTGAGGGAAAACGTAACGGATTAGACGGACGACTTGTATCTTGACTCTTAACCTCTATATATCGAACTCTGACTCTATTCAAATAACTTCAATCATCTCTAAAACATATAATATTATATTACTGGCGTGACCCTCTAAATAATTGACATGTATAAATCACCCAATCAGAGAATATATTTCTTGATCCTAACTGACCATCGTCCAGGTAAACGCCCATTTATTCACCTGCGTTAATCCGCTAAATGTTATGTAATTGCATTAACTCTATTAGTGTCAAACACACATTTCTTAGTTGAAACCATTGTCCTTCAATCCCGCCTTTCTAATAAGTATGTTTCCCAGAGCTACACTTGATTACTTTGATGTCCTATTTCTTTGTTACAGTTAAGACGTTTGATAAACATTAATTTACATTCTATCACATCACAGTCAGGAGGAATTTCACGATAATTAAGAAGAGTGAATAACGTTAATTTGCCAACAAGCTAAACTATAGAAAATAGTCGGAACATGTAAAATATACATTTTACATGGTGATAGTATACTAGATAATTATGCATTTAGATGTTTATTGCAAACAGGTTATACAAATTCATAATAATATAAATTCATTATTATTGGGTACAGTTTATCTCATAATAATGAGGGAAATTGCCATTTGAACATAATAGAAGTTCTCGTCTTCCTGGCACAAATCTGCTAGTTCGTTTAATATAATAAGTTACTCAGTATATCAAATATATAATAATCAGTTATCAGACTCCAAAACTTCCTCAGGGGCCCGTTTCTCAAAAAGGCCTAAGTCCAGGCATAAGCTTAGTCCGGACTAAAATCAGGGACTAACCCTCAAAACCAGACTAAGTTGCGTTTCACAAAAAGGCGGAAACTTAGTCGGGACTAAATTTGGGTTTAAATCTACGCCTGCTAATGAGTAGGCGTAAGTTCTTAGTCTGTGTTCAAAAATGCCGAGGGTTTTGTTTCTAAGGCTAAATAAACAGATAATTTTAATTCGTTTCGGTATGTTTTACGTGTCATCAAAGAAAACATTCATATTTGTTGAAAGATATGTCCATGTACGTATACCTTAAAAAATACAAATTGCTTATGTCCATGTACGTAAAACTTAAAAAATACATATTACTTGATAACTGTTCCTATTTCTAATTAGAAGAAGATTAAATCAATTTGATAAATAATGGACTTAACTTATTAAGCGTATGTAATATACGTTAATGAAATTTACCTAAAGTATGAAGAATTAAAGATTGGTAAACCCCGATGAATGAAATAAACACAATAATTAAAAAGATGATATAATTCTAAATAAACATGTATTCCCCAACAAGATAGATTTATATAAGTACGAAAAGATTATTGATTTTTAAATCAATACTCAGTAGGCATAGACTATAATTTAATGTTTCTAATCAAATTTGAACCTATGAAACGAAACTGATTTCAAAATACTGAGAATACTCCTTTAAATAGGAGCCTTTCAAAACGTTTAGAGTTGTAATTTGTGCTTGTGTGTGGTTGTACAATGTATGTTCCTTACCTATATTACTTATAAATATAATTTTACAACACATTCGACATTTAAACCCTAACTTACGCCTCTTTCAGAAACGCAACTTAGACCCGACTAAATATTGGCGTAACTTTGTTAGTCGGACTAACTTAGTGTTAGGCCCAAATTTAGGCCTTTTTGAGAAACGGGCCCCAGTTGTTAGCCCACTCGGAAGAATTTAAGACGGGGTTTAATTTCAGTGCCTTGTTAAAGTTAATAAAAATAATTTCTAACCAAAACATTTAAATCGCTACCTTGTGATGTAGTGTCCTACAAAGGTGCATGAGGACAGGACCGACCCCCCCCCCTTCCAACCCCGCCCCCAAGTATAGACTCCCATGTCTGTACTCCTTTTTTTCATTAGATTACCCTTTTATGACATATTTCTAATATAACCTTTATATTCAACACACAAATTACCTAAAACAAACATTAAAAAAAATCAGACCCAGAAATAAGATATAATACAATACACATAAGTAAGAGTTTGATTTTTTTAACGATATACTTGTGATGGGGAATAGAAAGGGGGGGGGGGTCGGTCCTGTCTTCAAGCTCACGTGGTGTCTTAAAAAGGTATAAGTCTTGATGTTGTGATGTTACTAAAACACCATGCAGTCAGTACTACTTTTTGTTAAGGTTTCAAAATGTGCCTTCACATATCTAACATATTACATCATCTGTTTAATTAATACAGTAATATAACCCACTCCAAACAACCCGCACCATTCTGATTCTCCTGTTTAAATCCATTCAACGTCGGTAGAGCGTATTTTTCAAAAAGGTTCTCAATACTTGGAATTTACGGTCTAAAAATGTTTTACACTTCCTGTTTTTGGAATTCACGACCCGTTTTGGGATCTGTAAGCAAAACCGTTTACAAATAGCCCTAGAGTATTTCGGGAAATTACATAATAAGTGCATTTTAATCAACCAGTTACGACTTTATGAAATGTCTTGTTATCAACATAACGATTATTTCATATAATTGATATTTGTCCGGTTTGTGAGTTTTCCAAATACAGCAGTTACATACCGGACAAAAATAAATTCACCTAATTTCCCATCTCATTCCAGGTCAACAAGATAATATCCCCCCCCCCCCCTGGCGGAAATTGTTTATCAGCGCAAAAATAGTTATTGTGGGCATGTAATACCGGTATTGATTTCATACTACAAGTTTACATTAACTGTCCAAAATTGTTTTGAGCATAGCCAATCAAAATTTCTACCCCAAGCTACCTCAACAGTCTTCCAAGCAGTTTTTACAATTACAATATTAAAGACACCATTAGTTAATTTTAGAAATGTTGGTTACGTGTTTTTATTTTCGTTTCGAGAAAGATGTGAAACTTGACATTTCTTCTTTTGAAACTTTATCTAGTTTTTCTCTTTGTCTACAATGAACGAAAGTTTAAATTCTCTATTTAAATGTGTGATTACGTAAAACCTTGTTTAAATACCATTCTTTGAAAAAAATAATGTACCGGCCGTATCGATTTCAAAAAATGTCTGGTTCTTCATAGCTGGAATTTTTTGATGTCATACATTTTTTGTTAGATATTTGAATCATTATGTAAGGAAGGGAAACCCCAGAAATATGATTCAATTTGCAAATCATTTACTTTTAAAATACATACATGCACGAGAAGAAATTGGTCACTGCATAATTGATATACTATAAAAGTTTTAAAGTGTTATAGTGGTAACTTAACAGTACATGAAAGATAACATCATTATCATTTATTCAACTTAATTAGTTTTATTTCAGGTCATCAGGTGTATATATTTATTAATTTGGTATTATGTTTACGTCTATAAAATTTCGAAAAAAATCATGTTTAAAAATTTGCATTGTTTTTATATAAAAACAGATTTTATTTATTTTCTTTTATTTTAAAATTGGCCATATAATATACTAGTATTTTAAATCTAAATGTCATGCCTAATATATGATGCAATAACTTTTTATTTAATGTAAAATTGCTAGGTTTTATAATTTTTCTATTTTTAGTTTCTGTTAACATGACAACAGTTGCTATTAGCGACAAATTTATTGCATCTTGCTACTTTTATATCAATATAAATCAAAGTATGTTATATAAGGGGAATAGGTGACTATTTGCACCGGAATTATATATTGATTTTTACTTAAGCAATAAACAGCAAGTTTAAAAGTTCACCGTGAAATGAACTTGATCGGTCACGTGTCAAACCTGTGAGCCTGAACGGCCTCTCAGACGATTTGATCACGTATCAACCAAGTTACCGGTGAACTTAACTTCTAAATTGCTGTAAGTGTTTATTATAGTATTTTTTGGCATATCATATTCTTTTGAATTTTTACTGTATTTAAATATCTTAAGATATTTTCGACCTGAAAGATTTAGTCTTTATAAAATCGAAAATGTCTTGAATATACAATAATGTATGAATTTGAAAAAAAACCTGATACAGGGGTTCAACATTCATATTGTTTTGATTGAGAATAAAATGTATTTTCAATACAAATAAAACGTCATTCAACACAATTATATTTACATCGTATGTTTTCCTTTATTTCGAACGGAAATTTATTGTCATTTACAGCTGTATAAAAGTGACATACATGTGTAGCTAAAATCTACATAACACAGTCCTCTTTCTAATAAGTTTTAATGACATAAGAAAAACACGGACTGCATGTAATAATCATTATGAAGTCAGACTCAAATTTACATAGCAGTGGGTTTATTAATTTTCTCTGCAATGATCACTACCTTTAAACCCTTATTGATCATCAAACAACAATTTTGTTGTGTAGATTTAGATCTTTTTAAACACATTAATAAATTGATCGTTACAAGAAAGTAAAATTAACAATCCGCGTTTTAGCACGTCCTATTTTTGTTTATTACTTGGGAAATAAACATGCCGCACCACGAAAAGTACCATTCAAACACCAAAAGATAAAAAGCTGTTGTAAGTTTATCAAACTATTATATTAAATATACAGTTTCATTTTATTCGGACTGCGATCTTCTGATCCACACTCGATATCAAAATTTGGGATTTTTAAAGAAATGACTAAACCTCAATTGAAATATTTCTACAAATTGGTATCCGATCTCCTAAGATGGCGTATATTAAAATTTTGGTTCTGTTCCATCCCACGCAATGTTGGTGCATGGAGGTCCTTCATGCAGAGTGAGAAAGAAATCCCCTGTCTGATGATATGCATGTCTTTAAATGCAACAAAAGAAATCCGAGTAATACATATGTAGAGTGTGCAGTATGAGCTTGCACCTAAATAAAGATTTCTTTACATTCAAAAGCGCCCTCATGAAAAAACCAGGAAGCGATTTAACATTCAACCTTCTTCAAAAGCCATGGAACTACAAGCACAATTTTGTCTTTTTGGATTGGCATTCTTTTTGTTTTACTGTTCACCTTGCAAGCCTGTAAGTATAAACTTTTCTTCACTATATATTTACAAGAGACTTGGTGCTAAACCATATTACATATAAAAATTTTAATACAGATTAACTATTATTTTTTTTTTTGAATCATTTTTTAGAATCTTATTCCGAGATTTCAGATCGCACAAATATATGCGGTCTATACAAGTCTGAAAAAAATAGAGGCACCTGTTTATTAAATATTAGAGTAACCAGTATATAAATACTTGTAACTAAATTATTATTTATATATCACGTTAACTTTTAAATGGACTCTTTTCAAGTTAACTATATTATATGTACGATGAATATGTCATCATAATTTATTTAAAATTGTTCTGGTAATTATCTTAAACATAGCTTTAAGTGCCATCTCTACATTTATTTAGAAAACTAACTGTCGGTATCAGTTAAAACGTAGGTTGCCTAACACATTTTGATTGTTCAGGATAGCAAAAACAAGCTTAAGTTTCTTTTGTTGTGAATTAATTGTCTTTGTCGTGAATTCAGTTTGAAAGAAGATTCAATTTTTAATTGTTTGATTTTATCAATATCCCAGACAAACAAACGCTAGATGAGTGGTACATGCAGTTGACCCTAAACAAATTGTTTAATTTTTTTGGGTTAAGTATTCTTTAAATAACGGAACAAGAAAGATCAGATCAGATTTTCTGAAGTATCTTTTGAAATAACGACAGCAAAAGTCTATTGTTCAAACAAATATTTAATTTATTTTGCTATCATAATTGGATTAAGTGTTCTACCTTAATTACATTAAGTATGGATAAGAGGAAAATAAAAATGTTATGTTAATTATTCATATTGGTTATCAAATCTGATAGAATAAGTAAAAAAATTCAGCTAAACATTTATTCGGTAAAAGTATTCCTCTCAATTTCTGAGCATGCTTATCAGGAGAGTGGATAAAATGAGCAAGAAAGCTTTTACCAAGTTTCTGAACACTGGATGTGAGATTTTAATATTAAATATTGGTCCAGTAGTGAAACATCCATTTATACATTGAATTTTTGAAACTATGTAAAGAAAACATTTTTTTTAATCATTAATTGTTAAATTAGATGACTATACACTTCTAAATCCACAGATGTGCCGTCAGATATCTAATCAAAAGCGCGACAAAACCCCGTTTTATAACATGCTCGTACTGGTAAGGTCGACTCAAAAGATTACATCATCTGTTTAATTCGTATTGTAATATGACCCACTTTAAACCCACTCCAAACACCAGCAACATTCTGATTCTTTTGCTTAAATCCATTCAACGTCGGTAGAGCGTGGTTCTTCGTTCTGTTTTTAAAAAGTTCTCAATACTTGGAATTTTTTTCTAAAAATGTTTAACACTTCCTGTTTTGGGAATTCACGATGTCTTTGGGATCTGTAATCAAAACCGTTTACAAAAAGCCCTAGGATATTTCGGGAAATTCCCTTTTCCTAATCACTGCACACATTGCTAGGGATAAGGGTAATATTATACATAAGAAGTGCTTTTTAAGGATGTAAATAATGTAAATAATAAACTATGAGATTATAAGATGTCTTGTAAAAACTTACCGATTATCTTATAGCTATTATATTGGACAGTTTACCTGTATAGGTAAACTAAAAAACTGTTCCAGGTGAACAACCTATAAAATCATTGCATACCCGTCCTAATAAATAATTGTTTGCGTTGTAGCGGATCTAGAGGGGGTTCCTGCTACCCACTCATCCTGAAAAATTTAAACTTATTTTATAACCAGATTGTAAATTTACAAATGGTAGGACTCGGACCCCTAACCACAACCAGGTAAACAAGATCCCCCACCCAATCTCCACTCTCGGAAATATCTAGATCCGCGCATGCAATATTGATTTCATACTACCATGCAGTTTACATCAAAAGTGTGCTTAGCATAGTCCATTGACATTCCTATCCCTAGCTACCTCAAGAGTCTTCTAAGCATGAACAATTACAGTTTTACAAGTGAAATATAACAAATACAGACAGTCAATTACAGAATTGTTAGTTACGTGTTTTTATTTTCGTTTCATAAAAGATGTGAAACCAGGCTGTTTTTGTGATTTAAAGTCATGGGAGAGGTGTGCACTAAGAGGACAATCACAATTTTTCATACGAACCTTTATTTAGTTTTTCTCTTTGTCCACAATGAACGTAGGTTTATAGTTTCTAGTTTCATCTGTGATTATGTTAAACTTTATTTCAATGTCATTTTTTTACGAAGAATACGGTACTGTATGAGATTTCAATAACTGTTTGTTTCTGTCTGGAATGCTTTGGTGTGACAAAAAATCCTTTTAGACATGTATGGAAATTGGAAAAGTAAACCCAAGAATTATGATTCAATGTTCAAATCGCTCATTTATATACATTGTTCTCATTATGATAATTCTACAAACGTGTCTTCGATATTACATTATTCTTAAATCTGTCTTTAAAAAAGGAACAAACGCTGGCTCGATATAAACACAGGGTCGATCGGAAAATTAATATTACATAAAATTACAAAAAAAAATCCCATTTCGTGAATAAATGATTACTTGAATCGTAAAACGATATTTACTATAGTTAAGAGGGATGGATGGTAATTACATTGATCTCTTTGAGAAGAAAAGCTCAACACACCAGTAAATTATTTGATAGGCCAATGAAGTTTTTTTAAAAATGCGATTGAACAGAAATAAGACCTATCTCGCCTTTTAATCATTTAATACTTTTTTTTTTATAGATTACAATTTATTTTAGAATTCTATGTTGTGTAAGTAAAAAATGGCTTATTCATTTTTTGATCGTATATTGCATATCGATTGTTCATAACAAACTGCAGATGAGTATTTTTGTAATTTTTTCTTCAATTGGTTCAAATTTAAACAAGAATGATCGGCATGGGCAGCATAAACTGTTTTTATGGCATGCCAAAAACATAAAAAGGGTTGATCGCGCTGTTGTGTTGCCTTCAAAAATACCAAGAAACTTTACATTTAGTAGAAAAAGTACATTTTTTAATAAAATTCTTGCGCATGTTAAGAAAAAAATAGGAGCATTATTTAAATCATTATATTACTGTATAAATGTATAATCTTACGTCGAATACATTAAAATAATGTTCCATAGTTAAACCTCTTTTGATTAAAGACTTACATGAATCTGTCATTGCAAAGTTACAAAGTAGTGCGAAGCGTAAAGGTTGCGCAATAGGTAAAGTTTATCGGATGCCTCATAAGGACACAAATGTGATCGACCGTCGACCGGTAACAGAAATTACAATTAATGTAACATTCTGCATTTTTATTTTAACTTCTTTGTTAAATATCAAACTTTGATATGTGCTTGATGCGACTGATTATTATTCTTTAGATATTATCTATAGATTTGAAAGATATGAAAGAATAAAGAGTTTAGATTTCAGAAATATCTTTAAATTTAATAAATTAGAATCTTGACCAGATTATTTTGGCATGTATTTAATCATAATTACTTTACGCATCAACTAAGACCAAAATTTCAGCTTTGCAATATCCTGTTCGTCGTAAAATATTTTTTTTTTCGGTTTCAAATAAAAATTAAAATAATTGAAAGCCGATATCAGTCTCTGTTTTGTATTGTGTATACATATGATACATAAAATAAATAATACACTTTTGCCAAAATGTAGGTTGTCGACAGGATTCGAACCTGCACGGGAGACCTTAAGTCCCAGGCAGGGGTATGTAAGGAAATTGGAGGAGCTAACTTTGAAAATTACCAATTTTTGACATGTTGACCACAGCAGAGAAATTTTGAAAAGTTATCTTATGTTCAATTTTTTAGATATAATAAAATTGAGCATGATTGTGTTTTTCCATCTCTTATGTCTATACATTACGGATAAAGCTCTAAAGAATGATTTTAATATCAAAATTCATATTTTTTTCATCTGAAGTGATGATTTCAAATTTCCACTGCTCTGATTAAAGGAGTTTGACCCTAGTAAAACGGATACCAAATGACTACAACAGAAATGTTATCCATGGATACCGAAGCAAACAATTTAGAAAATGCCTTTTAAAAATTATTTTGAACACAAACCATAAGTGAATGCAACAGTTTCAACTGTACGGAATAAAATAATCTTACACAAAATATTGTGATTCTTATATTATAGAAAAGTTTTTATGGCAAATAAATTGTTTAAATACGTTACCATGGGAATTAAACAACACTTAAAAAAACCCAACAACAAAACAGTATTATCAGTTTATCAGGCATAATAAAGTTTTATGTAAGGTGACGATATTCTAAGTTATCATGAATTTTTCAAATACAGCTGTATATCTATTAGTTTGTTTTTATGCTTACATCTATGAAAAATTCCGGGAAAAAATAATGTTTATAAAACATAAGGAAAAATTTCAATCAAAACAGTCTTTATTTATTATTTTTAAATTGACTGTTTAGTGAATGAAATATTTTAATGGCAAATGTCATAACCAATCCTAGTATATGCTGCAGTAACTTTCTATATTGCTTTACAATTGCTAGGATTTGTAATTTTTCTTTTAGTTTTCATTACCATGCCAACAGTTGCTCGTAGCAACAAATTAATGGTAGATTGCTACATGTACTTTTATATCAATATCTATCAAAGTATGTTATAAAATGAAAATTGGCGACTACTCTTGCCGGTACTCAATATTGACTTTTACTTAAAGCTGAACACCGCTCGTAAATAGGCACCGTCACACAGATACCTGGTATATAAACCCTTCGATTTCGTTACACCCGATTGCACACCTGAACCTCGTGGCCGACATGTAGTATTCCTTTCGTGATCTTTAGATTTTATGCATTTTTTTCTTATCTTATGTTCATTTTCTGTTCGTAAATAATGCATTGACCAATTTATTTTATGTTAGTATTCTCCTGGCTTCAAAAAGTGCGTAAAATTTGATAATTTCATCGCGACCGGGTAACACGGCGAATGTACGTCCACACAGGTGAGACCTCTATAGCGAAGTACTTTGAACTGTTTAGAGGTCTGTCCCTTATATAAGGGTTGTAGGGACAGCAGTGATTAAAGAGAAATATGGCGGACAGTGCCTATTTACGAGCGGTGTTCAGCTTTAAAGCTGAACACCGCTCGTAAATAAGCACCTTCACACAGGTACTTGGTATATAAACCCTTCGATTTCGTTACACCCCACTGCACACCTGAAACTCGTGGCCGACGTGTATAGCGCTCCTTTCGTTGTCTTGGATTTTCTGCATTTAATTTTTATTTTATGTGCATATTGTTTGTAAAAAATGCATTGACCAGTTCATTTAATGGTTTAAAAAAGTGAGTAAAACTTTCACGCGACCGAGTAACACGGCGAGACAAGATGTTCGTCCACACAGGTGAGACGCCTATAGCGAAGTACTTTGAACTGTATCTGTGGCTTATATAGGAGTTGTAGGGAAAGCGGTGCTGAAAGAGAAATATGGTGAACAGTCCCATTTTACGAGGAGTGTTCAGCATTAAGTTTAATTAGAAGTTCATCTTGAAATGAACTTGGTCCTTCACATGTCAAACGTGTGAAGCCCGAAAGACCTTTCAGAAGATTTGAATACGTATCATTTGAGTGCATATCTCGGTGAACTTTTAATTGATAAATTGTTTATTATAGTATTTCATTGCATATTATATTCATTTGATTATCTTTGAATATATCATCATTTACGAATTTGAAAAACTGATAAAAATTTCCTTATAAACATCAAACACGTAAGAAGAGTTTAACATTCAACATTTTTTTGTAAGAATAAAATGTATGTTGGATACGAATAAAACGTCAATCAACACAATTATAATTACATCCACTAAGTATGTTTCTTTTATTTCTAACGGAAACTTTTTGTCATTCACAGCTGAATAAAACTTACAGGTCTGAAATTTTAGGCGACCCAGTTCTAACCATGCAGTTTAAATAACCTAAGAAAAATCACGAATTGCACAAAATAAACATAAAGAAGACTTTTGAACGTACAGAAATTCTTTATTTAGGTAAAACCTCATCTGCACATTCTATGCATGTTTTCTCTGAATTCTTTTGTGCCATTTAAAAATATGCGTATAATTAGACAGAGAACCAAATCTCTGTCTAATTATACGCATATTTTTAAATGGCACAAAAGAATACAGAGAAAACATGAATAGAATGTGCAGATGAGGTTTTACCTAAATAAAGATTTCTGTACGTGCACTTATGAAAACCTAGGAAGCTACGAAGCATTAAACCTTCTTTAAAAGTCATGAAACTTCAAGCACAATTTTGTTTTTTACGATTGGTATTCTTTTTGATTTACTTTCCACTTTGCCAGCCTGTAAGTATAAACTTTTCTTCACTTAATAAATAAAAGACGTCAATTAATACGGTCTGTACAAGTTTGAAAAAATAGAGACACACTAGGTCTTTGTATATTTAAGAGAGCCGGATAGTCGAGGCTATTTTTATAATATTTTTATCTCCTTAAGAAGAAGATCTCTGTATAAAGATATAGGAAAATGATCAAATTTAAAAGCTGAATATTGCTTATTTCTTTCTGTAGTATTTGATAGTAAAATCATATTAAAAAAAATTAAGATAGATCTGATTGTTGACCATCCAGCCTCCAATATTACGGTAATTAGTCTATTGATAACTGTATATACAATTTCTATCGATATATCAACGTTAACGTTTGAATAGACTTTTGTCACGTGAATTATATATTCGATGTTTATCTGCCATCATAATTCACTTAAAATCCTTTTGGTAAATATCTTAACATAGCTTTAAGAACCATCGTATATTATCATCATGGTTGCATGTGCCTACAGTATTTTGAAATACAACTGTCAGAATCAGTTTAAACATGTAATATAAAACACAGTTAGACGTTTCTTTGAATAAAGAATGTCTTTTTTAAAGTGTCTTTAACTGTCAATAGGTGGCCTTTAAACAATTGTTAAGGAAAGCAAAACAATCTTTTTATATGAATTTATTGTCTTTGTCGATCATAAAATTAATTTGTAATTATATCAATAACCCAAGCATGCGCTAGGGAGGTGGTACATGCAAGTTGGCACTCTGGAAATTGTTTAACTTTTTTAAAAGTTAGGCATTCTTTAAATGACCCAATAAGAAAAATTTAATTAGAAATTTCAGAAGTATTTTTAGTTAACGAAAGCAAAAGTCTGTTGTTCAAACAAATATTTGATGTATTCGTTAAGCGTTAACTGTGGATTAAAAAGGAAAAAAACCCTGTTGTGTGAGTTGTTTATATTTGTTAACAAGTCTGATAGAATAAATCAAAAACAATTCAGCTATACCTCTCAGATTGTGGATGGAAATGACAGATTCAAATGTATTTATAATAACTTTTTAAAAACTGCATGGCCCAGGAAAATGCTTAATACCACAATCAAAGAGACAGACTTATGACAGATGATTTTCAATTACAAAATCATTGTTTTATACAGTTGCAGTTCTAAACAAATAATATCCGATTTTATTAATTACATGTAATGTAAAGGTTTTAAGCATGATCTTGTGAGTACAATCACAACAGTAAAATACTAGTAAGTGACCCTCTCCACTTATAAAGGACTGGTTCAGTCTGAATTTAATAATATCCTTATATAAGACAAAACAATTCTAAAGAAATATATGATCTTTTTTGGTCTCAAACACGAAGGTTATCTTGTGTACAAAGTAGACTTGGGACTCTTAACTTCAATAAAATATCATCTGGAAACATGAGCCCATTAATGTTGGTTCATTATGTACATGTTTATCATATTTGATAACATTTTGTGCCTTTTTGTCGTTAGATACAAAGTCAAAAATGTAAAATATGTTCATATGAACTCATAACACTATTTTTCCGTTCGGCGTTTTAGAAAACCGATCAGAAAAATTCAATGAAAAAATTATGTAAGGAAGATTCATAAAAATATCAATAAAACGTCTCATACCGGTCTGTACTATTCTATTTTCACGCTTTAACAACGCATCTGTTTGTAATACTGCAGTCATAGTTATTACACAAAGCAGTATTTAAAAACCAAATATTTTATTCCGAGTTTGAATGAGATCCTTGTATATTAAAAGAAGACGCAATGGGCATCAAAATACGATTACACAATAGTAAGATATACCTTTTGACCCTTTTTTGCAAAATAACTTCGACTGAAATACTTTGACGTCATTTAAAGAACCAACGGGATGAGGTTGTACATATATTTAGATATCTAGTCTTGTCCCTTAAAAACAAGGAAGTATTCAATTTTTTTTAAAAACCATTGAAGTTCGAACAAAAATTTCTTTTACGGTTGAGAATATGTTTGCCAACTTTTCCTCTTTGCGAGCCTGTAATTACAACTATAAACTTTTTCTTTACCTAGAGCGACACAGCTTTTTATTATGTTTCATGTTTTGAAAGTTAACCTTAATGATTTCAAATTGACTTTTTAAATCTTATCCAAAGTTTAAAACCACATAGATAGAAAAAAAGGTATTCCAGATTGTTTATCGTTATAATTACATTTTTGCAATATTGAAAAAAAAATGATTTGGTGTCAATTCGATAAGTGAAAGATGGTACCGGTTTAGTTTAAATTCCTGCACTGTATATGTAGAGGCATGTTCAGCAGTACGGGTGCTCTAAAGTGCTCACCAGTATTTGTGTTAGAGGTGACTGAAATTTTGGCGAGCGCTCAAAAGCACGTTTCGATAAGCACACCTGAGTTAGCGTTAAAAGACACCTACGATCTTTACATAATTAGTCCACACGCGGACGTCTGACAAATACCATGAATGCAAACGATATGGACATTCAAATATATCTACTATTCTAATTCATAGTTCAATTATCTGGTAAACTAAAACAACTATAAAGTCAATCATATTGTCATCATGATATACCCTTTTGAATCTGTTAAATAAGCGTCATTTACAATGCAGTTGTAAGAAAAGGAGTATAATCTTTTTTAAAAAGCGAGGGCTTAAGATGTAGACTTAGCACGAAACTGGGCGCGGAGGGACAGTGAAAATTTTATCAATTAATTCAGCACATTTTTCGAATTATGATTGTAATTTGGTTCTTTGAAGCATGTACACATTTAGAAACGTAACTGTATTCATTTGAATAAAGTATATTCATTACTTAAATCACATAAAATTAATATTTACATATTTACCATAGATAAACTTGGATTTATAAATTTAAACATCAACAGTGGCTGTAATGAATTGCTCAGATTATGCATGTTGGCTATTGAATAAGTTATTAACACACATTTGCCAGTTCAAAATAAATAACTATCTATACTACTATATTAAAATAATAGACTCGAATTTTTGAGCTTTAATACCGATAAATCGGAAGAGTACTTTCTTTTGTTATATATATTCTAAACATCATTGGTACTTGAAGATTACCAATTTGTTTTTATTTTTTCTCAACCAAGCTTCGTTAATTAATAATCAGCGAAAATTCCTCAAAAAATTCCGGAAATCATCTGAAATTTTTTGATTTTACAATCTTGCGCATGTGCATTACATTCACGCTAAATCACGGAAGGCCATTTATGTTATGTTTCTTCAATATCATATTTGCTTGGATAAACTTGGAAACGATAAAACAAATATGTGCTAACTTTAATTGGAAATTTTTTTCTCTTCATCAATGAAAATACGGGAGATAAATCTAAGACAGTGCATTTACTAAAAAAATTCCCGAGATTTTCGAATGTCAATATGGTGTGTAAAAAACGTTATTGAAATATGTTGAATTCTGCAATTATAGAATTAAACTTTTCGAAGAAAGGTATATACAGCTTCAAAATGGTTTGTTTTGAACAGTTTGACTGTTATTTTTAATGCAACTTTATTAATTTTCTCCAAAATCGTTTTGGAGCGATTCTGCAATTTTCTGCTAAATTACGGATATATGGGAGGCATTTTAACTGCGATGAAGGCATTTCCCAAGACACAGTTAGATTATTCCAACTCAGCAGTGTATTAAAATTATTAGCATTATTGTAGGCTTGAAATTTGGTAATGCAAATGTCAACAATATACGGTGTTTCGATGCATCTATTTTGTAAATGCCCGATATCATATGCAATGTCAACCCGTGCACGCACGGGTCAAAGTCTAATATTTGTGTAATTGTATTTAAAAGACGACGAACGGCTGTTTCCAAGATACAGATTTGATAACGACTTGATAAAAATATGTGAATTGTTGAGGTTGGATGTAAAGCAAAAGACAAAAAAGAAATCACAAAGTCTTAGTATTTTCTGATGTTTAAACGTTACGGCTTTTTACATAAGAATGACATAAATGAGACCTTGTTTTGATTCTATTATCTTACGAACCAAGACATATTAAAAGTACAATGTAAAACTTAGGCATTATGAGTCTTCCTTAGTCTTATGACCCTACTTAATTCAAAATCGTAACATGCTTAATTTAACGAGCGCTATGCCCCATTTATGGTACCACATATCTGTTTTGCACCTTTTTGAAAAATCACCAAATAAAGATCATTGTAAAATTTGTTGGTAAAACTTTAATTTTTGTAGCTTTTTATATAGATTCTTGCTTGCTGAATTCAAATATGATAAACATTTACTAATTATGTTCTTTATAAAGGAATGAAGATTTAACAAATCTATATCCTCCAAAATTAATGGCATGCCTTGTACGCCCAAATCCGAATTTTCTTATACCCTTCAGAACTCGGCTATAAGGTAGTTACAAGTCTGAAGGACTTTATGACACGCACTTTCCTTAAAACCATCTGCTAAGTCGTCATAGTAAGCGTGCATCGTTAATATTATTAATCCTGTTCATATTGCGCCTTAGTGTTAACTATAAAGAGTTCTCCTTATCAACGAGGATCAATATCAAATGTTGTCATTAAAATGGATCTACACTCGAATTGAGATGGTGTATGGTTTTTGACTTGTACATGTATTCGATACAAAAGGACTTTATGAGGAATCATTTTAAATACCATGTACAAGCAAACAAACAAAATGAAAACAGCAATTCCAAAATTCATTTTTGAAATTTATTTGGGGGGGGGGGAGGGGCTTATTTCACTTGATCGTTTATGTATTTGAAATTCAATGATAATAATAATAATAATAACTAGACTCTTGTTGCAAAAGCAACAAAAAGGTCTTCCGTTTTGATATACATGTATCAATTTAACTGTAAGACATTGCTTCTCTAACAGAGAAAAAAGTGGATATGATAATTTTTGTGAATGATATATACGGACGTTACTTACATGTAAAACAACGAGAATAAAAAAAGAAATCAATTTCTGAAGTATTTTCTGTGACGACCGGAAGTAACGCCGAACTAAACAAAAATGTTAACCATTTGTACAATCATAAGTTAATCTTTCCTTAAAGTTTGGTTGTTCAGGTCTCTGCCAAATCTAAGATCTCTTTGAAACAATATTTTTGTCTCGGGACCGGAAACGAACAAACGGAAGTGATTAATAAATACAAAAGCTTGTATTTCCTATACATTTGCTCAGCGTACATCACTGTTTGTCAAGCTAGATGAAACACCCAAGAAAGTAAGTTAAACTTGTTAAAAACATGATTTGTTTGAACCCATCCGGTAAAAACCGGAAGTGACAGTTGACAAAATTAAACCCGTTAAACATATCCCCAATCAAATTTCTATCAATCATGAAAGTATCGTGTCTAATTCGCTAACAGTGACAAAAATCTCGCGGATATCAAATTTGTAAAAAGGAAAGTTACATAGAGACATTTGAGATATCTCACCGGAAGTAAACTTTATTTCCTAATTTAACATTATATAGATGACATATGTAAGATTGTATACTGATATTTTCATTTTATGTAAAATGAATAAAATATGAAAAAAAAACAAATTTTTGAAGTGCTTCCGGTGACGACCGGAAATTACGCCGATCAAAACAAAATAGTGTATACACATGTACATACATAGGTCTATCATCCCACAAACTTTGATAGTTCAAGTCGTCACCGTTTTTGAAATCTCCAGGAAACAAGGTTTTTTGTCTCGGGACAGGAACGGACAAACGGAAGTGTTCAATGAAAATGAAAGTTAGTATTTCCTAACCATTACACAACAGGACTTTATTGGCTATCAACATATCTTACATTGTCAAACAAAAACAGTTGAACTCTTAAAAAACTTGAATTGTTTGAACTCTTCCGGTGTGGACTGGAAGTGAGGGTTGACAAAATGAAAACGGTTAAACACATCTTCTATGAAATGTCTATTAGCCATGTAAGTTTTGTGTCTTGGTCACTTACAGTTTCTGAGATCTCGCTGTAATAATATTTGTTTTAAAAAGAGTACCTGAGATATTTGAGATATCTCACCGGAAGTAAATTTTTTTTGTTAATTAATCATCGGATAGATGACATATGAAAGCGCTTCTACTTATATTTCAATTTTGTGTTAAAGAAATAAAATGCGTTAAAACATAATTTTTTGAAGTGCTTCCGATGACGACCGGAAGTTACGACGAACAAAACAAAATAATTTAAACACATCTACAACTATAGATCTATCATCCCTCAAAGTTTGGAGGTTCAAGTCTTTATCGTTTCTGAGATCTCATTGTCCATAGCTTTTTGTCGCGGGACAGGAAACGGACGACAGGAAGTGAATTTTGAAAAAATGAAATAAAAAAACGCCTGGAGATATTATCGTTTTTTTTCAGTCCTAAAAATTTCAAGAAAATCCATCCAGCCATCTCTGAGAAATCTGGTTAAACTTTTAAAAAACTTGATTTGTTTAAACGCTTCCTGTGTAGACCGGAAGTGACGGTCGACAAAATGAAAACGGTTAAACACATCTTCTATCAAATGTCTATCATCCCTGTTAGTTTCGTGTCTTGATCACTTACAGTTTCTGAGATCTCGGGGTTCAAACATTTGTTTTAAAAAAGGCTACATGAGATATTTGAGATATCTCACCGGAAGTAAAATTTTTATGTTAAGTTAACATCGGAAAGATGCAATTTGTAAGCATTTATACTTATATTTCAATTCTCCGAGAAATATATTAAATGCGTAAAAGCATAATTTTTGAAGAGCTTCCGGTGACGACCGGAAGTTACGACAAACAAAACAAAATAATTTAAACACATCTACAACTATAGATCTATCATCCCTCAAAGTTTGGAGGTTCAAGTCTTTATCGTTTCTGAGATCTCATTGTCCATAGCTTTTTGTCGCGGGACAGGAAACGGACGACAGGAAGTGAATTTTGAAAAAATGAAATAAAAAAACGCCTGGAGATATTATCATTTTCTATCAGTCCTGAAAATTTCAAGAGAATCTATCCAGCCATCTCTGAGAAATCTTGCGGACAAAAAACGGAAAAAAAAATAATAATAATAACTAGACACTTGTTGCAAAAGCAACAAAAAGGTCTTCCGTTTTGATATACATGTATCAGTTTAACTTTAAGGCATTGCTTCTCTCACATCGAAAAAAAATTGGATGTGATAATTATTGTGAATGATATATCCAGACGTTACTTACATGTACATGTAAAACAACGAGAATGAAAAAGAATTCAATTTTTGAAGTACTTTCTTTGACGACCGGAAGTAACGCCGATCTAGACAAAAATGTTAACCATTTGTACAATCATAATTCAGAAAATTCAGAAAGTCAGTTAAACTTGTTAAAAACAAGATTTATTTGAATCCCTCCGGTGAAAACCGGAAGTGACAGTAAACAAAATAAAACCCTCTAAACATATTACCAATCAAATGTCTATTATTCATGAAAGCTTCGTGTCTCAATCACTTACAGTGACAAAAATCTTGCGGGCATCAAATTTGTTAAAAGGAAAGCTACATAGAGATTTTTGAGATATCTCATCGGACGTAACAATTATTTGAAAATTTAACATTATAAAGATGACACATCTAAGATTGTATACTGATATATTCATTCCATCTAAAAGAAATAAATACAAAAAAAACAATTTTTGTAGTGCTTCCGGTGACGACCGGAAGTTACGCCGAACAAAATAAAATAGTTTAAAAACATGTACTAATATAGGTCTATCATCCTACAAAGTTTGATTCTTCAAGTCGACACCGTTTATGAGATCTCGTCGATATAAGGTTTTTTGTCTCGGAACAGGAAACGGACAAACGGAAGTGCTCAATGTATATTGTATTAAGTATTTCTTGTATACTTGCCTTTTGTACATTATTGTTCATCGAGCTTACTACAAATATCAAAGAAAAACAGTTAAACTGATAAAAAGTTCGATTTGTTTGAACTCTTTCTGTGTGGACCGGAAGTGACGGAAGACAAAATGAAACCGGTTAAACATATCTTCAATAAAATGTCTATCATCCATGAACGTTTTGTGCTTTGATCACTTATAGTTTATGAGACCTCATTGTACAAAATGTGTTTCAGAAAAACTACCTGAGATATTTGAGATATCTCACCGAAAGTAGAATTTTTTTGTTGATATAACATTGCATTGATAATCTATGTATAGATTTATACTTATATATCTATTCTATGGCAAAAGAATTTAATGCGTTTAAATAGTTATTTTTGAAGAGCTTCCGGCTACAACCGGAAGTAACGCCGAACAAAACAGAATAGTGTAAACACATTTACATTCATAGGTCTATCATCCCACAAAGTTTTATTGTTCAAGTCGTCACCGTTTTTGAGATCTCATCAAAATAAGGTTTTTTGTCTCGGGACAGGAAACGGACAAACGGAAGTGCTTAATGTAAATTTTATTAAATATTTTTTGTATACTTGCCCATTGTATTTTATTGTTCAGCGAGCACACTACAGATATCAAAGACAAAAAGTTAAACTGATAAACTGTTCGATTTGTTTGAACTCTTTCTGTGTGGACCGGAAGTGACGGAAGACAAAATGAAACCGGTTAAACAAATCCTCAATCAAATGTCTATCATCCATGAAAGTCTTGTGCTTTGATCACTTATAGTCTCTGATATTTCGTTTGTACAAAATATTAAAAAAAAACGCTACCTGAGATATTTGAGATATCTCACCGGAAGTAGAATTTTGTTGTTGATATAACATCGCAAAGATTACTTTTGTGTAGATTTATGCTTAAATTTTTATTCTATTGAAAAGGAATGTAATTCGTAAAAGTAGTTAATTTTGAAGTACTTCCGGTGACGACCGGAAGTTACGACGAACAAAACAAAATAGTTTAAACACATCTACAACTATAGGTCTATCATCCCTTAAAGTTTGGATGTTCAAGTCTTTATCGTTTCTGAGATCTCATTGTCCATAACTTTTTGTCGCGGGACAGGAAACGGACGTCAGGAAGTGAATTTTGAAAAAATGAAAAAATCGCCTAGAGATATTATCATTTCCTATCAGTCCTGAAAATTTCAAGAAAAACCATCCAGCCATCTCTGAGAAATCTTGTGGACAAAAAAAGGGGAAAAAAAATAAGAAGAAACATTACAATCACTATAAGGTCTTCCGTTGGAAACGGAAGACCTTAATAATAAATAGACTCTTGTTCTTATAGCAACAAAAAGGTCTTCCGTTCCTCATGTATTAATCTGCAGAAATCTCCAGTTATCTTGTAAACAAGAAATGGATATAATATATACATTTTGTCTTTCCTCAAAGTTTGGATGTTCAAGTTTTTGTTTCCGGGTAGTTGTAATATCTCGTTGAAAAAAGGTTTTTGTCTCGAGACCGGAAACGAACAAACGGAAGTGATTTAAGAAACGGAAAGTAGATATTTTAGTACATTTACCTACGGTACGTTACTATTTATCACATTGAGTAAAATGTTTAAAAAAAAATTAAGAATTTAATAAAAAAGTTCTATTGCTTGAACGTTTCGAGTAAAATCGGAAGTGACGTATGGCCAAATGAACCCCGTTAAACACATGTTCAATCAAATGTCCATCATTCATTTAAGCTTCGTGCCTTCATCTCTCACAGTTTCTGAGATCTTGCGAATACTTTGTTTTTTATAAAAGAAGGCTAGCTGAGATATTTGAGATGTCTCACCGGAAGTAGAGGTTTTGTTTTACCATGTGTAGATGACCTTTTGTATTTCTATGGCTTAAATGTTACTTCAATGCTAAATAACCAAATATTTTTAAAAATTCAAAATCCTGTGACGACCGGAAGTTACGCCGGATAAAACAAAATAATGTTAACACATGTACATACATAGGTCTATCATCCTACAAAGTTTGGTTGTTGAAGTCGTTTCCGTTTTTGAGATCTCGTCGAAATAAGGTTTTTGGTTTCGGGACAGGAAACGGACAAACGGAAGTGCTCAATTTAAATTGTTTAAAATATTTCTTGTATACTTGCCTTTTGTACATTATTTTTCATTTATCTAACTAAAATTATCAACCGAAAACAGATAAACTGATAAACAGCTTGATTTTTTTTAACTCTTCCTGTGTGGACCGTAAGTGACGGAGACAAAATGAAACCAGTAAAACACATCTTCAATCATATGTCTATCATCCATGAAAGTTTCGTGTCTTGATCACTAATAGTTTCTGAGATCTCGCGGGTACAAAATGTGTTTTAAAAAAAGCTACCTGAGATGATTGAGATATTTCACCGGATGTAGAATTTTTTTGTTGATTTAACATTGCATAGATAACTTATGTGTAGATTTATACTGATATAATTTATTTGTGGAAAATGAATTTTTTGCGTGAAATAACTATTTTTGAAGTGCTTCCGGTGACGACCGGAAGTTACGACGAACAAAACAAAAGTGTTTAAACACATTTGCATACACAGGTCTATTATCGTACAAAGTTTGGTTGTTCAAGTCTTTACCATTTTTGAGATCTCGAGGTGACAAGCTTTTTTGTTGCGGGACAGGAAACGGACGACCGGAAATGAATTTTGAAAAAATGAAAAAAGTGTCCCTAGCGTTTATCATTTCCTATTATTCCTGAAAATTTCAAGGAAATATATCCAGTCATCTCTAAGAAAATCGGGGAAAAAAATAAGAATAATAACTAGACTCTTGTTGCAAAAGCAACAAAAAGGTCTTCCGTTTTGATATACAGGAATCAATTTAACCGTAGACATTGCTTCTCTTACATAGAGAAAATAGTTAATATGATAAGTATTGTAAATGATATATCCAGACGTTACTTCCATGTAAAACAACGAGATTGAAAAATAAATCAATTTTTGAAGTACTTTATGTGACGACCGGAAGTAATGCCGAACTAAACAAAACAGGTTACAAAGTTTGGTTTTTAAAAATATGATTTTTTTTAATCCTTCCGGTGAAAACCGGAAGTGGCAGTTGACAAAATAAAACCCACTAAACATATCATCAATCAAATGTCTATCATTCATGAAAGCTTTGTGTCTCATTCACTTACAGTGACAAAAATCTTGCGGGCATCAAATTTGTAAAAGGGAAAGCTACATAGAGATATTTGAGATATCTCACCGGAAGGAACAGTTATTTGAAAATTTAACATTATAAAGATAACACATCTAAGATTGTATACTGATATATTCATTCCATGTAAAAGAAATAAATAAAGAAAAAACATATCATTTGTAGTGCTTCCGGTGACAACCGGAAGTTACGCCGAACAAAATAAAATAGTTTAAAAACTGTACATATATAGGTCTATCATCCCACAAAGTTGGATTGTTCAAGTCGACATCGTTTATGAGATCTCGTCGAAATAAAGTTTTTTGTCTCTGGACAGGAAACAGACAAACGGAAGTGTTCAATGTAAATTGTATTAAATATTTCTTGTATACTTGTCTTTTGTACATTATTGTTCATCGAGCTCACTACAAATATCAAAGAAAAACAGTTAAACTGATAAAAAGTTCGATTTGTTTGAACTCCTCTTGTGTGGACCGAAAGTGACGGAAGACAAAATGAAACCGGTTAAACATATCTTCAATAAAATGTCTATCATCGATGAACGTTTTGCGCTATGATCACTTATAGTTTCTGAGAACTCGTTTGTACAAAATGTGTTTCAAAAAAGCTACCTGAGATATTTGAGATATCTCACCGGAAGTAGAATTTTTTTCTTGATATAGCATTGCATTGATAACGTATGTATAGATTTATACTTATATATAAATTCTATGGCAAAAGAATTTAATGCGTAAAAATAGTTATTTTTGAAGAGCTTCCGGTGACGACCGGAAGTTACGCCGAGCAAAACAAAATAGTGTAAACACATGTACATACATAGGTTTAACATCCCACAAAGTTTGATTGTTCAAGTTGTCACCGTTTTTGAGATCTCATCGAAATAAGGTATTTTGTCTCGGGACAGGAAACGGACAAACGGAAGTGCTTAATGTAAATTTTATTAGTTATTTTTTGTGTACTTGCCCTTTGCATTTTATTGTTCATCGAGCACACTACAGATATCAAAAACAAAAAGTTAAACTGATAAACAGCTCGATTTGTTTGAACTCTTCCTGTGTGGACCGGAAGTGACGGAAGACAAAATGAACCCGGTTAAACACATCCTCAATCCAATGTCTATTATCCATAAATGTCTTGTCCTTTGATCTCTTATAGTCACTGATATCTCGTTTGTACAAAATGTGTTTCAAAAAATCTTCCTGAGATATTTGAGATATCTCACCGGAAGTGGAATTTTGTTGTTGATATAACATCGCAAAGATTACTTTTGTGTATATTTATGCTAAAATATTTATTCTATTGAAAAGGAATTTAATGCGTAAAAGTTGGTAATTTTGAAGTACTTCCGGTGACGACCGGAAGTTACGACGAACAAAACAAAATAGTTTAAACACATCTACAACTATAGGTCTATCATCCCACAAAGTTTGGATGTTTAAGTCTCTACCGTTTTTGAGATCTCGAATGTACAAGCTTTTTCAACGCGGGACAGGAAACGGACGACCGGAAATGATTTTTGACAAAATGAAAAAAACGCCTCGAGATATTAACACTTTCTATTAGTCCTAAAAATTTCAAGAAAATCTATCCAGCCATCTCTGAGAAATCTTGTGGACAAAAAAAGGGGAAAAAAAAATAATAATAACTAGACTCTTGTTGCTATAGCAACAAAAAGGTCTTCCGTTCCTCGTGTATTAATATGTACAAAAAGTCAATTTCTCTTGTAAACAGAAAATGGATATAACATATACTGTAAAAGAATTCCAAAGAAAAAAAACCAAAAAGACAAAATATCAATTTTTGAGTACTTTCTGTGACGACTGGAAGTTACGCCGGATCATACAGAACATAGTAAACATATCTTTATACATTGTTTTGTCTTTCCTCGAAGTTTTGATGTTCAAGTTTTTATAAGTTATAATATCTCTTTGAAAAAAATTTTTTAGTCTCGGTACCGGAAACGAATCAACGGAAGTGATTTAAGAAATTAAAAGTAGATATTTTAGTACATTTACCTACGGTATGTTTCTGTTCATCAAATTAAGTAAAATATTAAAACAAATCTAAAGTTAAAAAAAAACTTCTATTCCTTGAACGCTTCAAGTGAGAACCGGAAATGACGTACGACCAAATGAAACCCGTTAAACACATGTTCAATCAAATGTTAATTATACATGTAAACTTTGTTTCTTGATCTCTCACAGTTTCTGAGATCTTGTGGGTACTTTGTTTTTTTTTAAAAGAAGGCTACCGGAGATATTTGAGATGTCTCACCGGAAGTAGAACTTTCTGTTGTTTATTTATAATGTGTATATGACCTTTTGTATTTCTATAGCTTAAATGTTACTTCCATGCTAATTAACCAAATATTTTTAAACAATCAAAATTGGGTGTACTTCCTGTGACGACCGGAAGTTACGCCGGATAAAACAAACTAATGTGAACCCATGTACATACATAGATCTATCATCCCACGATGTTTGGTTGTTCAAATTGTTACCGTTTTTAAAATCTCGTCGAAATAAGGTTTTTTGTCTCGGGACAGGAAACGGACAAACGGAAGTGCGCAGTGTAAATTGTCTTATATATTTCTTGTATACTTGCCTTTTGTACATAATTGTTAATCAAAAAAACTTAAAATATCAAAAGAAAACAGTTAAACTTATAAACAGCTTGATTTTTTTTAACTCTTCCTGTGTGGAACGGAAGTGACGGATGACAAAATGAACCGGTTAAACATATCTTCAATGAAATGTCTATCATTCATGAAAGTTTCATGATTTGATCATTTATAGTTTTTGAGATCTCGCGGGTACAAAATGTGTTTTAAAAAAGCTACCTGAGATAGTTGAGATATCTCACCGGTAGTAGAATTTTTTTGTTGATATAACATCGCATAGATAATTTATGTATAGAATTATAGTTTTATGTTTATTCTATGGAAAAGAAATTTAATGCTTATAAATAATTATTTTTAATGTGCTTCCGGTGACGACCGGAAGTTACGACGAACAAAACAAAATAGTTTAAACACATCTACAGCTAAAGGTCTATCATCCCACAAAGTTTGGATGTCCAAGTGCTTGCCGATTTTGAGATCTCAAGGGAACAAGGTTTTTTTATGCGGGACAGGAAACGGACGACCGGAAATGAATTTTTAAAAAATGAAAAAAACGGCTCGAGATATTATCATTCTCTATAATCCCTGAAAATTTCAGGGAAATCTATCAAGCCATCTCCGAGAAATTCTGCCGACAAAAAAGGGGGGAAAAAAAAGAAACAAAGAAAAAACATTACAATCACTATAAGGTCTTCCGTTGAAAACGGAAGACCTTAATAACTAGACTCTTGTTGCTATAGCAACAAAAAGGTCTTCCGTTCCTTATGTATTAATCTGTACAAAAAGTCCATTTCTCTTGTAAACAGAAAATGGATATAACATATACTGTAAAGGAGTTCCAAAGAAATAAAAAAAAAACCAAAAGACAAAATGTCAATTTTTTAGTACTTTCTGTGACGACCGGAAGTTACGCCGGATCATTTAGAACTTAGTGAACATATCTTCATAATTGTTTTGTCTTTCCTCGAAGTTTTGATGTTCAAGTTTTTGTAAGTTATAATATCTCTTTCAAAAAAAGGTTTTTAGTCTCGGTACCGGACACGAACAAACGGAAGTGTTTTAAGAAATTAAAAGAAGATGTTTTACTACATTTTCCTACGGTACGTTTATATTAAAACAATATTAAAACATAAAAAAAATAATAAAACAATATTCAAACAAATCTAAAGTTAAAAAAAAACTTCTATTCTTTGAACGCTTCAAGTGAGAACCGGAAATGACGTACAACCAAATGAAACCCGTTAAACACATGTTCAATTAAATGTTCATTATACATATAAATTTTGTTTCTTGATCTCTCACAGTTTCTGAGATCTTGTGGGTACTTTGTTTTTTAAAAAGAAAGCTACCTGAGATATTTCAGATGTCTCACCGGATGTAGAACTTTTTGTTGTTTATTTATAATGTGTATATGACTTTTTGTATTTCTATAGCTTAAATGTTACTTCCATGCTAATTAACCCAAATTTAAAAAAAAAAAATCAAAATTGGGTGTACTTCCTGTGACGACCGGAAGTTACGCCGGATAAAACAAACTAATGTGAACACATGTACATACGTAGATCTATCATCCAACAATGTTTGGTTGTTCAAATTGTTACCGTTTTTAAGATCTCGACGAAATAAGGTTTTTTTGTCTCGGGACAGGAAACGGACAAACGGAAGTGCTCAGTGTAAATTGTTTTAAATATTTCTTGTATACTTGCCTTTTGTACGTAATTGATAATTAAAAATACTTAAAATATCTAAGGAAAACAGTTAAACTGATAAACAGCTCGATTTGTTTGAACTCTTCCTGTGTGGACCGGAAGTGACGGAAGACAAAATGAAAGCGGTTAAACACATCTTCAATCAAATGTCTATCATTCATAAAAGTTTCATGATTTGATCATTTATAGTTTCTGAGATCTCGCGGGTAAAAATGTGTTTTAAAAAAGCTTTCTGAGATAATTGAGATATCTCACCGGAAGTAGAATCTTTTTGTTGATATAACATCGCATAGATAACTTATGTATAGAATTATAGTTTTATGTTTATTCTATGGAAAAGAAATTTAATGCGTAAAAACAATAATTTTTGAAGTGCTTCCGGTGACGACCGGAAGTTACGACGAACAAAACAAAATAGTTTAAACACATCTACAGCTATAGGTCTATCATCCCACAAAGTTTGGGTGTTCAAAACTTTACCGTTTTTTAGATCTCGAGGTGACAAGCTTTTTCAACGCGGGACAGGAAACGGACGACCGGAAATGAATTTTGATAAAATGAAAAAATAGAGATATTATCATTGTCTTTCATTCTAGAAATTTTCAAAAATATCTATCCAGCCAGAAAAAAAAATAATAACTAGATACGACCTCGTTCAAACCGATAATGTAAAGATCAACAACTTTGATTTTATAATGCATAACAAAATATTTATCGTTTTCAAGTTATTCGTAATAGACTTTACGAGTCTCTTGGTCCCTAATTAAAGGGACCAGTCCCTTTTTCTTGATTTTATTGGATAAAACTTTTGATTTTCTACTCCTTTTGTTCTATATGTCTTAACAAAATATATGAAAATTTTGATTCGAAATTTGTACCCCATTTTCGTGCCCAAGCGAGCTCCAAAGAATAGCGCCACATGTGCAAAACAATTAAATAGTGCACAACTTTGAACCATGCTCTACCTATCCTAAAAATCTCAAAGTCATATCTCTTATAGTTTCGGAGATCAGCTCTGCACAAAATTGGTTGTTAAACACAGGATGAGTGACCATCTTTAAGTCCTCCTTAAAGATAGCTTAAAGGTGTTTAAAGGTAGCTTAAAGACGATCTTTAAGCCACCTTTAAGCTACCTTTAAGCTATATGTATTGCTTAAAGGTGGCTTAAAGAAAGCGTAAAGATGGCTTAAAGGCAGCTTAAAGACTATCTTTAAGCCACCTTTAAGCCACCTTTAAGGACAACTAATAGGTCCTTAATGTCCAAACTTCTTTAAGCCACCTTTAAGCCACCTTTAAGCCACCTTTAAGCCATTAAAAAAAAATTAATTCAATATTCTGCTTAATTTCCAACAAAATGTATTAACTTTATGAAAGAAAAGGTATTAAAACGGTTTTTGTTCTAGAAAGAAAAATGAAAAAAAAAAACACCAAAAAAAAAAAGGCCGCGGTGAGAATTGAACCCGGGACAATTAGTTTACTAGCATCACCACACATCCTCTGCGCCACGGTATCTTATATATTTATGAGCGTTTTTATATCCTATATAATCACTGTATTGAATGTGTTTACTTGAAAAGATTTTGACAAACCATTCAGTTTGTAACAATCAATTATATCTAATTTATAAATTACATGCATGCATGTATTTAGAATGAAATACGGAACTTGGTCTTCAGTGAACAAAAATATATTATACCTAAGAGGAAACCGTTAGGTTCACTATAGTAGGCTTTCTTAGTTAATAAATTTAAACCGAGTAGATATACGTAATTCATCTAATTTATAGCTATAAAAATGTAAGAAAGAAAATGAAATCATTTCTTTTATTAAAAGCATTGATACTATTAGGGTATTTGTTCAATTTCCCGCAATTTCCCGGTTTTCATGATCGCGGTGCCGTTCCAATATGTTTAAATATTTACATGTAATTGTATGTACATGATTTTTAAACTATCAATTCTATAACAAACAAAATTACCAATTACCGGTGACGTATTTACTGCATGTGGCAATTGCAAATGACTTGTACATACAATTGTATGATGTGCCAGGCCGGGTATATTTGACATATTTACCCTTATACATATATTTAAATAATCAACCCCTATTTATGATCACCGGTACATTAATTAATTAGCCTCAAGATTTTACTCTTACATACATGTATCGTTAATTTGTAGACGTAACATCTTTGAAACCCAGAGCTAGGAAATAATACTTTGAAAATGAATTACAAATGTAAATTAACTTTTATTCACTAGACTTATCGTATACTCGTACATACTAAGATTCAACACCTTTAGAAACCCTGACGTGCACCTGGGCTCACGACACACCTGTTGTGTATATCTTGTATATTCTGTGTTATTTCCGGGGGTTTTCTTAAGTTGGACAAACAATAGACTTTAATTAGATATACACAAACATGCACCTGGGCACACGACACAACTGTTGTGTATATCTTGTATATTCTGTGTTAGTTCCAGGGTTTTTTTTAAGTTGGACAAACAATAGACTCTAATTAGATATACACAAACGAACAAAACTATGTCTAGACAAACAAAGCAGTAATATCCTGCCCGATATAACAAAGGCAGTTGAGAGTCTTTTAATCTTTAACATGTATCTAGCAGATCTAGAGTTAGAAATAATGAAAATTGAAAAAAAAAATACAAACCTTAAACCGATTAACAAATTAAATCATGCATTTTTGGTTCATTATCTTTATTTTGTTTAATAACCAGATGAACTGAGAGAGAGAGAGAGAGAGAGAGAGAGAGAGAGAGATTTTTCACCGATTAATTTATAATAAGAAACAAACATACTTTAATTAGTTTTATGCACATATTAAGATACAGAGACTGCGCTCATCCCTACAATAATTTTGAAACCCCCCAAAAATTACAAAGAATTTTATAACGGCAATCTGTGTCCATCGGAGCGGTGCTGATGATAGCGATCTGTGTTTAATGGAGCGACGATTAAAACCGCCTGGAACCCCCCCCCCCTTCCTTGGAAATTATATTATCACTCGGATGACCCCCTCCCATCTCTATAAAAGAGCTTTTGCATTTAATATATGTTTTTATTGTTCAGCTTGATCAATATTGACTTAAAGGCCACTTAAAGACAGTGTAAAGGCAGTGTAAAGAGAGCGTAAATGCCACTTAAAGATGCTTAAAGGTGGCTTAAAGGTAGCTTAAAGAAGTTTGGACATTAAGGACCTATAAGCACTTGCTTAAAGGTGACTTAAAGGCGGCTTAAAGGTTGTATAGCCTTTAAGCTCCTTTAAGTCACCTTTAAGCCACCTTTAAGATCAATTCTATGTAAGAATCAAAGATTTATAAAAAGGTCTGGCCACGCATTGTCACCAATTTTCCTTATATTTCATACATGGACACACCTAGGTGTAAAACACAAAAACCCACTAAAAGTTGGTTGCTAGGGGAAACCGTTACCATAGTAATTGAGGCTAAAGATGGAAAAATAGCAAAACTTACCTACTTTGAAGCCATATAAGAAGGTTTTGCCCACTAATGTAAACTATCAAAGATATAAAACAGCCTTTTTCCGATTTTCAATTATTTAATTATTTCAGAAAATTGATGGAAAAACCAATAATTAAAAAATGTTACCATGGAAACCGTTACAAATTTTTGAAATAAGTTTTTTGCGGTTTTTTAATAAGCCGAAATGCGAAACTGTTAAATTTTTACATCCATATCAATATCCATGCTATTAATATTTTATTATGAAAATTGACATCCGTTGCTATGACAACAAGGCCAAAAAATAGGAAAAACTGAGAAATTTAAGATGATTTTGATATGCTTTAATTCCCAATTTTAGAATTTTTTTGCACATTTTTTAGTTGGAACTTGTAAAAATACATCTAATTTTTCATTATATACCACAAAGAGCTTTGTTATGCAACAGAGAAGTTTTGTTGCTATGGAAAATCTAATTGCGTAAAAAATCACACAGAAATTCTTACTTTTTGAAAAGTCCATAGCAACGGCAGTTATTTTTAGAAAATTTCAGATTTTTTTCAAGTATCATTAAAGTTAAGGACATACTTTATATTTTCTCCCCTTTTAATTTTATATATTTATTCATTATAAGTGACTAATATCCAATCAAAGATGCCAAAAAATATTATAATTTTACTTATTTTTAAGCCTGTTACCATAGCAACGGTTCTCAATTTTCATCTTTAAATTCTTAATTGCACAATCATAATAGTGTTAACCAAAAAATCCAAGATTTGCACTTTTTATTCAAATTAAATGAAGAAAACAAATTTTAAAATTTCTGTTTAGTAACCATGGAAACGCTCTTAAAATATGCGTTTTTCCATAAAAATTTTTCGTTCATTTGAAAAATGACAACTATTCTTAATAATATATTCTACCCTGGAAACCTCAAGTTTTGCACATTACTCACAATATGAGCCAGTGTATGAGAAAAGGGGTCTTATGACATAAACATCATAAAATCATGTTTTGAGTGATTCTTACAGATGAGAACATGAGAAATCAGATGATATTAAAATTAATAGTCTAGCTTGGCTATAAACTCTTCATTTTGACGCTGCAATCCAGTCTATTTTTATCATGACGTCAGAATTTTTTGTGCTTTAACGTCAAAAAATTGAAACCAAGACGTCAGAAATGCATTAAGAATTAGATAACCAAGGTTGCCTCATAAAAATAATATCATATGGTGACATAATAAATCTAGGTAATTAACAAGGTTTCATTGTTTTATGTCAGAATAAAACTAATGTGTTTAAATCATGCATATCTATTTAACAGCATTTTAAACTGGCGATGGTTGTCTCTGAAAAATGTCCTGAATAAATTGAGTTAATGTTATTTTTTCTTTACTTCGTGATTGGTAGGAAATTTCCAAGACTGAATTACAATCACTTTTAATATAAATTTTTTTCATAAAATTTTATCTCATCTCAACAATTCATTTAAATTTTGAAATTTTGCATGGAAAAAATAAATAACACTATCAAATACTTAACATATATATCGTAATGTATTTTCTGTTGCAATAAAGAATATAATAGAAGTTAGACGTTATGTTGGGGTGGTGCTAACTTCTAACTGGGGAAAAATAATATTAGTTTTAAACGTTTCGTTGACAATCTTTATTCTTAGATTGCTGTATAAATATCTTTGATACTATGCAAACGAAAAATAATATTAGTTTTAAACGTTTCTTTGACAATCTTTATTCTTAGCTTGCTGTATAAATATCTTTGATATTATACAAACGCATACACGCATATTGTTTCTACCATTGATTTGCGTAATGTACAACTGGCGAGAATTTGTTACATGTACTTTTATATATTTACCGGTTTATTTTAACATCCACAATGTATTTTTAATCTATTTCTTAGGAAAATTGATTGTAATTCATACAGCTATAAAGTGATAAGACTGAAATCTATGCGATCCTGTTAAACGATTTCGGCGTATCATTTTACGCATTCCTTTAATTGAAAAAAAAAATGCTAATTTAATATCGTCTTTATATCAAGTGTTTTAATGATTTGTTTTAATCATTCATTGATATCTTCTTTGTACTGTTGGTGTTGAATATTGCGTGGCTAGTTTCTTGATTGATGAATACTTATTTAGCTACATTAAGAGCATGGACCCAACGAACCTCCACGGACTTACACCTTTTGTGTAACGATCTGATAGACAATAATTTACACACTTAACTCATTTTTAATTGATAAGAAGGGATTCAAATAGAGATGTAAATGTAAACAAAATATGCTTTCTCTGGTTATAAAAATGGACTATGAAGAAAGCAAGCATTGCAGAAAAAAAATACACATTTACTTAAATTCTTCAAACATATATTTTTCTACAATGATACATGTAGCTAGTACCTTTTCACCCGCATGAATCACAAAATAATGCAGTTAATTACGCTTAAATATATGGACAAAAACCTTTTTCTGATACACCCAATGTAACTGAGGCCTTTTAGTTTACATCAATTAACTTTCATTTTTTCGTAAATTTATCCTCACGCTTCATTACAGTTCATTGCGTATGTGGTGTTCGTTCAAAAACTGAATACCTAAATTTGTCTTAAGCTCGATCGCGTTATATTTTCAGTTTAATAGCAAACATTAAAGAGGCTTTCAAGCATGCAGTGACACAGTGTATGTAATAATCGGACTCTAAAACAAACTGTGTTCGTTATTTCACAAACAAAATTTTAAATAAATTAAATAGAAATTTTGAAAATCATAAGAATTGTGAATACCATAATTACGTAAACTACGGATGAAAAATAATCAGATACTTTTGGTTTCTGATTCTTGGTTATTTTTTTAAAAATATTTATCAATTTTATTTTTCATGTGTTTTCGCTTAGCAGAAGTATATAATGGTAACACATGTATACGTTAACACATATCTTTTATTCATAATTTAATTGCATGTAAACAGACCAACATTTTACCTATAACTTATCAATCATAATTTCTTATTCGTCCGGGTAATGCGCCGACACATTGAAGAAATGTCCTTCATCACGCCGCGTAAGTCCAATTTTACCCTGTTTTAAAAGGGGGGGGGGGGTCAACTTTTGCATTTCAGAAACATTTAAAATTTTAAAGAAGGAGAAATTTGATTAATTGTCAATCCAATACCTAAATATAAATGTCAAATCTGATTTTCCATAATCAAGTATTTGACTGCATGCTATATAATTATGTACGATTTTATATTATATTATATGTCACTATTTATAATACACTTACCATGCCTATAAACTCTTTAACACTTTTGTTTACTTTTCAAATTTCTTAGTCATAAATTATACCTAGAAACCATTTTGCAGTATATATATATAAACAGAACACAATTTAGCACATGGTTTTTCTTTACACGTTTATGAGTTGCACCTTCACCTTCAGGTTGGTAGTTCTATTGAAATTTAAGTTCATTCAAACTGCGTTTAACGTAGGATCTATACATTGTTTATATATACATATATAATCCAGCAACGAATAGTATACATATTGCTGTAAAACAAAACCTTCGCTATGCTTAATCTCCTATGTTACAAAAAGAAATAAAGCGTTACAAATTATAAACAACGTCGCGAAATGTTGCCGACGTTTATGACGTTTTCTCTGCATTATGATGTTATGTCATAAGACCCCTTTTCTCATACACTGGCTCATATGTTCTTAAATAAGCATTAAAATGCCATTTTTACATCTTTACACTCGGTTACCATGGCAACAGGACCACATAGCAACAAATAAATGATGTTAGGCTTTTTTACTCACAAAAGTCTATTAAATTGTCAAGTATGAAGAAAATCCGTGACTATGCGTGGCCACCGAATTTTGATTCTTACATAGAATTGGTCTTAAAAAGGACTTGCTTAAAGATGGTTTTTCGCCCTGTGAAAAATTACAAAATCGACCGTAAATCCGGACCGGAAGTGACGACGACAAAAAGTCCAAAAACATATAAAATTCAGATAATGTCCCATCATCTGTGAAAAAATTGTTGAGATCGGTTGAGTAGTTTTCGAGAAATCGCGTGCACAAAATTTGGGAAAAAAAATAATGATAAACAGTACGAAAACAATAAGGTCTTCCGTTGGAAACGGAAGACCTTAATAAGAAACAGTACGAAAACTATAAGGTCTTCCGTTGGAAACGGAAGACCTTAATAAGGTAAAATATTGAGATTACGCGTTCTTCGTTTTCTCGCACAGTTTAAAAGTGAAGCTTTCCATATTTCATCTATATGATGATTAACGTTATGCGCAGTTCCATCGTTTTATACTATTCATCTGATTTTTAAAATCTTTTCGGTTTATTGTACAGAGGAGAGAGTACAATTTAAAAAATGTGGTCCGGGGGTTACTTTTTGACACCTTTTAGGAGTTTAAGGAGACTAAAAATGACTATTGAATCTTCAGCTGCCGTGTATGGCTTGATCTGTAGGGGGAAAAATTTGAAACTCCCGATCCTTTCACTCAATTTTAAATAAAAACTCATGTAAATGTACATCGGACCTCATTCTTATTGTCGGCCAAATCGTAGGCAGAATGAACAATGTATAATTAAAATCCTGAAATCAAACAGCACGTATTGATTGTACGGGGAATCAAAATGTACACAGTGCACGGGATGTAAGCAAAAGTATAACTATTCAGATGCATGTATATTTTTTTATTTTGTTAAATCAGAAAGCATATGCATTATTTCTGAATGTTGAAACTGTGAAAATTACAGTCATCGATTTTATACTGAATAGATTTACATGTTACGTGTTTCGTCATTTCTTCATTTATCAAGCATAATTATATCAATCCCATTTAATTCAAACAGTAGATTATCCTTGTAAACGACGTGAAAAAAACTTTAAAAGCAGAAATACATGTGCAGACTGCATAACTAATTGTTTATCGACATCCTTGCGTTGGTGTAAACTGAACCCGCGATTTCTACTTTCGGTTTGCTTTCCGAACGCAGCTTTTGAAACTGACATGTTCCCCACTGTTCACGCAATTACTAACATTATTTAGACCTGGCCTTTCTATTTATGTCCTTAACGTGGCATTAACACACTCTCACATCCATGAATTAAGTGTTTTTGATTGCACTCTCTGCATAAAGGTGCGTTCCAATCCTACCTCAGACAACATTATTCAACTTATTGTCTACCACTCTTAAACGCCATGCACATAACGATTTTTGTAGAAGATTGTGCAGGATTTGGTATCACTAGATACGACCTCGTTACGAGTAACGAGTAGGTCTTCCGTCCGATTTTTTTTTAGTTTAAATGATACCATGAAATATCGATACAATTTCAAAATTACCCCCCCCCCCCCAAATTTGAAGATAAAGAATAAAAACCCTAATTACGTCAAACATGGGCCTGACGATGACTTTTTCAAACCGATAATGTAAAGATCAACAACTTTGATTTTATAATGCATAACAAAATATTTATCGTTTTCAAGTTATTCGTAATAGAATTTACGAGTCTCTTGGTCCCTAATTAAAGGGGCCAGCCCCTTTTTCTTGATTTTATTGGATAGAACTTTCGATTCTTTACAACTTTTGTTCTACATGTCTTAACAAAATATCAACTGATAAAAAATACTGATCAAAACATATGAAAATTTTGATTCGAAATATATACCCCATTTTCGTGCCTAAGCGAGCTTCAAGGAATAGCGCCACTGGTGCAAAACAACTAAATAGTGCACAACTTTGAACCATGCTCTACCTATCCTGAAAATTTCAAAGTCATATCTCTTATAGTTTCTGAGATCAGCTCTGCACAAAATTGGTCGTAAAAAATTACAAAATCGACCGTAAATCAGGACCGGAAGTGACGACGACAAAAAATTAAAAAACATATAAAATTCAGATAATTTCCCATCATCTGTGAAAAAATTGTTGAGATCGGTTGAGTAGTTTTCGAGAAATCATAGACATTATCCCGTAACTTGAAATAAATACATGTATAATTTTTTGACGCCAATGTACATTAAGCCTCTATCCAATTTACTGCATGTTACCTGTACTTAGTTCTTATGTACTTTAGAGAGAGAGAGAGAGAGAGAGAGAGAGAGAGAGAGAGAGAGAGAGAGAGAGAGAGAGAGAGAGAGAGAGAGAGAGATTTTCTAGTTGTTTGTAGTGTTTAGGGAATCAGTATATCAGCAACGTATGTCAATAAACGTATGCATACATGCAAGAGTGTATCTATATATGTGAACAAATACTAATCAGTCCTCCTTTTAAAGCCATGTAGAATAACGTTGGTGCATTGCTAAATGTTGTGTGCATACAGTCATTGAGATGGCGGCCTTTCTTTGATGCCGGCAAAGCGACCCAGTGAACTCTAATGCGGTCGTACTGCAGGGGCGCTTCGGCGGCATGTCTTTGATGGCGGCGATGCGAACTGCTGACAAACACGAGCTCTATATTTGTACTAAAAAAAGCTGTTATTATTTTTATTTATGATAAAAAAGAAACGGAAAACATTAAAAACCATCATTTTAAAGGTAAAATTGTTAAACAAAGCAAAATTAGAGAAGAACAAATAATCGGCACTCGGGGATGGAACCCGGGTCGCCTGGGCACAAGTCCAACACTCTAACGACTAAGCTACGCGGACTCTCGCTTCAAAACTTTTGAACTCAAAATCTCGGGAATACCTGGATCGATTTTAACACGAATTTCATATTCTGAAGTGTTTTAAGCGTCTCTATCGAATAAAAACAAATAAAATTCAAATCTAAAAATTTGAAAAATTAAGGTTTTTCATTTCCTTCCGGTGACGACCGGAAGTGACGGCGGATGTTCGGATATGCGAGGGGCACTGCGGCCGTTCACTCTCTACCTTCTCTGAAAATTTGAAGGTTCTATGGTAAATACTTTTTGAGAAAAATCGTGAACAAGCAAAAACGTAAAATCTTTAATATCTCGGTACCGGAAGTGACGATCAAAAAAAGCCCGTGTACTTTTCTTACAAATTTTGTCCTGAATAAGATCTGAAAATTTCATGAAAATTAGCTGAAGCATTTTTGAGAAAACGTGACAGAAAAAAAAAAGAATAAAAATAATAGTGAAAAAGAAACAAAGCAATAACAATAAGGTCTTCCGTTGGAAACGGAAGACCTTAATAAAAAACCTTACAATCACTATAAGGTCTTCCGTTGGAAACGGAAGACCTTAACTAGACTCTTGTTGCGAAAGCAACAAAAAGGTCTTCCGTTTTGATATACATGCATCAATTTACCTGTAAGACATTGTTTCCGTACAGAGAAAAAAGTGGATATGATTATTATTGTGAATGATATATACGGACGTTACTTACATGTAAAACAACGAGAATGAAACAGAAATCAATTTCTAAAGTACTTTCTGTGACGACCGGAAGCACCGCCGAACTAAACAAAAATGTTAACCATTTGTACAATCATAAGTCAATCTTTCCTCAAAGTTTGGTTTTTTACGTCTCTGCCAAATCTAAGATCTCTTTGAAACAATATTTTTGTCTCGGGACCGGAAACGGACAAACGGAAGTGATTAATAAAAACAAAAGCTGGTATTTCTCATACATTTGCTCAGCGTACATCACTGTTTGTCAGGCTAGATGAAACACCCAAGAAAGTCAGTTAAACTTGTTAAAAACATGTTTTATTTAACCCTTCCGGTAAGAACCGGAAGTTACAGTTGACAAAATTAAACCTGTTAAAACACATCCCCAATCAAATTTCTTCAATCATGAAAGTTTCGTGTCTAATTCGCTAACAGTGACAAAAATCTCGCGGACATCAAATTTGTAAAAAGGAAAGCTACATAGAGATATTTGAGATATCTCACCGGAAGTAAAATTCATTTGCTAATTTAACATTATATAAATGACATATGTAAGATTGTACATACTGATATTTTCATTTGATGTAAAATGAATAAAATATGAAAAAAAAAACAAATTTTTGAAGTACTTCCGGTGATGACCGGAAATTACGCCGATCAAAACAAAATAGTGTATACACATGTACATACATAGGTCTATCATCCCACAAAGTTTGATTGTTGAAGTCGTCACCGTTTTTGAAATCTCTAGGAAACGAGGTTTTTTGTCTCGGGACAGGAAACGGACAAACGGAAGTGTTCAATGAAAATGAAAGTTAGTATTTCCTAACCATTACACAACAGGACTTTATTGGCTATCAACATATCTTATATTGTCAATCAAAAATAGTTAAACTCTTAAACAACTTGAATTGTTTGAACTCTTCCGGTGTGGACTGGAAGTGACGGTTGACAAAATGAGAGCTATTAAACACATATTCTATCAAATGTCTATCAGCCATGTAAGTTTTGTGTCTTGGTCACATACAGTTTCTGAGATCTCGCTGTAATAATATTTGTTTTAAAAAGAGTATCTGAGATATTTGAGATATCTCACCGGAAGTAATTTTTCTTTGTTTATTAATCATCGGATAGATGACATATGAAAGCGCTTCTACTTATATTTCAATTTTGTGTTAAAGAAATAAAATGCGTATACTAAAAACATAATTTTTGAAGAGCTTCCGGTGACGACCGGAAGTTACGACGAACAAAACAAAATAGTTTAAACACATCTACAACTATAGGTCTATCATCCCTCAAAGTTTGGATGTTCAAGTCTTTATCGTTTCTGAGATCTCATTGTCCATAGTTTTTTGTCGTGGGACAGTAAACAGACGACAGGAGGTGAATTTTGAAAAAATGAAAAAAACGCCTGGAGATATTATCGTTCTTTATCAGTCCTAAAAATTTCAAGAAAATCCATCCAGCCATCTCTGAGAAATCTGGTTAAACTTTAAAAAAAACTTGAATTGATTGAACTCTTCCTGTGTGGACCGGAAGTGACGGTCGACAAAATAAAAACGGTTAAACACATCTTCTATCAAATGTTTATCATCCCTGTAAGTTTCGTGTCTTGGTCACTTACAGTTTCTGAGATCTCGGGGTTCAAACATTTGTTTTAAAAAAGGCTATATGAGATATTTGAGATATCTCACCGGAAGTAGAATTTTTATGTTTAGTTTACATCGGAAAGATGCAATATGTAAGCATTTATACTTACAGTCATTTCATGCATATCATTTACAATTTAATGCTATGCTATGGTATGCGATTTTAATGATATTCTATGAGATTTGTATGCTATGCTATGAGATTTGTATGCTATGCTATGAGAAATTGAAATGAAGGGCTTAATGATATTGTATGCTATGGTATGCTATGGTATGCTATGAGATTTGAACAAAAACGCCTCCATACAGAGAAGAGTTCCTCACATTTCGAAGTAAAATAATAAGAAGCCAAAGTTTACCACAAATCTGTCATGTAAACATTTATTTTATCAAATAAAATCATTTAAAACCGAGTTAAAATACTGTTGTATGCTATGCTATGGTATGCTATGGTATGATATGACGAATGCGATTCTATGAGATTGTATGCTATGGTATGAGATTCCAATGCTATGCTATGAGATTCCAATGCTATGCTATGAGATTTCAATGCTATGCTATGCTATGGTGTATGTTGTAAAAAATATGCTTGAACTGACTGTATATTTCAATTCTCCGAGAAATATATTAAATGCGTAAAAGCATAATTTTTGAAGAGCTTCCGGTGACGACCGGAAGTTACGACGAACAAAACAAAATAGTTTAAACACACCTTCAACTATAGGTCTATCATTCCTCAAAGTTTGGATGTTTAAGTCTTTATCGTTTCTGAGATCACATTGTCCATAGCTTTTTGTCGCGGGACAGGAAACGGACGACAGGAAGTAAATTTTGAAAAAATGAAAAAAACGCCTAGAGATATTATCATTTTCTATCAGTCCTAAAAATTTCAAGAAAATCCATCCAGCCATCTCTGAGAAATCTTGTGGACAAAAAAAGGAAAAAAAAAATAATAATAATAACTAGATTCGATCTCGTTGCGAGCAACGAGTGGGTCTTCCGTTCAATAATTCATTTTCACATGATTTAATTTTTTTTTTAAATTTTCAAAAAATTTTAAATTCATCAAATCATTTCGAGAAAGATGTCGTTAGACGCAGAATTCTAAGCGCAACTTAGATATCATGTTTAAAAATTATTCTGATGTCATTTAAACACGATTTAATTAAATTTAATTTTTTTTAAAAATTTAAAATTCATTCGATCAATTCGAAAAAGATGTCATCAGACGCAGAATTGTAAGCGTAACTAAAATATAATGTTTTTAAATTAGTCTCAGCTCATTTTAACATGATTTAATTAAATTTAAAATTTTCAAAAAATTATAAATTCATTCAATTAATTGAGAAAGATGTCATTAGACGCAGAATTCTAAGCGCAACTTGGATATGATGTTTAAAAATTAATCTGAGGTAATTTAAACACGATTTAATTAAATTTAAAATTTTCAAAAAATTAAAAAACCATCCAATCAATTTAACAAAGATGTCATTAGACGCAGAATTGTAAGCACAACTTAGTAATCATGTTTCAAAACTAGTCTGAGGTCATTTTAACGCGATTTAAATAAAATTAAAATTTTTGAAAATTTTTGAATTCATCCAATCAATTCGAGAAGGATGTCAATGGACGCAGAATTCTAAGCACAACTTAGATATCATGTTTTAAAATTAGTCTGAGGTCATTTTAACGCAATTTAAATGAGTTTAAATTTTTTAAAAAATTTAGAATTCATTCGATCAATTCAAAAAAGATGTCATCAGACGCATAATTGTAAGCGTTACTTAAATATCATGTTTTTAAATTAGTCTCAGCTCATTTTCACATGATTTAATTAAATTTAAAATTTTCAAAAAATTGAAAATTCATTCAATTAATTCGAGAAAGATGTCATTAGACGCACAATTCTAAGCGCAACTTAGATATTATGTTTAAAAATTAGTCTGAGGTAATTAAAACACGATTTAATTAAATTTAAAATTTTCAAAAAATTTAAAAACCATCCAATCAATTCAACAAAGATGTCATTAGACGCAGAATTGTAAGCGCAACTTAGTAATCATGTTTCAAAACTAGTCTGAGGTCATTTTAACGCGATTTAAATAAAATTAAAATTTTTGAGAAATTTTAAATTCACCCAATCAATTCGAGAAGGATGTCATTAGACGCAAAATTCAAGCACAACTTAGATATCATGTTTTAAAATTAGTCTGAGGTCATTTTAACGCGATTTAAATGAGTTTAAAATTTTTAAAAAATTTAGAATTCATTCGATCAATTCGAAAAAGCTGTCATCAGACACAGAATTGTAAGCGCAACCTGGATATCATGTTTTAAAATTAGTCTGAGATCATTTTAACACGATTTAATTAAATTTTAAATTTAAAAAAAAAATTAAATTTCATCCTAATTATTCGAGAAAGATTTCATTGGACACAAAATTGTAAGCGCAACTTAGATATTATGTTTTAAAATTAGTCTGAGGTCATTTTATTACGATTTAATTAAATTTAAAATTTTCAGAAAAAAATAAATTTCATCCCATCAATTTGAAAACGATTTTATTAGACGCAGAATTTAAGTGCAACTTAGATAATATGTTTTAAAATTAGTCTGAGGTCATTATTACACATCCATTGAGTTTTAAAATTTAGCTTCCCTACTCGGAATTTCCGGACAATGAGTTTCCTCGTACGGCTAAATGTTCATGTCATCTATCATTTATGAAAATATCAGCTTCTTATCTTTGCTTGTTTTTGAGGAAATGTGTGGACAAGGAGAATTCGTAAAAAACGTGTCCTATATTTTGACCCCAGCTAGCTTCCGTATTCGGAATTTCCGGACAATGATTTTCCTCGTGAGGCTAGATGTTCATGTCATCTATCATTTCTGAAAATGTTAGCTTCCTTTCTTTGCTCGTTTTTGAGGAAATGTGTGGACAAGGAGTATTCGTCAAAAATGTGTCCTATATTTTGACCCCAGCTAGCTTCCGTACTCGGAGTTTCCGGACAATGATTTTCCTCGTGAGGCTAGATGTTTATGTTATCTATCATTCCTGAAAATTTCAGCTTCCTATCTTTGCTCGTTTTTGAGGAAATGTGTGGACAAGGAGTATTCGTCAAAAATGTGTCCTATATTTTGACCCCAGATAGCTTCCGTACTCGGAATTTCCGGACAATGATTTTCCTCGCCAGGCTAGATGTTCATGTTATCTATCATTCCTAAAAATTTCAGCTTCCTATCTTTGCTCGTTTTTGAGAAAATGTGTGGACAGGAACTTTTTAAAAAATGACAAAATGGCGGATAAGTCCGAACCGGAAGGGATTTTTACAAAATAAAAAAAAGCGTATCAAGTTTAGATGATAATAGATCGATGCTGAAAATTTGACAAAAATCGGACCACCCATCTCCGAGAAATCTTCTGCACAAAAATTGTAAAGAAAAAAAAAAGAATAAAAAAAAAAGTGAAAAAGAAACATTACAATAATAGAAGGGTCTTCCGCTGAAGACGGAAGACCCTAATAATAAGAAACATTACAATCACTATAAGGTCTTCCGTTGGAAACGGAAGACCTTAAAGAGGGGATATTTAAGGCATCAATGTTGCGAGAGTGCTTGGAAAGACAAACAATCATTTTCAAATTGATTTCTTTTTCTGAACATTTGAATGACTTTTCAACGAAAGAAAGTTATGTTTTAAATTTTGTACTGAATTTTTTATTAAATTGTACAGTATTGCAATTATGAAGAAAATAAATATTTTGAAACGGTTTTAACGCTTTCAGTTGCAAATCATTGATGTTTTAAGATGTTAATGATTGACATCCAATTAATGAATGCAGTAAAATATCTTACTTTTCTTTTACAGAAACAACTGACTGGTTATAAGTTCTCGGTATACACAACAGATATGTGTCCCAGAGATAAAACAGAGTGGGATAAGAGGTCATCTGCTATCAACTGTACCAAGAATAATGGCTACATCTGTATACCGAACGAAAACCGTACAGCGTTGTTAGAGTTCTGTTATATTTATCAAACAACGTGGATAAGTAAAGGTAACGTGAACTCACTGAATTTATTTTACTTGAGTTCTTAACTTCATTTTAAGTGTCTAAAAAGCTTGTTAAAAATAATATATGACGAGCGGAAATGTTAATTTAAAGAGAATGAGGGGCCATTTATAAATGATATGATATATGGTATTCATTTTGATCGCGAGTTAGATTTAATTTTTAATACTTTGATTTAATTACAGGTGTTTGTCTATATCTTATCAAACGCTATTCAAGGGTGGATTCATATAAATGCAACAAATTTGCATACGGATGCCCCGATATAGCTTACAAAGCTACACAGCTTATCCATTGTAAGTGTTTGGTTTTATATCTATGCCTGATTACACATATGCGCTACTACAAGAAATAATGTACACAATTTTTACTCTATATCTTTCATTCAATTTTCTAAAATCATTATACTATAAACATGTCCTTTTTATGTATATTTGATCCTTGGAATCTATAAATAAAGAAACATGGAGGTTTAACAAATATGTTTATGCATATATGATAGGCATTGCTTTCTATGTATCAAGATTTACATTTAAGAAATAAACAGGTACGTGATCAAATCTTCTGAGAAGCCTTTCGGTCTTCACAGGATTTGATCACGTGACCAACCAAGTTCATATCCCAGTGAACTTTTTAATATTGTTGTTTATTACTTATTTATACGTTTGAAAAAGGCAAACCGTTCAGAATAATTAACATATCGGTGTTTTGCGTTTACAGTATTGCAACCAACAAGTGATAAGCGCGTGCGGTTATCATTGTGACGTGACGAGAACGTTCATACAACATTGAACGTTTTCGCTATTCTATAGGTTCATATAAAATAGCATCTTTGCAAATGTAAATATTCTAAAATGAAAAACTTGTTATGTGGTCAACCGTATCTGTTGAGAATATAAGCAGGAACAGAGAGGTAAATGGGTGCTTGGAAAATAATACGCGCATGACCTTTATTATTTATACGAACTAGATTATAACCCGCGCAATCGGGAATTAACATTTTACACATTAATATGATATAATGCTAAATATGTTGAACCATTTTTTTGGGGTTCATTTTTGTTTATACTCTGTCCGATATTTTCCTTATCTTATAAGCCCCCTACCGGTTTTCACCGGAGGGGATTATAGCTTTCCACTGAATCCGTCAGTCCGTCCGTCTGTCCGTCTGTCTGTCTGTCCACTTCAGTTTTCCACACTTTTTTTCTTTATGCGTTTGAGGAATAAAATGAAATTTGCTGAACAGCTTCAAAATGTCAAACTACAGATCAAGTTTACACTTTTGTAGCGCCTGGTTGACATATTTTCGAGAAAATTAATTTTTTATATTCCAAGTTTTTAATGTTCGGGTTCGTAATCGGGCTCGGTGTGTATCAAATAAATAATTATGTTGTCAGTAATAATATCGTGCATTACTTGGACCATTCCTTTTATTGTTTCTAACTAACAAATAAGTTTTGTAAAATAGTGTCAAGCATTGTGTTGTAAATTTAATCGACAGGTTTTTTTTTATATTATTACAATCGTGTTCGTTATTGGGTTGGTCTGTTGAGACGGTACGAAATGATATTCTGCATAACAGTGCATTGTTTACACAAATTTCTACAATCCGGTAGGGGACGTTTATTGCTTATGCAATACTCTCAGAATGCTTGTTTTTTTAAAACTTGAAATACAAATTAAACTGATTTGTTTGTTGTATTTCTTTTTTTTTCAAACCAGTGAATGGGTTTTTAGCATATTTCTCTCTAAATTTGGTTCTTTAGGTCAATTCCAATATGATTTATATTACTGTCCCAAATAAAAATTTCAGATAAAAACAATCTGGAGAGGGAGGGGGCATCCCCATTTAACTTCCCCGTTTTATGCGTTTTATGCATACATCGTTCATATAGTAAATGTTTACAAATTAATGTGTAAGGTTTACAGCCAATCTGTCGTGGTATAAAATGTATGAAATTAAAATACGCTAGGCTGTGCATTATTATCCATTTTTATGCATATTTTAAACCTGCACGATCGTTAACTCGCCCTACACTCTCCGCCATGATGTCAATTAGGCAACTCGTTTCTGGACACCCGCTCTAGAAAGTTCTTTCCATTAATACTAAAGTCGCAATAACTGTTTTTTTTAATTTATCAAATGTTTGTATTAATCGAGGTCTGATCCAAGGTATCTGTCCGCGATGCATAAAAAACTCGTCCTACACTTTTCGTTACCTAGTCAACCCGCGTTCATAGTTACCCCGTTCTGGAAAGTTCTGTACCAGTTTATCAAAACTAAAATCGCCCACTAAAGAAACGAATTGACTCATTTCATTTATTTGACATTTGTCAAATCTTAACTTCTATGTTTTCTTTAAATAGGCCTACGGTGAATATATTCACTCTTTACGTAATCATTCAATATTAATTATTTGCAAGTATATATTTTGAATGAGACTATCCCTGATTTGGATCCGCCAAAGCGTGTCCACCACCTTACTCTCATTTTTTCTATTTCGGGCTTGTTTATCGAAAATGAAAGTAGGTTTTTGATTAATTTTACAATAATTACCTATCAGATAAAATCCAATTATACCTTACGGACATAATCTCACACGTGTTGAAATACCAAAGGCGTAAGCAGTTACCATGATGCAGGCGTTTTGTAGTTTATTTGCAAAATGCCTTAATTTATAAGTATAGATAGAACTCGATGTAAATTTCTTAATAGTTTGTTTTCCCAAATTTACAATTATTCGCTTTAAGACGAAAAGATTTGAATGTTTGGATTTCCATTTGCATAAAAATACAAATACATTTAAGGTAATTGTTAAAACTGGATTGTCACCTTTACAGGTTTTTACGCTTTCACAAATTTGTGGTTTATCAAACTCAAATTATCAGAACTACTTTAAACTCGTATAAATTAGAGATCCTTTAATTTTTTATTTGTTAAAAAAATCTAGTTGTCTAAATGGCTAAGGTAAGAATGATTGCGTAAGTGAACAGGGATTGTATAAATTCAAATCTTACCTCACCGCTATCTCCTTCTAAGAATAAATTTTTATTGTGTGTTTTTTTTTACAGACAAAAGTTGCACATCTATTGGAAATGGGTGCTTCCTGGCCGAGCCACTCTGTAAAAAGTAATATTCTTAAATATTGTATTTTAATTTAGTAATACATTATTATAAGTAAGAAAACAAGTAAGTACGTAATTGAGTAATTACGTAATAAAGTAAATTTTTGTTATATGCATCAAAAATATTTGATTTTATTACAACATTTTATTTTTCCAACTAGCTCATAGAATTTTTTCTCACTGATTAAACATTATTACATCAATAAAAAAATCAACTTATGGTTTGTCTTACTCTAAAGTATTTACATTTTCTAAGTATGATTCCTTCTACTGACGGAAATTGATAGTGATTCGCAGCTCCATAGAAATTGAAAGGGCTGAAATTTACACGATCCATTACTAACCAATTTATCTATCGGTCAAAACATTCAGTAACCTCACCTCAGAAAAACAACAAAATTTTTACGATCAATTCATCAATTTGATAAAAGAAAGATGTAAACATTAATAATAAAATGCTTTCTTTTATAATCCTTGCGGGTTATGAAGGTTGTGTTCTTTGAAGATTTATTTCGAAACCCGCTAACGCGGTTTACTTTCCCCCCTGTAAAATTGACTAAGAAACCGTTTAATTATTAAATTTATAAACTTTTTTTCTTTGATAAGTATTATTTTAAAATCAATGTCCTTATTTCAGAGAATGGAAAGACAATACAACTGATTATGAACAAACGACGCAACATAAAGATATAGAAATTTACCCTGTTGAAGACAATACTATGGAAGTACTTTTAGTAACAGTAATCAGTATAATGCTGATATTAATCCTCATCATCGTGTATGTCTGTTGCAGAAGGAGAAGTAAGACTGTTAATCCCTTTGTTTATAATTGACGGTTGAATGATCTTTGGTTGAAAACCATAATAAAAAAGTAGGAATTAAAGTTAGGTAATTGAAAAATATACATAATATTACGAATTATAAGAAAGATTTTCTATATTGAAATTTTAACAAAGGTATGAGCATTTGAAAGTTTGAAAAACATTTTAATAGTTGTTAAATCATCAGATTTGATCAACACTATTTAAACATTTTCAAAGATGTCGTATCAGTATGATTATAAATTTTATCATTATTCCGATTTTGTAACTGTAGAATGTTCAAAGAGTGTTGGTGATGAAGAAAATGTAAACCCTAAAGATACGAATGATAAAGGTTTGACATTTAGTTCTCAAATACTTTTTATGTCATCTTAAGTAATCTTAGTAACATACAATTAGGAAATGCAAATTATTTAATATTCATTCATTTGATGAGATATCGGCGCTTCTGATTGGTCGAAAAATTTCTTTGATACCTGCATCAACATAAAATTTTTGCCGGATCTACTTTTCTCAACTGTTTTGATCTAACACTATTTATAGAACGGGAATTTCCAAGATAAACACTGTCAACAAAATGTAAAGTTGTGTCTGTTTTATTGTCAGCAAACAAAATGCAACCTTGTGAATATAAAAAAATGAAAGTTTAACCTTTAAACATAAACAAAACACATTATTTGATTCACGAAATAGAGAATTAAGCGTCTTCTCACGATTTCGTCTGCTTGAGATTAATCAACATTTACAGCGAGGCTGGCTGTTCCTTTTCCAGGAATATTATAACGAACATATAGGCCTATAAACTTTCACGGTAACACTGCTGTTCAAATTGGTAACGATGATTTTTGAATTTACACACGTACATCATCTGTCATCAGATTAAGCGTCGTAAAGAAAAGCTATGAGTAATGCATCAACTCCTTCGGCGCATTGCAAGCGGCAGAAAAACCATTTAAGTACATCACTGGCTATCTAGTTACCACAACGTTTACAAAAGTCGTTTATACATACTATTCTCTGTCGACACATCAGCTATTTTTATCCACGATAGCCTTTCCTTGGATGGTTATGTCCATTTGCATATTCCAGCGATCTCACATGAAAACTAGTTTTATTACGAGTTTTTCTGCACAGTGAATAATATCACAAGCTATCGCATGTATTTTCCTTTCGTTTTCAATTCAGCCGGTTCAAATTTTAACTCACTATTTGTGTTTAATCCTTTAATTCAGCTCAATAGCTCTGCATCAGCTGAAGGCGCATCCATTTTGAATATTGTTGCTGTTGTAGTTTTGTATTCATACGCGCCGCTTCATTTACATTATTTACATTTTTGATCAATGACACTTCACATTTTTTTATTTGAAAATGTTTTATTAAATGATAAGAGATGAAGATAATAATTTTTCTATTTTCTATTGACCGGAAAACTTCATCAATGCGCGTAGCGCATTGATGAAAAAGTTTTCCGGTCAATTTTTTCTTTGATACGTCGATCAATAGAAAAATTATTATCTTCATTTCTTAAATCAAATTTTCTACATTGAAAAATAATAACAGAGGTATGATCATTTGATGTCTCGTAAGACAACACATACTTAGTGCAGTTATATTATGTTAATACAAGGTATAACACCATAAAAGTGCTTTTGTTATTCTACACAGTTTGTTAAAAATGAATATAATACACTGAATGATTCTTAACTGTTTTGATGATAAACACTCTTTCATAAGTTATAATGTCTGTATACTATATACTGGGGTTTCATCAATATTCGTTGAATACTAATTTTCTTGGACTTCGTTATTTAGTTGATCGATTGAATTAAGTGTTCATTGAAGTGCAATTTCTATTAACATTTTGTATTGATAGGGCTATTGGCCACGAATTTACGTATCTTGAAAATGTGATTTGCACTTTATCCACGAAAATTGATACCCTTGAATATTAATGAAACCACAGTAGTATTCCATTAAGCATTCTATACTGTGCAAAAATAGTGCATTTACCCAATAGAAATTTCTCTTGTCCTCTTACAGAATAATTCTACACTGCCCTGTATCAACTGCTAATGTTACAACGCCACTTAATAATATAGATATAAGCGTTTCAACTGCAACTTATATGCAATGAATTTTTTCATTAACATTTGACATCGCCAACGGCTTATGTTATATCGCTGCTAATTGATAGAATTGTTTATTAGGCGTCACAAACGCACATCAGCCTAACGCTTAATGAAAGAAGCAAATATTCTGGATTCTCAACATCTAATGATCCAAACTTTTTTCATTAAGCGTTGTGGTCGCACCCTTAACATATCGAGGCCCCTTTAAATATACACTTTTCATGAAAGGAGATTTCATACATCGAGATTGGGATCGGAAACTTCGAGCGCTTCTTCTTTTCTTTCTTTAAATCTTCATATAATCCTTTTTAATATTTTCAATGTATTTGCTCGTTCGAATTTTTAAAATCAATGTGAGACAATTCCGTAATTTCTTTTTAAGGGACCAAACTTAAGGAAATGGAAAGGAAAAAAAGGTTTTTTACAGGGCTTCTTCAAAATTACAGAGCTTTATGATAGTACAAAGTGCTATATATAAGGTATTCGTATTTTAACCAGTTTTTACCATATAATCCACTGGTTTATATATTCCGACAAACCAACTAATGGAACCCATGCTGTTCAACAGGATGCTTTTTGAAAATGTGTATTCGCATTTGTTTTTTATATTTTTGTTGAATTTTAAAATTACTGAATATATGGATATATCATTCTCAATTTAGGTTATAAGTGATGATCGTATTAAAAAAAAGATGAATATGTGGGGTTCTTAATTGTGTGCGGAATTTATCACTTGTGTATAAAGACAATCAAATATAACTAAAACACTGCTGTGATGCCATTCCTTTGTCCCAGCAGTCTAAAATTTTCCTGTGACAGTCCGATATTGGTGAGTTTTATAATGTCATACCGTTACCACTGGTACGAAGGACGAATAGGGCCACATAAAAATATTGTTATCGCATTATTCCGAGAAAAGATCTTGTTAATACGAGTTAATTATATCGTAATTACTAGAAAAGATCTGGTTATTACGCGATAATATCTCGTTATTACGAGTTAATTATCTCGTAATTGCTAGAAAAGATCTGGTTATTACGCGTTAATCATCTCGTTATTACGAGAAAATTTCTATTTAAAATGGCGCGTTTCATTGTGCTATTCTCTTAATGTAAAGTGTATGAACTACTGCAACGTCTATTATTATACACATTCGTAGCATAATCATCGTTTAAAAGCGTACACATAATTTGATATTAAATCAGACCAAGCATTTTTAACGAAATTTCAGAAGAAGTAGCAGAGCAGATTGATTAATAAATTTAATGAAATGTTCATTAATAAGAAGGAAACATGGTATTTGTTTTCAGACTCCAAAATGTTGCTATACAAAATCAATTAATTTTAATATACATGTAGGTTGTGTATGAACATATTAAACACAATTCGGGTAAATCCTATTGGATATGTCCATGATTGAAACAATATTGTCACTAAAGTCCTCTGTAACTAACAGAATTGTGTTTTTACGACTATAAGACTACCTGGTATTTACTTCAGAGGGGTTTATAATATATAAGTTGAAAATTCGTTCCACCTACCGTGGTCATTGATATTCAAGGGTATCAACTTTCGTGGATAAAGTGAAAATCACAGTTTCAAGGATACGTAAATTCGTGGCCAAGGACCCTATCAATACACAGTATTAGTAGAAATTGCAGTTCAGTGAATATTTAATTTCAAGGATAAACTTAACAACGAAATCAACGAAAATTGGTATTCAACGAATATTGATGAAACCACAGTATTCACATAAGATAAAACGTCAAATCCGATCATTTTATGTAGAAATTAATGAATATTGATCGTTGTTTTTTAAAAGATTAATCAAAATTAAATCGACGTTTCTGGAGAGAAAAAGATAGACTGAAAGGGTGATCCAGTCGATTAGAAGATCTTTTCAGAAACGCTCCATTATATATATTTTTTTTCGTAATAACGAGATATTTTCTCGTAATTACGAGATAATTAACTCGTAAAAACGAGATCTTTTCTCGTAATAACGAGATCTCTTATCGTAATTACGAGATAATTAACTCGAATTGAAATTACGAGATCTTTTCTCGTAATAACGAGATAATGAACTCGTGATACCGAGATCTTTTCTCGTAATTACGAGATAAAAATATTTTTTTTATGTGGCCCTATTCGTCTTTCGTACATTGATGACAGTACTGATATCTTTCAAAATCGTCCCAAGTAAATCAACGATGCAATTAAATGGCAGTGTTAATTTTAAGAAAAAAATGCTTTCTTTGGTGATTTATGCGGGATATGAAAGTAACGACATTGCAGAAGAAATACATAACCGCGTTAGCGGGTTATGTAAATTTTCTGCAATGATCGCTACCTTCATTTTCCCTATGAATCATCAAAGAAGCATTTTTAGGTCACCTGAATAAACTCATGTGACATATTGCTATCCGTTTTCGTCCGACGTCGTGCGTCATCCGTTAACAATTTTACATTTTTAACTTTATCGTAAAAACTACAAGGCTTATTGTTACCATCTTGATGTGAGGCATTTCTAAGGTAAGAGGAATCTTAACTGTGAAATCCGTGGCTCTACCACCCCCCGGGCACCACAAGTGTCGCCAAATATGCCCCCCCCCCAAAAAAAAACCCCCCAAGTCCCAAATTTTCAAAAATCTTCTTCTCTACTCCCAATCATGTGAGGGAAAAACTGTTGCATGGTCATGATGGCCATGAGACCCTCTACCAAAATTATGAAATTCATGGCCCCTGGGTCAGGGGTTCTGGCTCTAGGGTGGGGCTAATATGGCCATATAGTAAAAATGTATAAATCTTAGAAAATCTTCTTCTCTTCTCACATATATATTTGTTCTAAACTAAATGTATGATTATGATGTCCATGAAGCCCTCTACCAAAATTGTGAAATTCATGACCCCTGTATCAGGTGTTCAGGCTCTAGGGTGGGGCCAATATGGCCATATAGTAAAAATGTATAAGGTCTTAAAAAATCTTCTTCTTTACTCCCAAACGTGTGGGCAAAAATCTGAATACATGGTTATGATGTCCACTAACTCTGTGATGTATAACTATTTTATGCGTTTTAAAATTCTATTCCACAGACTCTCGTAAGAGGAAAAATACTACATTAAACAAACTGGGTACAAACATCTAAAGTATAAACGACACAGTTACAATTACAAAAATGGCGGGGGTTATCTATATCACAATTTATGTTGTCTTATAGTGAGTAAATCATTAAACTTGAAATGTGTGCGAGTTATAAGGTGATGATAAGTGGTATCTGATGTTAATTTAAAGGGGCATGATCACGATTTTGGTCAAAAATTATTTTTTCGATTTTAATGTTAACAATGCTTCAGTAAGACATTTTTAATAGGCAACCAAAATTTGATTGTCATTTATTGAGTTATAAGCATGTTATAGAGCTTACAATTCTTCGCTATGTAAACAAAACTTTTGTTTACATTTTGAATGTTGAAATGAAAATTCCAGTTTTAGACCTCAAGTGAATGTGTTAATCGTTAGAAACTGTTTGTTTATACTTAAAATGAATAAAAAGATAGACAATTCAGCTTGAAAAAGTTTTTTTATTGGTATATTGAACCTATGTAAACAAAAACAGGGCACGAGCCTTGTTTACATGACGAGGAATTGTGAGCCCTGTATCTTGTTTAAAACTCATCGACTGGCACCTACATTTCATTTGGTCATTAGAAATGCATTCCTAAAGCACTATAAATAATAAAAACAGAAAAATAAAATTCAACCAAAATCGTGACCATGCCCCTTTAACTTACTCTATGGTAGACCGAGAATTTTGCCGCTAAAGTTGCATATGCATGTGCATAAAAGCGTGTGCACGTTGTGTAGGTTACTTTCAATAACAACGAATGTAATCTCCTCTACCTAAATTGTGAACGAATGTAATCTCCTCTACCTAAATTGTGAAATTCATGGTCCCTGGGTCAGGGGTTCATGACGGGGGGGGGGGGGGGTATGGCAATTTAGTGTTAATGCATATAATATTTGAAAATCTTCTCTATTCTCACACATCTGTATGAAAAACTGACTAAAACTGACTAAAATTTTAAATTTTATGACCCCTTGAGTATGGGTTTTGACTTTAGGGCGGGGCTTAAATAGATGTTTAGGTGTAAATGCATATAATGTTTAAAAATTATCTTCTTTACTCACACACACCTGAATGGAAAACTGAATTAATGATTTTGTAGACCAGATCTTTAAACATTTCGCCAAAATAATAGGTTTCATTACGGGCCACCAGAAGGCGGTTCGTTATTTGATATACATTTAGATATTGTAACTGCGTTTTTGCGGAATAGTTTTTTTTTAATAGAATTAATATTATGCATATTTTTTTAATGAATCAAAAGTAAATTTGCATGTAGAAATATGTTTTATTCCTCTTAAAAAATATTACACATTTTTTACTTGTAAATGTATAGTAGGTCATAGACTATCGTGTTAGGTGCGTTTTAATCTATTCGGAAAATTTCGTAGTTTTTCTTTCTTTTCAAAACACTGTATCGGGATCGGTATACGGGACATACTAAAGACCTGAATTACTAAAGACCTGAATGACATGAAATTTTATATAAATGATATAATTGAATCATGAAATGACATCCATATCGATTATTTACGCAAAAAGATGAAAGACCAGAAAATTTGAGCTGACCTGATTTTTTAAAATACTTTTGAGAACCCCATGCAATTAAATAAGCATGATTATCTTCATAAACTGAATGTAGATAATCCATTCGGAATATTTCGGAGTTTTTCATTTGGTATACGGGACATACTTAAATACGTAAGACCTGAATGACATAAAATTTTATATAAATGATATATTTGAATTTGTATGTTCTTTGTCAACTAAAATGACTTTGTGTGTGCGTTTATTATATTTCCATGTGAAATGTGGTAGAAAAATATCATGATATGACATCCATATCGATTATTTACGCGATAATTTGAAAGAACTGAAAATTTGAATTGATCTGAAAATTTACTTCTAAAATTGTGCAGATTCTACCGGATGAGCATGATCTTACATGTAATTAACCTTTAAAATAATCAATTTCTGTTTTATTATGTAGTCCCTTGAATTCATATAAACAAATGCATTAAGTTTTAATTCAATACAATGCAAGAAAATCAAAATGGTTTGAAATACATAATCTCCAAGAGAATAATTAATGATGAGTTGAACATTGTATTAGAATAATGTGCAAATTAATGTGTTCTCCTTTACTTCATACTATGGCAATGATCATACAATTACCGTTAGAAATGCTTACAGTAAAGAACAGGATTCTTAATAATAATAATAATGATAATAGTAAAATGTAAAACTTCAAAACGTGTTGCTGAAAATATATTAAAATTTACCTTAGAATGAGTACAACCAACTCATCATTCTCCTTTGTGGTGTGTTTTTAATGTAAACAACCAATGATGATTCATGAAGTTTGTGTATGGGTTATATGTTATTCAGGTGACCGTTAAGGCCTACTGGCCTCTTGTATTGTTTGTATTTACATCTTTATTTAAACTAATTAATAAATTGATTATAAAAAGAAAGTAAAATTCACCAAATTACTGTTAATGTACATAGGTACGTTAGCTAAAAAAAACATCCAAGTCGTCTCCTGTGAGTCTGACATCATCATGATTATTTCGTGCAGTCCGTGAATTTTCTTTGACGCTAAAGATTTCGATAAATCGATAAACAGGGCGTGTTGATTTCAGTCCTGTCAGTTTCAGCCGATGTAGATTTCGACCAATTGATAAACGGAGCGTGTAGTTTTCAGTCTGTCTTTTTCTATACAGCTATGAATAAGCTATAATTTCCCGTAAGAAATAGAGGGAATCATACTCGATAGATTTAAATATAGTATTATACTGTATGCGTTAATTTGCAACGTAATTACACTGCAATCATATTTTATAACTGTCAGTATCATGCGGAGATTCCGATGAGTTCTGGGCGATCTCTAGTGTTGTTGATTTATAACGAGCGCAGCGAAAGGCGGGCGAATTCTGCCTCGCACAGCGAGGATTAATGGTAACATGTATATAATATGTTTTACGGTACGACCGTTGGGCGAGCGCAGCGTGTGCTCAAACAATGAATTATAATAAATCAATAAAAATAAAATTAACAACGTAAATGAATTTGATTGTAAAATAAGATAAAACATACCTATTTATCAGTAAATTTTTATTTTTCGTAGTTTATAAGATTTGTTATTTATTTAGTGATAAGTAGAACAATAGTTTATTTTCAGATACATTGTTGTTGAATAATGATGATTTTAATATATAAATATTCATTGCACTGTATCTCCTCTTTTGAAGTGGATGTAACGTCCGTTTTGCAGTAAACATTTTTTCTTCTTATTTTTTTTTAATTTACGTTAAAAAAATTTCCTTATTTATCATATTCAAGGAACAAGGAGTCCCCCCCCTTCCCCTCCTTGAGATTGGGAGCATGTAATAAATGAAAGTGAAAATAAAGAAACCATTGCACTTCTAGAGAGCTGAATTATTAGAATTTTCATGATTTTGAGAATTATCCTTTTTTTCCCTTATGTTTATAAAGATTTTTTGGATGAGGCTGCCATCCCCGCCCTCCCCTTTTTAAGAAAAACGATGTACGTTCCTGGAAATAACCGAATTTAGTGAATAAAAAAATGTGAGCATTCATCCAAATTGGTGCAAGTTACAACTGTTTCCTATATCTGAAGAAACCTCCTCATTCTTTAGCTTTAAAAGATTTTGTGAGGATTTTGGTAATTCAGTAGATTTACAATAACTTCAGTTAGAGTAATTTCCCCTTATTGTGACGTCAAAGTTCACGTTGGTAAAGTGTCGTCTAACTCTTTAAAACTCCCCTGAGAAATAAAAGTACGCGAAGTATACTGTTTTATTTACTTAAAAAGAATGATGTTCTCAACATTACACATCTTATATGCTTTTCAAAAGTTTTACTTTGATCCTCAAACGAGAAAGTGAGGTTGGAAACCATTGGTACTATGAATTGTTGGTCAAAATTTACTGACGCCAAAATAATCTATCGGATCAATGTGTAAACTTTTGTGACGACAGTCGATTATTTTTTATTGAGAGTGTACTGAGCTGAACTTTATAGGTAACATTGACTGTATGTCGTATATATCGATACAGCATTGTATTGATTGTCTTGCTGATTCTCGCGAGAGTGTGAAGTGATAAGAATAACCATGATTACAGTGAACTACTGGGACGATTAAAACAACGCATTACTGGTCTGATTTACTAACGCCAAAAAAATCCGTGGAATGAATGTTCAACTAGTCCGAATTTTCTATTCACACACGCCTTGTCGGTAGAGCTCGCTACGCCCCGGCTGCGCTCACTATTAAAATATAAATGGGGGAGGGGGGGGGACGAAAAAAGCATAGTACAGCATATAGTCCGTTTACGATAAGCAGTCGTATAGTAGTGAACAATGATTTCCCAAATCATTACAATTTATAAATCAGAATATTTACATTTGCAAATATGCTTCCATATATGGATCTTATAGACAAGCAAAAACGTTCAATTCTGTATGAACGTTTTTGTGACGTCACAATGATAACCGCACGCGCTTATCGCTTGAAGGTTGCAATATTGTTGACGTTATATTAATGATTCTAAACGGTTTGCCATTCTCATACGTAAATATATATGTAAGAAAGGGCATGGTCACGATTTTGGTCAAATTTTATTTTTATGTTTTTATTATTTACAATGCTTTAGGAATGCATTTCTAATGACCAAATGAATTTTGAGAGTCAATCGTAGAGTTATAAGCAAGATACAGGGCTCACAACTCTTTCTAATGTAAACAAAGATCGTGCCCTGTTTTTGTTTACATATGTTAAATGTACCAGTAAAAATCTTTTTCAAACTGATTTGTCATTCGTCTTATTCATTTCAAGCATAAACAAACAGTTGTTAACGTTTAACACATTATTTTTTGTCTAAAACTGTTATTTTCACTTCAACATTCAAAATGTAAACAAAGGCTTTGTTTACATAGCAAAGAATTGTAAGCTCTGTTACTCGCTTATAACTCAACAAATGACACTCAAATTTTGGTTGTATATTAAAAATGCATTACTGAAGCATTTTATATATTGAAATCGGAGAAATAATTTTTGTCCCAAATTGTGACCAGGTCCCTATAAACTACAATGTTAAAAAGTTCACCGGGATATGAAATTTGTTGGTACGTGGTCAGATCTTCTGAGAAGCCCTTAGGGCTTCACAGGATTTGATAACGTGACCAACCAAGTTCATATCCCAGTGGACTTTTTAAATTGCTGTTTATTTCTTAATTAACATTATTTTAAAATATGATTGATAACTGGCATTACGGAAAAAATCCTTGTTTTTATATAAAATCTAATATATAATTAGCGTAGCACATTGATGAAAAAAGTTTTCCGGTCATTTTTTTCTCTGATACATGTACGTTGATCAAAAGAAAAATTATTAAATTCATTTCTGATCATTTTATAAAACATTTTCAAATCATAAAACGTAGAGTGTCATTTATCAAAAATGTAAGTAATGTAATTTAAGCGACGGGTAGGAATACACTACAGGAACCGAAAAAATGAATGCGCCTTCAGCTGATGCTGATGTACCGAGCAAGAATTTAATGGATTAAACCACAGGGGCCAAGCCCGATTTAACATTAATTTCAATGTAACCATAAATAAAGAAAGGGGTCGAACTCTGACCCAGATAAAAAACTATCAGATCGCTTCAAAACTCTAATAAATCAATTAATTTTGAAAACTCTCGCAATATGCATGTATTTTTCAGAACAGTAATGTCTGAGATACACTCATGCCGAATTTCAAGTTGATGGGTCTTAAAATAGCGGAGATATACGTCATTATTCTCTCGAAGTCGCCAGTTTATTTTTACTCGGACATTTACCAGTCCAGGGCTCACGATGGGATTTTGCCTATGGCAACAGCAGAGTTGCAACAAGTCGAGAAACATTCGCACTAATCTTTTAAAATCTCACATCAAACGTATGCTACTTACATCCTCAAATTCCGATAAAATTCCTTAAATACTCACCAAAATGAACTTTTGTTCTGCAGCCACATCAACTTTGACCAGACCGGCCATTGTGATAGCTAATGTTAAACTCGGTTTCATTGGTTAATATTCCTGATGCTCCAATCAGAATATATCAGTCTTTCTCGAAGACGTCAAAATGGTAGTCCCTGTCAGAAGTCAATGTGGTTGCAGAATAAAAGTTCAGTTAAGATAGTTAATGGCACATCTGCATTCAAACAAGCTGAGTTAAGGATCAAGGGGACATGCAAGTTAAAACGACGCTATAATAAGTATTCTGAATTCCAATGTACGATAATCTAAAACTCCTTATCGTTATAAACTTGAACAGAAATGTTACCTTGGCTGTGAACAAATGTATTTAATGATTCCTGGAACATCCAGCCTCAACGTAAATGTTGACTGTAACCTTAAGCAGACTCAAGCAGACAACATCGTTAGATGACCTTTTATTTTCTGTTTTGTGAATTAATTGATGTGTTTTGTTTATATATTAGGGTTATACTTTCAAAATTTTATTTAGATAGTTAAATTTTGTTTGCGTACAATCAAAGATTAATAACTGTACATTTTGTTGACAGTGTTTATTTTGGAAATTCCTGTTCTATCGATAATTTGAAATAATAACAGAAGAAAAAAGTAGATCAGGCTGAAATTTTATTGATGCAGGTATCAAAGAAAAGATTTTCTTTAAAGATTTTTTTAAACGTCAATAAACTTTATCTCTTTATCCCTTAATGCAGCGGTTCCATTGTTGGACAATTCGTATAATCAACAAAATACAGTGGCTGAAGAAGACATGGGTAAGTTTTCATAAATATTTAGCAATTGATTAACGTTAATTAAGGGGAATTAGACATGATTCAATCTCAAGTTTTCAAATTTCATTTTTCGTCTTTAATGTTTCGAATGGTTAATATTGATATTTTAAATGCCTCGTCAAAGTTTAAAGATGAAATATTGAGTTACAAGCAAGAAACAGAGTTTAAAATTCTGCGTTTTGTAAACAAAGCTCGATCCTTGTTATTTTTTACATATGTGCTTTATTGGTATAAGTTGCAATCAAATGTTTCCTTTTCTGCAATAATCACAAGCAAGATACAGAGTTTGAAATTCTGTGTTTTGTTAACCAAGGTAAAGTCTTGTTATTATTGTTTACATATGTGCTTTATTGGTATAAATTGCAATCAAATGTTACCTTTTTTGCCATGATTTATAGCATAATGCCTTGCAGTTAGCAACTTTTAATGATATTTAAATCATAAAGCGGCGTTGTATCATTAATAGCTGCTACATTGCACAGAACATTTTTAAATGTGATCAGTCGTGTATGACTTAAAAGATTTTTTTTAAAATGGCAATGAACTTTATTTCCTTAATGCAGCGGTTCCATTGTTGGACAACTTGCATAATCAACAAAATACAGTGACTGAAGAAGACATGGGTAATTTTCCATAAATATTTAGCAATTGATTAACGTTAATTTCAATAACGATTTTTATGTTTAGAATGGTTAATATTGATATATATTTTTAATGCCTCGTCAAAGTTTGAAGATGAAATATTGCGTTACAAGCAAGATACAGAGTTTAAAATTCTGTGTTTTGTAAACCAAGCTCGAGCCTTGTTATGGTTTACATATGTGTTTTATTGGTATAAGTTACAATCAAATGTAACTTGTTTTTGTTGATGATGCTATTTAAGAACAAATGCTATATTATCCTGTTTACCACGCGTCATTTTGTGAAAGAAATATTAATAAATTGTAATTCCTTCTTTTATATTATTTGAAAACAAATATAATACTCGAAGTTTGTTTACCTAACATTGAATTTTTATCGTATTTCTCAGAGGATGAATGATCATCTTTAAGATATACTTAAAGGTTACTACAAGATGTTTGAAGGTAGCTTTAAACGATCTTTAAGCCACCTTTATGTTATAAATGCGGCTTAAAGGCCGCTTATAAGTGCTTAAAGGTAGTTATGATGAAAGTTATCCATCAATTTATTATTTTATAATATAACATGTCCATTTTGAAGTAATAATTTATACAAAGGACTAAGGGCGGTTTTATGCAATTTTTGCCCCCCAAAATCAAAGTTTTAAAAAGAGCTTTAAAATAAGGTGAAAGATAGTTAAAATCATATTGAAAATAAAGGTGTAAAAGGTTATCACCACAGTGACGTCATAATGTAGAAATGACATCATGAATATTGCATTATTTTGATAAATTGATGTTTTGTAGCAAAATATGGGTGTTTTCCGATGGTTTTTCGACTGGGAAACATCGAGCGCAGGCTTGCTCAAGTACCATTTTTTAGTATGATATGTATAACTATCTGAAGAAAAACATATGTGAAAATCGCACTTGAGCAGACCTGCGCTCTATACTTCCGAATGCAAAATATAGAGCAAAAATGAGAATATCTTCATTTGTTTGCAAATTTGCGGGAATTAGGTCATTTAAGTGACGTCATAGATAAACAGCGAGTGAGCAATGATGACTAAAATCAAGATTAAAGTTATAGGCATCCTCTTTACAATGATTTGTGAAGATTTCATTTTCATACGATACTATTTAAAAATTGGTTGAAATCGGGGGCAGATATTTGACCATACCGCACATAGTCCTTTACATGCACGCATGTATTTAGAATGATTAACCGTACTTGGCCTTCAGTAAAAAATGTTACGATTGAAAACTGTAAAAGTAGAGTCGGTATATATATATCAGCTAATCTATTAACTGCTAGGAAGAAGATGAAACTGAAGTTTTTAAAGGGGAAGGAAAATGAAAATATGTTCTAAAATAAAACTACTTTAACTGTAAATTGTATTTCATTAAAACCCCCGGAACAGTGAATAAATGAAGAAAATCGATCGCTAATTTAAGTTTCTCGCCGCTATAATGGACGCTGCCATTGAACTTTAATATATGACGTCACACCAGCCATTCTGGTTTGTGTAATCAACATACAAATGTAGCATCAGTAAAAGCAAATAATGATATTTACTCAAAGCGGAGTTAAGTGTCGGAGGAATCTCCGCGTACTTGTGGACGCCAAGTATCGTGGAAAATGTGTGCCGTCGTTATTTCGACATAGTTTATCCTACTCAAGAGAATGTATCTTAAACATGCCGATTACAATAATAATAACTTTTCAGCTTGCGAAGAACTCGACTTGGAGTAAAAACTTTGAATGATAGCACACGACTGCTGTTAGTTTTGTAATAAAAATGCATATATTTATGCATACATGTATTTATTCTTTAGATGGACGTGTGAACCTAAACATTATCAATTTTGTTCAGTAGATTACCTGAGTTACAGACAGGTATAAATCGGTGTTTTATTCAGATCACTGTGTACATTGTATATGTAAAAAAAAACCCGGAATAGATGGTGTGACGTAAAAATAATTAGGTTTTTTGGTTTTTGATTCAAAAGAGTTCTGCATCATGTAAACCTGCAGTTAATACGATTTCACTAACTTTAATCGTGCATTAAAGTTTAATTATGTAGTTTATTTTTTTAAAACAGCTTGACTTCTTGTGATAATTTAAACCTTTTTATGTTGTAGAAAAATGTGTTTTTCTTTTCTCTTTAAAAATGCATTGATCGATATTTTTATACAATGATCGGGTAATAAACAGGCACGAGGTACTGTTTATCGGTTGTAACGAAATTCTTTGGCTAAATCAGTAAAACACCAGTTTTTTTTTTAAATTTTAACACTTTATATAAAACTAAAATATGTATAGATATACAAAATAAATTTAAATAAGAGAGAGTTCATGCTGCCTAGGTCTCGGTATCGATATTCTAGGTGGAATCCACCCTTAGGTCCACGGTAACCCTCGATATCCTCAGTGCTCATTACGTGGCTCTAGATCTGCATTTGTAATGTACGCTGTTGCCCCGACCAAATGTCACAATGTCTATAACCATCCTGTCTTCAAAAACCATGCTTCAGACGACATTCGACCCGCCCACACGTTAATCCTGGGGAAGTTCTCCACGACCGTCGACAAAACTCTATTACCACATAAAGCTAGACTGGGAAAAACCTAGAGAAAACCTTCAACAAATTTGTCGACAAAATATGATTCGAGGTGCTATCAAAAGGCTGCCGTACAAAAAATCCCAAAGCTTAAGCAAATTACAAACAGTACAGCTTTAATAAATAACACCAGTTCATACGGAAAAAAAGGTAATCACAGATTACAAAGCTCACCGAGGCGGGGCATAATCTTTATCATATTATATAAAATTATTGTTAATGATCTTGGATATTCATAAATACTGTTGTGTGGTTTTACACAATATCGTATAACATATGTTAAAAATTGTTTGATGATCAAATGTTAATTTCATACGATATTGTAAGATACAATGTAACTCAATAAAATAATATAAAATACGATATTGCATCCTATGATAATATACCACTTTATGTCATAGGATATATCCTATGATACAATTTAATACTGTAAAACATTATGAAACAAAATGATTGTTACATATGACATTGTATCGAGATGTGGTTTTTTATCATAAAATACGATATGACATTGTATCGTGTTATGATATATTTTATTTTATTACATAATACAATATCATAACATTGTGTTATTAATTATCATATGATACAAATCACATTACATAATACATCACAATATTGTAACATATGATATATTATTGTATGATGTAATTTTGATATCATTGTATACATTAATATATTGTATCATATGATATTATTTTGTATGATAATATATCGTATTTGAAACATAATATGATATTGTATATTAAACAACATAATTAAATACATTCTTGTATTATATGATATGATACATTGTCATTTGATACAAAATAATGTTATAAAAAGTATACAATATCATATTATATTAAACAATATCATATAATATGAAACATTATTATATTTACATTATCATAATAAACAATTTTATGTGATTCAATACTATATCTTTAATTTCAATGTTATATCTTACCATATCGTCACATATAATACATTATATGTAACACAATATTGTATCATATGATACAATATTATAAATATAACATCATGTCCTATAATGCAATACAATGTTATACAATATCGTATACAATTTTTTATATAACGATATCAAATGATACATTGTAAATTATCATATCATAATATCCAAAAAGTTTTTACAATAGTAAATTGTATCATATAATTGTTTTCAAAAAAATATTATTATAATATTATATAGGAGGCGGGGCTTCAATGAACTTTACCGACCCAACAAAGGACTTTTACAGTATCATGCATTTTTTGCCCCCAAAATTATAGTTTTATAATGAGACTTAAAAATAAGAGGGAAGATAGTTAAAATCATTTTGAAAATAAGGATGTAAAAGATTTTAACCACAGTGACGTCATAATGTAAAAATGACGTCATGAAGATTGCCTTATTTTGATAAATTGATGTTTGGTAGCAAATTGTGGGTGTTTTCCGATGGTTTTTCGACTGGGAAACACCAAGGGCAAGCTTGCTCAAGTTCAATTTTTTAGTATAATGTGTAATTTATCTGCAGTAAAACATATGTTCAAATCGTACTTGAGCACACCTGCGCATTATATTTCTGAATTCAAAATATAAAGCAAAACTGAGAATATTTTCATTTGTTTAGAAATTTGCTGGAATAAGGTCATTTGGGTGACGTCATAGATAAACAGCGAATGAGCAATGATGACCGAAATTAAAATTAAAATGATAGGCGTCCACTGTACAGTGATTTATGAAGATTTGATATTATTACGATACTATTTAGAAATTGGTCAAAATTGGGGGCAGATATTTGACCACACCGCACATAGTCCTTTCTGTAAACAGTCAGTAACAAACATAATAAGTGTTTTGTTTTGTCGATGACCTAAAGTTAGGTAAACAAATTAAAGATAATATATTACAATTAAATTCATAGCTTAATTCTCTATTTTTTTTTAACTTCCTCGTCAGTCGTCTGTGCAAACCTGGATGCCATTTTAGGATTGTTTTATTACGTCACAGGCAAAGGGGGGAGGGGGTCCCTCTTAATATTATGAGGCTTAAAAATTAAAGGTATGGTTGAACGTTTGTGCAAGAAATCAGCTAAAATAACGTTACGTCCGCGATGTTGCCGTATAAATTCTGACGCTCGCCGTGTAAAGAAATTTATAAGGCAAGCTCGTGACGCGATTCATCCAATGACGTTGTGACATTCTAGTCCGAGGAAAACAATATATGATATAATATTATGTCATATAATACTAAAGTCTATAATATGATAAAATATATATCATGAAATGTATTTTTAAAACCATGATATATTTTTTAACAAAAAAACATATAACAAGCAGGTTTGAGTAAGGTATGATTTTTTTTAGCATCCTTGGTAATGAAGATCAGGCTCTGTATCTGAAACTACCTCTCTGCAATTTATTTATATTAAAGTTAAATAAACCATGAAAGTTTAAACTAGTACCATTATCTACTAAACATGTGACATGTTAAAAAAAATAAACCTTCTCAAGCATTTGAAACCTACGGCTCTGATTCAGCATCCTTGCCCGTGCAGTGCATCACAATCCCAAGATGGATAATCTATTTAAATTTGATATAGATTGAACCTAGAATAACTTAGAAGCTTTGTCTATCAAACTGAAAGGGCACTTGTCTAAAAACTTTAACCAGCTCAAAAACCTTAATTTCATCCGGTATCCAAAACATATGTCTCAGATTCCGCATCCAAGCCTGTTAAGTGCATACATGTAAGTATCATAAGACGCACCATCCATGCAAATTTAGTGAAGTAAGGGCTAGTAATAACTATGATATAATCATCAGAGTGCAGAGCACCTGCTTCAAAAACTTTAACCAGCATAAAAAACCTTAACCTCATTCAGCATCCAAAAACATATGGCTCGGATTCAGCATTCAAGCCTGTCAAGTGCATCAGTATTATAAGATACCCCATCCATGCAAGTTTTGTGAAGTTAGGGCTAGTATTAACTTAGAAATTGCTATCAAAGGACATCTGCACTAAAAACTTAAACAGCTCCAAAAACCTTAACCTCCTCCAGCATCTAAAATTCATGGCCCATTCACTGTCAAGTTCACAAGTAGGTCCAGATACATGATTCATGCAAGTTTGGTGCAGATAGGACAAGTAGTATCTTAGATACGGGACCTGCAATGAAAACCTTTACCAGATCCGGACGCCAACGCCGATGCCGGTGGTATAGCATAAGCTACCCCTGACTTTGTCTTGGTGAGCTAAAATCGAAAACATGCATATCAACATGTACCAAGTAAACATTATTACTTATATTTTAACTGAAGACAAGTACACGCGGCAAAATTTAAAGTATGCAATTTGAACACGTTGACAAATAGAAATAATTCAGTAGTTCTTAAATATTAACGTTATAGCTGAACATTATTTCGGGTATAAATCAAAGTACTGAAAGTAATGAAAGACGGGGTCTTGAAAGTTTGAATTTGTAATTTTCCTGGATTTCCTCGAATATGCTTCCAAAATTGATGAGTCTGAATAAGTTGTTACAATCTATGTTAATTCGGCTTTTTTGCAATTGTCTGATACTTTGTCAAAATTTTACTCAATCCCAGCCTTCATAATTGTAAAAAAATTGACACAACGGTATATTATGTAAAATAAGACCCCAAAGAAATTTTTTTAAAAATTACTACAAACCGGGAAAATCAAACAACTATATCAAAGTAGATAATTTTAATCATTAGATTTATTCAATTTTGTGATCCAAGGGAAAATCCACAAGTCGGACGGTATCCGTAATAAAAGTTTTATGAAAACCCCGAAAACTCATAAACTGCTGAATTAACAAACAAAGTGAACATTTGTATACCGATAACAAATACAGGCACCTGACGTTAAAAATATTATTTTTTACAATAAGATTCCAAGAACTATGACAATAAAAAGATTTGTCACGATCGCCATTTTGATTTTTACGACCGACTTATCTACCACGAGTTTCTTCATTTGCGATTCATGCAAAATTAATAGGTAACAATAAATCCGTTCGCCACTTACTACTTTTTTGTGTAAACTCGTGCATCACCTACACGAATTCCGATACAACCGTTCCCTTCATTAAAAACCATACTCCGAAAATCAGAGACATAAATAACATAGATTGTCAACCTCGCCATTAGCGTGTAAATGTTACGGAAGCAACCTTACTTTGAGAACTTCAAGTGCAACAGAAATCTTGTATAAGTCATTAAATTTGAACCTGATAGTGAACATGAACTTGTAAATATTCTAAGCATGTTTTATTTATGAAATATTTACAAAAACTCTTTATTTAATTTTTAAATTACTTTTTTAAAACTTATTGACTGTTCACAAAGTAATGGTAATGCATTACTTTACTCATGTAATGGTAATGTAATGCATTACTTCAAGAAAATTAAGTAATGGTAATGGTAATTTAATGCCCTAATTCATGAAGTAATGGTAATGAAATGCATTCTTTTACAATGTAATTCACACCAAGCCTGATTCCAACTAAGCCGGAAAACATGAACATTGCCATTAAACTTGGTTCTTCAATCGATAATATTGTATTAATACATGTATATTATATGATGTATAAGTCTTCCAAAAGGTATAATCTATTATAGATTAAGCTTAAAATGCATTGTTTAAAATTTAAATTCAGTTTAATCAACTAAAGAGCCAACGAACGAGAAGGGAAATTCAGACTTGTTTTTATTTTCTTTGTACAAAATTCTTTTAGAGATGAACAGCAGTCATACCGCAAGTAGACTGGAAGCCAATGAAACACCTATTTAATTTGTAAAACATCTGTGTATAACCCGTCCCGATTTTAACTTCGGCTTGCGCATGAGTCGAAGTTTGGTAGTATTCAGGTGAAAGATTGTCAAAAAAAATTCAAAAATGGCACATTGCGTTTGGGAACTTTAATTTAGATTCCACCATCAACCTCTTCTATTGATTAATGAGCTCGCACACCAACTGAATCGTCAAGGGCGCTGTGCATTCAGTTACATAACTCATTCCGCATTTGAACCCGAGCAAGAATATTTTGATCAATAAAACTATTTGTTTATTTTCTAAATAAAACTTTGTTTATCCACAGAGGACTTAAAAAGATTTAATGCGTGTTTTTATTATACATATTTACTGAAATGCATGAAAACTTCCTGCACTATTTTCTTACGCGTAGACTCAATTCATGTATTCTACGCGTGCCTTCCGGTTTGAGAATTCGGCTGACAGTAGACCAATTAATCTAAAGATGGGTAAGATAAACTTAAGCACTAAAACTTAAACAGGAGATTCAATTAAAGTTAACAGTTAAAGTGAGCCACTCCAAAGGCGTTTTCAGCAGAGCGAGTGCTCGTTCTTCTGAACACGCCTCTGCAACACAATATTTGTGAGCGCTCGCTAGCACCCGCTCTGTCGATGTATTTACTGCATGCAGCCTGTGTACATGCATATGATTTACACACATGATACACTCTTGGTGTGACTTATTAAATTACTGCCATTTGTGATAAACTGTACATTTATTAGTCTCTAGTTTACGCTTTTTTATAAACTGCTTCGCGGTTTATAAAGCGTTAACTGTATTAAATAAATAAATATCGAATTCATTCCTTAAATATATATGTAACCGAGCAGAAAGGAGGCAGATAGTGATTTCAGTCGATTTATTAAGTAGATAAATAAAGCATTGACCTATAAACAAAGAAATACTACATTAGACATCAAATAGAGTTTTACATGAACATTTAATGTTTAGATTCTGAAATCTTTGACAATAAGCTACCGTTACTCCAGTATTCATTTATAATATAAAAACATGTTTTGTAACAATTTAACATTTGAATTTACAAACAAGTTTTAGAAATTACTATGACAAGTTTAACTGCAAAAATACGCTAAAGTATAAACTTTGCAATTAAAATAAAATGCCCAAATCACTAACATGGTAGTAAAGAAATATATAAGTAAATATAATATTAACATACCACAAGATGCAGCAGATACACGCTGGATTGACTTACGATGTTGAAAATGAAATACTGCCTAATTTTACTTAGTTTAAACGGTTACTTATATCAAATAGAGAATTAAATTTATTGGATAATGAAAATAAGATAGACCAATGAAATTAGAGAACCAATGAAAAACGAAAGACTTTACTCAGCCAAATCAATCCAGTTGCGCAGTGTAGCTGGCGGTTATTTAAAGTTTAAGTTGTGTTTAACAAAAACGGATAATAAAATAGATAAAACGAATAAATACATATAGAAATATGTTTCATACTATCACATACTCCCCCGGAAAATTGTTAATCTGTCCTCAAATTATAAATGTATCATTTTAATAAATAAATACATATAGAAATATGTTTCATACTATCACATATATAAATAATGAATCATTTAAAAACAAGTTTTAATAAGGTAACCGGATGAACACATTCACGTAGTATTTGAATCTGGTTTAATAAAAATATTAATGTAAATTTATTAAAGCAATTTATTGGAGCATTGTTGAATACGGCGATCTGTGTTCAATAGAGAAAAACTGCGGTATATCTATAGATACCTGTATTGCATATTTTTTGTTGGCAATTTTAAAGACCGCCTGGAACTCGCCACCCTTCCCCCTTTTTCTTGGAAATTTAATTATCCCTCGGACCACCCCTACCAACCTTACAAAACATTCTTGCATCTAGTTTCATGTATTTTAAATGTTAACCCCCCCCCCACCCCATCCCCTAGAAAACCGTTTTTCCTTTGGATTCCCACCACCAATGAAAAATATGTGCATTTAATTAATTTATTTTTTTTTACATAATATCTTGAATAAATTAATTAGAATTTACATTTAATACTTTTAAATGCGTTTGAGTTAAACTGAGTGTATAAATTGCAGAAAGTTTATTTTCTTTTTTAGTTTAATTGAAAAACGCAAACATTCCTTTCATTTAATTTTTTTTATTACAAACTGTGTATATATCTTTAAAGACAGTGTAAAGACAACTTAAACGGAGCGAAAATGCCACTTGAAGATAACTAAAGGTGGCTTAGATGTGGCTTAAAGAAGCGCGCGTTATTCAATTTGTATGCACACACCGCTGCAGTTATGAGACTATATCTTTCAAAAAATAATGATTCAATGCTTAATTATACATGAAAAATTTCAAATCGTGTCTAGGTCCCTTCCAAGTAAAATTAAATTTAAAACGTTTACAGGGTCAAAACAGCAAATACTTGTTTATAACTTTGATGATGAAAATAGAGATATTTCCCTAACAGTTATTTTAAGGTTTTGAGTTTAACTTACATAAACATTAAACAGACGTTATTATAGCATCAAATGTTATTTTGTTGACAGTATTACGCTTTGAAATTGCAGTTCTTCATCAATGGAGAGAGGACGAAACCTTTTTCTTTCCAACCAGAGCATGTAAAGAAGTCGAGAAAAAAATAAAAAACCAAAACCTGGTGATTGTGACAGGACACTCCGGATCCGGAAAATCTGCTATTATTCAACATATTGCACTCAAGTACAAGGATCAGGGCTGGATTGTGAAATCATTGACAGGTGTGATGGAAATGAGAAAATACATCTTAAATCAAGAACGTTATTTGAACTCCACAATATTAGTACTTAACGATCCTATTGGAAAAGATTCATTCGATAAAGCATCATATCTTTTATGGGAAAAGTCTGAACAAACAATATTAACCTTTTTTAAAAAGGGAAAACTTCTTATTTCTTGTAGAAATTATATTCTTTTTGATAATAAAGTGAAAGGAGATTTAAAGGAAAAAACAAATATCGTAAACATCGCAGATGCCGAGTGTAAATTAACTCATGAAGAAAAACGATGCATTTGGAACAAATATATGTCAAATGAAAAAATTTCTGAGGAGGATTTTACTGATATTTTTAATATTGAAGCGTATTTTCCGTTATTGTGTAAACTATTTTCTTGTGACATGAAATATCAAATTTACGGATATAGATTTTTTAAAGAGCCCGTAAAGGTCATTGAAGAGCAAATAAGATGTTTTAGAAAGGAAGACAGAGGGAAGTACTGCGCCCTTGTTCTTCTTGTTCTTTTTAATAATAACTTTTGCTCTGATGATGCAGTGAGAAATGAGCTCTTAAGTTACAGTTTTAAAGGTGCATTGAAAATGTGTGAATTGTCGCATGATATTGGTGACAATCTTGACCTTCTGAAGGGATTGTTTGTAAAAAAAATTGGCGACGCTTATGAGTTTTATCACGATTTCGTAATGGAGGTGACAAGTTTTCTTCTTGGAAAGGATCATCCAGCAGAATTAATACAATATGCAGATATCAGGTTCCTTCTTAGACGAGTAACCTTAGACAATGGGATTGAACAGAATCGGCCGTTTACCATATATTTAAATGATGTAAGGAATATAGACATACTTGGAGAAAGATTTTTTAATGCCCTTTTCGAAGAATGTTATTTAGAAGTTATACTTCATCCTGCTTTAAGGGATAAAAGGTTCATAAAAGTACTACAAAAAGAATTCGAAAGACACCCAGAAAAGCTACAAGAGTTACTTCGAACCAAAAAGAGTATTTATGACGATCATAAACTGTACTGGCCGATAACAGATGACTGTATGGCGAAACTTGGCCTTGTGGCTTTGGAAAATAAATTTTCGCCTTTCTGTGCGCTGATGGCATTTTGTGATACTGATTTAATCTCTCATTGTTTTCAAGCTTTTCGTCAATTAGAAACTGACCTGATTGGAATTAATATTGTAACTGCAGTATGTTGCAATGGCTCAAAAGATTTTTTTAAAATGTTGGCGAATGATTACATTAAAGACTCTTTGACAGAAACGTTTGGGGACTTATTTCCAATTCATATTGCAGCATTGCTTTATAATTTTGAAATTCTGGAAGAGTTGATTCATTTAGGTGCTGAGGTGAATGTGAAAACAAAGGATGAAAAAAGCTGGACTCCCTTAATGTTTGCTGCAAGTCGATACGAAACCGATCCCCAAGACAATAAATATAATATGGAAACTTCAATACGACGAGATCAAACTGTTCAAATGTTGATAGATAACACAGCAGACGTTAACCTTTGTGCGGGGGACGGTGTAAGTTCTCTGTACTTAGCTTGTCAAAACGGTCATACCAGTATGGTGAAAATTTTACTTAGCAATGGAGCATACGTAAACCAATGTACCAGGAATGGGGAAAGTCCTCTTTATAAAGCATGTCATGAAAGACACAACGACATTGTGCAACTTTTACTGGAAAAGGGAGCTGATATTAATTTAAGGACTGCCGACGACGAAGCTAGTCCTCTTTACATTGCTTGCAAATACGGACATGACAGCATTGTACAAACTCTAGTTGACCACGGTGCTGACCTTAATGTATGTACCAGTTCTGGAGTCAGCCCTCTATTTAAAGCATGTCAAAAAGGATATAACATTTCTGTACAACTTTTAATAGACAAAGGAGCAGTCTTTAACATGTGCATGTATAATGGCGCTAGTCCCCTCTACATAGCTTGTGAAAATGACCATATTAGCACGGTTAAACTTTTGCTGAGTAATAAAGCAGATGCGAATTTAGGTAGAAAAGACAAAACCAGTCCACTCGTTATAGCATGCCAAAATGGAAACGAAAACTTGGTACAACTTTTACTTGATAACGGAGCAGACATTAATATTTGTGACGAAGATGGAGCCAGTCCTCTTTTAAAAGCTTGCCAGAAAGGATATATTAAAATTGTACAGCTTCTACTGACCAACGGCGCAAATATTAATTTATGTACATTAGGTTTTAGTCCTCTCGTTAAAGCTTGTCAGAACGGACATGACGAAACTGTCCGAACTTTGCTAAAACACGGTGCTGATGTTAATTTGTGTACCAGTTCTGGAGCCAGCCCTCTATTTATAGCATGTCAAAAAGGATATAACATTTCTGTACAACTTTTAATAGACAAAGGAGCAGTCTTTAACATGTGCATGTATAATGGCGCTAGTCCCCTCTACATAGCTTGTGAAAATGACCATATTAGCACGGTTAAACTTTTGCTGAGTAATAAAGCAGATGCGAATTTAGGTAGAAAAGACAAAATCAGTCCTCTGTTTTTTGCATGCCATAATGGAAACAAAAACTTGGTACAACTTTTACTTGATTACGGAGCAGACATTAATATCTGTGACGAAGATGGAGCCAGTCCTCTTTTAATGGCTTGCCATAAAGGATATAATAATATTGTACAGCTTCTACTGACCACCGGCGCAAATATCAATTTATGTACGTTTAATTTAGGCTTTAGTCCTCTCGTTATGGCTTGTGAGAAAGGACATGAGGAAACGGTACGAACTTTGCTAAAACACGGTGCTAAGGTTAATTTGTGTACCAGTTCTAGAATCAGTCCTCTATTTATAGCATGTCAAAAAGGATATAACATTTCTGTGCAACTTTTAATAGACGAAGGAGCAGTCGTTAACATGTGCAAGGATAATGGAGTTAGTCCCCTCTACATAGCTTGCAAAAATGGCCATATTAGCACGGTTAAACTTTTACTGAGTAATAAAGCAGATGTCAATTTATGTAGAAAAGACAAAACCAGTCCTCTCTTTATAGCATGCCAAAATGGAAACGAAAACTTGGTACAACTTTTACTTGATAACGGAGCAAACATTAATATCTGTGACGAAGATGGAGCCAGTCCTCTTTTAATAGCTTGCCAGAAAGGATATAATAAAATTGTACAGCTTCTACTGACCACCGGCGCAAATATCAATTTATGTACATTAGAGGGATTTAGTCCTCTCGTTATAGCTTGTGAGAACGGACATAAGGAAACTGTACGAACTTTGCTCGAAAACAGAGCCAATATCAATATACGTACAATTAAAGGAACTGCTGAAGATATTGCACGTCAAAACGGAAATGAAATGATTGTTCAAATGTTAAAAAAACAACATTGCAAAAATAATTAATTTCAAGGAAAACGGAGACCGTCTTAATCCCAGAGTATGCTAAAATCGAGCAAAACTATTCATAACTTCAAACTCATGTTTGATTGGATATACGTTCACAAAAAAGTTTATTCAAATTTACTATGGTAAAAAATCGAATGAAATTTGTGAAGCATTGCTTTTCTCTTAAAAAATATGAATTAGAAATTATTTCACTTGAAGCAGCGTTGATGTACAGCACCGGTATTATAATATTTTTACAAATAAAAAATGATGCTTATGCATAAACAAATTCTTTTTTATGTTCATAAATGCAGATTTAAAACGAATTCGCAGGGATCTATACCACGTGACAAAAAACGTATTCATATAGAAAGGTTAATTTTGGTGGGATGTTAAATACTATACATGTATAGGATGGTTGTCAAAAAAGATCCCGGACAATCGCAGTTTTTTGTGTCAATTTAAATGGGTTCATGTATTTACATTTTGAATACCGAAATGCTTGTCATAAATTTCTGAATCAAACTGTATTAATTTTGAATTTTTCTCTTAAGATTTAATCTAATTTTCACTGTATTAAAGGGTAGCAGAAATAACGCAGAGCACGGCTCAATGTAAAAATCATCCAAACATCTAACATGTAATTGAGTTCTTTGAAATGAATATGTATATGTGATGTAATCCTTTGTTTTTATGGCTTTGTTACTGAATAAAATTCTTCTTAATTAAAAAACAATCCAATAAGCTGTAGGTGTCCATTCTTAAAAAATGATGGATAGAAATCTCCCTTTTTAAAAATAATGGACAGAGACAGGTAAAACTGTTAACTTACTGGACGGCAAACAGGTAAGTTGGAAACAAGAATAAAGACATCACATTTGCAAATAAAGATACAGATTAAGTGTTTAACACCTTCAGAATGAGACAGTTACTAGCGATACAACGAATAAATATCAAAAACTAGTTATTATTATCTAATATGACATATCTACTCCATTTTCAGAATCACGAATCAAAATTAATCCATTTTATCATATTAATTACTTGTAACCACAAATCACATCATGACCAGATATGATCAGAACGTAGACTAAGACAAATTTCACTGCACTACACGCCTCCTACATGAAAATCATATTCTTTACATATCTAAAAATTGATTCTTGATCATTCGGACTACATTCTCCCTGGAAAAAGTTCATAAAACTACACCTTGACCGCTAACCTCCTCCATACCCCTGAAAATAATTCTGCATCTGAGCATTCTAGAATGGTGCAATTGTTAACCATTTCATCAAATCATTTTGTTAGTCATATCAAAATTTGGCACAGCATTCCCACCCTCCATATCAAGAATATCACGTAGAACAACATATGTAGTATCTCTTTTACATCCTTAAATACTCTTAAATCAAAATTCTCTCTCCGGTAGAGAATGAAACGGTGTTGCTTTGTAGAAGAGTGAATAAATATTAAAATTTCACTGCACAGCTTGATAAACCCTTTGCACAAACCTGAAACTATCTATTCAGCGAACAACAGAAAGTTCTATCCAAGACTGGCTTTATTGTTCAAAGATAAAATTACTGATACCGTCCATTCTTAATTTTCAATTTCAATTTTCAATTTCTTTATTGCAAAAGACATACGTCTGTATTAATTTGTACATGGATGGTTTACACCAGTAATAGATGGTTATGTTTTAAGTTGGATATTAGCCTCAAACTGTCTATTCTGTACTACTGTACCACGGGCCTCGAGCACTTCTTACTCTCACAGAATGGACAGTTTTCCGCTTATATCCTTTACTTAAAACTTCGTTATAACTCAACGTCTGTAACGGTCATTATGGGCCGTGTGGCCTTTATAGACAATGTATATACATGTAAAATGATAACTCCAATCCAAGGATTTTTAAACAAACATAATAATTCCATTTGTAAATAAAAGTGGGAACTACATGTATATTGCTTTTGTTTAAAAAAATTATAAACTACTTTTGTACATTTTCATTTAACAAAATACAAATAAAAAGAAGAGAGGGACAATATCTACTTGTCACAACATTTCTCTTCAATGACACACATTTAAAAAATCTTGAAATACTGGAAATAATGCTATTGTACTGCATTACACATAATTATTCTTAAAATACTTTTTCAAACTTTTGCTGAATCATATTTTTTATTATACATGTAACAATTAGCCGTCACTATATAATATTCTGTGCACGCGATGGAAATAACACATGTAAGTAATAAACAGCAATGTTAAAATGTTCACCGGGATATGAAGTTGGTTGCTACGTAATCAAATCTACCGAGAAGCCCTTCGGGCTTCAAAGGATTTGATCACGTGACAAACCAACTTCATATCCCGAAGAACTTTTTAAATTGCAGTTTATTTCTGAAATTTACCTATTTTGTAGAATCGAAATTAAAAAAAACCAACTGACTGGATAAAAGCAGACATGAATGAAAAAAAGTCAAAACTGAAATTGATTATACATGCCTATAGCCTAATTTTTTTTCTTTGCAGTCCAAAAATATTTCGGGGGGGGGGGCATATTTTTAGTAAATTTACTGTAAGAATTTATAAATGTTAATTTTCCAAAGGGGGCGGGGGCGGGTCCGCACTGTCAGCTGACTGGTAATTTACCAACTTTTTGGGTTCTATAAGACTTTTGTAGCTTCTTCTTGCATCTGGAAATAATTTCATATTTTACAATATCTATTGTCAACAATTTGTCGCATATTATTAGGATTTTTATTTCAAAACGTGGAAGGGGTCTATTGTGTGTCGTATCTATTTTTCAAATTTTTGTTCTTCAGGTCAACTTTCACCATAATTTTTAACACTGTCCCAAATTAGAATTCCTAATAGCCTGTTTTAAAAAAAAAGGGGGGGGGGTCAACCTGAAGTAACGTCCCCGTTTTACGCGTACTTCATTCATTTATTCCTATAAACGTAGTGATAACACATTTAAGGTTTAATACTAATCTGTCAGTGATCTATAAATGTTTGTAATAAATAAATACGGGTGCATTTATATTTTTTGTATATTTAAAGCAAAGTTTTTAAATCCAAGCCATCTGCCCGACTCATGATGAACTTTTCCTACGCTTGTTTGCCATAACAGTCAACGTTAACCAGTGTTCTTTCTGGAAAGTTCTTTCCATCAAAACTAAAATCGCGCATTTAAGAAAATAATTAGCTCATTTTATTTATTCAACTTATTTGTATAATTGAAACCAAAGTTGTCCAAATTTTTCATAAAAATCTAATAATCAACGCTGATGATCTTAACTACTTTGATAATATCGATGATAGCACCTTCTATGGAAAAAAGAGGAACAACTATACATTATGCTTATATATTATGAATCAGGAAAAATCACGATATGGAGAAATAGAATAAACAATTAAATACAGATATACATGAGGAGAAATGATTATCTCTAAAGGGAATAAGAATGGCAAAAAAGCAAGGTCAATAACAAGGTCAAAAGCAAGGTCACGTACAATAACATGTGGGTTGAACTACAAACTACTTTTGTAACCGAGAATCGTAATCTTATCTACTAAATAATTAAAAGTGTTAATGTCAGGGATGGTATAATTATATATAATTAATTTTAGGAAGTCATCAATTTGCATTTAATATAAAATAATTTTGAATTCATAAATCACCAATGAAGTATATACAACTGATTTCCAACTTCAACGTGACATCCCAATAACCAGATTGATTACTATATAACATTGATTTGTGAATCTTTCGTGAATCTGCATACGTCACCAGCGAACTTATTATTTAAACAAACACTGTATACTCGTCTGTAAATTAAGATTCGCGTATGGTTTTTATCGTCAGTTTGATATATACATGTAACATCTAAAACACTCGGTAGTTAACGCCTAGCATTGGACTGTCACGTTTAGTTGTTTGTTTTGTTTAAAATAAAAATAAATGGTATAACCGTGTAATCAAAAGGCTTTCTTATGTGCCATGAAGGTCTATCCCGGCCTTTGAGCAATGGGAGCCTAAGTACTCGCAGCAGAAGACGGAGCAAAAAGAAATTCTAGATTTCTCCCCAGAACTCAAGACTGTTCAAGAGGATGGGTGTACTGGTTTCAGCATCAAAGTTATTGCGTGGACCCTGAGGTCCACGCAGAAAATATATAAGCCAGGTTTAACCGGATGCTATGGGGAAAATTAAGCCTGCGCATGGGCTAGCATAATTTAATGTGTAGTTCAGGGAACAAGGCTAGCAGCACACATTTATCTGAATCGGGATCAGGATTCAAATCCACATGCACATATAAGTTCAAAGGCGCTATAATTGTGTGCGTCAATAATAGAATTCGCCGAATGCCTGATACTGTACATGCAATCTTCATTTATATAGATCGTAATTATTTTAGAAGTATGAACCCTTTAAATTCTGAGTAAAAAATTCAGGGCTATACATATACGTAATATAACGTGGAAATTTAGTGGTTAAAAGCAGGGGGCTAGAGTTGGTGGAATCTCTGATTATCTTAAGGCTTTCACGTTTTTGTTGTAAACACATGCAAATGGTCCACGTATTGTAGTCCTTTTTAAAGGACAGCGACTTGTCTACATGTATATATATTAAGTCAAAAGTCTGTTGATGGATACTTTTTGTCTAACGTTATCATGATGTATGAGAGTTGAGTTAGAATTGATTTCATTTGATTTATTTTGTAATATAAGTATATAACCATAAAGATTTGTGCATTAATTGTTTATTCCTGACTGATCTGTTTTACTTTTGATCCTCTATCTTTTCGTGTGCTTTAATGTTTGAATAAAACATTTAACCATTATATATAAAAGAAGCAGGTCTTATAAAATTTTCCAGTGTTTGGTGCGTGTCTGTCTCCTAGGGATAATTTTGTTTGCCTCGGGAGGGAGAAGGGTCCAATACCTACTTTCAGTTAATTACTATGTCAGTTTAAAAAATTTGAATTTACCGGAGGAGAACCCCTCCCCTCTAGATCCGAGCATGGATAAATCCTTCGACTTCAGCAAATACATTCAACAATATCAGACACTTCAATATCACTCAAATCAAATTCTCCCTGTTCGTTTCAACTGATCAACTAAGAATTTAAATTGCACATCCTTCATACAGATGTGCGGCGGGTAAGAAGAGGATTATACTGTCTTCCCACAAATGTTTATTTAAAAATTAAATTTGGTGTTATAGTCATAACACCACATTTCATTTTTAAATAAACATTTGTGGGAGGACAATTCCATAAACGCCTGACGGACAAATCAAATGACAGCTTTCTACTCAGCTGAGAATTAAGAATATCATTGATATACATGACAAGTGGGAAGGAGGAGGAACATATTTATAATCTCTTTGTACTTGTCTTGTTTGTTTTGCTGTTCGGTAACGTTTGGTCATACCGTATTTCATAGTCAGCAAGTCTAGAATTGTATGACGAAAATGTAAAACACATAAATACTACTAAGAAGTCGTTTTTATACATAAAGTATTACTAAATATGTTAACATTAAAGATAATGATAATGATAATTGGTACAAGATTATAATAATGATTACGTTAACATCTGTTGTTTCTTATGATAAGGAATGAAGAATACGATAGCAATTAAAAACAGAGCAGGACGTTTGTGCCATTGAAACATTTGTTTTCTTCTAGTATGTACATGCATAAGAAAGCGGAAGTCCCTCTTACATCACACTCACGTCTCTCCCCCCCCCCCTCTCTCTCTCTCTCTCTCTCTCTCTCTCATAATTTGGTCTTTGTAATTTTCTTCCGACATAGATATCCCAAATAAAACAAGGGATTTCCGGGTCCTTTCGGAATGTACAACGTTAGTTCAACATTTGGTGTTAAAGATTCCCTGCCCTTTTCACTGTATATAGAATACAACAACTGCTGGTCCGTGTTCATTAGCTTTTGGTCTAGGAAATATAGCACGGCCCGGTGATAAAGCTGTTCAAACTGTAGGAACACCTCACCTGTTCCAAGAAACATTCCCCCGAAAAACCCACAGCAAAGTATTCCGAAAAATCGTGAAAGGCTCAACATTCTTAGAAAACTCGCCGATGCGATTATAAGACACTCTCTTTGAGTCAAATCCTGGTGGAATTTCTAACTCGAATTGCACATTTTTTTTCAACTTCGTCTCGAAAATATCCAATATCGAGCCAAGCGTGGTAGGGATTTTGGAAAACTTGCTTACGCACGGTGTCGGCCACCACCGCGTATTTGGAATGTTGAGTCGCGCTGTATTCTGGAACCACTGTAATCGGGTGGTTTTTGGGGATAACCTGGCACGTTATAGACAGATCTGACGTTATTAGGGAGTCTGAAGGGCCAGAAGTCAGTCCGATTTGTCAGGTAAATCATGGTGTTGTTGACACGGCCAGATCGCAGCCTTTCCATCAACTCTTTGAACTCCTCTGAATCTGTATACACCACCAGTGGATTTACCAGATACTTAAATACGGTCGACCATTTGAAGTACGTCTTTGTTGAGAAATGCATATTTTCGGAGCCTTTCCGGAACGTTCCCAGATTCCAGTAGGCCTTTACTATAGTCAGGTTTGAGGGCAGGTGTCTGGATCGCTGCACTGCCGATTGGTCCCTCGAAGGATTGGTAAAGACATCGTCAACCGTATTTTCTACGTGTTTGTTATGCTTTAATGAAGGAACTTTTTCTTGTAGAAATCGCAGTTTTCACTCGATGGAAATGGAAATCGCCCCGTGCCTGTAAAGGAGAGTACAAGATACAATTTTATAACGATTTAATTAAAAAAAACATTGTTGCAGTTAAATCATTTCAGTTTATCACGAATATAATTTCTACCATTTCGCGTTCTGTCTATTTTCGTCAATTACATGAACATTTTTAGGAAATACGAATGTCATATTACTAGTATACGCACTATTAATAGTGTTAATACATAGGCGTCAATTTTTTTTCTTAATAATATTATAAGAAAGGGGTGTGTTTTTATAGTGAAAAATAAAATTATAGCTTGAGATGCGTGTGCAGTTATTAAACATGGTTTTACAGGACACACGTTGTCGTTTCTTCTAATATCCAAACCAAAGGTTATAAACGAAAATTAAACCTTCCATTTCCAAGATCCTTTCATTTAAGATAATACAATGTAATCGCATGTACCTCATCCTTTACACCCTGGCACTGCGACTGCCAATACCTTTTTTTCGGTTATGCTATAAGACACGCCCATTTTGTGTCACTGTCACTCATGTTTTATAAAGTTATTGGGTTTTAGGGTTCGAAATTGATTCGGTATGTTATCACAGACAAAGACAGTTGAAAATGTAAAATAAGTACATACATGTATCTACAATTTTCACGGTAGGAACGTTTCAGTAAGAGGTATTTTACAGCAGCATAGAGCAGACGCCAGAACTTTGATTTACGTAATAGGCAGTTAGTCCTAAGGACATCAGGCATAAAACTCTAAACAGTGGGGATTGCCTCTTTTCTATCCGTCAACAGCGCTCTCGTTCTATGCGAAACTATTTACGAGAAAATATACAAGTTACTTGAATGGGCGACAGGTGAAACGAAGAATTATGTCTCAGGTTGAATATTGACCAGGCGGTCAAATTTCAATGTTAAATTCTGAGACAAATGTGTTGAATAAAGACCCCAGTCCGTTGAAAATTGACTCTGGTCGTAGAATTTTGATCATGAAACCTGTTCTAAAATTACTCATAATTATGAGCAATCAGAAACAAAGTGAGAGTATTTTCTACTGAAGTTATCTCTCTTATCAGAGGGACATTCCGCCTTAAAAATCCCTTTCCTCCAGCACGAAAATATATTTGTTTGACAATTCACCCACCAATGAATATTGCTTATATTATTACAACAATTATTCTTTCATGATTGTTGTTCGTTAATTATCACACAATTTAATTACTCAATGTATATAAATAACAAGATAAGGTATTGACAATATTTGGCCGCAAAATTTACGATACTTTCAACGTCTTTGTCTGCGTTATTGAAGTTGTGATTGTACTATAGTCTGTCCCAAGATATTTATGCAGCACATTTGGACGATTTTTAAAAAAAATACACATACCTGTGAAAGAAGTGCACTTGTAATAGTTGAAAGGGATAATTTCCAAGATAATTTCATTGACACATTATCAACTGTCACTCAGAAAAATTCACAGGAACGAAAACAGATTCCTTACGGAGATTTATAATGGGGAATGTTTACATCTTTACTCAATTCGGAATACACTCGGAATACAACGCGCAATTTTTCAACGTTATCATACGGGCTTGCTGCAATACAAAATCTCCGTAGACATCACATTTTTTAGCATTGTATTGAAACCTGATACGCTAACAGGGGCGTTTCGACTGAGAAATATTGGAAATTTTTCATACTTTTGAATGAACATCGTTTGAACCCTGAGGTATTTATAAATATCAAGCAATTAAGCAAAATGTGAATCCAAGATATCTTGGGACAGACTATGATTATGTTATTCGCGAAATCCTACAGGCACTAAAATGACGTCATTTTTCATTATGACGTCAATAATGTGCGCTAAACATGGAATGCTCGTTAATTCAGATGCGTTACAATATGATGTTTTATGAGTAGTTTTCGTTGAAATTAGACACTTTCACATGCGACAACCACTTTTATAGTTTACGTGCCGGCTCATGATTTCATCATTTATTCATACAATTAAAATGGTGTTTGTTGTCACATGTGAACAATATGAATTTTTTAGAAAATGAATACGAAAAATGACGACGTCAATAACGTTTTCATCTATTGTAATCGACGTCAACAACGCTATCGATGCTGAGTGAGAAACTGATTAGCAGAATGTATTTAAAATTGATAAGTTATTATTCTGTTAGCCCTAAATATTGTTCCACTGATTTTTAAATCATGTATACAGTACAGCTTACGAACACGTACGGTGCGACACGGCTCAACAACGTGTAACACCCGGTGTATACATAATATATATGTAAAAATTGGAGGATTCAAGAACAATACCTTTTTGTTTTTATTTAGTTATTTTAAACAATCTTAACTATGTAATATGTTTTACGGTGCGACCGTTGGGGCGAGCATAGCATGTGATCAAACAATGAATTATAATAAATCAATAAAAATAAAATTAACAACATAAAATTTGAATGCAAAAAAATAAAACATACCTATTTTTCAGTAAATTTTCATTATTCATAGTTTATAAGATTTGTTATAATTTATTTATTTATAAGTAGAACAGTAGTTTAATCTCAGATACAATGTTGTTGAATAATTAAGATTTTAATATATGAATATTCATTGCACTGTATCTCCTCTTTTAAAGTGATTGTAACGTCAGTTCACCCCCCCTTTTTTGCAGAAGACATTTTTTCTTAAACTTACTTATAAAACTTGACTCATCATAGAGCCCCCCTCCCCCCCTCATGTTAAAAAAATAATATTTAATTTTTTTTTTCCAATTTACACATAGAAAATCGACTTATCATGGATTTGCCCCCTCCACTTAAAAAAAAAATTAATGTTTGATTATTATTTTATTAATTTACACTTAAAAATATTTGCTTATCATATTAAAAGAACATGGTGCCCCCCCCCCCCCCCATGTTGAACTGCTAAAGAGCTGAAGGATTAGAATTTTCAACGTTTTTTTTTTTTGCTTGCAAAGATTTTTTGGATGATGAGGCTGCCATCCACCATCCACCCATCCACCCACCCACTCCCTTTTAAAAAAAGGCGATGCTATGTGTACGTTTTAGGAATTTACCGTACTTATAGTGAATAAAATAAATGTGAGCATTCACCCAAATGAGTGCAATTTACAACTGTTTCCTGTATCTGAAGAAATGTCCTTATTCTTCAGCTGTTCTTTAGCTTAGCCTTTGCAAGATTTTGAGAGGATTTTGGTCATTTCAGCAGATTTACAATCACTTCAATTAGAGTAATTTCCCCTTATCAGTGCTTATTGTGACGTCAAAGCTGACGTTAGTTAAGTGTCGCCCGACTCTTTAAAACTCCCCTGAGAAATAAAAGTACGCGAAGTATACTGTTTTATTTACTTAAAAAAGCATGATGTTCTTAAAATTACACATCTTATATATGCTTCTTAAAAGTTGTACTTTGATTCTCGCGAGAACGTGAGGTTGGAAATCATTGGTACTATGAATTGTGGGTCAAAGTTTACTGACGCCCAAAAAATTTATCGGATCAATGTGTAAACCTTTGTGACGTCACTCGATTATTTTTGATTGAGAGTGTACTGACGGGAACTTTTGAGGTAGCACTGACTGTAGGCTCATACATCGTTATTGTTTTTATTGTCTTGCTGATTCTCGAGAGAGTGTGAAGTGATAAAAATTGCCATGATTACAGGGAACTACTGGGACGATTAAAACAAGGCATTAATGGTCCGATTTACTGACGCCAAAAAAATCCGTTGAATGAATGTGCAAATAGTCCGAATTTTCTATTCACACACGCCTGGCCGGTAGAGCTAGCTATAATATGATACACTACTGTATCATGTAATGTAATACAATAATATGTAAACGGTGTGACCGTTGGACCGAGCGCAGATTTAACACAGTGTAGTTTGATTTTTGTGTAATAAAATCTATTTAAAACGGACAAAGTAGGATCCGCCAGTATTGTTGCCTACTCAAATCATTCGTCAAAGTTAAACTAAACGTCGCGTGCTCAGTCTACATTATGACGTTATATTTCAGACGTAAAACGCTCAAGTTTTGTCTTCGGAAATAGCCGAAGAGAGTTACGTGATTCCGAATTTTTTTTTTTATTATTTCTTCTTTCATTGTTCATCAATTTGATTCATATGAATGTCAATGTAATAAAATTGAATACTTTATTCAGAATCTAAAAGATCAGTTCCTTGACGTTTATGTTTTTATTTTCCATCTGATAATTAATAAGACATACATAGAACAAGTCGTGTTTCTTGATTGAAGCACTATTGAAACTTACCTGGTTTCCTTTTTAATTTCTTTTATTTCAAATTACCTTCTATTGAAACACTGGAACTTATTTAATCGAGTTTAGGGGCAATAAACATCGATAAGTACCAGTCAATCAATGATCAAACTAACTTTTGTCCAGGGGATTTTGACCTACTTGTTTTTATGTTTGATGATATGTACTACATTGATCATAGGCGTCGGAACCGCAACGTTATACTTAACCATTAGGCAGATAGCATGATGAAGGGTTCAGTCCCCCCACTTTTTATCGGAGGAAAGATTATTGTACCTTGAAAGATGGAGAAGTTAGATTCACAGGCATATTACCCCCCCCCCCCCCCACACGGATTAGGAATTTCATGAATCGGGGAAAAGAATTCTTTTTGGTATAGTGTCCTTTCTGATATATTTCATTTTATCAAATAAAATATACAACATGACTATTTGTATATTTTATTTGATAAAATGAAATATATCAGAAAGGACAATAGGGAAGATTTTTTTTTGGAAGTATAGGTATCCCTCCCCCCCCTCCCCCAATGGATTAGGATTTCCATGATTTTGGGAAATATTTTTTTTCTCAGTATTTCTGAGGATTAGTCTAGCCCACCCCAATTTCAATTTGCTTCCGACGCCAGTGTTTACCAATTGGGTGTTCTGTGTCGTGTAAGGTCTTTGAAGAATGTAGACACAATAGACTACTATTTGGACGACTTCTTATTTGCGGGTTACAATGCTTCTGTTTGTAAGGACACCATGTCTGCATTTCATAGTATTTTTCATGATCTAGGGGTACCTTTAGCTGAGGATAAAACTGTAGGTCCTACCACTTGCTTAATATTTTAAGGTTTGGAAATTAACACTATTGAAATGCTGGTTAGAGTACCTCATCCAAAATGTATTGAACTCCAAAATCATTTAAAACAACTGTTACCACTCAAGAAAGTCACACTTAAGCAGTTGCAATCAGTGCTGGGAAAACTTAATTTCTTTAAAAGGGCAATTCGGCCAGGCCGGCATTTGTTCGGTGCCTGTATGACGCCACCATCGGTGTCACGCAACCACATCATTACCTAAGAGTTACCTAATCGATGCGGGAGGACATTTTTATTTTTATGTGTTGTAGGTTTTTGGAGGGTTTTAACGGCATGGTTTATTTCTTAGAAGAAGAATGGCATTCAGATCAAAATCTCAATGTGTTTACCGATAGCTCAGCGTCTGCTCAACTAGGATGCGGGGCGTATTTGAATGGGGAATGGTGTTTCTTTAGTTGGCCCAAAAATTGGAAATATATCGATGGGCATCACGACATGACCCTAATAGAGTTTATCCACGTGGTTTTATCTGTCATCATTTGGACATTTTACGTAGACAATCAGACATTGGTTGCAGTTTTGATCAAACTAACCTCTAAATCTGAGCTTGTCATGGTATTAGTTAGAGCATTTGTCTTAAAATGCATGCGACACAACATTTTATTTCGTGCAGAATATATTTCAACCAAATCTAATAATATTGCTGATGCCATTTCTCGTACACAGTGGACCAGGGTTCGCCAAACGCAAGGAGGGACCCCGAACCCATCCCCCAGTCATTTCACAACATTATTTCAAGTTTGAATTTGATCGGCTGTTAGAAGCTGCAATATCAGATAACACACATAGGGTTCAAGAAGTCGGTTTACTGTCGTATCAAAAATGTTGTCATCAGTTCGCACTTGCATGTTGCATTTATCAACATCTGGTCTTGCTTTTTCAACGGTGTGTTCGTATTTGTCTGCAATTTCTTATCACTGCAAGTTACAAAGAATAGGGGACCCAACCTCGTCGTGTTTTAAGTCATACATTCGCATACCGAAATTTTAACTCATAGGCTTTGCTTATCTATTGTATACAAACAAAAGGTGTGGTTAGTGGGGTCCTTAATACTTAATCATGCTCAATTAGAAGCATTTTTAAGACCTGGAGGTCTTCACCTGAACTTGAAAAGGCTAAGTATTTCATTATGGTGGCAGGGGTACAGTGGCCTGAAATTGTTTTAAGTAGAGCAGAAGCTTAAAACCCTTGCAAAGGTAGGTCCTGCACCTAATTTCATTTTAATACACTGTGGGGGAAATGACTTGGGGGAGACTTCAATTCGAAAACTCAGGCTAGTTTGCATGAAGCTTTTTCAATTTATTCAAACCAACTTCCCACATTCTAAGGTCATTTGGTCTTGCATTTTTCCACGCATACAATGGCGTTATTCTCAAAACAGGGGGGCCTTGAGGCTATCTAAACAAAAGGGCATGCTTGCTATCCGGCTTAGCAAGCTTACCCTAGGGCACGGTTGTAAGTTAAATCCGCTCATACCCCACCCATATGGTGGCGAAGTTCCCAATCTCTAAATCTCCATAGCTGCTTTCGAGTTTGGGAACTTATGGCGTGAATGAGCGGTCATTTGAGATTAGTGCATGCAATATTATGTGGACATCGTAAATTCTTGACATTCACCTCCCAGAGTCAAGGTATTAAACCTGTGAATTTCGAACTTTGAGTGAACTTTGAATGAACTTTGAATGAACTTTGAACTTTGTTTGAATTTGTTGATTTATGTTAACTATATGTATGATGTTACTTCATGTGTTGAATTTTGAAATTTGGGGCATGCCCTTTTTCATGTATGGCGGCTCATTACCCTTAAACAGCCGTGTCCAATCATCGCCAGATTTGAAATAAATTTAAAGAAAATTAAAAATGTTTTACTATTTGTGTTTTGTCGCGCACTTTTCGAAGATAATATTGAACCAATTGCTTGTGCATCCATTTCAAATTTTCAGGGTACAAAATATGCTAAACACTGCAATGAAACAATTGCATCAACATGCAAAGAATGAATGCTTCGTTATTATTAGGTACAGTGTATCTCATAATTATGAAGAGAATTGTTTACATGATAGAAGTTAGCGTCTTCCTGGCTCGAATCTGCTAGTTCGTTTAAAATAATATTAAGATACTTCTAAAGTTACTGAGTATAATGATCACCTATCAGCTCCAAAATTTCCAGAGTTGTTAGCTCATTCAGACAAATTTAAGACGGGGGTTATTGTCGGCGCCTTGTTAAAGTTGATAAAAAATATCTAAACAAAACATTTAAATCGTCATCTGGTGATGTAGTGTTAAGCAAAGGTGATTCTGGTGAGAACTGAATCCCACAATAAGTGTAGACTCCCGGGTCCTTACTCCGTTTTAGCTCACCTGAGCTGAAAGCTCAAGTGAGCTATTCTGATCGCACTTTGTCCGTCTGTCTGTCCGTCCGTTCGTCTGTAAACTTTTTACATTTTGAACTTCTTCTCTAAATAGAAATGGGTCAATCTGACAAAGATGAATTTGGTGGTTGTGGAACAGTTTGCGTGCGAAAGGAATATTTGAAACATGCAAGATACATTAATGCCGATTTTGTGAAGTAAATTGAGATAAAATATTCCAATGCGTTGACATTTTCACCGTTGACGGTGGTTTTATCTTGTTTTGATTTTCGTTTCACTTTCATGAATTACGGTTTGTAACTTAGGGGAACTATCGCCTGTTTTTTGTAATTTTTACGTATCAACCAAATATAGACATCGGTAAATAAGACAGCTGACTGTTACTTGCGGAAATAAGATACATTAACAGGTACGGTACTTTAACAACTAAAATACAAATTCTAATGGTAATACGGTATGGTCTTTGCGTAATAGTTGATTACTGCAATGTGTTTTAGGCTAGTTGTCAGTACGTTCTCTAGACTAGTCTATTCAGTCTAAACGGAGATTAATTTTACTGATGGAAATACTAAGTGGGTGTACATGTAGCAAAGACATACCTAATTGTTAGCTCACCTGAGGTCAATTGGCCAGAAAAGCTGTAACTTGTGTGGAAGCATCCTCAAGTAGTGTAGATTCAAGCTTGTCCAAACCATGATCCCCGGAGGTACGGTGGGGCCCCTATGGGGGATCAAATTTTTAGATACAAATGTATAGAGAAAACTCATTAAAAATCTTCTTCTCAAAAACCAGTCAGCCAGAAAAGCTGTAACCTGTGTGGAAGCATCTTTAGGTAGTGTAGATTCATTTTTTTCCAAATCATGATCCCCGGGGGTAAGGTGGGGCCACTCTTGGGGGGGGGGTCGAAATTTTTACATAGGAATACAAAGAGAAAAATTTTCTCAATAAAAACCAGTAGGCCAGAAAAGCTGTAACTTGTTTGGAAGCATCCTCAGGTAGTGTAAATTCAAATTTGTTCAACCATGATCCCGGGGGTAGGGTGTGGCCACCGTTGGTGGGTCGAATTTTACATAGGAATACATAGCGAAAAATCTTTAAAAAATTCTTCTCAAAAACCAATTGGCTAGAAAAGCTGTATTTTGTGTGTAAGTATCCCCAGGTAGTGTTGATTCATTCTAGTTTGTTCAAACCATGATTACAGGGGGTAGGGTGGGGCCACCATGGGGGGTCAAATTATGTTGGTGCGTGTAATTTGGTACGATCACTACGTAATGGTTGTTTTATGCAACATGTTCTATTAAGATGCTTAGCAATTTCAATCTAGACGGGGATTATTCTCGCTTCTAGAAATATATAACTAAAGTATATATATGATGAAAAATAAATTGAGTTTTTTCTTTGTTTTAGTGCAGTTTTCTCTTGTTTTAATTGTTTACAAATTCCTGTAATTTTACTAACATGAGAGTCAAGCTTCGAGTTAAAAGAAAGATACAGAGCTTTGCGCACAATGCTACTATATGTTTGTACACAAAGCAGAGGTCATGCTTTAGTTTGTTTATATTTTAAATGCAGCTATGCTTTATAGGAAATACCAAGTTTAAAAATTTTAAGTTTAATGTAATAAACTCATGTGAACAAAAACATGACTAAAACCAAGCTATGTATCTTGCTTATAATTCTACGATTGACGCTGAAATTTTGGTTGGTCAATAGAAATGTCTTGCTAAAAGATGATATGCTGTAACTACTTTCTGGTGCCCCTTCTTCAACGATGAATTGCATAAAATCTACACAAATTCTTGATAGTCTTTTGAACACAAGTAAATGAAACCGACGCCTTTTAAACAGTTTCCATAGTCCTGACACATTATGATAAAAGCATTATCGGTGTTCTTAAAAAATTATTGCAACGGAAAATCCTCATTGTACACATTTGTTGTTTTGTAATAAAGATGAAAATAATGGATGGGCCTTGGTACAATAGAGCGACATACCTGCCTATACATTGATTTGAATTATAACTCTTTAACATATGTGACAACATTTTTCAGTTAAGTTTATTCTTCAATCAAGTGAGTAAGGATATAAAACGTCATACGAAATGAATTCATGCCTGGTAAATGACAATCGTCTATAATGCAGAAGGCCAATTACATTTTTCAATGTTTTTTAATTTGAGGAATTGAGCGCATTCATTCTGGTGCATTGAGGTACACTTTTCTTCTTTCACATATAGGATTTTTTAAAATACAATAACTAGTAAGTAGTAGGGGGAGAAAATGTACCTTTATGCTCTCATGTATTTTAATCGTTTTATAAAGTGATTGGGGGTGGGGGGGGCTAAAATAAAGGGAACTGGAAGTTAACTGTGAACACCAACTGAAAATTTAGTTATTTATATTGCATATGATCTTATTTTCGGTAAAAATGGTATTCCATAAAGGTAGAGATGTCAAAGATTAAGTATAAGAAGTGAAAAACCGGAAATTCATTTTTGATTAATCTACCGAGGGGCCACATGGCACAATATTCTTTGAACGCCCATATAAATCCAGTCTTGCTCAGGTGTGCGATGTGGCCCATTGGGTCCCTTGTTTCATTACATTATCCTTTTAATTATGACATCTTGCTAATCTAATTAATACATTCAATACGCAAAATTATCTAAAACAAACATTTAAAAAAATTCTTTGGGGTGGGGGATGGAAAAGGGTGAGGGATCGGTCCTGTCCTAAAGCACCTCTGGTATCTTAAAAGTGTACATGTCTTTATGTTGTGAGGTATCTTAAACACTATGCAGTCAGTGCTACTTTTTGTCAAGTTTTTAAAGTTTGCTGTCACATATCTGATTAAATGTAACATAAACTCACTAGATTACATTCATCGTTATGCAGTTATATAACCCACTTCAAACACTAGCACCATTTTACTTCTTGCTTAAATCCATTCAACGTAAGTAGAGCGTAATTTCTTCGTTCTGTTTTATAAACTTCGTTCTTTGCATTCACGAGGTGTTGGGTTGTCTTTTATTACATTATTTTGTAAGCGAAACCATTTACAAATAGCCCAAGCATATTTCGTAAATTTCTCTATACCCTAATCACTGCACACATTGCTGGGGTAAGGGTAATTTTATACCTACTGAGTGTTTTGTCTAATCAAATATTAATAATCAGTTATGAGAACGTGAAATGTGTTGCTTAACAGAACAGTTAAACCATATTATGATATTTGATTTGTTACTGCTGTTTAGGTAAACCCACAAACATATAAATTTAATACATACACGTACTAATAAAAAATTGTTTGCATTGTAGCGGATCTAGAGAGGGTTATTGACCAACCTCCTCCTGGAAAATTCAAGCTTATTCAAATCACTTTGTTAATTTTCGAAAACTCGTCCTTGAATTTTCCACCTCGAGAAGAATATATTACCCCCTTCCCCCAGAAATCAGCGCAAAAATATTTATTGAACGCATGTAATACTGATTTCAAACTACCAGTTTATATTAACTGTCTAAAATTGTTCTGAGCATAGCCCATCGAAATTCCTACCCCAAGCTACCTCAACAGTCTTCCAAGTAGTTTTTACAATTACAATATTAAGGAATACCATTAGTTAATTTTAGAAATGATAGTTACGTGGGTTTTTTTTTCGTTTCGAGAAAGATGTGAAACTTAGCTGTTTTTGTGATTTAAAGTGATACAAGAGGGGTGCACTAAGAGAACAATGACATTTCTTCATTTGATCCTTTATTTTTTTTCCCCTCTCTTTGTCCAAAATGAACGAAGGTTTATTTTCTTCATTTAAATGTGAGATTACATAAAACTTTGTTTGAATGCCATTCTTTGAATAAAATAAAGAACCGTATCGATTTTTTCCTAGCTGGAATTTTTTGATGTCATATATTTTTCGTTAGATATTTGAATCATTATGTAAGGGAAAGGTAACCCCAGAAACATGATTCAATTTCCAAATCACTTACTTTTAGTACTTATACATGTACAAAAAGAAATTGGACACTGCATTATCGATATACTAGTATTTCTTTTTTCTTACCACCATCTTGGGAACTGATGAAATTATATTTGCATAATTTTAAACAAAGACATTAATATCGCTTATTTCACATCATGTTGTGCAATAAAATTCAATATATTTTCACGTGGTTCAATATTGATATCTTTAACTATTGCGTATACATGTGACGAAAAAAAAACCCACTTCTGGTCAAATATAGGTTGTCAACAGGACTCATACCTGCTCGGGGAAACCCCAAAGGTAATGTTAACCATGGAAACAGAAGCAAACGATTTAGAAAATGGCAGTTTTAAACTATTTGAACACAAAGCATAAGAAATTACAACAGTTTCAGCTTTGCAGAATAAAATAATCGTATATAAAATATTGTAATTTTTAAATTAGAGAAAAGTTTTCAATGCGAATGAATAGTTATAAAGTGTTAACGTGGTAACTTAACAGTACATGAAAGATAACATTATTATCATTTATTCAACAATATTAGTTCGCGCCGGAATTATATATAGATTTTTACTTAAGAGATAAACAGCTAGTTAAACAGCAAATTAACCGTGAAATGAACTCGGTCGGTCACGTAATTAAATCCTGTGAGCCCGAAGGGCCTCTCTGACGATTTGATCACGTATCAACCACGTTCCCAGTGAACTTCAATTTTTGAAAATTGGTGTAAGTGTTTACTACAGTATTTTAATGCATTATATTCCTTTGAATCTTTTTTACTGTATTTAAACATTTTAAGACATATCAACTTTAAAGATTCATTTAGTCTTTATGAAATCGGAAAGTGTCTTGAATATACAATAATGTATACGAATTTGAAAATAAAATTATGTTTAATACAAATAAAACCTTATTCAACACAATTATATTTACATCCACTAAATATGTTTTCCTTTATTTCTAACGGAAACTTATTGTCATTCACAGCTGTATAAAAGCGACATAACTAAAATCTACATGAACCAGTCCTCTCTCTAACCAGTTTATATAACGTAAGAAAAATCACGGACTGCATGTAACAATCATGAAGAAGTCAGACTCAAATTTCCATAGAATACGTAACCCGCGTAGGGAGTTATTTAATTTTTTTCTGCAATGATCGCTATACCTTTCAAACCCTTATCGATCATCAAACAACAATTTTGTTGTGAAGATTTAGATCTTTTTTAATTTGATTGTTACAAGAGAGTAAAATTAACAATCTGCGTTTTAGCAATGCCCTACGAATTTTTGTTTATTACTTTGGAAATAAGCATACCGCACCACGAACAGTACCATTCAAACGCCAAAAGATAAAAAGCTGTTTTAAGTTTATAAAATTATTATATTAAATATACAGTTTCATTTCCTTTGGACTGTGATCTTGAAATAAAAATCCACACTTGATATCAAAATGTGGGCCTTTTAAAGAAATGACTAAACCTCAATTGAAATATTTCTACAAATTTGTATTCAGTCTTCAAAGATGACTATTTATTTAAATTGAAATTTTGGTTTTGTTCCCTCCCACGGATGTCCTTCATGCACCCACAGAGTGAGAAAATAAATCCCTTGTCTGATGATACTCATGTTTTTAAATGCCAAAAAAATGAGCTCTGTGAGGTTGCACCTAAATTAAGATTTCTTAACATTCAACTTCTTAAAATAGAATAGACCATGAAGGGAATAAGCTTTCAGCCTTCTTTAAAAGTCATGGAACAACGTACACAATTTTGTCTTTTAGGATTGGTATTCTTTTTGTTTTACTGTTCACTTTGCGAACCTGTAAGTATCAACTTTTCTTCACTATATACAAGAGATATGGTGCTAAACCATATTACATTTATAGTTATTGATACAGTTATTAGCTGTTATTATTTTGATCAATTTTTAGAATCTTATTCCGAGATTTCAAACCGCATAAATATATACGGTCTATACAAGTCTGAGAAAAAATAGAGACACACGTGACCCTGTTACAGTAACCAGTCTATTTTTAACTGCATATACTATTTCTATCGAATGGACTCTGATCATGATGAGAGTGGATAAAATGATATATCAAATCCAACAGGGCGACAACAACCCTTTTCCATAATATGCTTGAAAGATCATTCATATTGTAATTTAAAAAACTTCTATGACGTCACCCATTGTATTTAGTCAACGTTTATTTTCACTATTCAACCAGCAGGTGTTGGATATATAAATATCCAACTGATAGGAGTTGGATGTTTTTAATATCCAACCGTCAATCAGTTGGATATTCAAATATCCAACAGGGCATTAAACAAAGAAGACTGAAAAAATGTTGAAACGTATTTCCAACATAAATCCAAATTTAGAAAACAGAATTTTGTCATCCATAAATGTATATCCGATAAGCCACGAATAAATTTTTTGCAGAAATATCTCCTTTTCTTAATTTTGATAGATTCGGGATCACATATAAATCACTTTCATAAACTTTTAGACTTCCTCTTTGAACCTTGAATCATATCACTCCTTCTAATTAGTTTAACAATATAGGAAATATTGTCGCACTATGACTTCATAAGACTCCTATCAATTTTTTAGATAAATCATCGTCTGTTAATTGACGTCAAAATTCTGATTTTTCCTTTCTCCTTGCAAGTTTAAAATATCATGCATTCAAACGGTATCCATGTCTTTCCAGGAACTGTGGATCTCTATATACATTGTACAAGTGTGTACTTTGCGTTAAAAATTCATCTTCTAAATCTATGTCTGCTCAGTACAGCGGTATGGTTTTCTATAACATGCGCACCTGTTCACTCGTCCATGATAAAAAAGGTGGGTTAGGCTATTGTGTATGGTATTGCTGGAATTATACTTTTGTATGACATCACAGTTGGATATATGAATGGGTCAAGGCTTCTTAGAGGCTCAAATGGGGGAATTTGTTTAAGTAAGATAAATAACTCGATAGTGTTGAATAGTTTAGAGAAAACATCCCCTCCTCGGGCCTTCGGCCCTCGGAGGAAATGTTTTCTCTAAACTATTTAACACCATCGATCTGGTTATTTATCCATTACATAACCCATTTTAAACCCACTTCAAGCACCATTCTCATTCAACGTCGGTAGAGCGTAGTTTTAAAAAGATCTCAATACTTGGAATTTTGTTCTAAAAATGTTTTACACTTCCTGTTTTGAGAATTTACGACGTGTGTGATATCTTTAAGCAAAACTGGTTACAAAAAGCATTAGGAATGTTCGGGAAATTCCCTTTTCCTAATCACTGCACACGTTGCTGGATAAGGGTAATCTTATACATGATGCTTTTTTATCACATGTTAATAATCAATTTTGAGATTATAAACTGTATTGTCAAAAAAATACCGATTATTTTATAGCTATTATTTTAGACTCTTTACCACTATCACAAACTGTTCCAGATGAACAACTTATAAAAATAATACTCTGTCCCGAGTTTTTGCTTCCACCACTTTTTGCTTGATATTTCGATAATAGTAAATACCTTTGTGCTCAAATTAAGTTCATCCACTAATATAAAAAATGTCCAGATTATCTGGTTTCAATACACATCCCGAAATTGAAAGTACGGAGATTTTGCATTGCAACAGCCATTAACAAGCCCGGATGATAACGTTAAAAAAATTGCGCGATGTGTTCCGAGTGTATTCCGAATGGAGAAAAGATGTAAACATTCCCCATTATAAATCTACGTAAGGAATCTGTTTTTTGTTCCTGTGAATTTTTCTGAGTGAAAAGGGATAATTGTTCAATGAATCTATCTTGGATATATTTCCTTTTAACGATTTCAACTGTATTTCTTTCACAGGTATGTGTAATTTTATTAAAAATCATCAAAAAGCGATGGAAGCAATAACTAGGGACAGACTTTAATATGTTTGCATTGTAGCAGATCTAGAGGGGGGTTCCCGTCACCGACTCATCCTGAAAAATTCAAACTTATATAAGAACCAGATTTTCATTTACAGATGGTAGGACTCAGACCCCTAACCCCAACCAGATAAACAAGATCAATCATCCCCCGCCACAAACTCCACTCGCGCATGCAATATTGATTTCATACTATAGTCTGTCCCTAGATATTTATGCTGCATATATGAACGATTTTTAATAAAAATACACATACCTGTGACTGAAGTGCAATTAAAATCGATGAAAGGGAAAATTCCCAAGATAACTTCATTCACACATTATCATTTTTCCCTCGTAAAAATTCACAGGAACGAAAACAGATTTCCTACGGAGATTTATAATGGGGACTGTTGACATCTTTTCTCCATTCGGAAATACTCGGGACCCCTCGCACAATTTTTCAACGTTATCATCCGGGCGTCTTCATCTCCTTGGCAATGGAAAAACCTCGTAGACTTTTTATTTTTAGCCGTGTACTGATACCCGACAAGCTAGAGGGGGCGTTTCAAAGGGGAACTCTTGGGATTTTTTCATACTATTGAATGAACATCGTCTGAACCAAGAGGTATTTATAAATATTGAATAATTTAAGAAAATATGCGGCAAAAATATCTTGGGACAGACTATACCATGCAGTTTACACTAAAAGTGTACTTAGCATAATCCATTGAAATTCCTATCCCTAGCTACGTTAAAAGTCTTCTAAGCATGAACAATTACAGTTTTTACGGCGTGCACTAAGAGGACAATCACATTTCTTCATACGAACCTTATTTAGTTTGTCTCTTTGTCCACGAGCTAGGTTTCTACTTTCATCTGTGATTATGTAAAACTTTTATTCAATGTCATTCTTTAAGATATATTGATTTACCATATTCTTTATATAATTATACAAAATGTATTGCGACACGTCTGAGAAAGAAATGATGCGCTTACATTTTGCGATAAGTGTTTTTTTTTTTTTTTCATTTTAATAATTATAGCGAGCGCAGCTCGCCGGTGCGAAGCGAGCTCTACCGGCAAAGCGTGTGTGAATAGAAAATTCGGACTATTTGCACATTCATTCAACAGATTTTTTTGGCGTCAGTAAATCGGACCAGTAATGCCTTGTTTTAATCGTCCCAGTAGTTCCCTGTAATTATGGTTTTCCATTTTCACACTCTCACGAGAACAAGTACATGCATTGTTACTGCTGACCCAACGCAAATTCCATTATACATAAGACTAACGGAGTTATCGTCCTTTCGAGTGACGTCACAATGGATTTCGTACACATTGATCCGACAAAATTTTCGGCGTCAGTAAATTTCGACCCACAATGCAATTCCTCAATGTCGGTCGATCTCACTAGACTGGATACCATCTCGCGAGAATCAAAGTAAAACTTTTGAGAAACAGATAAATTGTGTAATTTCCAGAACATCATGCTCTCTTAAGTAAACAAAACAGTATTTTTCGCGTAGTTTTTTTTCAGTGTGCTTTCAAAGAGACAGACGACACTTGACCGACGTGAACTTTGACAATAAGGGGAAACTACTCTAAGTAGTTATTGTAAATCATACCAAAATCTTCTCAAAATCTTGCAGAGCTAACGAATCGGGACATTTCTTCAGAAACAGCTGTAACTTGCTCTCATTTGGATGAAAGGGGGCGTGGCAACATCATTCAAAAAATCTTCACAAGCAAAAAGAAAAAATAAATTCTCAAAATCAGGAAAATTCTAATCGGGGTGAGGAATGGGGAGTGCGTAGTGTGCCTTTAGCTCTTTAGCTGCTCAAAGTGTCTTTATTTTCACTACTACATGTATTTATTACATGCTCCCGGGATGTCAATTTTCCTTATATGATCAACAATTTTTTTTATACGTAAATTTGATTTTTTTTTAACGGGGGAGGGGGGACTCTGTGATATGTCAATTTTTATATGTAAGTTTAAGAAAAATGTCTGCTGCGAGAAAAGAGGAAATAAACTGCAATGTACATTATGTTAAAATCTTTATTATTCAACAACATTTCATCTGAGAGAAATTCTATACTGGCGTGCGACTAGTATATAAATAAATAAAAAAAATCTTATGAATAATGAAAATTTACTGGAAAAAATAGGTATGTTTATCTTATTTTGCATTCAAATTCATTTACTTTACGTCACTACTTTTATTTTTATTGATTTATCATAATTCATTTTTTTATCACCTGCTGCGCTCGCCCAACGGTCGCACCGTAATACATATTATATATATGTATATATTTACATATTCCAGTGTCTTTGCCTGTGATAACACTACGTATCGATTTTGTACTATATAACTCATAAAGCCAAATTGAGGCACCAGCGGGGTTTGCTTATATATATTTAGATATTTAATCGTACGAGGGTTTAAAATTATATAGATATAAGTAATAAGGAACCATTCTTTGAATATTATGAGGTGATAATTTCGGTCGGGGCGTGATCAAATCTATCATAATGCCCTTCGGGCTTTATTGGATTTGATCACGCCCCGACCAAAATTATCACCTCATAATATTCAAAGAATGATTCCTTATTCCTTATATATATCCAAATCACAAAAGTTTTTTCTCAGTGTCCGGTGAAAATATAATAAAAGAAAAAAAGCAACACTAACTGCAAAACATAAGCGCTTTCATTGTTAAAAATCTTCAGACGTTTTACAGTCGTTAAAACTATGACGTAACTACGTTACCTAGGGTGCTTTCCATTTAACCGGCATCGCCGGATATACCGGTGTTGCCTTCGTTGCCAATTGCTGGAGCGCGCGTTGCCGGCGAACGATTGTGGCAACACAATTTACCATTGCCGATTAGGAAACAATATTGCATCGAGGTTATCATGTTCTACAAAACCAGTATTTCTAAAACCACAATTTGTCATTCTACATTGAAATACATCAAAACTGCAAATAGCCAAACTTTCTGAATCAAATTGTAAGGGTGCTTTCCATAGCCGGATTTGCCGGTGTTGCCTTCGTCGCCGATTGCTGGAACGCGCGTTGCCGGCGAGCGATTGTGGCAACGCAATATACCGTTGCCGATTAGGAAACAATATGGCGTCGAGGTTATCATATTCTACAAAGCCAGTATTTTTAAAACTGCAATTTGTCTTACTATATTGAAAACATTAAATCTGCAAATAGCCGAAAATTCTGGATCAAATTTTAAGATAGGTATCAGTTTTAAGCTGCAATAGTCCTTGTTGGGGCATTGTGACGTTGCTAACCGTTTCATGTACGTCACCGTTTCCCAATAACGTCGCCGGCGAGGCAACGTTAATGGAAAGCGCCCCTAGTGATAACGTCAACAATAATACTATGACGTCATAATGCTTATTGAAGGAGACGATCATAGAATAAAGTTATAGGCCCTATAGCGTAATATAAATTGTTATACTCCTGTAAAACAGATACTATATAACTAATTACTTTATACGAAAAAAAGTCCAGCATTTTGACTGTTGGACTGGAACTGTTAGATTGGAACTGTTAGAATCGACTGTTAAAAAAGACTGTTGACCGGTGACGTCACTTTCCGCCAAAACGTGTTATTGATTAGAAGGGGTATAACAAAACAGTTGTTGACTGTGTCTCGGGCAACAGTTGATCTGTCGGACCGGCTCGCAAACTGTTGCCGAGTACAGAACGAGTACGCACGCTTTCGCGCAGCGTTTCATTTGTATTGTGACGTCATCTTTTTGCTTTGTTGACGCCATGGCATGATAGTTTCAACAGCAGATATTCAGCGAATTTAGTTGAAAATAGCTCGTTTGATGCGTAAAATTGATATTATATTGTGGAATAAACATAAATGTCTCGAAGTATAAGCTATATTTGGGCTCGGGTTGAAAACGTGAAGAGGGTTCAGCAAGCCTAGCCCTCTGCCCCGTTTTCTTAACCCGCCTAAATATAGCTTAATTCATATATTTCCAAACAGTTACCGTGTATTTTATATTAATGACCTTAAAAATGTGATGTTATATATTTATTTATTACTAAAATATGTCTAATTGTTTTAATAATACTATAAAGATCACTATTTTCGTCTTTGTCAAATAAAAAATAGCCATTATCTGACAAACTTGGAAATTGGGCATACAAAAAACAACTTTGATAAGACCCCTGGAACAAACCAGGAGGTAAAAGGGTTTTTTTATTTGACCAGTTGATGCCTTTTAGCAATAACTTTAATATGTAGAGCAGAAAAGGAAATCCCTAGGGCAGAAGTTTAAGAAAATTGTAAAAAATGAGCAAAATGATACATTTAAAGTAAAATCCCATAGGGTCCTATGTTAAAAGTTAACAAACTTTGAGATGACCCCTTTAACAAACGGTGTGGTTAATGTCTTATTTTTTAATCTTAAAATGATAATTATATCAGTAGAAATTCATGTAAAAAATTTCATTCAAAAATCTAGGGCAGAAAAAATTAGACCCGGCCTCGTTAAATGTATTGTGAAACGTCTATAATTTAATTTTGGTTGTAACGCGCTTTCTGATTGGCTAAAAAATTATTGTATATCGTATAAAGAATGTTGCCTACGTCATAGTAAGACTAACGTCAAAAACGTATCAATACGCCTGACGTTACGTTTGAATTTTGTACAATTTTACATTATTTTAAAGGTCAAATGACCGTTTTTATCTACAATGAAGAGTAAAAAAAATTAAATTAATATGTTTTTTGGTGTGCACCGTTCGGGCGAGCGCAGAAGGAACCAAACATCATTGTTAAATGCAACGTTAACCCGTGGACTTGCTTCAACCTAAAAACTTTGGCCTTGTCTCGAAAACTTTTATCACCACAAGGAACCCAAAGTTATCAAAAATTTATTCTAATTGTCCATTTTATGCTAATACACTCAAACATGCTACCACTGAGCATAAATTAAATGTAAAACAGACTTATTAAAATATGTTGAATCAAAGCCGTTTGATTTTTATTTTTTTTTAAAAAGACAATCATGTCTTATCATTCCTTTACTTTTTAATAATGATCATTAAAATCAGTAAACAATAAACTGCTTGTCTGAGTGTGTTATTTCCCATTCTGTTCCTTGTTGTTATTTACCTCTGTATCATCAATTCGTTTATCATTTTGTTAATTTTTGTATGCTATATATGCGTTGTAGACATTTTTTGAATAATTTTTTGTCACCTACCTCACGCAGGCATATTACAATTGGATCAATATGATAGTAAATTAAGTATGGAACTTGCATGTGTATTTACTTAGCAAAAAAATATGATCAAAACAAAACTAATCAGCCGAAGAGTTACCATTAATACTGATATCGGATAGCCCCCTAACTCCGTCACTGTCGGGAAACTCCTCTCCGTTTAAAATCAAGTACGATTATGACGTCATTTTTTACATGTCAAAAATCTTTAATCAAATGTCAACAATTTGCAACGGTAAAAGTTAAGAATGTGTCAAAATATAACAGAATTAAACCTTGCTCATTGTATGCACCATTAATTGTGTGATTTCAGCGAACACTTTTTCATGGGTGCACTAAAATATCGATATTAACTAATAAATATTGAATTCATTCCTTAAAAAAATAAAAATATTTTTGTTAATAATTTTATAAATTATATTGTTTCAGATTATATTTAGTGATTGCAAATGATAAAAACCACAAAAAATAATTTACAGAGAAACGCGGGAGGTTTTCTGCTTATGGTGACGGAGTTTGGGTACTCGGGAATACTGAGTACTTATTACACGTTACACCAAGTATATATGCTTGATTCACCTGCGCGAAGTCACTGTGACGTCATACTTAACTTTCTTTTGCGCTCGACAGTTCTTGTAAATTGTCGGAATAATTCGGGAAAGAAAATGACGTCATATGTCAGCAAAAGTGCAGATAGTTACAGTTTTTTAACGTAAGCATATGTGTTGTTTACTTTAGTGTTTTTAAAGGATTTTAGTTGTTATAAATGAAATAGATGTATACGATTAAGAGGTAAGAATTTTCCTTCGAAACTCTTCCTGTTCCACCATATTGCTATGCACCGCAAAGGATTACTGGGATATGTAGAACTTTTTCACGTGGCCTCATAAACATTTCTTTGAACAATGTGCAGATTTCAATTCGAATTTTCTCCGTTCGTACACGTTGTCTATGAAGCTCGCTAGGCAAGCGGCGCTTCGCGCCGCCTCGCTGCGCTCGCTAATATGTTTTACGGTGTGACCGTTGGGGCGAGCGCAGAAGGAACCACACATCTGTCATCATTGTTAAATGCAACCCGAGGACTTGCCCTAACCAAAAAACTTGGGCTTTGTTTGAAAACTTTTACCGCCGTAAGGAACCCAAAGTTATTAAACTTTTATTCCAATGGTCCCTTCCTAGGCTTTTACACTTAAACAAGCTACCAATGAGCATTAATAAAATGTTAAACAGACGTATTAAAATATTTAGATAAACACAAAGCCGTTTGGTTATTTTTAATGTTAATACAATTATGCTTTATCATTCCTTTACCTTTTAATAATGATCATTAAAATCAGTAAACAATAAATTGTGTGTCTGTGTTATTTCTCATTTTGTTCCTTGTTGTTATCTGTGTTTTAATTATTTTCCTCTGTGACATCAATTTTGTTTTTAATCTTTTTAATTTTTGTATGCTATATAAGCGTTGTAGACATGTGCCCTCACTCTTTTTTAGTGTGTTATCCAATATTATTTAAAGGTTTGACCACAAATGCAACTATAACAAATACATGTACATATTTTAACAGTTAATTTTTTTTCTTTTATTCATTCATTACAAAATAACGTGGCTGCACGTAGATCTAATAATGATTGGACTTTTCTTTTTTCTTTTCTTTTTTAATAATTGTTTGTCACCTACCTAACGAATGCATATATGTTTGGATCAATATGACAGTAAATTTAGCATGGAACTTTCATGTGTATTTACTAAGCAAAAAAATTATCAAAACAAAACTAATCAGCCAAAGAGTCACCGTTAACACTGATACTAAGTACTTTCTACACGTTACATCCAGTACAGATGCTTGATCCACCTCTGAAATTATATAGCCCGAGATCACTGTGACGTCATACTTAACTTTTGCGATCGACAGTTTTCGTAAATTGTCGGACAAATTCGGGGAAGGAAATGACGTCATATGTCAGCAAAAGTTCAGATAGGTACAGCTTTTTAGATAAGCGTATGTGTTGTTTACTTTAATGTTTTTAAAAGGATTTTTTATTGTTAAATGAAAATGATGTATGCGATTTACAGGTAAGAATTTTCCGTAGAAACGCTTCCTGTTCCACCATGTTGCTATGCACCGCAAAGGATTATTGGGATATGTAGAACTTTTTCACGTGGCCTCATAAAAATTTCTTTGAACAATGTGCAGATTTCAACTCGAATTTTCTCCGCTCGTACACGTTGTCTATGGAGCTCGCTATGCGAGCGGCGCTTCGCGCCGCCTCGCTGCGCTCGCTATAAGCAATGAATTCAATATTTATTAGTTTTATACAATATAAAAATGTTTGAAACAGTTTACGCTTTTTTATAAAACGCTTCGCGGCTTATAAAGCGTAATTAAACTGCCCCAAACCATTTTATATCGTATAAAACAAATAAATATTGAATTCATTCCTTAAGAGGAAGAAATGAAAGCGCTTACGTTTTGCGATTAGTGTTGTTATTTTTTTTAATATATATATATATATATATAATTTCCCAATACAACAAAAAATAAATCGGCACAGTTTTAAATAATTTAAAAATGATAAATATCCAGAATAAAATCACAAATTGATCCTATTAACCGCAAACGTTTTCGCCATTCCTGGCTCTTCAGGCAGTTATGTACAAATGACTAATATGTAACGTAGTAACGTCAATAAGCAAAAGTTCATTGTGACGTCATAATAACGTTAAAGTAGCGGAAAGTTAGAGTCACAGAGCAAAAAGGCGCTAAAAAAATAATAATCGCAAATATAACAAATGATTCAATTATATCACATGCATATAATAAATTTTTCACTGGGTGCGATTAAGTTTTGGTTTAAATAATTTAATAAAGTGGTCTTCCTTGGCTAAGCGCAGTATTTCATTTTCATTTGGAAGTTTATAAAATGGGAATAGGGTAAATTTTCCCTGGCCGCATTCAGCAAAATGTTCACAGCATGGAGTATTACGAACACTCGGGTCTTTAATCTGTTGCTTGTGGACACGAACACGCGTTTAGTTTCCCCGTCTGTCCAATATAAAATTCTTTGCATGTTGGGCATATATATAATACCCTATATTAGAACAGTCAAAAAATATGAAGAAATTATTACAATCCGAGGACATAATCAGTAGCCAACGACAAGCACCAAATCTTAAACACATATTGACCAAGGCCCGATTTACAATGCAGGAGGAAATTCCATCTGTGAAAAAATGCGGCGACCCGAGATGTGGTACATGTGTCTACATAGAAGAAGGAAATACAATTCTACTAAAATCTGGGATGGAAATTCGCGCCAATTCGTCGATGAACTGTAAATCGGAAAATGTTATTTATTGTGCTATTTGCCCAACATGCAAAGAAATTTATATTGGACAGACGGGGAAACTAAACGCGTGTTCGTGTCCACAAGCAACAGATTAAAGACCCGAGTGTTCGTAATACTCCATGCTGTGAACATTTTGCTGAATGCGGCCAGGGAAAATTTACCCTATTCCCATTTTATAAACTTCCAAATGAAAATGAAATACTGCGCTTAGCCAAGGAAGACCACTTTATTAAATTATTTATACTTCACGCCTGATTAAGTTAATTAGCTAGAAGTTGGCAGTCGATTGATTACTTTAGAGCGATCGGCGACAGTAGCAACACCTTCTTTAAGAATGTGAACAAATGTTTATAATGTAGCTGTTCTTTTTTATAGTTTCTTAAGTAGTTTAGTAGTAGCTTTAGATTTTGTTTTCTTTGTTTTGTACTCATGTAATTTATTTTTTGGTCATGAAGAAGGGACTGGTTGTCCCGAAAATTTGACAATTTCTATTGTTCTTGTCGTTAGCCATTTTTAGTGCTTTTTATATATTTATATATATATATATATATATATATATATATATATATATATATATATATATATATATATATATATATATATATATATATATATATATATATATATATATATATATATATATATATATATTTATATATATATATATATATATAAGTTTAGTGCATAAAATAGCATTGAATCATGATTTTTGAAGTACACAGTCTCATAACTGCAGCGCTGTGTGCATATATATTTTCATAACGAGTGTTAGCGCGTTATGAAAATTTGTATGCAAATATCGCTGCAGTTATGAGACTGTATACTTAAAAAAAATCATGATTTAATGCTTATATTTTCATTAATTTAACTTCATGCATTGTCTGCAAATGTGATTTATACCTTTAAATTCCTATCTTATCCTAAGGGTAAGTTCATATTAATGGAAGAGCCACAGTAACAGCCGCAAGCGTGAACTTTGATTTTCGCTTGTGACGTTGAAGTTAACAGCGTTCAACGTTTGTGACGTCATAATAAAACTCGTCATTTTAACCTTTGAGTACCCTGTGTGCATTACAGTGTTATAACTGCCGTAGCTTTCAACACACTTTACAAGCAAAAAAAATGTGGAATGTAAATATAAAGTTTTGTGTACTAAATTAATTAATTTCAGAGAAAGCTTGAGGGCTATGAATTCCCGGTATTTTCAACTGAAAGCTGTCCCCGAAATAATGCTGAGTGGAACGAGAGATCTTCTATTATCAACTGTACCCAGAGTAATGGCTACACATGTTTACCTAACGAAAACTTCACAGAGCTGTTAGAGTTTTGTTACGTGTATCCTCGGATATTAATTACAAAAGGTAACCCAGCCAAAGAAAGTTAAGCAACACCTTATTTTAATGTAAACTAAATTTTATCTTAAACAATCCTATATTTTCAGGCATATGCCTTTACCTTTACAAACGATATTCGAGAGTGAATTCATACAACTGCAGTCACTTCAGATATGGATGTCCTGATTCCAATTACTTTACATCTGAAGTATATAATTGTAAGTTCACATTTTTTTTGTTTATTAATAACTGATTCGTAATTCGATCTATCAATTCTTTTTGAATAAAGCAATTATGAAAGAGGAGTTGAATTGCAAGGCAATATCTCTTACGTTATGATGTAAACAATTCAACCTATAATATTGCGTTATGCATAAAAGTTTATATTCAGGCACGCACTTTCTAATAAATATCTATTAAGTACATGAACAATATGAATTGTAAACTATTCGACTCCATTACATTTACATGTATAGAAATATGTAGAGGCTATAAAGGACAGTCCTAATTAAAAATAAATTTAATTCATTATCACTTTAATGAATAACAGTAACTGTTACATAACCATACAAAATTCACAATTTGGCAAAAGTTTAATTAATCTTTGTTAAACTACAACTTTTTAAAATTTTATTTTAAAATGAATTCTTTTTTAATCGAACTAAATCACTTTATTACTTGTTTTGGACCGCCTAGGTAGTTTGTCTAAGACACCAAACACCTTTGTGAGATACACTTCTTTTTCCATCTTTGAACGGCTGTTGAAAATGGTTTAATATTAAGGCAAAATTGAAATCTAGTGTCAAAATGAAAATGATTTAACCAACAAACTTGGGTGCACACATTCTTCGTCCTAATGGAATAGTTAAATGAACATATTAATTCATCAAATAATTAATATTCAATCATTATCGATAGATTTCAAGACATAACTAAAGTGGATAAAAAAGAGAAATCTTTCAAATGATATTGTACATTACGAATTGTTTACTTTATTAAAGTCATTTAGATGAAAACATTTTGAAGAATGAATTGATTCTGACAAGTTGAAATGGATATTTTGTATGTTATGCAACATGTTGAACCTAGTAGACGACCAATATATTTTTAAAAAATTCTTAAATTTGAGATATATTCAATTTTATAAATTACATAAAACCTACTCATGCATAAGTGACTTGGATAAAACAGTTTAATAGATTAAACTGTTTTTTACAGATCCAACTTGTATATCTATTAAAGATGGATGTTTCCTTGCCGAGCCATCTTGTGAGAGGTAAGATGCATATTAATTCTTAAAGTTATTTAACAATCGCATACTTTTATGGTAAAATGGTTTAAAAGAGCTGATAATTTCTCGGTCGGTGAATTTCTCTTTTATCATAGATTTGCTTTGATATATGTGTATTCTATTAATACTGAGGTTTCAATCTGAATATGTTTTACATGCTGCAAAGTGAACAGATAGGGTTGTCGCTTTGTGTTGTTCATTGTACTTACCTTCGCCCTGAGATGTTAATTGAACATACCTACCCATATATCTATTAATTGTAACTATCTTCGCATTGACACGGTGTAGCATTTTCGAAGTTATTTGGAAATAATTTGGAAATAAGCTTATGTCCCTTGTTAATAAAAATGTGTAAGTGCAATTTGTTTTAAAAGCACGTTTTTTATTTTAAAAGCACAACAATAACTTATCCAAAGGAAACTTACCGGGAATGGAGTGACAGTTCTACTATAATATACAAAGAAACTACAAAACATATACATGTACAGAATGAGCTTTCCAACGACATATTCATCGAGATTCTTTTAGGAGCCGTTATCAGTATTTTGGTTGTGTCATTCTCCATCATTTTGTATATCTGCCGTAGAAGAGGAAGTACGATTATTAATGAATTCACATTCCCTTCTGTTACTAGTAATTAATTATAGGATCAAGTGAATAATGAACTTTGAACTCGGGATGTGTATTGATCAATGAGGATTTAATAATTAAAACAAATAACTGGATTATAAGTTTGGTGACCATTATCAAAATGATCCAATTGTATCTCGTAAATACATAAGTGAGATATTTGTATATCAAACCAATCCTATAGTATCATAGTTTATTGGAAGAATTGGTTCTGCGATGCAAGACAGACTGATATTTGTTATCGTTCTTTTTTGTCTATGCAGATTTCTCAAAGGGGAAAAATGAGCCAGATATAGAGAATGATAAAAACGAACTGACGGATTCATCGATAGAAAAACCAAAGCTATGTAAAGTGGATACAACCAATGAAGGTTTGGCATCAAATTCTCAAACACTATTATGCATCGAAAATTCACAAAAGCTATAATAATGGGTTAGAAGTTTGATTTCCAAATACATGTATTTACATCGACTGAACATTAAAATATATTCGTATTTAGAAACTTGATAGATTTCAATATTCATAAAACTATTGACAAAACAGAGTAACTATATCCTAGCATCTAAAATGACATAGTGACGTAAAAACCCATGATTTACAAAATATAGAATTTTGACACGGATTCCACATATTTATCGACCTAATGAAAAAAATGATAATTTATAATGATTGAAACAAGCGTATAGTATTTCTTTTAAAAATAGTATATCATTTTTTTAGACACCGTGTTCCTTCAAATCAATATCTAAGTAACGAGCGGGCAACTTTCCAATAAGACACTAAAAACTTTCAAAGCAGAGGAATATATTTACAAACGAAAAAAGATAAAACCTAAAGAATAAATGATATAAAGTAAACAAACTATCACACCTATCACGCACTGGGGCTCGGTTTTCGAATAATGGAGTTCTTTAATATTTGTTCCCAAGGACAAAAATGATGAAAATTAGTAATCTTCAGTGTATTTCTGTGTATTGAATTAAAAATAAACACTGAAAACCCCTGTTTCAATCATGTTTAAAAGGTGTATTCAATGTACATTAAAAAATTAAAGGAAAGACACTCGCCATCTTGAACCATGTTTTCTAATAAAACTTCTCCAACGATTTTGGACGAGGTTTAGGTTGGAAAATGATCATATTACTTGTACTCTATCGTCTGAACACATATGTGTGCTGCAGAATAAACGCATCGTGTCGAAATGTACTAGATGTTCGCCAAATTGAAAGATAGTGTCAGTGTAGTCTAAATAAAATGAATTGATCAACGGATGTAAAAACATTTTAATACATTACGGTAAGAAACCGGCAAAAGTATAGAAGTTGTATAAATTATTTTTCCAATATAACTTTAAAGTTAACATTTATTTATTATCAGGGTTACACTTTAGGCTTGAAATGATTATGTACAAAATTCAAGCATTTCAACTGAATTGAGAATATAAATCTCAAGGGAAAATACTGACCTTGCATTTGATGCCATTGCAAATAAAACTAGATATATTTCTGGTAATGTCATAAGCCATGGTTTTTCATATTGTACGCGTAGGGCAAAAGCATTGGAATTTACTGTACGCGTATTTCTGTAAAGCATTGTGAAGTTTAGTTTCGGTGAGTTTCAGATGGTGCATGGGTTAACTCATCAGAATGACCATTGTATGAATTGATTCTTTTTAATATTTTTTCAATGATAAAGAACAAAATATTTTTTTTGCAGATCATTGCAGAATTTTTTTTTTACATCCCGTTAACGCGGATTATGTATTTTTAGGCAGATCGCTACTTTCATATCCCGCATGAATCACTATAGAAAGCATGTTAGTGTTTAAATAAAACTATTGCAGGAATTTTAACGGAATAAAGCGCTTCCCAGAAGTGCTTGCGTTGCATGCAACGCCCCATAGTAAATCACTTATTTTCCCGTAGAGCGCTGCAAATAACAGTAGCATATACAAGTACATAGCGTGACGGCTCATACTTTTAAGCGATTTATCAACTGAAGATAAAATCGGTTCAAAAGGGGAGGGGAAGTTTTTTGGATAGACGGTTTCGGGGGGGGGGGGGGGGGGGGGGGCTTTAATTTCAGAAAAAAATGGGAATACTTTTCTTCTGAGGGCAAATTAAAATAAAACAGAAATTTTAACAAAGTAAAGCATTTTTTTAAGTTCTTGTGTTCAGATTTATATTGTTAAATAAAATTCGTATGAAAATTTTTTTTTTAGCTATTTTTTGCAGTAGAATTGTTAATAGCTATAAAATGTGTATGGATATGGTCTTGTCAAAAAAATAATAAGTGCGATTATTGTAACTGAAGCAGAAAAAGTAAGATAATGACATACATGAATTGTGATATAAAGAACTACATGTATGTACAGTATCAGTCATTTTTTTCCCTGTTTTAAAACGATTGTTTCAAATTTCACAACAAATTGAAATGTAACATTTATTTAAACAAGATTACCTCAAATCTTAAACTCAGCATTTTTCTAACGACGTCTCAAAAAGCCGTCGCTCACAATGAAATTTTATCTCTTTAAAAGCTGTGAGAAAATGTGTAACTTTTCGACATTTTGACTACATCTTAGATATACACGTAGGACATAACTAGATGCTATCCTGCGCTTTACACATTAAAAGGCCATGGTCACGATTTTGGTCAAATTTTATTTTTATGTTTTATTATTTACAATGCTTCAAGAATGCATGATCAAATGAAATATGAGAGTCAGTCATTGAGTTGTAAGCAAGATACAGGGCTCACAGTTCTTTGTCATGTAAACAAGGCTCGTGCCCTGTTTTTGTGTATATAGGTTCAATTTACCAGTAAAAAATCTTTTTCAAGCTGATTTGTCTATCTTCTTATTCATTTTAAGCATAAATTAACAGTTCCCAACGGTTAACACATTTATTTTAGGTCTAAAACGTGAAATTTCACTTCCACATTCCAAATGTAAACAAAAGTTTTGTTTACATAGCAAAGAATTGTAAGCTCTGTAACTCGCTTATAATTCAACAAATGACACTCAAATTTTGGTTGCCTATTTAAAATTAATTACTAAAGCATTGAGAATATTAAAAATAGATTTTGACCTAAATCGTGACTATGCCCCTTTAATGACACAATGTTAAAATGTTGAACCATACTTTTTTTCATTTTCGTAGATACTGTGTCCGATTTTTTTCTTAATTGTTTTCTTAACATATTCTTTAGAATTGAAAAAAACAAAACAAAAAATTGCATAGCTGGATATTTAACTGAGGAGGAGAAAATCTAAATCTAAACTAAATCGGATGATATATTAATGCTCATGGCCTTAATTCTTTTTGTTGTAGTTAAGTGGAAAATGATAACAAATGGTTTTTTAAACCAGTGAGTAGGTATTCAGAACACCATACATGTATCTCTAAGTTTTGGTCTTCAGTTCAAATTTTACTACAATTTTTACCACTGACCCAAATGAAAATTTCAGATAAAGGACTGAATTGAAAAAAAAAAATTGGGGAGGGTGCCCCCCCCCTTCATTTGAACTTCCTCGTTTAATGCATTAAAACTAAAATCGCGCATTCAGGAAACGAATTGTCTTATTTTATTTATTCAGCATTTGTCAAAAAGGGGAACAGGACACATATCACGTGATTAATAAATTGATTATAAAAAGTAAGTAAAATTCACTAATTTATTGTTAATGTACATATGTACGTTAGCTAAAAAAACATCCAAGTCGTCTACTGTGAGACTTGGAGTCTGACATCATCATGATGATTTCGTGCAGTGCGTGATTTTCCTTTGGTCGCTAAAGGTTTCAATTAATTGATAAACAGGGCGTGTCGATTTCAGTCCTGTCAGTTTCAGCCGCTGTAGATTTCGACCAATCGATAAACGGGGCTTGTAGATTTCAGTCTAGCTGTTTCTATAGAGCTTTGAATAAGCTTCAATTTCCCGTAAGAAATAGAGGGAATCATACTCGATAGATGTAAATATAATGATATGCGTTAATTTGCAATGTAATAACACCACAATTATCATTTTAAACCTAAAGTTTCATGCTGAGATTCCAATGAGTTCACTACATTCTCTAGTGTTGTTAAATTATATACTAAATTGCCAAAAGTATTATAAGATTAGACATTTAACAGTATGTTTGTAATGTTGTGGTGTCATATTTCTTTTTAATGGACTATATTTAATGTGGTCAAATATCTACCACCAATTTTAAATATTTTGAATAGCATCACATAAATATAAAATCTTCTTAAATCATTATACAGAGGATGCCTGTCACTTTATTCTTGATATTTGTTATCAATGTCCTATAGCTGTTTATCTACATGTATGACGTTATCTAAACGAGCGTATTCTGCAATTTTTTAATGAAAATATTGCCATTTTTTTTTGTTTAAATAATCCATTTAGAAGCATAAAGTACATTTTTTAGCCGGGCTCTGCTGAAAGCAGAGTCCTGGCTATAGGCAGGCAAATCGCAAATGTTACTATAAATAGCACAAATAAACAAAAAACCAAACAGCGTCAAGGTAAAGCTTCCGCTATACCAAATAGTTACACAAAGAGCCACGTTTTGTCAAAAGTGTTGGCATTTTGTTTCTTTTTTTTTTTAATTTCTAATGAATTGTCTATCTTTTTTAGTTTTCTTATTAATAACGTGTTTTTAAATCATTACTATGCATTTTGGACACATACAATGCGCATGAATTTCCATGAACTACTTTGCTGCGCGATGAAGAAACGGGGATTGATTATATAATTCTTGTTGCAAAATTCAAGGCAGCAACTGTTGAACTTTTTAACTTCTACTAGACAGACATATTTTTTGTTTATAGCCGCTTACAAAATTTAGTCGCTCTCTGATGCTTTGCCGACATTAAAATCATGAGAGAGAGAGAGAGAGAGAGAGAGAGAGAGAGAGAGAGAGAGAGAGAGAGAGATTTTCAGTCTTTACTACACAATATGCATAAAAAGACACACCAAAAGAGCCCGGCTTTCAGTACTTCAGTACTTTGATTACATATGTTTTATGTCTTATTTTCATTTATATTTCTATTTTTTACTGTTTATCTATCACTTTGGTGATAACCTTTTACACACATTTTTACGATTTCAACTATCTTCCACTTTATCTTTTAAGCTCTTTATTAAACTTAATGAGGGAGGGGGGGGGGCGAAAAGCAGAATACAGTATATAGTCCGTTTACGATGAGCAGTCTTATAGTAGTGAACAATGATTCCCCAAATCATTACAATGTATATATTAGATTAACATTATCTTAAAATATGTTTGATGACTGGCATTACGGAAAAAATCCTTGTTTTAACACAAAAACTAATTTATAATATGCGTAGTGCATTTTCTTTGATACGTTGATCAAAAGAAAAATTATTAAATTCATTTCTGATCATTTTATTAAACATTTTCAAATTATAAAACGTAGAGTGTCATTGACCAAAATTGAAAATAATGTAATTGAAACGGCGGGTAGAATTACACTGCAAGAACCGAAAGATTGAATGTGCCTTCAACTGATGCTGAGGTACCGAGCAGAATTTAATGGAATAAATAAACAAGAATTAAAGTTGTAATCTTAACGGCTGATTTGAATAAGAAAAGGCAAAATACATGCGATGACTTCTAATTCTTTCCCTGTGCAGCGAATTTCGTTATCAGGCCTACTAAACTTGATACAGTGTCAATGAGTTGGACCGATGGAATATGCAACTTGGCATAAACGTGATACAAGGAGACAGTGGACGCGATCGTGGACGAACAAAATTGATATGTCGACTAAAATAATATGTATGTGCGACTTTTATAAATTTCCTGGTAATTCGATAGACATAGTGATACTGATATATCTGCATTCGAACACGCTGAATTAAGGATCGAGAGGGTATACAAGCTATAACGACGCTATAATAAGTATTCTGAATTTCAATATACGATAATCGAAAACTCTTAATCGTTATAAACTTGAACAGCAATGTTACCATGGCAGTGAACACATGTATTTAATGATTCCTGGAGCAGCCAGCCTCGGCGGAATTGTTGACTGTAACCTTAAGCAGATTTAAACAGACAACATCGTTAGAAGACCTTTTATTTTCTGTTTTGGGAATCAATTGATGTGTTTTGGTAATATATCAGGGTTATACTTTCAATATTTTATTTAGATAGTTAAATTTTGTTTGCGTACAATCAAAGAATAATAACTGTACATTTTGTTGACAGTGTTTATTTTGGAAATTCCTGTTCTATAAATACTTGAGAATAACAGCCGAAAATAGTAGATCCGGCTGAAATTTTATTGATGCAGGTATCAAAGAAAAGATTTTCTTAAATTTTTTTTATTTTAAATGTCAATAAACTTTATCTCTTTATCCCCTAATTCAGCGGTTCCATTGTTGGACAATTCGTATATTCAACAAAATACAGTGGCTGAAGAAGGAATGGGAAAGTGTTCATAAATATTTAGCAATTAATTAACGTTAAAGGGGAATCAATCATGATTTGAGCTCAAGTTTTCAAATTTCATCTTTCGTCTTAAATGTTTCAAATGGTTAATATTGATATTTTTAATGCCTCGTCAAAGTTTAAAGATGAAATATTGAGTTACAAGCAAGAAACAGAGTTTGAAATTCTGTGTTTTTTAAACAAAGCTCGATCCTTGTTATTGTTTACATATGTGCTTTATTGGTATTAAGTTGCAATCAAATGTTACCTTTTTTGCAATAATTTATAGCATAATGCCTTGCAATTGCAACGCTTAATGATATTTCAATCATAAAGCGGCGTTGTATCATTAAAAGTTGCAACATTGCCCAGAAAATTTTCAAATGTGATCAGTTGTGTATGACCTAAAAGATTTTTTTTAAATGTCAATAAACTTTATTTCTTTATCCCTTAATGCAGCGGTTCCATTGTTGGAAAACTTGTATAATCAACATAATACAGTGACTGAAGAAGACAAGGGTAATTTTTCATAAATATTTATCAATTAATTAACATTAATTTCAATTTTCATTTTTCGATTTTAATGTTTAGAATGGTTAATATTGATATATATTTGAAATGCCTCGTCAAAGTTTGAAGATGAAATATTGAGTTACAAGCAAGATACAGAGTTTAAAATTCTTTGTTTTGTAAACGAGCCATGTTATTGTTTATATATGTGTTTTATTGTTATAAGTTACAATCAAATGTAACATTTATTGTTGATGATTTTATTTAAGAACAAGTTTAATCATATTATCCTGTTTACCACGCGTCATTTTGTCAAAGAAATATTAATAAATTGTAATTCCTTCCTTTATATTATTTGAAAACAAATATAATACTCGAGCTTTGTTTACCAAACATTGAATTTTTATCGTATTTCTCAGAGGATGAATGATCATCTTTAAAATATACTTAAAGGTTACTTTAAGATGCTTAACGTAGCTCGCGGGTTTGCTGACGTCACAATAGGAATCGATGTAAAGATTTGACCGTCATAGTAAACTTTTTTGTTTTTAAATGACAAATGAGATATTTAGAAGTATAAAAGAAAATATCTTAAAAAGCTTATATGCGGTTTATGACTGTTTATACAAAGATTTATAATATCAAGTGCTGAAAATTTAAAGATGTCACATACATTGTCACATTTTGTTTTATAAAGATAAAGAATGAGTTTGCGTTAGAACTCTTCCATTTAAAGTCATGTTTTAAAATAGAATGAATGCATTAACTTCGCTTTTTTTTTTTACAATTATAACTTCCGTAATTATCTGTACTACCGATTAAATTCTTAAATTTCTTTTGGCTTGAGATAACTGTTTTATTCGATTACTTACTTATAATGTCAGTAATTGCCTAGCATTTTATTTTTGCAATGATTGACTCAGAGTTTCATAAAAACAAAAATAGCAATTTTCTGTATCTTTACAACCTTACATTAACTGCATTTGATAACTTTCACAATAATGTCTAATAAGCATTTACATGTTCTAAAATGTGTTAAACAGCTAGTCTTGTCAATAAATGCATTTCAATTTTGGTGTTCGAAGAAGTAAGGAAATGATGACGTCAGGCTAACGTCGTAATGAAAATATAAGGTTGTGAGAAATCTTTTAAATCTTTAAAGTTTTTTTGCCAAAAATTGGCCGAGAACACATACTGATATTTTTTTTATGAATTGATTCATAATTATCTCTTCTGTATTTGTGTTGAGTATGATTAATTTCTTCTGAATCGTTTAAAAGTTTGGAGCATAGTTTTGTAATGCGGTTCTCGGTTAAAATGTGCATTTTACTATATATTTCATTGAAATGGCGTTGCTTGATTTTATTAATGACACTGTATTTGAAATACAATAACATTATTACCGCGCAGACGAATCTTAAATAAATTTTAGAAATAAAATTATAAAACCTATGGATCACGTGGAGAAATTTTCAAGGTAGGTTTTCTCACAATCAGGTAAACCCGCGAGCTACCTTAAAGGTAGCTTTAAACGATCTTTAAGCCACCTTTATGCTATAAATGCTAGTTATAATGAAATTTATCCATCAATTTATTATTATATGATATTACGTGTCCATTCTGTTTTAATAATTTATACCAATTTACATGCATGTATTTGGAAAGATTAACTGTACTTGGCCTTCAGTAAAAAAAAACGTTACGATTGAAAATTTTTAAGTTGAGTCTGTATATATATCAGCTAATCTATTAACTGCTAGGAAGAAGATGAAACTGAAGTTTTTAAAGGGCAAGGAAAATGAAAATATATTCTAAAATAAATCAAATAATTATCATCTACTATAACTGTAAATTGTATTTCATTAAAACCCTCGGAACTGTGAATAAATCAAGAAAATCAATCGCTTAATTTAAGTTTCTGGCCACTATAATGGACGCTGCCATTGAACTTTAATCTATGACGTCACACCATCTATTCTGGTTTGTGTTATCAACATAGCTCAGTATAAGCAAATCATGATATTTGCTCTTGATAGCAAGTTCTTTTACATAGTTTTGATTTTCAACTAAATTTCATACCATCGTCAAACAGAGCATGTCTTTTGAAATCTTAAAGTGGAGTTAAGTGTCGGAGGAATCTCCTCGTACTTGTGAACATTATCAACAGATGCTAAGTACTTATCGTAGAAAATGTGTGCCGTCGTTATTTCGACATAGTTTATTCTACTCAAGAGAATGTATTTTAAACATCCCGATTACAATAATAATAACTCGACTTGGAGTAAAAACTTTGAACATGACTTCTGTTAGTTTTGTAATAAAAATGCATGTATTTATTCTTTAGATGAACGTGTGAACCTAAACATTTATTTATCAATTTTGTTCAGTAGATTACCTGAGTTAGATCGGTGTTTTATTCAGATCACTGTGTACATTGTATATGTAAAATAAACCGGAATAGATGGTGTGACGTAAAAATTATGTTTTTTGGTTTTTGATTCAAAAGAGTTTTACATCGTGTAATCCTCCAGTAAATACGATTTCACTAACTCTAATCGTGCATTAAAGTTTAATTATGTAGTTTATTTTCAAAACAGCTTGACTTCTTGTGATAATTTAAACCTTTTTATATTGTAAAAAAATGAGTTTTTATTTCCTTTCTCTTTAAAAATTCATTGATCGATATTTTTATACAATGAGCGGGTAATAAACAGGCACAAGGTTCTGTATTATTTACCGTTTGTAACGAAATTCTTTGGCTCAATCAGTAAAACACCAGGGTTTTTTAAATTTTAAAACTTTATATAAAACAAAAATATGTATATATATACAAATTAAATTTAAATAAGAGAGAGTTCATGCTGCCTAGGTCCAGGTATCGATATTCTAGGTGGAATCCGCCCACAGTAACTCTCGATATCCTCAGTACTAACTAAGTGGCTCTATATCTGCATTTGTAATATACGCTGTTGCCCCGACCATTGTACTGCCCAAATGTCACAACGTCTATGAAAAACCATGCTTCAGTCGACTCGCCCACACGTTAGTCCTCGGGAAGTTCTCCACGACCGTCGACAAAACTCTATCACCACATAAAGCTCGACTGGGAAAAACCTGGGGCCTGTTTCTCAAAAAGGCGTAAATCTGGGCCTAAGTTAGTCTGACTAACGAAGTTACGCCAATATTTAGTCGGGTCTAAGTTGCGTTTCTGAAAGAGGCGTAAGTTAGGGTTTAAATGTCGAAGAACTTAGACATCTCCGCTGAGTACTAAGCATGCGCATATCGTATTTTGTTTTGCTTTGAGGCTATGATTATATGTGGTGGATCAATTTTCAAATTGATATGTATAGTACATGTACCCGAAAGTACGCACGTTATTCTATACCACTGTGCATAGTTCAAGTCGTTCATAACAGTGTATATTTGTGAAAGTAGAACAAATGCCTACACACTTCTTAACATAATGAAATTTTAGAGAAAAACAGTTGATATGAAAAAGGCATATATAAGAGGTTTCAGAAATCAAATATATGACAATTCAATGCATTGTAGATGATGTTGAGGCACAATCGTACATATTAATTGAACGAAACATTACATAGATATTAACTCCAATGTTCGTGTAAACTTCAAATATTTGTAGAATACAGGGACAGGGTACAGTAAACATGCCTGCATATATCTGCAGAATGATAAGCATGCTTCATATAGATATATGTAGACACTTTCAGATGCTGGGATAAGGCTTGATTCTTTTTTACCATATCACTATATTATTTGTCGAAAATAATATGACCATGGGTTATACACAGCAACCAACTGAAATCGAAAATATCTACTGCATAACTAACATAGCATGAACCTTGTCCATGTCTACAGATGGAAGAAAAGTTCCATCCTCTGTTCCAATATTGAAAGAATGTAGACATTGACATGGAAACGATTCTTGGTTTTCTGCGATTCAAATGATAATAGTTTTGAAAGATATTGTCAACAATTTATAACAAGACAGAAATTATCAACATTTGTGGCCGGGGTCTCCCCAACTCCCTTTCCTGTTTTTGGTTTAATCGATTGATTGTTTTTTTTTTCGGGGGGGGGGGGGGGGGGGGGATGGGGGGGGTTGAAAGTAATATATACTGTATACAGGGAATCATTCGCCCCCGTTTAATTTTCAATCATTTCACCCTCGTTTTCAGCGGGTGAATTTAAGACTTGTTGATTTTCACTGTCTAATATTAAGTAACTTAAGTAACAACTTTGACTGGGCAAATTCATGACAGAACGAAACTGTTTGCAAGTGTAGAAGGGTGGAAATTACACGGGACAAAAATAACCATGTATACAGTATATTGATTAAAAAAAGTATATGACAAATGCACGCTAGTTAAATTTGTAAATAATGCAAACTGTTGAAAACTACGCTTTTGTATTGCAATTCGACAACTTCGAAATAAAAAAAATAAACACCCCTTGATATACAGCACATATGCATATGCACGAAGATCAACGATAGTACATGTAAACCATACCTATTTAAAATGAATTACAATCGATGTTTAATATGAAGGCAATTGATCACTTAATCGTAGAATTAATTAGATTAATGAATTTGAGCTCCGAAAATTTAAGGTGTGCATATGAAATTAGAATCTTCAAGAACCTTGACAAACGCTTGTCGATAGATCTAGAATTGATACACACTCTGCACGCTTCTAAAACATATTTTTAAGTAATATTTTAACAAAAATTGATTGTACATGTATCTACATCATGTAAATGCGAGGTCATAAACATTCAAAATACATGTAGCTTTCATACGGTTTTGTAAAGATACTAGGAGTAAAAAAATGAAAATGAGAATGTATACGTGTTGTAAAGTTGTAAGTAATATACATGTAGGTAAAGAATATACAACAACACACAAGGACAAATTACAACTGTAAACGTTTTGAGTTGCTCCTATTCAAAGGAGTATTCTCAATATTTTGAAATCAGTTTCGTTTTATAGGTTCAAATTTGATTAGAAACATTAAATTCTAGTCTATGCTTACCGAGTATTGATTTAAATATCAATAATCTATTCGTACTTATGTATACATCTATCTTGTTGGGGAATACATGTTTAATTTAGAATTATAGAATCTTTTTAATCATTGTGTTTATATCATTTATCGGGGTATACCCATCTTTAATTCTTCATACTTAAAGTAGATTTCATAAATGAGTAGTAATGTATATTATATGCGTTTAATAAGGTAAGCCCATATATTATCAAATTGATTTAATCTTAATTTATTTAGAAATAGGAACAGTTATCGAACAATAGATATCTTTTAAAGTTATATTTACATGTACAAATATTTCAATAAATGTAAATGTTTACCTTAATAACACGTAAAACAAACCAAAAATTAAAATTCTGTGTTTATTTTGCCTTTTAAACAAAACACTCGCCATTTTTGTGCACAGACTAAGGACTTACGCCTACCCATTAGCAGGCGTAGATTTAAACCCAAATTTAGTCCCGACTAAGTTTCCGCCTTTTTGTGAAACGCAACTTAGTCTGGTTTTGAGGTTTAGTCCCTACTTTAGTCCGGACTAAGCTTACGCCTGGACGTAGGCCTTTTTGAGAAACGGGCCCCTGGAGAGAACTTTCAACAAATTTGTCGACAAAATATGATTAAAAGTGCTACCAAAAGGCTGTCGTAAAAAAGTCCCAAACGTTTAAGCAAATTACAAACAGTACAACTTTAAGGAATGAGTCTTCTCGTTATCAAACATACTTCTTATAATAAGAAATTCGTGAAATTTTGACACAGTCAAACGGATCATATTACCAAATTATTCTATCAGTTTAATTAATTAAATTTAATTTAACCTTTTTGTCTTCGCATAAAGGTCAGGTCAAGGTCACTACCTTTTTCCTCAAGGATGATAAAAATAAGTGTAGCTCTTTATAGTTCTGTAGATATTTGTTTAAGATTTGAAGATTCTATTCTTCAATGAAATGATAGAATATCAGAATGTCTATCAGCCTATAATACTAAATTAGAATTAATATTTATATTAAAATTTCTTTAATTTTGATTATTTTTTTATGCGTCCAATAATCAAATATTTCTGATTTTTATGTATTATGAAGACATTATATAAAGATATGAATTGACAGAAAAGTTAATATATTGACCATTTCGTAAGAGAAAAGAACTGATTTTAGTGATTTTTTAATAAAAATTAATGTATAGAATGGGTGCTTTAAAAAGCTTATAAAAATGTAATTTGATAGGCAAATAATATTTTAAAAACATATGCTGAAACCCAAGTATCAAATCATTAGTTCACATTAGTAAAAAAAATCCAACATTAATGTTAATGTTTTTAAAAAGCTTAAACAATCTCATTATTCTGCAGCAATTCTGAATTGCGAAATACGTGGTATTTTCCTACGCCAATATATCGACAAAAATATAGCCCTTGTTAGATTTTAAACATTGATTAATTTTTCTTTGCCAAGTTGTAAGATAGTAAAAAAGAAAGAAAAATATACTATTTAAATTTCTTGTCATATTGATTTAATGAACATTAATCAAATTAACGTTTGACAAGTCGAAAACCTGAAAGGACTTCTTCCTTAATAAACAAGCATTCTGAGAGTATTGCATAAGCAATACACGTCCCCTACCAGTTTGTGGAAATTGTGAAAACAATGCACTGTTATGCAGAATATCGAACCCGAACATTAAAAAATTAGAATATAAAAAATTAATTTTCTCGAAAATATGTCAACCAGATGCTACAAATGTGTAAACTTGATCTGTAGTTAGACATTTTGAAGCGGTTCAGCAAATTTCATATTATTCCTCAAACGCATAAAGAAAAAAAGTGTGGAAAACTGAAGTGGGACAAACAGACGGACAGACAGACGGACGGACGGACGGACTGATGGACGCAGAGGAAAGCTGTAGTCCCCTCCGGTGAAAACCGGTAGGGGACTAATAACACCAGTTCATACGCTAAAAAAATGGATAATCACAGATTACAAAGCTCACCGAGACGAGGCATAATCTTAATCATATGATATGAAAATCATAGTTATTGATCTTGGATATTTATAAATACTGTTGTGTGGTTTTACACAATATCGTATATCATATGTTAAAAATTATTTGATAATCAAATATTAATATCATTACATAAAATCATGGAGTACCATATCATTCAAATCACATCACATAATACATCACAATTATGTAATATATGATATATAATTGTACGATGTAACATTGATATCATTGTATAAGTTAAGATATTGTATCATATGATATTTTTTTGTATAAAAATGTATCACATTTGAAACATAATATTATACTGTATATGAAACAACGTAATTTAATACATGTTTGTATCATAGCATATGATAATGTGCTATGATACATTATCATATGATATAAAATAATGTAAAAAACAAGTAAACAATATCATATCATATTATACAGTATCATATAATATGATACATTATACTAACGTTAACATTATCATATTATACAAATTTATGTTATACAATTATATATCTTTAATTGCAATATTATATCTTACCATATTGTAGCATATGATACATTATATGTAACACAATATCGTTTCATATGATACAATATTATAAATATGTATCATGTGCTACAACATTATATTATATAATGCAATATAGTATGATACAATATCGTATACCATTGTCTATATAACAATATCATATGATACATTGTAAATTATCATATCATAAAATACAAAAAGTTTTAACAATAGGAAATTGTATCATATATATGTAATTGTTTTTACAATGTTATATTATTACTTATTAGGTTTACAAAAATTGATGGGGTCGGTTACCGACCCCACACATTCTGTAAACAGTCAGTAACAAACCTTATAAGTGTTTTGTTCTGTCGAGGACCTTAAGTTTGATAGGTAAACCAACAAAATATAATATATCTATACTACTATATTAAAATAATAGACTGGAATTTTTGGTCTTTAATACCGAGAAATTGGAAGAATACTGTCTTTTGTTTTATATATTTTAAACATCAATGGTACTTGAAGATGACCAATTTGTTTTTATTTTTTCTCCGTTAAGCTTCGCTAATTAATAATCAACGAAAATTCCTCCAAAAATCCCGGAAATAACCTGGATTTTTTGGATTTTTGCGCAATACATTAAAGCTAACGGGATCTTTAGTTTATGTTTCCACAATATCACATCTGCATGATTAAACTCAGAAATGATAATACAAATACGGGTAAATTTTGATTGGACTTTTGCTATTTATCCTGTTCATATATATTAATGATTTTTTATGAGAGAAAGTATAAAATAACAAATATACATTTCAATAAGTACTTACATTTGTCTTCTTGATGACAAAAAAATTGATTACGTGCAAAAAAAGTTACATTATATTTGTTAGGAGAGTGAAGATAAAATAAGTCTTATCGTAAAAATGAATAACGTCCTACGGACCCAGTTTTACAAAGAAACTACGTGTACGTTGGTGGAAATGTGTTGAATTCTTCCATTCTTTGAATTAAAATTTTTAGTTGAAAGGTATTTGCAGTCTCAAAAAGGTTTGTTGTGATGAATTTGACTGTTTTTTAAAGGCAACTTCATTAACATTCTCCAAAATCGTTCCGGAGCGATTCTGCAATTTTCTGCTACATTACTGGTATGTGAGAGGCATTCTGACTGTTGTGAGGGCCTTTCCCAAGACACAGTTAGAGTTTTCAAACTACAGAAAGTGTAGTGAAATTAATAGCATTATTGTAAGCTTATAGCTTTGTTATGTAAATGTCAATAATAAGGTGTGTCGATGTACCTATTTCGGAAATGTCCGATATGCAATGTCAACCCGTGCACGCACGGGTCAAAGTCTAGTAACAATTAAATTCATAGCTTATTTCTTTATTTTTTAAACTTCCTTGTCAGTCGTCTGTGCAAATCTGGATGCCAATGTAGGATCGTTTGATTACGTCACAGACAAAGAGGGGTGGGGGTCACTCTTAATATTTTGAGGCTTAAAAATTAAAGGTATGGTTGAAACTTCAGTTCAAATAACGTTACGTCCGCCATGTTGCCGTATAAATTTTGACGCTTGTCGTGTAAAGAAATTTATAAGGCATTTTATTCCGAGGCAAAACAATATATGATATAAAATTGTATAATTTAATACTTAAGTCTATAATATGATAAAATTTATATTATGAAATGTATTATAAAAACCATGCTATATCATTTAATAAAAAACACATCTAACAAGCAAGTTTGAGTAAGGTAGGATTTTTTTTTAGCATCCTTGGTAATAGAGATCAGGCTCTGTATCTGAAACTACCTCTGAGATTTATTCATATTATTGTTAAATAAACCATGAAAGTTTAACTAGTGCGATTATCTATTAGAAAATAAACCAGTCCTCCTCAAGCTTAAAAAACATATGGCTCTGACTCAGCATCCTTGCCCGTGTAGTGCATCAGAATCACAAGATGCATCATCTATTTAAATTTGATATAAATTGAATCTAGAATAACTTAGAGGATTTGTCTATCAAACTGAAAGGGCACCTTGACTAAAAACTTTGACCAACTCAAAAACCTTAATATCATCCGGTATCCAAAAAATATGTCTCCGATTCCGTATTCAAGCCTATCAAGTGCATACATGTAAGTATCATAAGAAGCACCATCAATGCAGGTCTAGTGAAGTTAGGGCCAGTAATAACTATGATATAATCATCAGAGTACAGGGCACCTGCTTCAAAAACTTTAACCAGCATTGAAAATAAACCTTAACCTCATTCATCATCCAAAACCTATGGCTCAGATTCAGCATTCAAGCCTGTCAAGTGCATTAGTATCATAAGATGCCCCATCCATGCAAGTTTGGTGAAGTAAAGGCTAGTATTAACTTAGAAATTGCTATCAAAGGACACCTGCAGTAAAAACTTACACTGCTCCAAAAACCTTAACCACCTCTAGTATCTGAAAGTCATGGCCCATTCACTGTCAAGTCCATAAGTAGGTCAAGATACAATGATCCATGCAAGTTTAGAGCAGATAGGGCAGGTAATATCTTACATGCATGACCTTTAGCAGGTCCGGACGCCAACACCGATGCCGATGGTATAGTATTAGCTACTCCAGACTTTGTCTCGGTGAGCTAAAAATGAAACCATGCATATTAACATGTACCAAGTAAACATTATTACTTATACTTTAACTGAAGAGAAATACACGCTGCAAACTTTAAAGTATGCAATTTGAACACGTTGACAAATAGAAATAATACAGTAGTTTAAAGTAAACGTCATAGCTGAACATCATTTCGAGTATAAAAAAATGAATAAGATAACCAGGAGATTCAGTTTAACTTAACAGTTAAAACACACTCCTCCAGTGAGCCACACCAGCGGCGTTTTCAGCGAGTGCTCGTTCTGTTGAACATGCCTCTGCAACACAAATTTTGGCAAGCGCTCGCTAGCACCCGCTCTGCCGATGTAATTACTGCATGTGGCATGTGTACATGCATATAGTGTGCACAAACGATACACCCTTGGTGTGACTTATTAAATTACCGTCATTTATGATAAACTGTACATTTATTAGTATCTAGTTTACGCTTTATTATAAACTGGTTCGCGGTTTATAAAGCGTAAACTGCCCCAAAGCACTTTATATCGTATAACACAAATACATATTGAATTCATTCCTTAAATATATATAATTATTGAATCATTAAAAAAAAAGTTTTAATAAAATAACCGGATGAACACATTCACGTAGTTTTGAATCCGGTTCAATAAAAATATTAATTGAAATTTATGAAAGCAATTTATTGGAGCGGCGTTGATTACGGCTATCTGTGTTCAATAAAAGAAAAATGTGGTATATCTATAGATACCTGTTTTGCATAGTTTGTGTTGGCAATTTTAAAAACCACCTGGATCTCGCCACCCTTTCCCCATTTCCTTGGAAATTTAAATGGAAATGCACTAGTTAACCATTTTATACATTAATTTTTTTTATTTCAAATCGTGTCTAGGTCCCTTTAAAGTAAAATTAAATTTAAACCGTTTGCAGGGTCAAAACAGCAAATACTTGTTTATAACTTGGATGATAAAATAGAGACATTTCCCTAACAGTTATTTTAAGGTTCTGAGTTTAACTTACACTAGACTTTGACCCGTGCGTGCATTCTCCTAACAAATATAATGTATCTTTTTTTAATGTAATCAAATGTTTTTGTCATCACGAAGACAAAAGTAAGTACTTAGTTGAAATGTATAGTTTTTTTTATACTTTCTCTCATAAGAAATCATTAATATATATAAACAGAATATATAGCAAAAGTCCAATAAAAAATTATCCGTATTTGTATTATCATTTCTGAGTTTATTCATGCAGACGTGATATTGTGGAAACATAAACTAAAGATCCCGTTAGCGTGAATGTATTGCGCAAGCGCAAGATTGTAAAATCCAAAACATCCAGGTGATTTCCGGGATTTTTTGAGAAATTTCGTTGATTATTAATTAGCGAAGCTTAACTGAGAAAAAATAAAAACAAATTGGTAATCTTCAAGTATCAATGATGTTTAAAACATATAAAACAAAAGACAGTATTCGTCCGATTTTTCGGTATTAAAGACCAAAAATTTGAGTCTATTATTTTAATATAGTAGTATAGATATACATTAAACAGGCGTTATTATAGCAGCACATGTTATTTTTTTCAGTATTACGCTTTGAAAATGCAGTTCTTGATCAATGGAGAGAGGACGACACCTTCTTCATTTCAACCAGAGCATGTAAAGAAGTCGAGAGCAAATTAGAAAACCAAAATCTGGTGGTTGTGACAGGACACTCCGGATCCGGAAAATCTGCTATTATTCAACATATTGCACTCAAGTACAAGGATCAGGGCTGGATTGTGAAATCATTTAAAGATGTGAGGGAAATGATAAAATACATTTTAGAACCAAAATGTTATTTGAACTCAACTATATTAGTACTTAACGATCCTATTGGAAAAGATACATTCGATAAGTCATCCTATCTTTTTTGGGAAGAACCTGAACAAGCGATATCAACCTTTTTAAAAAAGGGAAAAATGCTTATTTCCTGTAGGAATTATATTCTTTTTGATGATAAAGTGAAAGGAGTTTTACAGGAAAAAACAAATATTGTAGACATCGATAATTGCAGGTATAAATTAACCAATGAAGAAAAACGAAGCATTTGGAACAAATATATGTCAAATGACAAATTATCCAAGGAGGATTTTACTGAAATTCTAAATATTGAAGCGTATTTTCCGTTATTGTGTAAACTATTTTCTTCTGACATAAAATATCAAAGTGACGGATATAGATTTTTTAAAGAGCCCAAAAAGGTCGTTGAAGAGCAAATAAGATGTTTTAGAAAGGAGGACAAAGGGAAGTACTGCGCCCTTGTTCTTCTTGTTCTTTTTAATAATAACTTCTGCTGTGATGATGCAGTGAGGAATAAACGCTCAAGATCCAAATTTAAACGTGCTTTGACCATTTGTGGATTGCCGCATGATACCCCACCTTATGATATTGGTGACAATCTTGACCTTCTGAAGGGATTTTTTGTCAAAAAAATTGGCGACGCTTATGAATTTTATCACGATTTCGTAATGGAGATGACAAGTTTTATTTTTAGAAAGGATCATCCAGCAGAATTGATACAATATGCCGATATCAGGTTCCTTCTTGGACGTGTAACCTTAGACAATGGGATTGAACAGAATCGACCGTTTACCATATATTTAAGTGATATAAGGAATATAGACATACTTGGAGAGAGGTTTTTTAAGGCCCTTCTCGAAGAATGTTATATAGAGGTTATACTTCATCCTGCTTTAGGGGATAACAGATTAATAGACGTACTACAAAAAAAATTTGAAAGACACCCAAAGAAGCTACAAGAGTTACTTCTAACCAAAAAGAGTATGTATGACGATCATAAACAGTATTGGCCGATTACAGATGACACAATGTCGAAACTTGCCTTCGTGGCTTTGGAAAATGAATTTTCGCCTCTCTGTGCACTGGTGGCATTTTGTCATTCTGAATTATCAGACTATTGTTTAAAAACTCTATACCAATCAAAACCTGATTTGGTCGGAAAGGAGCAGCCGTTAACATGTGCAAGAAAAATGGCGCTAGTCCCCTCTACAAAGCTGGCCAAAATGGCCATATTAGCGCGGTTAAACTTTTACTGAGTAATAAAGCAGATGTCAATTTATGTAAAGAAGACAAAACTAGTCCTCTCGTTATAGCTTGTGAGAACGGACATGAGGAAACTGTACGAACTTTGCTAAAACACGGTGCTGACCTTAATTTATGTACCAGTTCTGGAGCAAGTCCTCTATTTATAGCATGTCAAAAAGGATATAACATTTCTGCACAACTTTTAATAGACAAAGGAGCAGCCGTTAACATGTGCAAGAAAAATGGAGATAGTCCCCTTTACATAGCTTGCCAAAATGACCATATTAGCACGGTTAAACTTTTGCTGAGTAATAAAGCAGATGCGAATTTAGGTAGAAAAAACAAAACCAGTCCTCTGTTTTTTGCATGCCAAAATGAAAACGAAAACTTGGTACAACTTTTACTTAATAACGAAGCAGACATTAATATCTGTGACGAAAATGGAGCCAGTCCTCTTTTCATAGCTTGCCAGAAAGGATATAATAATATTGTACAGCTTCTACTGACCACCGGCGCAAATATCAATTTATGTACATTAGAGGGATTTAGTCCTCTCGTTATAGCTTGTGAGAACGGACATGAGGAAACTGTACGAACGTTGCTAAAACACGGTGCTAAGGTTAATTTGTGTACCAGTTCTAGAATCAGTCCTCTATTTATAGCATGTCAAAAAGGATATGACATTTCTGCACAACTTTTAATAGACGAAGGAGCAGTCGTTAACATGTGCATGCATAATGGCGCTAGTCCCCTCTACGTAGCTTGCGAAAACAACCATATTAGCACGGTTAAACTTTTGCTGAGTAATAAAGCAGATGCGAATTTAGGTAGAAAAGACAAAATCAGTCCTCTGTTTTTTGCATGCCAAAATGAAAACGAAAACTTGGTACAACTTTTACTTGATAACGGAGCAGACATTAATATCTGTGACGAAGATGGAGGCAGTCCTCTTTTAATGGCTTGCCAGAAAGGATATAATAATATTGTACAGCTTCTACTGACCACCGGCGCAAATATCAATTTATGTACATTTGAGGGTTTTAGTCCTCTCGTTATAGCTTGTGAGAACGGACATGAGGCAACTGTACGAACTTTGCTAAAACACGGTGCTAAGGTTAATTTGTGTACCAGTTCTAGAATCAGTCCTCTATTTATAGCATGTCAAAAAGGATATAACATTTCTGCACAACTTTTAATAGACGAAGGAGCAGTCGTTAACATGTGCATGTATAATGGCGCTAGTCCCCTCTTCGTAGCTTGCGAAAACAACCATATTAGCACGGTTAAACTTTTGCTGAGTAATAAAGCAGATGCGAATTTAGGTAGAAAAGACAAAATCAGTCCTCTGTTTTTTGCATGCCAAAATGAAAACGAAAACTTGGTACAACTTTTACTTGATAACGGAGCAGACATTAATATCTGTGACAAAGATGGAGCCAGTCCTCTTTTAATGGCTTGCCATAAAGGATATAATAATATTGTACAGCTTCTACTGACCACCGGCGCAAATATCAATTTATGTACATTTAATTTAGGCTTTAGTCCTCTCGTTATGGCTTGTGAGAACGGACATGAGGAAACGGTACGAACTTTGCTAAAACACGGTGCTAAGGTTAATTTGTGTACCAGTTCTAGAATCAGTCCTCTATTTATAGCATGTCAAAAAGGATATAACATTTCTGCACAACTTTTAATAGACGGAGGAGCAGTCGTTAACATGTGCATGTATAATGGAGTTAGTCCCCTCTACATAGCTTGCGAAAACAACCATATTAGCACGGTTAAACTTTTACTGAGTAATAAAGCAGATGTCAATTTATGTAGAAAAGACAAAACCAGTCCTCTGTTTATAGCATGCAAAAAAGGAAACGAAAACTTGGTACAACCTTTGCTTGATAACGGAGCAGACTTTAATATCTGTGACAAAGATGGATTCAGTCCTCTTTTAATAGCTTGCCAGAAAGGATATAATAAAATTGTACAGCTTCTACTGACCACCGGTGCAAATATAGATTCATGTACATTAAAGGGTTTTAGTCCTCTCATTATAGCTTGTGTGAACGGACATGAGGAAACTGTACGAACTTTGCTAAAACACGGTGCTGAGGTTAATTTATGTACCAGTTCTGGAGCCAGTCCTCTATTTATAGCATCTCTAAAAGGATTTGATAGTTCTGTACAACTTTTATTAGACAAAGGAGCAGCCGTTAACATATGCATGATAAATGGCGCTAGTCCCCTCTACGTAGCTTGCCAAAATGACCATATTAGCACGGTTAAACGTTTACTGAATAATGAAGCAGATGTCAATTTATGTAGAAAAAACAAAACCAGTCCACTCTTTATAGCATGCCTAAATGGAAACGAAAACTTGGTACAACGTTTACTTGATAACGGAGCAGACATTAATATCTGTGAAGAAGGTGGAGCCAGTCCTCTTTTAGTAGCTTGCGAGAAAGGATATATTAAAATTGTACAGCTTCTACTGACCAACGGCGCAAATATCAATTTATGCACACTTGAGGGTTTTAGCCCTCTTTTTGCAGCTTGTCAGAATGGACATGAGGAAACTGTACGAACTTTGCTCGAAAACGGAGCCAATATTAATATACAAACAATAAAAGGAACTGCTGAAGATATTGCACTTCAATACGGACATGAAATCATTGTTCAAGTGTTAAAAGGAACAACATTGCAAAAATAATAATTTATTGCAAAGAAAACGAAGACTATCTCAATCCCAGAGTATGCTAAAATCGATGAAAACAACATTTATAACTTCAAACATATGTTTGATTGGAAATACGTTCACGAAAAAGTTTTTTTCAAACAGTGGAAAAAAAATCAAATGAAATTTGTTAAGCATTGCTTTCTTCCTCAAAATGTGAAGAACGAGAAATTATTTTTTTTATTTGAAGCAGCGTTCATGTACAGCACTGGTATTAAGATTTTTTACAAATGAAATATGATGCTTATGCTTATAAGAATACTTTTTTATGTTCATAAATGCGTATTGGCAGGGATCTATACCACGTGACAAAAAAGTATTCATATAGAAAGGTTAATTTGGTGGGATGTTAAATACTATATACGATGGTTGTTTAAAAAAGATTCTGGACAATCGCAGTTTTTTTTTTGGTGTCAATTTAAATGGGTTCATATATTTACATATTTCATACCTATATGTTGTCATAAACTTCTGAATTAAACTGTATTAATTTTGAATTTTCTTTTTAAATTTAACTTAATTTTTACTGTATCAAAAGGTAGCGGGAATAACGCAGCGCACTGCCCTACGAAAGCCGAGAAGGATCATTCGAGATTCGAGATTCGAAATATGAGATTCGAAATACGAGATTCGAGATTCGAAATTCGAGATTCAATATCTAAATCAACCAATCAAATCAAGGATCTGAAAATATGTATCCTAGCGACATCAAACTGTTCTAAATAAAAATCATAAGTACATGCTCTTATATACAAATAAATGCTATGTTCACTTCTCCCTACCTAACTAAATCATTATTTGTATTTACTTTTACACAGAATATCTAAGTAGACTAGTAATAATGCAGTGTGCTTCGCGGATCTAAGTGATTTTGTTTGCCCTGGTGCATTTCCACCTGATGCGTTTGAACCCTAAGGTATTTCACCACCAGTAATAGTTTAAAACCCGGGTTTATTCACCCCTTTACTATGTAAATTTAATAAGCTCCAATTTTCCCGAGGAGGGGGTCCAGATCCCCTGACCCCCTCCTTTCTAGATCCCCGCATGAAGATTAGTACATGTATCACCAGAACACCAAATAAAGAAACTGTGAGTGGTGTGTGGAATGCATAAAAGATGGCGGCAAATTATCTCAAATAATCGGTACAAAAACCCACAAATAGGCTGTTATTTGTTACATATCCTGCAAAAACATTGATAAAAAATGTTATCGTCCCATAACATAGCCGATTAAGTTAATGTGTACATATGGTCAACGTACATGTAATTCTAATATACAAGAAGGCGGACGTATCAGGCGGGGATCCAGAAAATTAAATTTCAAAAATGATCGGTTGAATTACATTAAATGCTTTGAAAATTGTTTTAAACTATCGCACGGGTCAAAATGCGTGATAGAAGCTATGTACAGTGTAATTGGAAACTTTCATTTTATGTAGTATTACCTATTATAACAAATGAGAGTATAGCACAACTGCCACAAGCAATACATGTCTTTTACCGGCACCACCTCCCTCCCCATAAAAAAAATGAATCAATTGTCGTTTTATTTGCTAAAATGTGTGTGGTTCAAGATTTTTCTAAAGGACATACCCGATTAGAATTGAAAAAGAGTCGTACGTTTAAAACTAATTTTGTCAAAATTTTTAGATTCATTTGGTTATATTTTGGTCCATTTGGGTAAATATATGCATCAGCGCAGCTCTAATTTATATATAATCAGGCCATAAATTCAAAATATTTTCAAAAATTAATAGCTTTAAATCCAGTGGATGAAAGAAAAGGAAAGAAAGTCGAACTCGATGAGTGCTAATACCTGTGTTGAATGAATGGTACAGTAGGATATGCGCAAAAAAGTCCCGTCTACTCTTTCCTACCCTATAATTATTGGAATATTAAATCCGATTATTAGAGTCAAATTAAAAATCAAGTACGGATATGTACCTGTTTATCAAAAGTAAAACTACTCATAATTTATCTACAGTGCATCGTTATGGAGCTACACAGAAAGTTTTATATTAATTTGCCGAGCCAAATAAAAAAAACCCTGGAAAACGAAGAGAAAACAAAGTGGGGACAGAACAACTGACAAATTAATTAGGACTATATAGCCCCCCCCCCCCCCTTGAAATGTATATACTGAAAACAGATTATTGGCGTACAACATCCACACACAATTTAAAGAAAATGTCATGTTTTTTTTTATCATTTTCGCTAGCTAATGTAAGACATCACAAATACCCCAAACCCCCTCACGGAAAAGGAAATGCTAGGTGATGAGAGAGAGAGAGAGAGAGAGAGAGAGAGAGAGAGAGAGTCGATGTCAATCACAGGTGCGCTAACACCGTTAAAATTAAAGCTTGCTAGTTGGTCTGCCCTACCCTAGCTACCTCCTCTCTTTTCTCGTTTTAGAGGCTTAATTATTGTCTATATATGCTTGTAACAAATCAAATCAATTTCAAATTCTAAATCAAACTGAATTTGACTCTACAAAACTCTCTCTGTGTCTGTCTGCCTCTCCCTTTCTCTTTCTCTCTCTCTCTCTCTCTCTCTCTCTCTCTCTCTCTCTCTCTCTCTCTCTCTCTCTCATATCGACAATGGCATTGCCATACCCTACAATACACTATTCTTATCTGGATTTTTGTCTTTGAGGTTGTAAATCATTATATCTTCAATGATTTAAAACTTTATCATAACCTATATTTTGACATGTCGATTATTTCATTGAGTTTCGTTTCATAGCTAAAACATTTAGATTAAACAGATCTTTCTTCGCGAGCCGATTTTTACACAGTTGGGGCGAATACACTTCGGGTTAAAATTGTTCGGGGGGAAATACATACAGGGCAAACAAAACCACTTAGATTCGCAAAGCCAACAGTGTTATTTCTAATTTAATTGTTTATACTGTGTGGGGTTAATTCATCAATGTTGATTTAAACATTTTATAACCACTATATAAGAGCTATTAAGACATTTATTTGTAGGAAAGAGCATGTACAAATGATCTTTATTTAGAACAGTTTGATGTTGCTAGGATACAGGTTTCAGATCCATGATTTGATTGGTTAATTTAGATATTGAATCTCGAATTTCGAATCTCGAATCTCGTATTTCGAATCTCGTATTTCGAATCTCGAATCTCGAATGGTCCTTCTCGGCTTTCGTACTGCCCAGTGTACGAATCGTCTAAACATCGTACATGTAATTGAGTTCTTTAAAAGGAATATGTAATGTTTTTTTCAGCATGTACGCTCATAATAATCTTCGATAATAATAATCTGTAGCTAAAATGTCGTAATTCTGATAAGTCATTTGAAGCCATTTTAAACGAGCAGAATCTGATGATATTTAAAAAATGTACGGCAAGAACATGTCTATAAAAACGAAGCGAAAGCGAAGTGTGCTGACGGCTCGGAACAGCGCGGCCTCATAGAATTACAAATGACGGAGGTAAAAGGAAAACACCATAGGATAATATTTCGAGATCACCTATCTACAAGTGACAGAGACGATTTCCTTATGGAGTGTGCGGTTGCACCCTTTGGCCAAATGGTGAATAATACGACAAATTACTCTCAGGTAAAACAAGGACTATGACGTTATTGATAAAAATCATATTCTTCTCTTATCTAAAAGTTGATTCTCGATCATCCGGACTAAATTCTCTCTGAAAAAATTCATAAAACTGAACATTGACCGTCAACCTCCTCCAAACCCCTGGGAAAACTTCTGCATCTGAGCCGGTCAATGTATTCTATGCTTGTTTGGCTTAATCATTTCATCAAATGATTTTGTAAGTCATATCAAAATTTGACACAGCATTCCCACCCTCTATATCAAGAATACCAGAATATTGTTAAATTAAAATGCTTTCCCCGGTAGAGAATGAGACGGTGTTCCTTATTCTTAGAAGAAGAGTGAATGAATATGAAATTTTCATAACACAGCTTTTTAAACCTCTTGCACATACCTGAAACTGTCCAACAACAGAAAAACAGAAAGCTCTATCCAACTGGCTTTATTGTTCAATGATAAAATTACTGATACCGTCCATTCTTAAAACAAAGATGGCAATGTTTCAAGATGGATATTAGCTTCAAACTGTCCATTCTGCACTACTGTCCCAAGGGCCTCGATCACTTTTTTCTCTCACAGAATGGACGTTTTCGGCTTATATCCTTTACTTAGAACGTCGTTATAACTAAACGTCTGTATCGGTCATTCTGGGCCGTGTGGCCTTTATATATAGACAATGTATATACATGTATAATGATAACTCCAATCAAAAAATCTTTAAACATACATCTATACATTATTATAGTCTATATAAAAATGTTATAATACTTTACCGAAAATGGCGTCGATATTTAGAATGAAACACTATGCGTTCACGAACTTGTTAATCAACATTGCTTTATAATTTTTCTCGAAATACATCAGTGGTACAGGAGGAACAAATCAAAATTGTTTACAAATGTATACTTAGATACAAGGTCTAGTACAAAAAGTTTAAACACTTTAAGTAAAGCAAACTAATAAAGATAGCGCTTTCAATGGATAACTCCAAGACTCACTCGATTCCAGTTTGTGAGTACAATTCGTTGAATGTAAGGTTTGAAATAAAAAATTATTTGAACAAATAAGTTGCCAAAAATGGATAATTCCATTTGTAAATAAAAGTGCGAACTACATGCATATTGCTTTTGTTAATAAAATTATAAACTACTTTTGTACATTTTCATTCAACAAAATACAAATAAAAAGTAGAGGGGGCAACATCTACTTGTCACAACATTTCTCTTCAATGACACACATTTCAAAAATCTTTAATACTGGAAATAATGCCATTGTACTGCATTACACATGATTATTCTTAAAGTACTTAACTTTAGCTGAATCAATTTTTTTATTATACATGTAAAAGTAGCCGGCACTATATAATATTCCGTGCAAGCGCTGGAAATAACACATGTAAGTAATAAACAGCAATGTTAAAAAGTTCAGCGGGATATGAAGTTGGTTGGTACGTAATCAAATCTACCGAGAAGCCCTTCGGGCTTCAAAGGATTTTATTACGTGACAAACCAACTTCATATCCCAAAGAACTTTTTAAATTGCTGTTTATTTCTTAAAATTAAACCAGATTTTTTTTGTATATACTGAGTCCGAGGTTTATTTACTTTATTGCATTATCTTAACCTATTTTATAGATTTAAAATTTTAAAAAAAAAACCAACTTGCTGGATAGAAGCAGACAGGGATGTAAAACGTCTAAATTGAAATTGATTATACATGCATATAACCTATTTTTTCCTTTGCAGTCCAAAAATATTTCCGGGGGGGCATATTTTAGTAAATTTACTGTAAGAATTTATCAATGTGAATTTTCCAAAGGGGGCGCACTGACAGCTGACTGGTAATTTACCAACTTTTCGGGATTTATATGACTTCTGTAGTTTCTTCTTGCATCTGGAAATAATTTCATATTTTACAATATCTATTGTCAACAATTTGTCGCATATACATGTATAAGGATTTTTATTTCAAAACGTGGAAGGGGTCTATAGTGTGTCGTATCTATTTTTCAAATTTTTGTTCTTCAGATCAACTTTCACTATAATTTTTAACACTGCCCCAAATTAGAATTCCTAATAGCCTGTTAAAAAAAAAGGGGGGGGGGGGTCAACCTGTACCAACGTTCCCGTTTTACGCGTACTTCATTTATTTCTACATGTATAAACGTAGTGATAACACATTCAAGGTTTAATACTAATCTGTCAGTGATCTGTAAATGTTTGTAATAAATAAATGCAGGCGCATTTATATTCTTTGTATATTTAAAGCAAAGTTTTTAAATCCAAGCCATCTGCCCGACATATGATGAATTTTTCCTACGCTTTTTGCCATAACGTTAATTATATAGTCAACAAGTGTTCTTGATTACCCCTTTCTGGAAAGTTCTCTCCCTCAAAACTAAAAAAATTAAAAAACTCATTTTCTCTATTCAACTTGTGTATTTGAAACCAAAGTTGTCTAAATTTTTCTTCAAAATCTAACAATCAATGCTGATGATCTTTACTACTTTGATTATATCGATGATATCACCTTCTATGGAAAAAAAACAACTATACATTATGCTTATATATCAAGAGTCAGGGAAAATCACGATATGGAGAAATAGAACATAATGGCAAAATGCAAGGTCAATAACAAGGCCAAATGCAAGGTCAGGTACAAGAACATGTGGGTTGAACTACAAACTTCTTTTGTAACCGAGAATCTCGTAATTTCATCTACAAAATAATCAAAAGTGTTAATGTCAGGGATGATATAATTATTTATAATCAATTTGAAGAAGTCATCAATTTGCATTTTAAATAAAATAATTTTGACTTCATAAATCACCAATAAAATAAATACAACTGATGTCCAACTTCATCATGATATCACAATAACCAGATTGATTACTATATAACATTATTCGTGAATATGCATACGACAATAGGGAACTTCTATACTACTATATTAAAATAATAGACTCGAATTTTTGGTCTTTAATACCGAGAAATCGATAGAGTACTGTCTTTTGTTTTATATGTTTTAAACATTATTTGTACCTGAAGATTATCAATTTGTTTTTATTTTTTCTCAATCAAGCTTCCCTAATCATCTGGATTTTTTTGGATTTTACAATCTTGCGCATGCGCATTACATTCACGGGAGGCTCTTTAGTTTATGTTTCCACAATACCACATTTGCATGGATAAACCCAGAAACGATAAAACAAATATGTGTAAATTTTCATTGAAAAAATTTGCTACATTAAGGTTGAATGCTACACCAAAATTTTATTTTATGGATCGTTAGAGTATCGTTTCTGAAGCAAGATTGCGTTGTTCAAAGAAGGATATATGCCCTTAATTTTTTTATATGAATTTTTTGGTGTTTTTTTTCGAAAAAGTAGAAAATCTATTTTGGTTGCAAGTAACGCACTGTAGAGTTTAAAATTTGATGTGAATAAATGCATAGTATAAATATCTAATATACCATAACCAGTAATGTTAACAAGATGTTTCAAATTTGTTAATAAAAAAATATTAATGTAAATAAAAAGCATCTTTTGTTCATATTTTAAAAACCTATGGATAAAATATTTTAAAGAGACGTGGAATTTCTAACTCGAATTGCACATTTTTATCAACTTCGTCTCGAAAATATCCAATATCGAGCCAATCCTAGTAGGGATTTTGGAAAACTTGCTTACGCACGATGTCGGCCACCACCGCGTATTTGGAATGTTGAGTCGCGGTGTATTCTGAAACCACGGTATTTGGGTGGTTTTTGGGATAACCTGGCACGTTATAGACAGATCTGACGTCATTAAGGAGTCTGAAGGGCCAGAAGTCAGTCCGATTTGTCAGGTAAATTATGGTGTTGTTGACACGGTCAGATCGCAGCCTTTCCATCAACTCTTTGATCTCCCCTGAATCTGTATACATGTACACCATCAGAGGATTAAACATATACTTTAATACCGTTGCCCACTTTAAATATGTTTTTGTTGAGAAATGCATGTTTCTGGAGCCTTTCCGGAACGTTCCCAGATTCCAGTAGGCCGTTACTACAGTCAGGTTTGAGGGCAGGTGTCTGGATCGCTGCACTGCTGATTGGTTCCTGGAAGGATGGGTGAAGACATCGTCAACCGTATTTTCTACGTGTTTGTTATGCTTTGTGTTATAGAAGGAACTCTTTCTTGTAGAAATCGCAGTTTTCACTGGATGTAAATGGAAATCGCCCCATGCCTGTAAAAGGGTACAAGATACAATGTTATAACGATTAAATTTAAAAAAAACAATGTTGCAGTTAAATCATATCAGATTATCACGAATTAAATTTACAAGATTTCGCGTTCTGTCTATTTTCGCCAATTATATGAAACTTTTTAGGAAATACGAATGTCATATTACTAGTATACGCGCTATTAATGGTGTTTATACATAGGTGTCAACTTTTTTTCTTAAAATATTATAAGAAAGGGATGTGTTTTTATAGTGAAAATAAAATTATAGTTTGAGATGCGTGTGCAGTTAAACATGGTTATACAGGACCAACGTTGTCGTTTCTTCTAATATCCAAACCAAAGGTTGGAAACGAAAATTAAACCTTCCATTTCCAAGATCCTTTCATTTAAGATAATACAATGTAATCGCATGTACCTCATCCTTTATACCCTGTCACTGCAACTGCCAATACCTTTTTTTCGGTTATGCTATAAGACACGCCCATTTTGTGTCACTGTCACTCATGTTTTATAAAGTAATTGGGTTTTAGGGTTCGAAATTGATTCGTAATGTTATCACAGACAAAGACAGTTGAAAATGTGAAATAAGTACATATCTACAATTTTCACGGTAATTAAGAGGTACAATGTATTTTACAGCAGCATAGAGCAGACACCAGAACTTTGATAACTTACGTAATAGGCAGTACGTCCTAAGGACATCAGGCATAAAATTTTGAACAGTGGGGATCGCCTCTTTTCAATCCATCAACAGTGCAGCAGTCTCGTTTTATGCGAAACTATTTACGAGAAAATATACAAGTTACTTGAGTGGGCGACAGGTGAAACGAAGAATTATGTCTCAGGTTGAAAATTGACCAGGCGGTCAATTTTCAATGTTGAATTCTGAGACAAATGTGTTGAATAAAGACCCTAGTCCGTTGAAAATTGACTCTGGTCGTAGAATTTTGATCATGAAACCTGTTCTAAATTAAACAGCAAACAAACACATATGAAAGAATTGATATCATTAATATCTTTCAATTCAAAAAACAAAATTACAGTTTATTTATATTTGTTCTTTAGATTATTGTGTTTAAACATGAGCATCTTCAGTTCTAAATATCAAACACTCATGAAAACATAAAAAGGTTCACTGATTAGGGATCGGATTATCATATTAACCCTTTTGTACGTAACTATATATTTTTAAATACAGGTATATTATTAGTGTACAATCGCCAATTTTTGTGATATTTTTTTTTTTTTTAAATAGAGTATGCCTCGAGGTTGTATTGGACACCTCTATGTTGTGACGTACTTCCTATCGAAATCAACAATAAAATCAAGTATTATTGTATAAATAGTTTCTTTCCCAAAATTGTCATTCAGCAGCTTAGTGCAGTGGGTTAGAGGGTCCTCTACGGATCTGTAAGTTAAGCATTCGAATCCCGCTGGGAATTTTAAAATTTTACCTTTCCAAAAATTTCAAACGTATTTTGTAAAATTTGAAAAATCTAAACTGGTCGTGGAAGTATTTTAATTATAATGTACATTTTATCATCGACAGGTGTCCCATACCATCTTAATGTGAATAGTATATTTTTGTTGGATTAGAATGAAGCTTATAATGAATGCTCGTCATTTCAATCTTAAAATCTTAAAATTTCTCTTCGGAAAATATTTTTATTGGATCAAAACAGTGCAAACATTCAATAAGTTTGATTCAAATTTTCCAGAGAAGTGTTTCTCATTTCCTTCACAATACACGTTGTTTCTTGTTTTGGAAATATTTCCCCAATACGATATCTCCAGATAAAAAAGCTACATATATGAAGGAAGCAATGCATTCTTTGAATTTGAAGGGGTTTTTTTTGGTTTTTTTTGTTTTGTTTTTTTTTTTTGGGGGGGGGGGGGGGGTTTATCATGCTTCGATATTGCTCACTGTACGCGTAGCTCTTGTGAGTATGTACGATAGGTCTGATTTGCAGATGAACATCTGTATGCGTAGCTTCGAACATTACAATGAGCTAAAATACTTATGTTGACTAAAGTTACGTTTTGTAAGACTCGTTTTGTTTTTTTTTTAGAAAAGGTTAAAAAAACTAATTAGGAAAAAAATTGGACACAAATGTGTACAAAAAAAAGAAAGCCCATTAACTTGGGGATGTCATCTACTTGTTTTTATATAAACACCCCTGCGAATGTTATTGTCATTTAGATTTTAGAACACGTGGTTTTATTTGACCCTTTCTGTTTCGCAGTAAAAATCGTGCCTCGTGTTTATAGTCTATTTTGGAGAATCTAGGTACTTGTAGTCAAATATAAATTCTAGAGGTTTATAGATTTTAAACTTAATCTTCATTAATTGGTGGATAAAATGTGTTTTAGAAATAAACAAGACAATACAAAAAATAGTTTTTTTTCTGCTGTTGCGACAATTAACATGCGTTGTAGAGATCGCCTCTAAGAATTAATTTTCGATCCGCGCCTGACCTAGTAATAACATCAAAGTTTTTAGGCAAAACATTCACCCATTAATTTTTTAAAAACATGATATTGCACACCACAAGCATCAAACATGGCTATGATTTTATTAAGCAACCCAATGTTTATATTATCAACCACTCTACACGTGGTTGAACACGAACGATAACTCTGTTCTGAATATCATCGTTTAATTTAAAAAACCGCTAGATGGTGAAATAAGACATACATCTTAAAAGATGTTGATGTTTTAACATAAATCAAGATAGAATATGATATGAAAATCGACCAGTACTTACGTATTTTGAGAATATTATCCGAACACTTGTACTTGCGCTCGAAATTTCACAGGAACTGAACAAATCTCGGTGAAGTCTCGTGAACTTTTCATTCGAGCACCTCTGGATTTATTACATACTTAGCAACGGTAAAGAAAACATTCCGAACACATTCGCAGGGGTGTAAAAGGATTTGATATCAATTGCGTATAAGTATATTATATACAAAATTTCTAGTTCCACTTATCAATATAGATATTTAAATCCAAATACTTGTACTAGAACTCCGCTTTTAAATCTCATTAATCTAAAACCTATATAGTTGTTTTCAAAATAGCACTCATGTGCATATGACAGCTATGTAAAAGGATGTGCAAGCCCGCCGCAAGGTCGATTAAAAACTACAAAAAATTACAAAAAAATATTTGTTTTTCATCATTGAAAATTTTTGAATTGATGAGTTCCATTCATACAATGGTCATTATATTGAGTTAACTTACTAACTGATTGTATTTCGTACATAATAATCATTTCAATTTTGGAATGTGACCTTGGATATTGATTGTCAAAAAGTTCATTGAAAATCATGTTGCAAAAGGAATACAACTGTTTATACTTGTGCCAGTTTATTACCATAGCGTATTGAATTGTGAAGGAAGTTTTTTACATTCATTAATCAATTCATTTGATTAAAATCTTCGACTGTTCGCAGAGCTACCTCTTCTACATGTATTTGTTAATTTGCTTCGACAAACAGCGCTGCCCATAACTGTACACTTCCGTTCCTACACTTTGCATGTGGTACATATACATTTTTATAGAAGGAATCGTAGAATCAGTGGATCGGTATATAAAGTTCCTTCCATGATTTTGTCTTAAAGTTTCTGACTCCATCTTTATCAGACATTTTAAACATTTAGATAGAGTTCCTTCCATGATCTTGTCTTATGGTTTTTGACTTAATCTTCATAAGACACTTTAAACGTTTCGATAAAGTTCCTTCCATGATCTTGTCTTAAGGTTTTTGACTCCATCTTTATCAGACAATTTAAACATTTAGATAGAGTTTCTTCCGTGATCTTGTCTTAAAATTTTTGACTTCATCTTTATCGGACACTTTAAATATTTTGTTCAGACATCATTTATTCCGATTTGAAGAAACTAAGAGAGAGAGGAAAGAGAGAGAGAGAGAGAGATTTCATTTGTAATTCACTAGATAATATGTTATCTTTTAAAGTTATGCACATTGTAATATAATCCAACAGAGCAGTTTCAGTCCACGTACTACACCTGTCAATCAAATCAGCCCGCGAGCTGCACCACATGCTCTTTCCGTGATAAAGTTTTTCAAGATTGAAGAAAATAGAAAAATGTTTTACAATAAAGTATTTTAGAGTTTTTTTAAAATGTATATTATGATTCTTACACACTCTATGTGTAAAAGTTGATTTGTTTATATACTACGTTGTTTGAGCAGACAACTACACGTGTAAAACCCGTCTCTCTCTCTCTCTCTCTCTCTCCGAGTGTAGATTTGTGTGCGAACAATATTGTGAAACATGAACAGATCCAGTTTGTTTTTAACATCTTTCAAGTCCAGTCCAGTCATTCCCATTTCTTTTCCTTCCAACCATCCAATGATATTATTTAATTGAGATTGCTTATCAAACTTGCTGATAGTCGAGGATCCCCCTCCCCCTTTTCCCTTACCTTCTTCGAATTTCATGATATATATGTTTAAGCCACATATACAAGTTATATACCATTGGATTTGATAAATTCAAAAATTTTGTGCTGGGCATATTTGAAACACGGCAAATTTCGGCCAACAACTGAATGTTATGGGTGGTGCCGTATATTGTCGGCAAGAATCGGTACCAATCAAGTTGAAGGACGTTCTGTGGCGAAAAAAAATGCATACTTTAACGTCTGCTTGAGAAAGTTTCTGTAACGTGAAGGTGTCAATAATGCAAGATTACACAGCTTTTGACTTGGATCTAAGTCAAGCTACTCTCCGCCGCTCCGTTAAACATTGAGTGGAGAAAAACCTAACATGGGCCCTTTGAAAATCTTTCAACAATCAACATGTATCTAATTCAGTGGCCTTGCCTTATCTAAATGCCTAGGAAATAAGTATTTTGTTTCTAATTAGCCCTTAGGGTAGCTCTATGTATATTGATAAATGCATGTTGCTATTGTTTTCAATTTTTGTTTCTCTGAAAATCTGGCGGAATATTGATATTGTACACCAATTCTACCTCAGATAATTTGCCATATACAGTGTACATGTATAACATTTTTCGAATCCCCTTGCACTCTGTGTTGACTGGTTGCATGGTTTTGTTTTTGTTAAAGGAAGGAGAGAGGGAGTGGTGGCGGTGGAGGGGGGTTGAAGGCACCTATTTCCTCCATCACAAAGACTCCTCTCATAAACACACAACTTAGTGTTTAAATTTGTATTGCTAAATACAAGTAACAATGAAAAAGAAATAAACCAAATTAACATTGTTTGCACCTTAACAATTTTTGAAGAGTTATCTTCCCTTGATGAAAAAGATTTTTTCCCCAAAAATATGCGGTAAATAATTCATTTCATAGTTTGATAAACTTCAGAGTTCATGTATATTTTTATACAAGAGATTTTCATGAAGTTCAATTTACTTTTTACAATAAATGAACAACACCTCCGCTACCCATAAACTTCAATGTTAATGTCAAGGTGCAAAAAATTGACAATATTATAATGATAACTTTGTACATTCCCTTTTCGATCAAAGAAATGAATTTCAAAAACAAACAAAACACTATAGTTTTATATCTTTAATCAGAGAAACATACATTTACATTACAAAGGACAAAGTTACATATACACAAAAAATCAAACAAAACATACACTCATGCACCAGACAATTCATCCCATGTATTCACATGAACCATTCAAACAATTCTAAGAGCTTGGTGTAATTTCTCCCATCATCCCTTAACACCTTTATTTTGAGATATCATGACGTTTGACATCATGCAATATACTCAAAATAACTTGCGATTTAAAAGATCTTTGTATAATAACTGAAGTCAGGTGATTTTAGCTGTTTTCCCTCAATGTCTGAAATGGTAACACAGCTGTACCAGCTATTCTACATGTATTAAGAGATCAAATCCACTGTACCTTCACAGTTATGCCTTGTCTCTTTAAATTTTAAAATACCATATAATGAACATATATATACATGTAGTTAGCCCTAAAGAAATTGACATTTAAAAAAATTGCAGAATATATTTAAATATACTATGCCTTTAAACAATTTAATTAATTTTCATTTTCAATGTGGGCAAATGTGCAAAAATAGACCAAAAGTGCATTAAATTCTTAATTTTAAACAACTTCTGGCAATTCAAAAGTGACTTTGCCTACAAGTGAAATATATAAACCTGTTTAAGAAAGCTTGGTGGTCAACCAATTAACCATCAGATCCTCCTTAAAACAATGATACTTTTGGCCAAACTAACATTTAGTAAATAAACTACACTACATGTACTGTGAGCAAGCTAAAATGAAACCCCTACCCCCACACACTAAGAAAATATAGTAACTCAATTATTTCTGTATTAAAAATTAGCAGCTCTACAGTTTTTCTTACAGTGACCTTGAACTTGCACAAATGACTAAAGCTCAAGGTTAGGACATATTTACAGGTCACAAGTAATCTTTGTGTCAAATTTTGATCATTTTTCCATTACAAGATATGGCCTCAACAGGAATTACCAGTATGTATTTTCATTAAACAATGACCTTGAACTTGCACAACTGATCATGGGTTCATGAAATATCCTCAGGCCGTAAGCAATCTTTGTGTGAAGTAGGAGCTTCCAATGTTTCTCTACATGTATATGAAAGATAAAAAGCAGACACAAATAATGAACTTTTTCTTCCAATGACCTTTGATTTGCCCAAATGATTTTAGGACAAATTCATGACATACCGTCGGGTCATAAGCAATCTCTGTGTGTCTTTGTGAAGTAAGAACCAATGTTTCTCCATAAGAAAGATATAGGCTGGACACTGGTTTTGCACTTTTCCTTCAAGTAACCTTAAACTTACTTAAAAGACAGTAGGTCAAAATCATAACACACATAAGCAACATTTGTGTGAAGTTAGAACTTCCAACGTTCTTCCATAAGAAAGATATAAACTGAACAGGATTGCACAGATGGATGGACAGACAGACAGATGGACAAAGTGATTCCTATATACCTCCCCCCCCCCCCCAAAAAAAAAAAAAACCCCAAAAACTTTGTTGGGGGTGTTAAAAAAATTCAAACATTTTAGCTTTAAAATTTGTGCATTTTCCTATATCTTTAAATAGAGTTCTTCACCTTAAGGAGGTAACTATAGCCTACAAATGGCCACAACATCTAGCCCTATTAACTTTTAAAGTTTCACCAGTATTTATATTTTATTAAGGCGGATTTTATTTGATATCTACACCAAGTCCACATACAGTCCAATTCAAATTGTTATGCTCAAACCATTGGGAATTGTATAAGGGAATTTAAGTCATAACAATCTGGCACCTGTTGTAAAGAAATACCATTCCTCACATCAAACCCTAGCGACAGTTGAAAGGCCTAATACCTTGTTAACAGAACAAAGTTTTCATGATAGAAAATCACTTATTAAACATATACAGCACAATAAAAAAAAAATCAACTGACTTCAATTAGAAAAATCTGATCACTCTGTCTCTTTTGTTCAACAAACATTCCAAATCTTTCTGCTTTTACTTACATTTAAAAATTCCAACCCCCCCCCCCCCCCCCTTTTTCATCATTAATGAGATGCACACTGAACTCTTTGACCTCCAGGCATGTCCTCATCATCATCCTCATATGCCTCCCGCCGGCGCTGTTGTTGATATTCTTCCTGATTGAACTCCACTAAATCGTGTTCCTCCGCACCGTCTGGAATAATGGGCTCCTTCCTGGTGGGCAGAATTTTCTCCAGAGACGGAATTCGCTCAGTCTGGATATTTTTTGGAAATTTCACATCAAATTTTATAATCAGTCTTCCTTTTTCAAACGGGTTTCTGTGCATGGGCATACCTTCGTTCATCACACATTTTATATCGTTAGGTTTTATGATTTCACCTGGAAAGATAGAAAAAGAAGAGATATACGATTAAAGTTTTTTCCATAAAAACCAAAATGGATTTATACATATCAATCTTCTTCTATATTTTAAGAGACTACAGCTACATTTACCGGTAATGTTATCAATCACTATATCTTGGTCTTTTCTTCTAGGTTTTGAAATACATTGTCGCATATACAAGCATTATTATCTTCTTATTCTTATATTTAAAGTACAGTTTAAAGTACAATGTACGGTGACTAACGGTATATTAGAAAGAATAATTAAGTTGCGTATGTAAGAACTTGTACTGTATCTGATCTAATAGTATGTTTTTATGATATGAAATACCTTCAAATCAAATCTCAATCAGAAAGAAAATAAGAATATAAAATCCTGACTATTCTAAATAAATGCATGTCACTCTCCCCTTCCTCATTGTTTTATATCTTTAACCAATAAAATGCTTTCTTTGGTGATTCATGCGGGACATGAAGGTAGCGACATTGCAGGAAAAATACACAACCCGTGTTAACAACGAGTTATTCAATTCTTTTTTTTAAATGAATCATTGAAGAAAGCATTTTAGTTTTTATATTTACATCTTTCATTGAACAAATTATTGTATTGATTGTAAAGAGTAAGTTAAAGTAGAAAAATTATTGTTAATGTGCATCAGTACTTTTGATAAAACAAATGGCCAAGTTGTCTTATATGGGAATGGGAGTCTGTAATCATCATGATTATTTTGTGCATTGCCAGTCTGTAATCTTTTAATGTTGCTGAAGGTTTTGATCTAATGATAAACTGGTTAGAAATGGATCCTGTAGATTTCAGCCCTGTCAGTTTCTATAGAGCAATGAATCACAATCCGTTTTCTCAAGAAATACTGGCGTGCGACCAGTTCTAGCCGAGTAACATTTCTCGCCAGTACATTGTGACATCGTTTTTCGTCTATAGTTTTATGTGTTGATAAAATGACGTCACAATGTACTGGCAAGAAATGGTACTCGGTGAGAACTGGTCCCATGCCAGTAGAGAAAATACTCAATAGATGTAAATATACAAATGTAACATCCTATGTATAGAGAGTAGTATTAAGATTATGAACTCTTCACAAACTGTGTCATGGCATTGCGTACAATCGCCGTACATACCTGGTATTGTAGAGATGACCAGCGTGCGTTTGTCCAGTGTGGTGATCGTCCTCTGGAGGCCACAGAGAGCCTCCACAAGGTCAAGTTCCAAGCTCATCACAAGGTCAATGTCACGGCGCTTGAAGACTTCGTGGGGTTTCTCGTCCAGGATGATGATGATGTCACCGGCCTCCAGCCCGGGCTCCTGATCTCCCTCCCCAGCGAATCGAATGTTCTCACCATCCTTCATTCCTGTGTAAAACGGGTGCACTGATAATGTCTTTTTAAAAAAATATCTCATTTAATATGGAACTTTTAAATTAAATGGGTATTGTAATAACCAGGGCCTCACTGTATGTTCTATCATGAGGAAAACATCTTTTTTTTAAAACTTCAAAAATTATTACTGTATACAGGGCCTGGGGTTTTATTTTGCCCTTTCACCATGGTTGTTGGGGGCGAATAAAAGCCTGGGAAAATTGAAAACAGTTTTTACATTATTGTATTAATCAGAAAGAGTATCTATCAATCAACTGTGTCTGAACAAATTTAAGACGGGTCAAAGGTCGTGTAAAGATGACCTCCTATCGATACCTGTCACACCCTGATGAGTGTAAGGAAAAGGGGGGGGGGAGGGGGTTTAAAAAGTCTGATGAATACATGATAGCCCATAGTTTGGCAAATTATTATTTTTTCAAGTGAACCTCTGAATACTTACCATTATCTAAGAGAACCTCTGAGCACCTACCATTATCTAAGAGAACTTCTGAACACTTACCATTATCTAAGAGAACCTCTGAACACTTACCTTTATCTATGTGAACTTCCAATATCTTTCGCTCTCGATTCACCTTCTTTCCTTGGCAAGTCTTACACCGGAGCTTGGGGTTGATGGTCTCTCCCTTTCCGGAACACTCAGAACACATGGTCTGCATCTGTTGGACCATTCCAGGTGCAATCTGAGCTACTCGGATCTGCACCCCAGCTCCTTTACATGGTTTACATTTCTCTACAGCTCCCTCCTTACCCCCACGACCTACAGATAAAAACAAGGAATAGCTAGGAATTTTATCCAATAAATCAATTCAAATCTTTGAGGAGGAAGTCTGTTCATTGTCCAACTAACCTATATATTCAGAATTGAGAGGAGACATAAAAAAAAAATACAACACAAATATCCTCTTCTAATGAAGCTGATTTAAACAAAATTTATAGAAATGAGTATCTCAGTGTTCTAAGCTATTTTTAAAAGGGATTTAGATTAAACCAGCAGAGCGATAATGGCACAAACCTTCACATTTATCACAGATAACGTTCTTGGACAACGCAAGTTTGCGAGTGGTCCCATTGTACAGATCCTCTAAGCTGACCTGGAGCTGATGAACCACGTTTTTCCCCTTGGATGGCCCCCTTCCCCTCCTTGAGCCTCCACCTCCCCCAAAGAACATGTCGAAGATGTCGAAGGGGTTGTGGAAGTCTCCCCCCGACCCTCCCCCCTTGATGGCCTCCTCACCACCCTGGTCGTAGATGTCCCGCTTCTTCGGGTCCGACAAAACTTCATAGGCCTGGCTGATCATCTTAAACTGGGAGATGAATACGAGATTATAGTTACAATGTATTACACGTAAGAAAAGTATTGTAATCTAATAATCAACTTTCTTGTAAACTACAAGAGATATATATTCACCAGGGGTTTTTTTTAGGGGTCGTATGGGGCTTGTATTCGGTCCCATTCCCAATTATAAACATAGGTAATCATAGATTACTAAGCTCACCGAGACGGAGCATCACCCTTATGAGACATCAGCTTCATAAGACCACCTTTATCATTTTATATGAAAATCATACTTTATGATCTTGGATATTCATGGATTCTGTTTTGACAAAATATCGTATATCATCTGATAAATTTTTTTATGATAATCATATGTTCATATGTTAATCAATACAATGATATAAAATTAAATATTGCATCATGTCATATTTCTAATATAATATATATCATATAATAAATAAAATACCGTAATAAACAATAATGAGATTTGATATTGTAACGTATGATATGACATTGTATTGTGTTATACCTTATTGTATTTGATCACATAATACAATATCATAAAATATAATACAATATAGTATCATATTACAATATCATATTACATAATACATCATAACACTGAAACATGATATTATATTGTATAATATAGAATGATATTGTATTGAATGACACTGAAACATATTCGATACATTATATGATATTATATCATATAATACAATATAATTTGATTCCAACATTGTATCTTATCAAATGATACAATATTATGTGATATGGTAAAATATTATAAAATACATTATTATATTATACATATTGCATCATATGACACAATAAAATATATTACAATATCATATAATACAATTTCATGTGATATGATAATATATCATATAAACCAATATCATATCATACAATATCGTACGATACAATATTATATAATATTACAATATCATATAATACAATTTCATGTGATATTATTCTATATTACTGAAACCAATATCATATTATACAATATTGTATGATACAATATTATAGAATATACAATATTGTATCATAATACAATATAATATTTTGCAATATCTTATGTAATTGTATCATGAGATAAAATAATAAATTAAAAATACAATATAATATTATACAATATTGTATCATAATATACAATACTATACATAACAATATCATGATACATAATCATATCATAAAATATCAAAAAAATTGATACAATATCATATCGTATCGTATAACTTTTTATAATATAACATATGATATCATATTGTATCATATCAAACAATATTGTTTCATATCATACAATACTTTATCATAGGAATCATGTTATATCATTTATCAACAAACACATCTATCTATCGAGCTGGTTTGAGTGAGGTAGGAGATTTCTTTAGCATCCTTGATAATGGAGATCAGGCTCTGCTTCTGAAGCAACCTCTGCATTTAATTTATAATAAAGTTAAATCAACTATGCAAGCTATCATCTATAAAACATGTGACCTGTTCCAAAAAACTAAACCTCATCCAGCATCCGAAACCTATGGCTCAGATTCAGCATTCAAGCCCATCAGGTGCATTTGTATCATAAGACGCATCATCCATGCAATTTTGGTGAAGTTTGGACCAGTAATAACTAAGATATCATCATCAGAGGGCACTAGCAATTAAAACCTTAACTTCCTCCAGCATCCGCAACCTATGGCTCAGATTCAGCATCCATGCCTGTCAGGTGCATCTGTATCATAAGACACACCATCCATTCAAGTTTGGTGAAGTTAGGACCAGTAATAACTAAGATTTATTTTTTAGCATCCTTGATAATGGAGATCAAGCTCTGCATCTGAAGCTACCTCTGCGATTCATTCATATTACAGTTAAATCAACTATGCAAGTTTGAAATAGTACTATCATCTATTAAACATGTGACCTGTTCCTAAAAACTTAACTTTATCCAGCATCCGAAACCAGACTATGTATTCAAGCCTGTCAGGTGCATCAGTATCATAAGACACACCATCCATGGAAGTCTGGTGAAGTAAGGACAAGTAGTAACTAAGATATCATTATCAGAGGGCACCTGTTTCAAAAACTTTATCTAACCAGCTCTTAAAACCTTAACCTCCTCCAGCATCCGAAACCTATTGCTCAGATTCAGCATTCAAGCTTGTCAGGTGCATCAGTATCATAAGACGCACCATCCATACAAGTTTGGTGAAGTTAGGACCAGTAGTAACTAAGATATAATCATCAGAGGGCACCTGCAACAAAAACTTAACCAGCTCTAAAAACCTTAACCTCCTCCAGCATCCGAAACCTATAGCTCAGATTCAGCATTCAAGCTTGTCAAGTGCATCAGTATCATAAGACGCACCATCCATACAAGTTTGGTGAAGTTAGGACCAGTAGTAACTAAGATTAATCATCAGAGGGCACCTGCAACAAAAACTTTAACCAGCTCTAAAAACCTTAACCTCTTCCAGCATCCGAAACCTATTGCTCAGATTCAGCATTCAAGCTTGTCAGGTGCATCAGTATCATAAGACGCATCATCCATACAAGTTTGGTGAAGTTAGGACCAGTAGTAACTTAGATATTGCTATCAATGGGCACCCGCAACAAAAACTTTAACCTGCTCCAAAAACCTTAACCTCCTCCAGCATCCGAAACCTATAGCTCAGATTCAGCACTCAAGCCTGTCTGGTGCATCAGTATCATAAGGCACATCATCCATGCAAGTTTGGTGAAGTACAGACCAGCAGTAACTAAGATACTGCTATCAAAGGGCACCTGCAACAAAAACTTTAACCTGGTCCAACAACCTTAACCTCCTCCAGCATCTGAAATTTAGGACCCAGATTCAGCATCCAAGTCTTTCAAGTCCATAAGTAGGTCCAGATGCATCATCCATGCAAGTTTGGTGAAGATAGGACAAGTAATAGCTTAGATACAGGACCTGCAACAAAAACTTTAACCAGGTCCGGACGCCGACGCCGACGCCACCGCCGACGCCGAGGGTATAGCATAAGCTCTCCTTGACTTCGTCTCGGTGAGCTAAAAAGTAAGTGTTTTTCCCAATTTCATCACAAAAAATTTGAAAATTTGAAGAAAAAAAACGTGTCCCGAAGTTTTAAAAATCTAAACCGCATGCTCCAAATAAGGGCTGCCATATTGTTACTGTCAATCATGTCGCACAATTTAAAGTATTACAGAAAAAAATATATAAAACTGGATGATGCAAAACTGGTTAAACCCATTTACACATCCTCTCTAACAATGCGGTTACCAAAAGTGAAACTCAATTTTGTGTTATTTGAAATTATTTAGAGAAATGTAAGGTATGACATTTTTCCCAATTTCATCCAAATGTCGCTATTTTTCCCAAATGGAAAGGCCCAGGCCCTTGTTTTTGGGACCTAAAAAATCCCTGTTCACTGCAGGGCTCTCTCACCACTTTCAGGTGCTAGGGACAAAAATTACCTATGGAAAATCAATGACAATTCAGAGAATATTGGGAAAATCATTATACATGTATTTTTATTTACTCATTCTAATTTTTGTTTCTATTGATACAGTGGTCTTTTATTGGCCTAGGTAAAAGACAATCCAAAGCAGTGAACTGACACTAAGCACTATATAATGGGTTGTTATGATAACACTGCATTCTTCTGTACACACACAGTACTGTGTGATATAGATGCTCAGGTACCTTTATTGGACACTTGATGGATACAGTAATGTACTCGCTGATCTTTTATCTCAGTTTATCATATCGATCCGGGTTAAACACTCACAACTACATATTGTGAAGCAATCTAACCACTTGGCAAAGAGACTATCTGATAAACAATACTATAATAAAAGAACATACTAGGTTGCGTTACCGAGTTTCTCACCCTCCCCGATTTACATCTGGGTGTTGTGACACGGAGCTTTGATTGATGCAATGCTAAGAAACTGACTCATTTTGACTCACTCACAATCTTAAACAGTAAAATCCAATATTAAACATTTTTGTTGTTTGTTTCGATATTTTAATTGATACATAAATTTCTCAGAGTAAAACACTGTCATGTTGTGGTGTGCCATATGACACAATTTCCCCCAACATAATTTTCCATTCTGAAAATGGAATTTTTTTTAACGCTCTTTTTTTTATGAAGGCAATCTAATCTTAAATACTTCCTTGGTTGTCTACATGAAAACTGGGTTATATTTTAATGAGAGTTAGGACCTGGTCTAATTCTGACATAGGTTAACAAAAAAGATAATATTCAGGCACTTTGACAAGCCTCTAGACTCGTTTTCAAATTGGTGTTAAACAGATCGACACACCTGACAGCATGCATGGTCTTACTTTTTCTGGTTCATCTGGGTTTTTGTCGGGGTGGTACTTGAGTGCCAGTTTTCTGTAGGCCTTCTTGATCTCATCAGCTGTGGCTGTGGGCTTCACCCCCAGGGTGTCATAGTAACCGGTCTCCTTCACCATGACTCAGAACAAGCTATATCTATAAAGGCAAGGTAGTCAAAAATGACCAGCACACCAATCTTTATGTTTAATTCATACTTAATATGATATAGTTTTCCTTTATATCAATACTACCAAGGCTGTGTGGTGCACAGAAAATCTTAATGAACTGTGATTCTTAACTTAACGTTTCATCATTTTGAAAAAGTTTGATGTGCCAAATATAAATTGACCAGATAGTTTATCTGTTTGCCACTCTCAAATTTTAGTCGTTTGTCCCTATCTCCACCATTTTATAAAGGATTATTTAGGAAATAGGGGGTTATCATTTTTAATTCCATATGTAAACAAGAGGCCCATAGGCCACATCGCTCACTGTACAACAGTTTCTTGTAGCATTCTATTTCATAGCATATTCTATCAAACTTTGAAACCCTCTCTGGGGCCCGAGTATTGGGTTTGTGGTTGGTTTAAGCAATTTAGATTCTATACTATTTGAGGATCCTTGAATAGTAATCTTAAAACTGTAACAATTGTTCATGTACTTCTTAAGAAGAAGATTTTTAAACATTTTCCCTAAATATTCTATGTTAAACTTTGAACCCCTCTTTAAATTTAAATTTAAGTTTAAATTGTGACCCCTGGACTACTACTGGGGCCCCCATGCTTAGTATATGTATAATAATAGACATTGCAGTAGTTTTACCCATCAATTATGCCAAATTTCAATGAAGAAAATACGTACAAAATTTGCTAACAAAACAAACGACATTAAAAGGTACCGCGTTATTTCGCCTCATGTTAAATTTCACCTCTGACGACGAGACAGGTATGGTTGTATTATGACTTTGACATTGCTTTAAATAAAGGTCGCAATGATCAGACAAATTACAAATAAACGTGTACGTTTTGTTCCCTAATATTTCCAAAGTCTGCTTTCTTTACAATCGATGCATAGCATGCGGGTTGAATAACCCCAATCATTCGGGGGATGAAACCAAGCGGCTTCCTTTTCTAAACATTCCCGTGATGCATTTTGGTTTGTTTTTTCGTTTGCCCAAAGAGAAATTATTTTTATTTACTTTGAATATTTCTAACTTTGAAAGGAGACTGATTCTGCTGGTGTAAATAGGAGAAAGTCCATAACTTTCTAAGGTAAGTGATTTGTATGGAAAAAATTTTGATACAGTAACTGTTATTACAAAAAAATCGGACCAAGCAGCTTTAAATCAACTTTTTACTTTGAACATCGTTTTAATTCCCTATCAACATAAAATGTTAGTTTCCTACCATTAAATGGTTTAAATCTCACAAAATGTCTAATGAACTTGTTTATATTCAATTCATTTCAACAATCAGAGATTCGGAAGATATGTCCGTCAAAATTTTTCAGTCTTGACGAATAACGAAGTAAATCTATTGGAGTTTTACTGTACTCATTTTTGAACTTTCAGAAAAAAATAAAATTACGAAAGAGATCGTTTTTTCCCCCTGAAAACTAATTTTTGACGGGATCAAGATTTTTTTTGGTTCCGGATCGAGATTTCATGACAACAACTTCCTGTCTAATATGGTGCGAAAAAATGTTCACATTGAACTGAGGTTCATGTTCATGGCCTGGTTTAGTTTGAAATTTATTCGCGGGGTGGAAAATGCCGAGATCAACAACTTAAAAAGATCAAACTGTTTTGTCAGACCGATACGTAATTAATACATGTCAATGTGTTGCAAGTTAAAAGGAACCTGTCACTCGTGCATGCATCCGAAACACAGAATAAAATGAAATTCTAATATCATTTTTTTTAAAAAGAAAGTTCATATATATTCTAAAGCAACATTGTCTAATGTTGATGTCCTTGCTTCCCAACCTCTGAAAGTAAACATTTATATATAGCATATCTTATTTCAACTATTTTATATGAAATTTTGTTTCATTGGTATTAATGAAGATTAAATTAAATTGTAAACTATTTGTACCTATAGATAAAAAGTTTATATGATACAACTGTAACTAAGATTCTTATAGTGGTAAATGGCTTGATCCCTATAAAATGACAAACGAACATTGCTACCTGTGATATCAAAGCTGTATGTCATATATATTCTATTGTTAGTAATATTTTGGTGATATGTTTTACAGATAACAAACTTTTCACATGCTACACTTAATGCTACACTTGATGCAGTTACACACCCCATCATAAAGTTGCCATTTATTATATTATTAGAATAAAGATGATGTCAAATACATGTTTTAAAAAAATAAAAATTGACGAATATCATGACCATGTCCCTTCAACCCTCACAACATCAAGATTCCCTACACTTTACATTACATCAAGTTTTTGACTAATAAACCTACAGGCCTACGGACTATCTGGCCTCGGACTAATGAACCTTCGAACTATAGACCAATCCACACATTACAAATGTTATGTCCCTTGGCCGCCATGTTTGGGGAAAAACCCATACATTCCTCACAGTTGCCTTTGTAGTTTAGAGGGTTGTAACTTAATCATTTGACAAAAATCCATTTTCGATGTGAATTTTAATTGCCCCAAGTTGGGGCAACCCCCACATCGAAGGAATAAATAAAATTCCTAGAGATTACTTCAGAGGACGCCCAAATATTTGGTTGCTTAAAGAAGTGAAAGTTGCTTTTTCCCATTTTGACCTTTGGGTTGACCCCGCAAGGAGGGACAGCTTTTGCAAAGTGTGGATTGGACTATTGGACCTTCGATTTAATGAACCTTCTGGTTACTGGGCAGACCCCTTGTTCATCATTACGAAACAGAAACGCGGAAGAAAAAATCGTGGATTTCTTGACCATAGTTGTTTTGCAGATATACAGTAATGTACTGATGTGTGTGAATCTAGACATCATGGAAAGTGAACCCCCAATAAACATGATAAACCTTTTATGATCGGCTTAAATTTTAAATAAAAGCCTTCAAGACTGGATTAAGTCCAAATATCAACCCCTAACGAATATTAGTCCACATGTCTTACCAGACCCGCTCATGAATAATCGTTCAATGAAAATTCATAACAGTTTCCCGTTTCGCACTTACCGTTTGTATTTATAAAAAGTAAAACGTTTTCTCAACCGATATATTCGTTACAAAGGACGGTTATCCGTTTCTATGTATGAAATGCTAAACAATCCCTGATAGATCTAGTGAAACCCTTTGATCATTGCAATGTTGATTCTCTTATTACCGGAAGTAGTATGGAAACGCATTTCAATCAAAAAATGATTAAACTATAATGAATGAAACTGATGTAATTTTATGCATTTTGAGTTTGATATTTGCAACAAAAGACTGTGAAATAAAGATGTACCTTTTTTATTTTATTATAATTTAAACAATCTGATTTCTTCGGACAATAATTACATTTATATTTGAAATTATAACTTCAGCGTGTTTCCGTAGAAAAACCAAGCGAATGTAACGATTGATTTGATTTGCTAAAGAATTTCTAGAAACAGATCGACGCAGTCAGTGAAACGTCTCTTTTCATTGGTTAATGCATTCGCTATAGATACTACCAAATTTTATAAGAAGTTCGGTGCTTCCGAAAGGGGGGGGGGGCATACATGTGCATGAGTTTTTTAAATAAGTTTTTCCCCTTTATTCGTGTTGCTTATCAGAACTTTACGTATATAATGAGATAGTTTTACATTTTGATATTTTTTAAAACCATAGATTGTAAAATGTAAAGATCAATTGACTGCCGTCCCGAGAAAACCTTAAGGTCCAAATTTACACGAGTTTATTTTCAAAAAGGGAAATATTTATTCTTTTTGATCAACCTTTTGCACGGATATTTTATCGCATATTTACTGATACTTTTTAAGTATCTTTATAGTTCTGAAGAAAGTTATAAATCAATAGCTGTATTTGAAACTCGGGACTTAAATGTAGTGTTAAATTATTTTTCTAATTTCTCTTCTCTTTTTTACGTTATCAAAACTTAATTCTTATAAAATTATCGGTGAAAAAAATAAGCTTTGACTGTCTCACTGAAATATATTACTGCATTTGCTACCTTGTTAAACCAGTGTCTTTTGTGTTAGATTAAATTTACCATTAAAACTCAAGGCTGTGCCTTAATAATTAAATCTATAAATTTACAAGCTCGACCGGTTGCTTATTATAAAACAATGCATTTGTAGCTTTGAGGTAGTTTTGATCCTTTTCGGAATACAACACCTTTTGTTTTGGCCACATTTGATCAATATTCCAACTTTCATAGTAAACATGCAAATTATCTGAGATATTTTGAAGACCTTCCTTAGACTCAGACAGTAAAACTGTGTCGTCTGCGTACATCAAAAGAAACAATGATATGTCTTTAAGTTGGGTAGGTTCACATATACTCTTAAGGAGATATCACATAGGCGTCGGAAGCAAATTGAAAGTGGGGGGGGGGGGGGGGGGCTAGACTAATCCTCAGAAATATTGAGGAAAAACAAACTAATTTCCAAAATCATGGAAATCCTAATCCGGGGGGGGGGGGGGGGTTACCTACTTCAAAGGAAAAATATCTACCAAATTTTTTTCACCCTAATCATGAAATTCCTAATCCGGGGGGGGGGGGGGGGGGGGGGGGGCTAGTATGCCTTTGACTCCAACTTCTCAATCTTTCAAGGTAGATTTAGGAACAATTATTTTAACTGCGAGAAAAAGTGGGGGGGCTGAACCCTCTATGATGCTATGTCCATAATGGTTAGGTCTAACTTTGCAAAAAAAGTGTGGGGGGGGGGGGGGCTAAGCCCCCCCCCCCCTAGCCCCCCGGTTCCGACGCCTATGTATCAGATTCGATCATTCGAAGTCAGATAATGTATTTATAAGGAAAATAAGAATGGAGAAAGTGCCTCACCCTGCATTACTTCCCTTGTGGAAGGAAAGAACTCAGAGAAATCTGATTTGAACGTCAGGATCACACATGATTTAAGATTACTGTGGAGTTAACGAATAGCACTAAAAAGTTTCCCCGTGACCCCGTTTCTAGCAAGTTTATAAAACATTTTGTTTCAATCGATACTATCAAATGGTTTTTTTTTATAATCTATAAAGCAACAATATGTAACTTTTTACCCTTATTAATGTGATGTGAAATCATTCCGAGTAGAGCGAATATGGCATCAACAGTATTATAATACCAAACCATGGATTAAATCCAAACTGTGCGTCAGATTTTATAACGTGGTTATATTGACGAGTTCAAAATTTGACGATTTTTTAGTAAGAGACAATTGGCGAGTTTTAATTTTGACGAATTTTTGAATAAGAGTAAGAGTTATCTATTTTTGAATTCTTATAATGCCAGGGTTAGAGTTATCTTTCTTGCGAACTCGGTATTAATAAAAGTTAACTTTGATTGAAAAAAAGTTTGTACAGATTTGATGGAATAAAATTGTTCTTTGTATTTTGTTTTAATTCACTATACGATATTGCCTGAGGTAATAAAGTAGGTCAAACACGGCATGATAATTACGCACGAAGTTATTATGGAATGTTGTGACGATTGAGTGATAATTGCATTTAAAACATGCTTGTTTAGATTTTATGGGTTTTTTAAATACGAATTACGTGTTTTTATAGCTATTTACATAAATGAATCATTAACTTTGATCAAGTCCTAACGGGATAATGCCGATAAAAAATTCTGGTATTAATACGCTCTATATATGATGTGAAGTTTGGCGAGTAGAAATTTTGACGAGAAAATAAAAAACGCCAACATAGTCAAAATTAACACATCGTCAAAATTTCCACGTTTACAGTATAACATTATTAGCAGAGGACCAATCTGCGTTGATTAAAAATTCCCTATTTTACTTATTCCTATCTTTATTATATGCTCGTAGGATATTACAATAGTATGTATGTATCTACTTTTTTCATCAAACCAGATTTTATTTATAACTTTATAAATAGGGTTTATTGCTGCTGTTATTAATTCTTTTACAGCTATGACTACGAATGCATTATTATGTACTTTAATCCACATTAATATCGACAGATGTCCAGTACCACCTTAAAAGGGCTTTTATTTTTTCCACGTCAAAAGAGGGTATAAGGGTTAGAAAAATATTTTGATTTTCCATATCAAACAAAATAAAAACAAAAAGAATCCAAGAAACAGTAAAACTTTATTGCACTTAACCTCAAGTAATACATATATATGTTACATTAAAAGTTTAAAATTTATCAATTTAAACTTAACTATAACAGTTTTAGTTAAGTTTAAATTGATAAATTTTAAACTTTTAATGTAACATATTCAATGTAACAAAATGCTATAGGCCTAATTCAAGGATTATCTTTGAATCACTTGTATGCAAGCGAGTCATTAGACGTGTCTTTTTCATAAACTTTTTCTTTTTCTGCAAGGACAACAAAGAACAGTAGAGAAATTAAAGGGCATATGATCGGATAGTGGTTGTACAGTAGACAACAGATAGTTACATCCTTGATTAAAAAAAGAAACTGTTATGGGTGAGCTTACATGTAGCTTGTAAAGAAAAATCTTATTCGTTTTGCTTTACAGAGAACATAGCTTTGTCGAAGCCAGCATGGCAGCTGCATTCTTTTCACGATGGACCATGGGGAACGGACAAAGCCGTGGACAGACAGAAATCGGATCTTGATGCCTTCGGAGGACAGTGTGCGATATCAGCCAACTAAAAATCAACAGCAGAATGGCGAGTAGACCTGGGAGAAGTACTCAGTGTGCATTACATCTCTATACAGCACCGGACGGGGAATGTTGCCTGGGGTAGAGATAAAAATTAATTTTTGATTTGATATATAATAAATTCAAACCGATTAAACGTATCACAAGATAAAATGGCTAGAGAGATCAGCGTGCTGAAAGATAATGTGATCAAACTAGAATTCAAAGTCAAGACACAGGAAAATCAAATTTTTGACTTGAAAACGCGCTCAGTGGAAAACAACGTTGTTATTAACGGTATAGAGGAAAACAGCATCGAAGGCTCCAATACAAAGGTCCTGGCCAAGCCCGTGTTTATAACGGAACTGGGCGAGGCGGATGTCGATAATCAACAGATTGCTGCTTTATACAGAATGGGAGACAAGAATATCCAAAGAAAGTTTCCGAGACCAATCTGTGTGCAATTATCTAGCAAAGTGCATAATGATAAGGTTATGAGGACAGTGCATATCTTGAAGCAAAAACGGCCGCATTCTTAAGGATGTCAAACCAACTGCCGGAAGAAACAAGAAAAAAGAGAAAGCATCTGCAGGAACTTCTACAAAAATACACTGATAGGAATATCGAAACAAAGCTAAAAGGCGACAAACTTATATTTACCCAAACTGGGAATATTTCCCGGGATAAAGTCGAACGTTTACCATGCAGCTGCAGACGAAGTGATTTCCAACGAACCCATGATAATGAGCATCAGCACAGGGAATACGGTTGAAGACAACGGGAATCGCTTTGCTTCGTATGATTTAGAAGTTTTATCATCTGATTATGTAACGTTGGTGTGTGCTACACTATTCTACATGTAATTGGATAAGAAATATTCCAATGAATGTTCCTTAAAAAGAGAAATGATTTTCGTACATGATAATTATGTAGAATTTCCAATTGGAACTATGTCCATGTAGGATTTACTAATACATTATCAGCCAGCTCAGAAGTTTATGTAAATCTCCACTTGGTTTTACGCAAATACAGCGCTTAGATTTTGTTTGAGAAACTGCGCGCGCTGTTGATTCCCCGTTTAGGTTTAATTAATCATTAAGAGTTTTAATCATCAAGTAACTTGTATCTGGAAATGTAAACAAAGCATTAATTTATCATTTGCGAATTCAACATCTATTGAATTTCAAATTTCAAAACCGGCATGGTTGTAAAAACTTTCACATGCACAGTAAAGCAGCACTTTGATGTAAATTCTGTGTTTTTCCTATATTATCCGATATTTTCTTCAGGATGTTTCAGCTTGATTTAACGCGGAAACAGATGATGTAACTTTTATATTTTAAAGGAAAAAAAAACTGTGTTCACGTAGAACTGTTAAAGCAGATATCATGTACACGGATACTGCTATTTAATGAAACCTTTTCAGTTAAAATATTTTCAAATGTTGTCATCAGCCGGAAAAATTAGAATTTACACTGGTTTTTCTTTGTCGTCATCAGACGAGGATATTTAATCTATATACTTATTTATATACGACTCTTCCTGAAAATGAATAACATGTGGATGTAATTGATATATATACCACTTTAGCTTCTCCTTCTTCTTTGAGCCACGAATTCTAGTACCTATTATGTGCTTACTAGAAGCAGTGATTCCTGCAATGAGAACGGACTCTATCTGTCATATAAACGTGTGCAACTTATGAAAGTCAACGAGCAAGTTCACTTAATAGTGTATTCGCGCTTTCCCCAACAAAAATATCCAGATTTTATGCATCTTTATAAGAGTGTTTTTCCGGCTCTGAAAAAGATTTAAGTGAGCGGTGATAATGTGTCCCATTACTGACGTGCAAGGAAGTGCAATCTTCATGGTTTTTTTCTTCATTTTGTGCCCTTCGTAAAAACCCCCCAAAAATCAACATAGGACCTAAAACAATAATTGAGGACCGTAAAAATAATGTACGCCACATTTTTGACTTCGGTAAAATATTTCTTCAAAAATTAACTTTGAATTATAGATAACATGTATTTTGAAACACATGAATATGGAATGTTCCATATACAGATAATCAGCTTCAAGCCGCTTGGCAATTTTATTCAATCAAGAAAAGTCCTTTCATCTGTTCATTGTTGAAAAAATTAATGATTAGGAATAATTAGAATATCTGCCCATTGATACAAGCATACGGCTGTTTAGCTTTTACATGTATTTCTAAGGTAAACGAATTTTAAAACACGTCAGTTGAATATTAGTTTACCAGTTAACGCTGTGTGTACCTGTCAATGGTCAAAACGCTTTCGTCACAAGTTAACTCAGAATTTTTGCTTGGTTTGCAATCAAGTTATTGGTTTCATTTTTTAGTTGTTTTCTTTTTTCGTAGAATAACAAACGGAAAACAATTATGGTTTTCCCAAAATTGCAAAGGATCGAGTCATGGAACACATGAAGGTGATAAATATATGGGTTGGGGTTTGTTTACGTGATAACAAAAACTATTTTTTCTTTTATTAAACCCATATTAAAAAGATTTATCAATTGATCGAGCAGATTCGTTTATCAAGAGTTGAGTACAATGAAATCATGTTCAAATGAAATTTGAGTTTAAAGCTTATCAGGCATGCAGTTGTTCCTTATACCTTTTAAAAGAGCTTCAAAACAAAAAAGTGAGGAAGTATTTAAAACAACGAGCCATCATAAATCTAGGTTAGAAAAGTGAATTAGATAAGACCCGAGGTTAACTATACATGTGGTCAAAATACATTATCCACATTTCACAATAGGAGGTCTATTTCAAGCGGAAGTTATTAAGTTCTGCATCAGCTTAATTCCTGTTTAACGCATACACTCAAGACTGCAACCGTTGTGGTTAAAACCTGTCAACAATTCACCATATAAAACTTTAAACAAGATGTCTTTTTGAAAGACACAAGTATCAGTTTCGTTCATCTTTCGGGGATTGACGCATTGAAAAAGTGGGGAAGGTGGTTTAAATCACACAGTGGTCAATTTATCTGTCACTACCTAAATATTAAATAAAAGATGTAAGTGTTAGTACGGGTTATAATACATATATGTTTAAAATTTAAAGTGAATACTGTACGGAAGAAAAAAACAACTTCGGCTCACAAATATTACCGTCCAGCCCTAAATTTATTTTTTTTTAAAGTACAGGAAGAAAAGACCAAGTCCTTGTACCCATTTTACGATAGACAAAAATCGAACGAGATGAGGGTTAATATCCTCAAATAACTCGTGCACGCCTTTCGGTATATTTATACCAATAAGCCCCCGGCGCATTAATCCTTGCATGCACTAGATCATAAGAAGTGTCGCCTAAAGAACAGATATTGTCACTTCCTGGTTAGCACACTGGATCTTTATTGTTATGTAGTTAGTTAGAACAGCAGCATGTGTACAGAATATGTGTTATTATATTGTCTCTGGGGATTCTACTCACAATTCGTCGCTACGGTTCTAGCCTACGGTAAGAATTTTTAATGAATACAATTGCCTTCATCTTGTTTCAAATTTTATTTCACGGAATTTATAACAAAAAAAGAAGAAAAAAAAAAGAAAAAGAAAAAAAAAAGCATGCTCTTATTGATGGATAGAGGAAAAAACTAATGTTATAAATAAAAAACACGAATGGACTTGAATATCATGCAGATCATCTAGTTATATATAGTTTCCATATACTTTCATTTAAACAATAATATGATTTTTTAGTGATTCATTCCATGATTTGGGATATGAAGGTAGCGACATTGCAGAAAAAATACATAACCTGCGTTAGCGGGTTATGTAAATTTTTTCTGCAATGATCGCTACCTTCATTACCCGAATGAATCATCAAAGAAAGCATTTTATTGTTTATATTAACATCTTTCTTTTAGCCAATTGATAAATTGATTATGAAAAGTAAGTAAAATTCACTAAATTACTGTTAATGTACGTAAGTACGTTAACTAAAAGAAACAGCTAAATCGTCTCCTGTGAGACTTTGAGTCTGACGTCGTCATGATTATTTCGTGCAGTCCGTAATTTTTCCTAGGTAGTTGTAGGTATCGACCAATCGATAAACTGGGTGTGTCAAGTTTGGTCCTGTCACTTTCTTGTCAGTTTCAGCCGCTGTAGATTTCGACCAATCAATAAACGGGGCTTGTAGATTTCAATCTGGCTGTTTCTATAGAGCTATGAATTAACTATAAGTTTCCGTAAGAAATAGAGGGAATAATACTTGGTAGATGTAAATATATACATATGGAGAATTACTTGTAGCTGTCAGTGTACACACTGTCCACTTTGTGAACGATTCCAAAATTTTCCGGCTCAGGTACTTCCGGTGTTATATAGTGCCTTTTCCCCCTAGCCATCTTTCCCCCCGGAAAAATGGCTATATAGCAGTTCTTCCCCCCGGAAAAATGGCTATATGGCAGTTTTTCCCCCACGGAAAGCTGACTTTATCGTGGGCTTTCCCCCTTTTTATAGCCAGATTACCCCCACGGAAAACCTACTATATAGTGGATTTTCCCCCATTTTTACTTTCTGGCCATGTTTATTGCGGACCATTCGTGACAATAATTTGCAATAACTGATATTATATCAATTTCTCACAAAAAAGGATAATTATGGCATTTATTAATACATAGAATAAAATACATGGTTTTTCAACCCCAGATATGAACTAAGGCATGCGCCTTCATAACATGCAGGTGTCATCATCGTTTATTTCACCTGTTCTCACCCCTTTTTGGAACACCTTTTACACGGATTTCGGATTACCTCGAATCTTTTTCATCTAATCGATGTTTATCTACAGTTTTGACTTCGACGTTATGAACACGCGAGAACACATTTGAGTGAAAATACGCTGGTTTGGAAATTTAATTTTATTAACCATCAATGTATAAGCTTATCCCAGGGAACTAACTGACCAATCTTGACTTAATTTTGTAGAGGAAGGGAATAAAAAGTGGAAAATCAATGTATTACTCCCTTCGTCCATAATTGATAATTTTAAATTAATACCGTTAGAATTGACGATCTTAAAAACAATTATATATTTCTTCTGCTAAATATCAAACGGGAGACAGGATGCAATGATATGATGAGAAACTGAAAAGTTTTAGTTTTACTTTGATTGATGGGGTTCTAAATCATGGGTAAGGGGTATTTTAATTATGTATTAAAAGCATATGTGAAGTAAGTGTTTACCATTTCGTTTTAAAGTTACGCATATTCATACTTTTAAGCACATTTCTACGAAACGCGAGATATTATGATTTAAACACTTTAATAAACAATGAAATGTCTTCACAACCAGAACAATGTCGGTATCTTTGCTGGTTACTTTGGAAAATGTGAAATGGATCCTGAACTAACTTTATGTTTATATTGTCACTCACTATTTGCTAATTTTTCCACTTTTAAGTTTGCAACGTGATTTATAAATATACAATTTTGAAAACGATCGATGCCATATAAATCAAGATGTACGATTCCATTTAATTTCCTAAAAATTTATACTATTTGTTTCATATTTTTGCAATAAAGATTTACTTGTGTACCATATTATTTCTTCAAACAATTAAACAAGGGTGATTAAAAATACAAAACAAAAAAAAAAACCCTCAAAAAAGAACCAACACATATATTGTGATGAGCTGACTTCTTTTTAAATATAAGCTTGTTTTTCTAATCAACTAACAAGTAAAAAAAGTCGTACATGTATATGCGCTTAGGTTGGTTATTTATTTTTGATTTTCGGTTTCTCCTTTTATGAATAAACTTTCATTGATTTATTTATCTAATTATCTATCATATCATCAGTCATCTTATGAATTGATTGAATGTTTTGAAGAATAATGAATTTTACCCGCGTACCTTTTTAAAAAATTTTGTTTGTAAAATTAAAAAAAAAAGCAGCAGAATTAAACGCAATTTTCAATCATTTTGATAAAGAAATATATGAGTGGTTGTGTATTTTTAAATGATGGTTTTACTTTTAAATGACCGTAAAAATATGTTCATGTGGTCATCTATAATTGTTGAGATATGGGGCCCTAAAAATACATATTCTTTATAATTGGATTTCAAACATCGGGCTCGAAAACAACAAAGGCTCCTACCCTGTATGGGGGCTTAAATTTTCGGTGTCATCTACTAGTGGTATACCACTATCACTGGGAAAATCATCTCTAGAATTTGAGATTCGGGTCATCACTCATAGAACACTATTCAATCATTATAATGGGGTTTTAAACATCGGGCCCTGAAACATTAAGGGCCCCTACCCTGAGGGCTGAATTTTTCAAAGTCATCTTCAAGTGGTAAACCTTTGCCACTATAAAAATATGGTGATATGGTCATCTCTAGTGTATGAGACATTTGACCCTAAACAATATGCACTATAAATATTATAATAGGATTTTAAAAATCGGGCTCTGAAACATCGGAAACAAAATTTCTCTAAAACAGAGGTTTAGCCTGGATGAAATTTTCACAAACAGACAAACAGTCTGATAGATTTATCAAGAAATTCTTAAAACATTCTCGTTTAATACAATTTCAGAACACAGAATTATGAATATAAGTGTATAACTTGTAAAACTTTTTTCAATAAATTACCTAAATTAAGTTCTATGTGTAATTCCATTATACACATGTTCAACTGTCAGCATTGTCTATAAAGATAATAAATCGGCAAAACGAAACTTTACCTGTACAGATGAATGCAGATATACATGTATGAAACATGGGAGTGTAGAAACATTGATTTTAATTCTTACTGGATTTCCGTAAATATTTCTTTATAAAATCTGAACCAAAAACGTGCGGGAGAAACCCTACTATGGGGGAAAAGCTACTATATAGTAGCTTTTCCCCCCGGGGGGAAAGGCTACTATATAGTAGGTTTTCCGGGGAGAAAAGCTACTATGGGGGAAAAACTGCTATACAACACCGGTACCTCGGATTTGACCAGGAAAAAACTGAAACCGAACGAAACACAATATCTTTTTCAATTTTAGTTATAACTTTCAAATTTTAGAATAAGAAGTATCTTGTCTAGTTGTACATTGTAGGCATATTAATCAACTTTATATATCTTACCATTTTTGAGATATTAGGCTTCAGACTCGGGAAAATGGGGATTGGGTGGTGTGTGAAAAAACCCCAAAAGCATTGAAGTAATCTAAGGATTTTTATAAGACCCTTACAATGTTTAGATAGAAGTTATTAACATATGCATGTATTTGAAGTTTCAATCATACCCATCTTGTTTAAAAGTTATAATATTTCATGTGTATTTTAACAGATTTTTGGGTAGACAATAATAAAAAATTAAGGGATCTGCAGGGTTCAAAGCTAAAAACAGCCCTTTATCTGTAACTGGTTTTACTTTTTCATCCGAAATTTTAAACATTTTCAGTTAATAATTAAAAGTAGATAGAACAGTGAAAATATTGTGGTCCTAGGGGCTACTTTCTGGTCTTTAGTATGGGGTTTAAGGGGTTGCAAATGATGACTTTAGCTAAGTTTTAAAATTACAACAAAACGGTGTACAATGCTGTGAACAATGTATGATAATCATACACTTATCACAAAACCAAGTCTAAGGCTTAATAATGAGTACTTTTCCTCAAGAACAGCATTTTTAAATGTAAACTTCTAGAGTTATCTTTATTTGGGCAGTTGTTAAGATATAGCTGACGTGTATACTCTCAACGCGAAGATTTCTGACTGGTTTGTCAGGTCAAAACTGTGCATGTAATTTTAAATCATTGCTTTTATGCTTTTAGCGATTCTGCTTGAGGTTATGTAAGGTTTTTTTTTCACGTGTATACTCAGTGAAATGGACACCGAATGCTGATTGGGAGTACTTTACTTCGAGAAGATATCGATAGGGTTTTTTTTCATTTTCATAAGAATGTAATAAATTCCAGTCCGTTGTACGAAATTCTGTAACTGCGCGATTTTTAAAGCATTTATTTGCGATTATTATAGTGTGTATATTATAGATGGTAAAGCTTGCTTTTAAATGAGCATTAAACGTTTGTTTGTTTGTTTTTCAAATCAGATTCCCAGAGAAAGGAGAGGTGGTCCGACCTCGAACCCTCTCCCCTTGATCCGCCGCTGAACATGTTCTTCTACATGATTCAGTAATAACCAGTTTATCGATCGGTCGAAACCATCATCAACTTAAAAACATATGGACAGCATACATGTATCATACGAAAAAAAACATGATGATGTCAGACTCAAATTCTTATTTTAAAGATTAAAAAAATGGCTATTTTTCCATCTAACCTACTGATGTACATATACAATAGTTGGTTTACTTTTCTAGCTCACCTGAGATGAAAGCTTATCATTTGATTTCATTATCACATTTTGTCTGTCGTCCGTCTGCATGTTCGTCTGTAAACTTTCTGCATTTTCAACATCTTCTCAAGAACCTCTGGGTCAATTTCAACCAAACTTAGCACAAAGCATTCTTAGGCTAACAGGATTCAAATATGTGAAAATAAGGGATCAGGCCTTTTTACAAAGGGAGATAATTAGGAATTATTGAAAATTTTCAAGAAATTTTCAAAAATCTTCTTCTCAAGAACCATTAGGCCAGGAAAGCCAGAAACTTGCCTGAAAGCATCCTCAAGTATTTTTGGTTCAAAGTTGTGAAAATCATGACCCCCGGGTGGAGGATAGGGCCTACATTGGGGGGGGGGGGGGGTTCAAATTTTTACATAGGGATATATATAGAGTAGATCTTTAAAATCTTCTTCTCAGACACCATTAAGCCAGGAAAGCTGAAACTTGTGTACAAGCATCCTCAGATAGCGTAGATTCAAAGTTGTGAAAATCATGACCTTCAGGGTTAGAATGGGGCCCCCATGGGGGATCGAAGTTTTACATAGGAATATATAGAGTAAATCTTTAAAAAATCTTCTTCTCAAGAACCATTTAGCCAGGAAAGCAGAAACTTATACGGAAACATTCTGAGGTAGTGAAAATTCAAGTTTATTCAAATCAGGATTCCATTGATAGGATGGGGTCACAATGGGGGGGGGGGGGCAAATTTTAACATAGGAATTTATAAAGAAATATCATTAGATTAAGACTTTTACTATAAAAAACATTTGCCTAGAAAAGCTGAAATTCTACTGAAAACACTTTCAGATATTGTAGATTCAAATTTGTACAAATCAAAATCTTTAGGAGTAGGGTTGGCCACATTTGGGATCCAGTTGTACAAAGGCAAACATTTTAATTATTAACAAAAACTGAAATGTTATTATGTATGCTCTTACTTATATGGAAGCATTTTCAAATATTGCTGGTTCTCTGTTTAAACTTTGGCCCCTAGACAATTATTGAACCTTACAAGGGGTTCAGAGTTTGAAGTAGGTTTATATCCTGTATATAAACAATAGTTTAGGGCCTTTTTGAGAACTGCAATACTCAACATGTGATATGACTATAAAGTCATCCTGTTAGAAAAGGGACTAATGATAATAAACATAAGAATATTCAGGGGGAAACAGATTTTTTAAGTCCAGGATATACTTGTATTATTTATATCACATAGTCCAGATATTTTGCATCACGACTCCATGAAGCTGATTTTATCATGCCGTTTGTTGCTGATCAGGTGAGCGATGAGGCCCATGGGCCTCTTGTCTTACATTTTCTAATTGATTTAACCATTCTTTACTAGAAAACTATAAATATAGCCAAAACATAAACGCTCTCTTTGATGATTCATGCGGGCTATGAAGCATTGCAAAAGGAAAAAATAAATTTTTTTTCTGCAATGTCGCTTATTTCATACCCGCATGCATCACCAACGAAATCATTATTTTGGTTCGTAAATAATTTTGGGAGAAAAGGAATAAATATCATTAATTTGATATAAATATTATAGAAGGTGATAATTACATATTCTACTACAGTTATTGCCGAGATCAAAGAGATGCCGCGAACATTATTCTCCAATATATATACCACGAACGTTATCAGTAAATTATCAGATCAGAAATAAATATTTGTCTAGCTTGTTGATCATGAAAGTACAACTTAAAACTCTAAATAGTTTTAAAACCATGTCAATTAATTTCATGTGTTAGTTCCAGGCAAAACAATGTGTATTGCCTCAGATGTTATTTTTAAGAGATCAATGCGGCTGTTTCTAGGACCTCACTAGCACATTATCACTGCGTGTTTTTACATAAAATATAGGATATCTTCGTGTTGTTTCGAAAAACATATTTAACAATATTTCAATATTTCTATCGACATATATTGGGATATTTAACTGATATTTTATAAAAGTCAAGAAAAAATGAAATCCAATTTTCCCCTAATTTTATGCCATATCTCAAAATTAACAATATAGACCCATACTTTTGGTTTTATTTTCTGAATTTGTAAGTTTCTTTTAACAAGTCTGTCATAAATTGAAAAAAAGTTTGAGACTTTTAAATAATTTCATTGCATGTTGAATTATTTATGAATAAATAAAAATATTAATTATGTGAAAAACTTGCTTTTTTCTTTATGATAATTTTAAACAATGTAAATTTGTATTTGATACTATGATTCATTTTGATAAAATATTATACAGGGAAAAGTGATTTATGTGGAATTTGCACTTTCAGTGCAGAAAGGTCAAATCAAATATACCGTAGCACCGAAAGGAGCATATAGACCCCAAATTTGTGTTTTGTTTTGAATTTTGGTTTAGCTATGTTTGTAGATATTAAAATAATACTTTAAAAAAAATTAAAGACTTTTAAAAATGTTTTATTAAATGAAAAGAAATGAATTTAATAGCTTTTCTGGCGCATTGATGAAGTATTCGGTCAATTCTTGCAACTTCCTTTTTAATTAGCTATACATGTAAATACTTGTATTCGTCTCTTAAAAGGAAACATTGACCGAATACTTCATCAATGCGCCAGAAAAGCTATTAAATTCATTTCTTTTCATTTAATAAAACATTTTCAAATCATAAAATGTGAAGTATTATTGAGCAAAAAAGTTACTAATGTAAATGAAGCGGTGCGTATAAATACAGAACAATAACAGTAACAATTTTCAAAATGGATGCCCTTTCAGCTCATGCAAAACTACTGAGCTGAATTTAATGGATTTTTTTTTTAAAACTGAACTTTATTTATTTTACAACGATTTATAAGCAAAATCTATAACTTATATTAATATCTCTCGTTGGCACGGATGTTAGCGCGAGGGGGTCATTGGTGTGGGAAGAAGCCGGAGTACCCGGAGAGAACCCACGTGTCCAAGCGGGCGACCGCCATACCCTTATCACATACAACCACTGTCGATCACGGTGATCGAACTCGGATCGCAGCGGTGAAAAGCGAGTGCATTACTTGGACACCTACTACGCTACTTGGACACCTAATTTAATGGATTGAACACAAATAGAAGAATAAAATCTGACCGGGCTGAATTGAAAACGAAAGGGAAATGCATGCGGTGGCTTTTATATCGATATTTTTTGCTGTGCAGCAAGATTCGTTAAACTGGGGCCCGTTTCACAAAAATTTCCTAAGATGTTCCCTAAGATAGAATTTCAGATATGCCAAAGTTATAACTTAGGAAGTTCCTAAGATTTGTCATAGCTGTTTCACAAAACTTTCTTAGCGTAACGCATTTGACTAAATCTTATCTTAAGATACATTGTAAGCCACTTTTTAAATCATTTCGTTAATTCCTAACTTACTAGTATATCGATCATGTAAATTCTTTTCAATCTGTCACGGATGTAAACTTTCTAAGTAAACGTAAAAAATAATTCCCTTATTCACCTAGAAACAAATTAGAAAAAAATTTAAAACGTGTCAATACTGTGGAATCAATTAAATTCGTGCGGACCAATTTTCGCATCTTCGCTAGCCAAGGGTTTTCGGTCCACTTTGCCCCGGGGAGCAGAGTGGACCGAAAACCCTTGGCTAGCGAAGATGAATTTTCGTGGATTATATCTTTTTTGCTCATTCGTGGGGGTGAAATTTCGTGGATGCGTCGGTTACTGTTTCAGATTGTTAATATTGTAGTGCCTCTGTGCATGTACTGAAACTATATATAATGTTTTACCTTCACATGCATACACGAGTAGATAAAAATAACGTAATATACCCGTATATTCTTTGAAAACGGTATTTTTTTTTTCAATTTGAGAGATCGCAGTATACGGTATATTCTAAAATGGAATACAATACTCACATGCAGTGACAAGTAAGATTTAGAATGGAAAAGTGTGGAACTTTTAAACTAAGTTTAATGTAACGCGTGTTTTCTTGTAATGGTTGATACAAAACATGTATTAACAATGGTTTTTTTTTTACAAAAAGAAACATCGCAAATCAATGCATCTTGGCTGATAGAGCAAGCGAGGATAAAAGGCAACAATATCGACATACCTAAATCACTTGCCGGTAACTCCAACCCTTCCTTACAAAAACTGAAATAAAGAACCCCTAACCCCACCGGAAAGAAAACACTGCAAATCTTTCGTAAAAGAAAAGCTTATTTGGTGGAAGAATAGGACAAATCATTCAGTCATTCTGTAATTGAGTTTTACTTAGTATTTATTCCTGTTTTTATCAAACTGCTTAAGATATCAGTAATTCTCGGGAATGACTAAATTCATTATCATCAGTACACTAGCTATAACAATACCCGCTACCCATCTGCTCGTGCGACCAGATAATCTAAAAAAAATGTTAAAATTAAAAGTCTACACGAGAAATGTTAATTGAAAAAATATATGTATATTTTGATAGTTCTAAAGTTTTCAGTTTAGAAATAAAGTGAACAAATCCTAATGATTTGTGTATTCTTGTATTTTTGTTCAACTTTAATGTGCATGTTATTCATGTCAATACAAAATAAACAGTCGCCATATTGAGTTTGTTTCTAGGACATCGATTTACCTGTCTTAAGAAAAAGTTCTTTCCTAAGATATAACTTAGTCCTAAGTATGCTTTGTGAAACGGGCCCCTGTTCCACTATATTCAATGATAACAATTACTTAAAGAGACAGTGCGGCGCATCTTATCAAAAAACCGACTTGAAAAAAATTCCGATCGGGTTCGGTATTTTTGTACCCCTCATGAATGTATAAACTTTCAGAAAATTACCAAGTTCTCCATGAAATAAATCTAATTATTTCATTAAGATTAATAATTACGTATAACCTATCACATATTTACATCGCAACGTGTTACGGGGTTCAGCCTTCCATATTATTATGCATACGTATTTACTGTAAACAAAACACATGCGAGCCCTTCGCGAAGATTCTGCTGGACATGTTTGTTGATCTTCTCTCAGGTAATAATTGTTCAAAGTTTTTAAAATAACCACAATTATTATTTTGTAAGCATTAAATGTATTTCTCGTGTTTATCATAGGAGTTATGAGACCCCTTGAGGGGTTATTTGACATATAAATTTTTGTCTGTGCATTTTAAAATGAACCGAAATTAGTAAACCATTTATAAATTATCGAGTAAGTGATGATGTGTTCCGTTTAGAGAGTCCCTTTAACCTCGTATACCATGATGGATGTGTTCGGACGAAGATCTTGTAGTTTTCAGCACGTGTCAATTACTGCCAATCAAAGTCCACGTGGTACAAATAAAGGATATAAGAATATTCCCGTTTGTACGACCCTTAAATTTCCCAAAGTTCATAATTACGTTAATTAAACCTGTTTGGTCCGATTTTATATCAAATTTTATGCACGCTTTTAAACGATGGTTATGCTTAGTATCTGTATGATAATAGACATTGCAGTACTTTTTTCTAGTCAATTAAGCCAAATTTCAATGAAGAAAAATATGTACAAAATTTGCTAACAAACAAACGACATAAAAGGGTACCGCGTTATTTCGCCTCATGTTAAATTTCACCCCTGACGACGAGACGGGTATGGTTGTATTACGACTTTGACATCGCATTAAATAAAGGTCGAAATAGTCAGACAAATTACAAATAAACATGTGTACGTTTTGTTCGCTATTATTTCCAAAGCCTGCTTTCTTTACAATCGATGCATAGCATGCGGGTTGAATAACCCCAATCATTCGGGGAACGAAACCAAACGGTTTCCTTTTCTAAGAATTCCCGTGATGCACTTCGGTTTGTTTTTTCGTTTGCCCAAAAAATAATTATTTTTATTTACTTTGAATATTTCTAACTTTGAAAGGAGACTGATTCTGCTGTTGTAAATAGGAGAAAGTCCATAACTTTCTAAGATAAATGGTTTGTATGGAAAAAATTTTGATACTGTAATTACAAAAAAATCGGACCAAGCAGCTTTAAGTATGTGAAAGGGATTTTTATGTATTTATACTATTACAATCAACGTTATTTTTTATTTCCTAACGATATAATTGGTAAATCTGAAGTTATTCACACAATGTTATATTTTTTCAGCTGTACTGTCTCTTTAAAGCTATACACGCTATAATTTGCGTCAATTTTGAATAAAGGGGAAAATGTATGTTTTTGATTACTAATAAAAGTTACCTTTATGCTGTTAATTATAATGCTCAATTCGATCACGTAACAAATATATCAAATATTAAACAATAAAAAATATTTATTTTCCTGCCAGGAAAGTAATGCCTCCTCGTGAATATCAATCTATCACGTGATATCGACAGCTAAATTTAGCCTATCATACCAAAAATGGTGAAGGGTCAACATCTTCATAATTGTGATAGTTTCACAAAGGAAAGGATATTTTCAGTAAAGCATAAATTTGTCCGATATACGAGTACAAACAAAAGAAAAAATACAAGCCTGTGAGTAGATATAAATACTGCCTTTAAAAAAATGACGTAGACCTGTGTTTTTCCCCTATGTGCTATATATAGATCCTATAAGTGTTAATGCAGAAGTAAGGGTATCGTGAACGACAAACGTATTTTACCCATTATACATGTATGTATTTCAAATTAACAACTGTTAAGCATATTAAAAATCAAGTTGGATATTTGATTAGGCAAACAATAACGACTACCTAGTTCTCCGCAGACATGCGCAATGATGTCGGTTTGCTCTTCCTTTATCAATATTCATGAAAAGGTGTATTTTCCTGGCAGGAAAATAAACAATTAAAAATCTATATCTTTGTAACGAGATGGAATTCACCATTGTAATTTACAGATTAAGGATAACTTTTATAAGTAGACAAACACATGCGTTTTCACTGTCATTCAAAATTGACGTAAAGTATAGCTTTAAGAATCAAATTTAGACTGCTAAAACTAAAACTAGAAACTAACATTTCTATATAAGCAATTTTGGAGAAAATAAAAAAATGAAAGAGATTAAGAAAGCACAATTCTTAATGAATTCGATATTATAAGGGGGGGGGGGCATAGCTTCCCTTGTATCTCCAGTTTGTATACAATGATTCTTTAAATTTGTTATTGTATAATATTAAAGACATTTCTAAAAAAAAAATTAAATAGATCTGTTCAGTTGCTACTAAAGATATTAATTTGATAAGCCCGATTTTGCCCTTTTAATATAGATCAGAGAATGCAGAGCATGAAATTTTTGATATTATAATTGAGAGGAAAGGGTGGTACCTTTGTAAGTATGTGCAAGATTAATCGATTCCCCATTTCCACATCTTCTGAAATAAATATTATAGTTAATGTAAATAATCTAAAATGGTCTGAAATCTAGAAAACGATAATATTCGTACGATTTCTCCAGGGTACGATTTCTCCTGATGCTTCTTTGCAAGCCATCTAGCGTTTATTCAGTGCATGACTGCTGGTTTTGCATCGGTGATCGTTTGTTTTGCATCGGTGTTTGTTGATTTTGTAAAAGAGACTGTTGGTTTTGTTTTAAGCTGGTCTGTTTTGTATATTAGTATGTTTTAAAAATAAGTTGTTTGTTTTGCATTAACATCTTTTTTTTTATCCTAACTTTTTTTCCTAATAATTATAGGTGGTAAAACGTCTCGTTGGTGTTCTAATTAATTAATAATTCAAAAGGATTTAGGCTATGTGATTTCTGTGACAGTTTCTTTGTTCAAGTTAAATTAAATTGATTTCGCTTTTAAATATTCCATGGTCTTCTTCATTGGTTGTGTACAGAGTCCTACGTACATTATTTTGGAGCATACTATTAATATTGATACTCCACTCATAAATAAAAAGTTGGACCCAGCAAGTTCACTTTTTGAAACATAAGACTGTTGGAACAAATGAATATAAATAACATAGAAATTACTCAAATTGTAATCAAACCGTTTTCACGTGTCAAAACATATACATGCATGTACTTGTCGATACAAGAAGTAAGATAAAATATTATAATAATATTATAATATTATATTAATAATATATAGTATATAATATGTATATATGATAATGATAAATAGTACAAAATAATTCATCCCCACCCCGCCCGAGGTGTGAGCCCTAGACCTATGCGATATGCAATCAAGCATATCTATGTAATCGTTTGATCGGCAGCTAAGCTTCAATTTTCTGAAAATTACATACGCTACCGAATCACAAATCTCTTCACTACAGATATCATGAAATAATGCATCTTTCTTGCTTGTTATATTTATTACATAGAAAATATCGCATTGAACAAACCAGCACAGCAGGATAACCCTTACAGTACCACTAAATGGAGAGCAGGGCTTGCTGTGGACGGACAATATACAGATCTGTCTGCTAATGGAGGTCAGTGTACGATATCAGCAGAAGGCCACCAAACAGCAAAATGGTGGGTAGACCTGGGAGAGGTACTCAGTATACACCACATCTTTATACAGTACAGGACGGATAATGTCGCCTGGGGTAATATGAAACCAATATTTTTCTTTTTGTTTTGTACTTTTGAAAAGCATTTACTAATTTATACTTTAATACAATGCTGATAAAATTTACCAGCACGTCTTTTACATCCAAAGTCTATATGAAATATAGAAAGAATATTTTTACTTTAGTTAAGATATATAAGAATATATACTATTATAAAAATGAAATAAATTTTCAAAATACATATGTGCTCTTGAGTAAAACAGGGTACACGTTATGTTCCTTTATTTTTGAAGGTAAAGATAACGGATATTCGGCAAGATTTTTGGGATTTTCGGTTTATATATCAAACTCTACTGAGATAGAGGATGGAACATTATGTTTTAGAGACACAATGTACACTAACGATACAATACCAAACAATACGATCATCGAATGTTCTACACATGGTAAATACGTCATCTACTACAACAACAGGACTCACTTTCCATATCCTGATGGGTATTCTAAAAACGGTGCATTTAACGAACTATGCGAGTTAGAAGTATATGGTGAGATTTTTTAAACTGTTACATGTAAATACTTACTGATTTTGTTAATTAATGACTGCAAAATGGATGATTATGCTAAGTTTTTACTTTGTTTTTAAATATATATAACACGGTAATAGAAATGAACAACAGTTATATGATTATAGATAACATCAAGCGATTAGAATGCATAAATGTGAGTTTACAAAAAGATTTTATTGAAGAAGGGGGAAATGAATCGGTGTGTTATTTTTAAGGGGAATTCATTTTTTTAAATTCTATTAATCTTAACGCTAGTCTTGTGATTAGGTTGTCCCACACCAGGATTTTACGGAGAGGACTGTTCTTTACCGTGTCCACAGAACTGTCAGGAAGGTCACTGTCACATCGTGGATGGAACCTGTCTGGGCTGTGTCCCTGGATACACAGGACCGATCTGTGATAAAGGTGAATCCTCTATGTATTATGAATGTTTTATTGCGCATCAATCGATACCAAATTTTTGCTTTAAATTATCCTAACTGCAGCTAAAACGATGTTTCCGGTTTCTATTTAAAAATTCATATCAAAAAATTGAAAGCCGATATCGGTCTTGTATTTGTAAAATCATTTTTCAAAATTGATTCTTTATCGATCCATCAAATAATGCACTGGTGTAAAAAGCCATATGAAGGTCTAAATCTGGAAATTTTCTTTTCAACATTCAAAATTAAAAAAAAGCATGGCAAGAGCCCTAGTTAAAATACAAGAATTGTGAGACTTGTATCTCGCTTACAACTAACCACTGATGCTCAACTTTAGAAATGCCTCTCAAAGCATTGTTAACATTAAAAAAAAATGACCGAAATTGTGATCATGACCTTTAAGCTGCACGGTTGAAATAATCGAATAATGTGCAAATATGTATTTAAAAAAAATAATTGCTCAGTTAAATTTTTTTCTGCTTCATATATTATACTGAAAAAGTTAAATTACGAAGAAATACAATTTTATCCATTTGTTATGCTAGTGTATTTATACACTAGTAATAAAAAAATTATATTCTTCTTAGTTTTGGTTTGATCTTGCAGAATGTACTGACAACAAGTATGGTTTGGAGTGTAGCTCTACCTGTGGTAAATGTTTGAACGGTGATAAGTGTAATCACGTGAACGGAAGTTGTCAGAACGGATGTGACGCAGGAGTATCTGGTGATAAATGCGATAAAGGTGATATTATTGGATTTGAATTTGTTGGTTTGTTATTGATTATAATTTTTTATTATGCGGTAAACGCAACCTTCCTTTTGCCTTTTAAAAACGATATTCTTCTATAGATTAAAAGGGGGACTCTTTAAAGCTTGCATTTTATGAACAAATATAATTCTAGAAAGGTTGCAAATGTACCAAGAAATGTTTCCGATTCATTTCTGGAGGAATGGATATTTTTTTATTTCTAATGTTATTTTGTTGAATTCCACAGAGTGTCTAACGGGAAGGTATGGATTAAACTGTAAGGACAAATGTAGTATCAACTGTGGAGTTCCAGAGAGATGTGACAAGGTAACAGGGAAATGTGAAGGAGGGTGCCAGGCGGGGTGGAGTGATGATCAATGTAAAATAAGTAAGGATCTTTCCGTTCTTTTTTCGCAAATTTAAGCATGTGATAAGAAACGAAGACAAATTTTAACAACAGTAATCGGAAATCTCAACATAAACAATAAATTATGCCCAGGGTTTATTGATTCCGTTGCTTAGCTGCTATAAACAATCATGATCAGTTCTATAAGTAAAGCAGTTAACATCAAATATTTAAATACAAAGTCTATCATCTAAAAATGATTTGCCACGGATTCTATTAATATTTGAGTACCAATATGTAAAAAAAACACAGTTCGGTTTTCTAGCTTTGTGTTACAGAAAGAGACTTACATTGCAACAAAACTTGTTTTCAGAGTGTCCGGCGGGTAAATTTGGTCAAGGTTGCACCGAGTCCTGTGGGAACTGTGTACAGAATGAAGCCTGCCATCATGTTAATGGCTCCTGTCTAAATGGGTGTAATCCAGGATATGAAGGAACCAACTGTACTCAAGGTAAATCAATTCAAATTAAAACTTAAAATGTAGATTTCATCCTGCATTGACCTAATGAAGGGAACCAAAAAAAAAACAAACCCCAAAGAATGTTTCAATGTCAAACCTTACTCGTTTAGAGCCTCCATTGTGATATTGTTTTGCAGGATGAATCGAAAATTATGTCTTGAAGTATAAGATATACTAGTATTTCATTTTATATCTAAAACATGAAGAGAACTCCAGAAGCCTCGCCTTCGGTCAGGTGCTCTTCCCCTCTCCCAAATATAAATTATATTTCAGATCAGTTACCAAGTATTTCATATAATTAAACATAGGTACACTAAAACTGGAAATGTTTTGCTTTTGATTCATTTCGATATATAACGAATGTCCACATCATTTTAACGCAAAAATGTCTGCTTTGATAAATCATGCAATCATGCTTGACATTCTAGTTCTTCCTACATGTACTAGGAAAATTGGAATGAAATAATCAATGATTTATATTGTTTCTCTTCCAAATTTATAAATCAGGTTGTAAGTGGGGATCCTTTGGATACAACTGTAACGAAACGTGCCGAATAATTTGTGCCAATAATGGCACGTGTAGCGCCACAACAGGAACATGTGAACTGGTAAATCACTTGTCATCAACACATCTGTATAAATATAATAATACATCCAGTCCTTTCATTTCATCCATCATGTTTCATAATTGATAAAAGTATTTTGCAAGTAAATTTCTATAAATAATGACTTGCGGTGTGTAATGCTCAAATCTAATGTGAAGTCATTAAAGATTGTGTGGCAACAAGTTGCACGAGAGGACAATGAATGTATTTTACAATCCAAAGTCTAAAAATAACGGTTTACATTTTGTAATGGTCAATTCCAATGTGAAGTCATTTTGTCGCTATTATTATATTTCCGCTGTCATTACTTACTAGGTATATAAACCGGTTAAAAGTAACGGTTGCTGTCCGCTCCCGAATGCATTCACTAATTGTACGAATGTCTGATACAATAACTTTATATGTATCATAAAAAAAGAAAAACACACAATAAAATAAATAAAGAAAGAAACACACAATAAAATAAATAAAGAAACACACAATAAAATAAATAAAGCTCTTTTGCAAGAATGAAAACAATGATTGAATTCTCCAACAATAAGCGGTACAGGTATGTTATGGATTATCTGTGCGAGGTGTGTTTCACAAAAAGAATTGCGCTTATTGTATACTCGGATGCCTTATTAAAATAAGCGATATATAATAAATTCAAGTACATTGTGCACTGTAACTTCTTATCTGTTTTCGGTGTCTTGGAAAACCACATTGTTTCTACACGATCTACCACAATCTGTGTTTTGCACAGATGATAGATAGATAGATAGATACTTTTATTTCCTAATTTTGGGCTCCTTTGGGCATACAAAGGATATAACAAAATTAAAAAATAAATAATAACAATAATAACAGAAAAATATTTTTCTCCACAAAATCTTGTTTTAAAAAGAGCATATGTTCTGGGTTTTTTTTTTTTTTTTTTTTTTTTTTATGATTTATTAAACACAGTACATTTGATTCGAGATAATACCTCCGCAGAGGCTCTCTATATATACATCACCTGGGGTGCCAGGGGCCCCCTGGATCTGTAATGCTAATCAGCGATATAAATGAATCAGTATTTATAAATGTATTTTTTAAGCGTAAATAGACTTAGATATGGAATAACAATATTGTATATACATTTGTAGAGCATTAGAATATATTGTACAAGGTATTTCTTTTCTTCAATATGTATAATTGTATTTTTTTAAAGCGTAATTAGACGTAAACATGAAATAACACATTTTGATACAAGTAATAGTAAATTAAAATAAGAGTACTATTCGGGGAAGTATCAATTGATATAATATTCGTATCAATATTGTAAACATATTTGTGGAACATAGCTGTTCAATAAAATATTTTTAGCAATAAATATACAATCGGAACATAAAGTAAATGCAATGCGGCAGGACTAACAACAGCATCACAGTCCAAAATTGCCTACCGCATATATGTGAAGAGGGACAGGTCTCCCTCTTGTATATTACAATAGTACATTAATAAAGTTTATAATATTTCATTTATCATATACTATTTGATATTTTTTCAAGAATGCTGAAGTTTAACTTTACACATTTTGATTTTTTTACAGTAAGATACAATTGCATTAGCGCATTTTTTAAAAAACAGCGCATATCTTCAGATGACACATGTTCGTTTAAGATTCTACGTTTCATTTTATATTTGTAAATTTTGCATGCAATGAATGACAAAGTGTTGTCTAAGATAAGAGTATATTTGTTGCTCGTAAAAATAAAACCAATGACAATCAATTTCCATGTAACATCAATATTTAGTATCAGAGAAATTTTCCGCCAAAGTGGCATTGTCAAGTCACACTCGTAGATTAAATGTTTTATATTTTCTGGCATATTGCAATTATTACAGTTCCCATTAATGTTTTTATCCCATTTACTAACCGATAGATTCGTGGTCAACAAGTTGTGAAGTAATTTATAATTAAACTCTGATACAGATTTATCAAATAATGATCGAATCTTATTCTCGTAGATTATATTAAAGTAGTACTTGTCTATTTGGAATTCCTTACACCATATATTTTCCATAATAGGTTTTTGGGATTTCTTGTTTATAAGAATATTGTAGAAAAATTTAGACTTTTTATTTGAAGTATCTTCTAGCTTTCCTTCAAAATAGAAATGTGACTTAGTGAGCGAATTCGTGAAATTTATGGTTTGTAAATCTATTCTTGAAAGGTGCAACTTTATTGCATTTTTAACTATAAAGTACTCACATAAAAAATTGCTTGTTGATGCCAAGCATTCTTTTATGTCGTTTATTGTTTTGAAGCCATTCTCATTAAAGAGGTCTTTTACTAGTAATAGACCACCTTTTGTCCAACTTGAAAAAAATATAGATTTACCCTTAAAACATATGTTTTTATTGAACCAGATATTTTGATTAGCAAAATTGGTCAATGAAATATCTTTGCATTCGTTAAAGGCCACAAGGACCTCCTTATAGAACACAGGAAGGGAGTTTAATTTAAATTCTTCGTATTTTGTAATGCTTGAATTGATCAAAAATGGAATGTCGATATTATGTTTTACTACACAAGCGTTTAAGAGTAAAGATAGACTACTTCTATTTTGAATAATTTTCGAAACCCAAGAAGCTTTTATAGCTTTGAGTTTTGATTCAAAGTCTGTAATACCAATGCCGCCTTCATTTATGTTTCTAATTAAGGTGTTACGCTTGATGCGCTCTCGGTTACCCCAAAGAAAGGAGAAAATTATTTTATTAATACTCTTTATGAAGGATTGTTCAGGGTTTTCTAAAATAGTAGCCGTGTACAAGACCTTGGAGATTAAAAGAGAATTAATAAGCTGGCATTTTCCAAAAATAGTTAATTTTCTACTTCGCCAAGAGTCAAGTATTTTTTCAAATTCCTTAAGTTTACATAACCAGTTTCTTTCATTATTTTCGGTTTTATTATGCCCCATATATATACCCAGACATTTAATTGTTTCAAAATTAATTTTTATACCTTTAAGAGTTGTTTCGCCTTCCATAGTATGTTTAAGCGCCCCTAAAGGAATACATTCCGTCTTTGATAAATTCAACTGTGTTCCTGATACAGATCCAAAGTTTTCAATAATTTTGACAACATGTTCAAGGGATTCTATGTCCTTAACAGGGAAAGTACTATCATCTGCATGTTGTATGCATTTAATTTCATTTCGTGTGTTGCTTATTTTAAAACCATTAACACTATCAGAATTATTAATTCTTGTTGATAGAATTTCCATTACGAATAGAAATAAGATAGCTGAGACAGGACATCCTTGTCTAATGCCTCTATACATATGACATTTTCTAGAGATCCAACCATTGTTTTTTATATAGAAATAAGGATTTGTATACAAAATTTTGATCCATTTAACAAAATTGTCGCCGAAATTAAATTTCATCATTGACTGCAACAGAAACTCCCATTCAACAGAATCGAATGCCTTCTGAAAGTCAGCAAATAAGAGGATTCCTGATTCATTGCTTTTTTCCCAATAATCAAAAATATCTAAAATAAGTCTAGCATTTGTTCCTATATAACGTCCTTTAATATATCCAGACTGATCGGGGTTTATTAATTTGTCTATAATTTTTTTTAAACGTCGAGAAAAAACACAAGCAATAATTTTGTAATCACAATTTGTTAAACTTATGGGACGATAGTTTTGAAGTTCATCTAGTTTTCCTTTCTTATGAATCAAAGACAAAATAGAGCATTTTTGCGTATTTGTTAGTTCCTTATCCTCAAAAGATTTTATTAGCGCATCGAACATGTATTGCTTTAGGTGTTTCCAAAACATTTTATAGAACTCAACAGGCAAGCCGTCAAATCCGGGAGATTTATTGTTCTTCATTTCAAGTACGGCCTCAGAGCATTCTTGTATTGTTGGGGTTTTATCAAAGAACTCTTTGTCTTCGTCACTTAACTTAGTGTTTATTTCTATATCCCGTAAGTAATCGCCAATCTTTTCATCTGAAATGCCCTGCGATGAATATAAGTTCTCATAAAATTCACATAGCTGATTTAGTATATCTCCGGTATTGCTAAATATTTCGTCGTTAATTCGTACTCTGTTTATAACATTGTGTGACTGGTGTTTATTTTCAAGCCTTAAAAAGTATGCTGTATTTTTTTCACCTTCATCCAACCATCTAGCTCTCGATCGAATTTGAGCTCCTTTAGCCTTAATTTCATAAAGATTATCAAGTTGATTTTCAAAATCTTTTTTTCGTATCATATTTATCTCGGTAAAATGCTTATTTTCCATTTGCTCTATTTCGTTTTCTATTTCGTGTATACGTTTCTTAAAATTCTTGGACCTGTTTTTACAATACTCTATACTTATTGTTTTTATTTTAAATTTTATAAGCTCCCACTTCGTTTTATGATTTGAAGTTTGCATTATATCGTCAGGTAATTTGTCAAAAAAATTGTTTATTAAGTTACAGTATGATGATTCTTTTAAGATCGAAGTATTTAATTTCCAGAAACCTTTTCCGCGCTTGTTACTGGAAATTTCACATTTAAAAATTAGAGCAAGATGATCAGTTAATCTGACCTTGGAAACGTTTGGGGGTTTGCGTATAAACATTTTTACGGGTTTGTAACAGAAGTTGTCCGTAAAAAATACATAGTCAATTCTACTTTTAGCTATATTTTGCCCATCACACCAAGTAAAACCTTTTTTCTGGGGATTTAATTCTGACCAGAGATCGATAAAAGAAAATTTAGTAATTATATCTTGCATTAATTTTGAACTCTTGTCTTTCTTGTTAGCTGTATCACAATTTAAATCACCAGTAAGAATGACATTTTCGTCGTTCGAGCTGTATTGAGATATCCATTTAGAAACTTTTTTAAAGAAGTCAGACCTTAGTTTTTCTGCGTTAGGTGCATATATATTAGTAAGTGTTATAATTTTGTTGTCATGTAAAATATTCAATAAAAGTATACGGCCATCATCAGATCTGTGTTGGTTAAGGATCTTAAAGGAGAATTCTTTTCTAAACAATATTGTGACACCTCTGGAATACGGAGAGTGAGAAAAACAGTGATATGAAGAACCTAACCATCTAGCATTATAGTTGGCCTCCTTATCTGATACAAAATGTGTTTCTTGCAAAAAGGCAATGTCGCAATCTGTGTCTTTCAGCCAATCATACAATATTAATCTTTTGTTAGAGTCGTTTAACCCTCTACAGTTAAGTGATAGACATTTTATACTAGACATTGTAGACAAGTAAGAAATGAACAATTATCAAGTGAAAAATGAAGATAAAAAACAAAAACAACAAAACAGGATAAGCAAAGAATATGTTGGATAGGATAGTCAATAAATCTGATAACATTTACCCTCAGTAGCTGTCAATCTCATTCTGGCGTGTCTTGCGCTGATGCCGGGGTTGTGACCACGCGCGCGGTCTAGCATATGTTCTGGGTTTACCAATTTCTGTTTCTGCATTGTCTACAAGTGCATTTCTAAACATCATTGGTACTTGAAGATTACCAATTTTATTTTTTCTCAATTAAGCTTCGCTAATTAATGATCAACAAAAATTCCGTTAGAAAATCCGGAAATCATTTGGATTTTTTGGATTTTACAATTTTGCGCATGCGCATTACATTCACGCTAAATCATAGTAGGCTCTTTAGTTTATGTTTCTACAATATCACATTTGTATGGATAAACTCAGAAACGATATCACAAATACGTGTATATTTTCATTAAAAATTTGTCATATATTCTGTTCATCAAAGGAAATACGGGAGATAACTCTAACTCAGGACATTTAATATGAAACATCACGAAAGTTCCGAATGTCAACATGGTGTGTAAATTCGAAGCGAGTAAAAACGTTGGTGAAAAAGTGTTGAATTCTTCCAGTCCCTGATTCTTCATTATTTATGAATTAAATTTTTGGGTGAAAGGTATTTACAGCCTCAAAATGGTTTGCTATATTAAATAATTTGACTGTTATTTTCAATGCAGCTTCATTAATTTTCTCCAAAATCGTATCGGAGTGATTCTGCAATTTTTTTCTACATTACGGGTATGGGGAGGCATTTTAACTGTGGTGCAGGCATTTTAACTGTGGTGAAGGCCTGTGCCGAGACACAGTTAGATTATTCTAACTACGCAGAGTGAAGTGAAATTAATTGCATTATCGTAGGCTTATAGATTTGTTAGGTAAATGCCAACAGTATGGTATGTTGGTGTATCTATTTCGTAAATGTCCTATATCATATGCAATGTTAACCCGTGCACGCACGGGTGAAAGTCTAGTCTTGGATAGAATGAATACTGCTACTCCAGCTGCTTTTGTTATTCTGGTATAAAAAATTGTTTTCATACATTTCAATTTTTGATAAAGAATGTTCACGGAGAGCTTTAATTCTTTGCAAATATTTTAGATTACACTTTATGATATCGACAAACATAGGAAAACGACCACGTTCACAAAAACTACCTGGTTTTATAAACATCACTTATTAATAAATATTTCAAAAATCTAAATTGTTATTGTTCACAATACATCTTATTAAAGAAGTTTTCTAAACAATAATTGAGGCATTTAGTAGCATTTATATCTGTATTTATTTTTCCCCAAATTCTACAAGCATATACAGATGTGATTTTATGACAGTAGAAAACGGCCTACTATTCTGTGACATGAATTTATATATTTTACTCCGTTATGTTAGGTGTAAGTAATAGTAATTAGTAAAAGTAAAAGTTTTTGCTTGAAATGCGTTTCTACTTTACTGTGTTCATTGAAACATAGATTTTGGAAGACAGCGTACGATGAATAGGGGGCCTCGCCATTATGATTATAAAGCGGTTTTGTAACGACCGAAGTACTTATGACTTCATTTAAACTTTTATTACACAGACATATATATTTTTTTCCATTATGTTACATCCATCCTAAGAAATGCCTGTACAACAGATTTTGAACATATCAAGATATCACATTTATCTCAGCAACATATTATATAAGGAATAAGGAATCATTCTTTGAGTATTATGAGGTGATAATTTCGGTCGGGGCGTGATCAAATCGAATAAAGCCCGAGATTCATGACCCCTATGAAATCAAATTCTTACTTGGTAACAACATACTTTTATTTACCGTAATTACGTGAAGTTACAGTTTGGATATTGACCATTTCGGCAATTGAAAGAAAAATTCTTCGTTTAAAAGTTTATTTTCTCGCAAGTATCGTTTGTCCGTACGTGTAGTCATCCTTTGGCATGTAGTATTCATAGAAGGACTTGTAAACTTGTATTACAATTTTTTCTTTTTTCATTTTTCATCTTTTTTTTTTCAAAAAACGACAACTTTTGATAATCCGAACGAATAACAAAAACTACGATAAAATGAATAATTCTTACAGATGTCTTTTATTAGAACAATTTCATTACAATATTATCTCCTAATGTTGTTTGTTTATACAGATTGGTGCAGCAAAGAATCCAGAAGGCGACAACTCCTCATCTGCTGCTGCTGTTGTCGTCGTATTAATTCTCGTTATTGTTGGCGTTGTCATTGTCATTGTGTTTATAAGGTAATAAAGCAAGTTAATCATTAGGAGCTAAAGCGTTGTATCCATATTAAATCGATATGTTTTTAAATTTTGTTTTCTTTAAAACTTATGGTATACTGTAACATTTTAGAACATTTTCGAAAAAAATGTATTTTTTATGTTATTTTCAGACGGAGAAGATTGAACGCTAAGAATGAGAAATCACAAACCCATAGACAAATCCCAGGAACGGAAGAAAATGCCAATTGTAAGTCTAACTTTGTTAATTTGAAGCATGTTGATAAATATTCCAAACAAAAGACATGTACAACGACGCGGCAAATGGAAAAATACCATTTATCGATAGCAATTAAATCATACAGGTTTGACATCAGATGATGATAATAAGCTATATGAACAACAGAAGGACCTTACTTTTAAAATTTTTACAATTAATTAGATTTTTTGAGTGCACCATGGTCAGCAGATTGCCTGGCCCAAACATTTTTTATACATTTGAAAAAACAATTTGTTATAATTTTCACTCTATACTAAAATTACTTTAGTGAACAACAGAGATGAGAATCTCGAATGTACTAATACATATGCAAATATGGAATCCATGAAAAAATCCGCTACAAAGTCAGATGGCAATAAAACGTCATCAGATTTATCTGCTGCAAAAAAATATGACGTCAAAGATGACGACGAGGACGAAGAAGGCATTGAGAATCCCTATGGGGACTTGTATTTAAATGAAGAAACCATACCTGATGTTCCGATTAATGAGCTTGAAAATGCTATCATGGAAAGGAAAGAAAATGAAGAGGATGGATTCAAAAGAGAATATTCTGCAAGTATTTGAAAAATGATATAATTACATGATAACATTTCTGACAGACAAGTTCTCTTTTTATTGATAATAATACAATTTTGTTGACAATATATTTACTCATCAGATGTTACCATATGGAGAACAACATCCCTGTGAAGTTGGAAAACGTCAGGAAAATCTAGCGAAAAACAGATTTAAAACTACTTTTCCTTGTAGGTTTTTACTAAAGCGTATAACTTTTTGAAAAATTGTATTTTTATATACATGTACATATAATGGGGTTCTGTTATCTATGCACCGCTGAAAATACGTTAATGCCTTGATGATAATGTACAATATTTTTTATTTCAATAGATAAAGATAGAAAAACAAAATAAAAGTTGTGAAAATATTATTATTTAATCTATTAAAATACTATTATTGTAGAAATCCTTATGGTATGTCTATACTTTTATTACAGATGACCACTCTCGGGTCATTCTGAAAGGAACCGATGCTGATTATACCAATGCAAACTACATCAGCGTGAGTAAATGCACTTGCATCATTCATTACTAAAATCATACTTTGTTAAAATCTTTCCTGAACTTATGTTTTTATCATCATATTTTTTAAAGGGATTGGATGAAGAGAAAGTGTATATTGCATCACAAGGTATTGCTATTGTATTCTAAAGATTTGTCTACGACACTGAGTACTGGTTTTTGCCTTTGAGCTCATGTCAACTAAACAATAAATGCATTTGACATTTTGGCTTTTTAGGTCCGAAACAGAACACACTTAACGACTTCTGGACAATGATCTGGCAGGAGAAGGTTACACAAATTGTGATGTTGACCAACTTGAAAGAGGGAGTGAAAGTAAGTTAATGTATAGAACACAGAAAGAAAATTAAGATTTATTGAAGTGTTTTATTGAAGTGTTTTCATAAAGACTTTAAATATCTTTTTGACGTCAAAACTGAATGAATTTATAATTTCTTCTCTTTTTAAATCTTTAATATATTGAGGACAAGTTTTTTGATGAAACATAAGTGTACGTCTTACAAACAGATGAAATGCACCCAATACTGGCCAGAAAATATGAAATCAAGACAGCACGGAAATATCGTCATCAAGAACGTGGAGGAAAAACAGTACGCTTTTTACGTCATCAGAAAACTTTCCGTTTCCCATAAAGAGGTAATATTATATCAGTATATGATGATAAAACAAATATTCAATGATTTTACCTTATCTTGAACAATGCTGTTTTATTCGTGATGAGTTACCATAAAAGGAATTTTTATTTTCTTTTTTAAACTTTCCCTCAATAAGATTTAAGCATTTTTTTCTTCAAAACTTAGCAACATGTTATGAAACAAAGATACTTTTAACAAAAGACTAAAATCTCTCACGATCTGAATTTATGGTTTACTTTCCAATCAACAGCAAAAAAAGTCAATTGTTGTAATGCAGTACCACTACACCACGTGGCCTGATCATGGTACCCCGGACCCTCTCCGTCTGGTTGTTTTTCATTGTCACGTAATGAGAACCAGAAGCAACAAGATAAAATCACCAACTGTTGTACACTGCAGGTAAAAACATTTTTTATTTAAGGAATAAGGAACCATTCTTTGAGTATTTTGAGGTGATAATTTTGGTCGGGGCGTGTTCAAATCCAATAAAGCCCGAAGGACTTTATGATAGATTTAATCACGCCCCGACCGAAGTTATCACCTCAAAATATTCAAAGAATGATTCCTTATTACTTATATTTATTAATTTTTAGCCATCGTAAGATCAAATATCTAATTATAAATACGCAAACCCCTCTGGCGCCTCAATTTGGCGTCATTTGAAGTTATGGGTTATAAAGAACAAAATCAATACGTGGTGTTATCACTGGCAAATGCACTGGAAAATGTAATTTTAAATGCATCGATGTCGCTTGCTGTTCGCAAAACAATGCAGATAATATTACTGTACTACATTCCCATTTTAAATGAAAATGCAACACTGAAAGCATTGTTTAAATTAGCATAGTATTTGATTGATATTCAAAAACAATTTTAATTTGTTTCCAACCTATGATAGTAAATTAATAGTAGGAAAATAATTTGATTAATGTACAAGAAAAATAAAATTTTCTCCCATCTGGTAATAAAACTATAGACATTACGAGGTAAGTAGATTAAAAATAACTACGTATGTACAGCTATAAGCACAAAAATGAATCTTCCAAAATTGCATCGAGTACGATGATATTTCCTCCACTAAAAGTGATATGCAATTGTAGCGCAGGGATAGGTCGTACAGGAACCTACATTGCGCTGGATGCTCTATACAAGGCGGGTAAAGCGTCCGGTAAAATCAATGTAGCTGAGTACGTAAAGATTATGAGGGCAAACAGAATGAACATGGTCCAAACTTATGTAAGTCAACAAAAGTTTCAATTAGTAAATAAAGTTATCTAAATGAATGCTGTTGTCAAAAACACCATTATCAGAAATTAAAATTAAAATTAACTTCCTTAAAAGCTGTTTGAATTTTTTCTCAAAAATTACAATATTTTTTCAAACTGACATTTTATAGGAACAATACATGACGATATATCTGGCGTTGAACGAGGAATTCAAGGCTTCTTCTGAACCACAAAGTCTTCCTGACTTTACAAAGAAAGCGCAAAGTATTACAGGAGATCGCCCAGCTAATCAAACAGGCATCAGAAAAGAGTTTGAGGTAAAAGATAAAATATGATAAATAAAAATTGTTTGTAATCTTCTCTTTGTTGTGTATGTATGTTAACGCGTACATTAATAAACATTTCAGAGCTGTGTTTGATTTATTTGTAGAGATTAATGAAAACTCGACCAGAATACACAAAAGCTGATTACAAGAACTCGATTCAGCATTTAGGAAAGAAAAGAGAAAATACCGTTTTACCTTGTCAGTACAAGTTACTTTTTTTAAAGAATAAGAAAAGAAATTCATTTCTATTATTATAGTTAGTCAATTTTTGTCATTGTCGCAAATTTATACATAAAAGCATACTTCATGTAAACGCCAACTTCTTTGGTGGAAATAAACCTCAGTCGCTTTATTTAACAAACTGAACTACCCTGACCTAAATGATTTGCCTGAGAAAAAGTAGTTAACAATATTGTACATAAGACATCGATTATATACTGCAAGAAAATTATATTTAAAGAAAAACTGAGTAATAAGTTTATAGTAAGCTTAGAACTTATTCCCATGGAACGGTAATTATTTAATAAAATCCCCTTGAAATGTTGATGTTTGTATGACAAAACATATCTTGCATTTGAATTTCTTTTTTAAGTGGACAAATACATGTTGTATCTAACATCGGCTGTTGCAAAACGAGGCAATTTCATCAATGCAATACATGTTTCAGTGAGTACATTTTAAATCTATCAATGAAATCACTTCGTTGTTGGACGAAGCGGGTGCATTAATGAGTAAATCAGAAATACTTATCCGCTTTAAAATAGCGGGTCAAAATTGATACACGTGTTACATAGTCTCTGATCTTTATTTTTCCAAGAAAACTATAAAGTCAACTTAAGGTTTATTATATCAGAATTATAACAAAAAGTATGATGTTGTTTATTTTTCCTTTTTTATGCTTTCATTTAATTAATGTTAAAGTGTTAATTATATAAAATGTTCGTTCAAACTGTTTGTTAGTTCCCTTTCACATCCACATACTTAACTGACACTATAAACTCAGTTGTAGTTTACTTTACAATAATTTAAACTCTATTATAAATAACGTAATAATCGGCTTTTAAATAAAATATACTATTAAGTACCCGGAGGATGCAAATAGATTAGACAAAGTTTTAACAAATCGTCTTTGCTAAATTACAAACTTGATTTTCTTTTTAGTCTTACCAGAAAGATAGAGCGTTTATAGTGACGCAATATCCGACACCAGAGGACGCTGTGGACTTCCTGCGCCTGCTCAATGATCATGAATCTGATACAGTTATCTGTATGAATCCATTACATGAAATAGACTCGGTGGGTTTATTGTCTCGTCCTTTTGTATTGCTCAGTACATTAGTGAATTATCATCAGATGAGTTCCTGAATTTTAATTCATTAATCAAAGAATATTTATTCTAATGAATGTCTAAAAAGCATGAATTTGACTCAATAAATAATATATGCAAAAACTTGCCACGTTTAGATCCATTCCCAAATTGTATATCTTCAATGCCTCGTTCAATATAAAGACACAGAATCATTCAATTTGCTTGTGCATCACCTTTTAACTGACATTTTTTCTGACGTATAACGAAACTAAAAAACCAGTCTATTAAAAAACACAATAAATAGATCAACAGTAGGTGACAGGAAGTAATTATTATAAATTCTTTTATGTAAAACTGAATAACTTGGCCAATATGTATTTAGTAGTCATTCGGTGCCTTTTACAGATGTTATATCATTATATCTCAAGATAATAGTTCTTGCTTTAGAAACCTTTTAATCTTTACGCCACATTTTCATCCAATAGGTATTTTTTCACTATTTAATATGAAAATCAAATGTAATTGATACAGAAATTGATTGGAAAAAGGCAAATAATTTGCGCGATTCACAAAAACCGATTGTATTCATCATTCAAATTTCTTCAGGCCTTAAATGTTAGTCTAATGTCAATCTTGTTTAAAGGTATAGTAAGACGATCGTTAGCCAACTTTGAGATATTTATACTGCTTAAAAGTGGCTATACTGTAGATCAAAGGTAGCCAATCTTTAAGCAACCTTTATACTCATCTTTAAGGTGGCTCAATACACCAGTGCATTATTTGATGTATCGATCAAGAATCATTTTGAAGTATGAGTTTACAAAGAAGAAACCGATATTGACTTTCAGTTATTTCATATTTTTTGTTGTTGTATTCTTAATAGAAACAGGAAATATCGTTTTGGCTGCAAACAGTATATTTCAAAGCTTTTAGTTAGGTATCAATTGATGCAGAATACAATTTTCATGCCAAGACGGCCAAATGATAATTATAATATTTTGATTTTATTTTCTGAATTTATTTCTGCAGCATACACATAATCCTGCATTTTTTCTGACAAGTCTCTTATAATTTGAATAAAAGTTTGATACTTTAAGATAATTTTGATGTATGTTGAATCTCTAAATCATGAAAACAGCAATTTATTAGTGTATAAAGATCACAATATTGGTAAGGTGATAATATTCGGAACTTAAATATTCTAAATCTATTTTGATTAAAATGAGTGGGTATTTTGTTCCATCGTTCATTCCTTGAAAAAGCGATATATCTGTTAGTTGCATTTTGAATGCAGAAAAGTGGTGTTTAATGAACCGTGGTGCCAAAAAATGCACATGACCTTCAATTTTGTTTTGAATTGTGGTTAAGCTATGCGGGTAAATTAATAAGGAATAAGGAATCAGTCAATTAGTATTATGAGCTGATAATTTTGGTCGGTGCTTGATCAAATTCAATAAAGCCCGAAGGGCTTTATGATAGATTTAATCACGCCCCGACCGAAATTATCACCTCATAATATTCAAAGAATGATTCCCTAGTACTTATATTTATATAATTTTAAACCATCGTACGATTAAATATGAATAAGCAAACCCCGCTGTCGCCTGAATTTGGCTTTATGAGTTATATAGTACAAAATCGAAACGTAGTGTTATCACAGGCATAGACACTGGAAATTGTAAATATAAAAAAATATTTTGAAATAAAATTGAAACCTTTTCATACAGTATCAAAACAACTGTCAAAATGCTAATTTTTGAAGTCAAGGATCATCGCTCGAGCTTATGGTTTGACGTCTGCAATATTATAAACATCAAAAATACGATTCGTGCTTCACATGATTTGACCACGCTACTAGCAAAGTTATTTACCAGTGAACTTTTTGACCTGTTTATTCTTGGCATCAATTAGATGTAAATGATGTAAATAATCATCTTTTCATTTCAGTCAAAGTCATGGATGCCACGACTAGCGTCCTCCAAGAACGTGTCACCATTTGTTGTAAAACACGAGTCTGAGAGTGACACCGAGGTCAAGGTCACTACAGTCAGCATCATACGCGGGGAGGTAATGGTAACAGCTAATTAAACACCGCACATGTCTATTCTCCATTTGACAGATGATACTTTCCTTACTTATTTGAATCCATCAACAACTCACATCCAAGTATTTGAAACCTTTTTCAGGAGACACCGCATTCCGTAGTTATTGTAGAACCCAAGGGACAACTAAAATCAACCGGAACTCCTCCAGACACATCGTTTCTCCGAAGCATAGTATCATATACTCGCAACCTTTCAACAGAAAACCCCATCACTATTGTCAGCAAGTACGTGATAACTTGTAATTATTGGTTGATAGATAGATAGATTGATAGATAGATAGATAGATAGATAGATAGATAGATAGATAGATAGATAGATAGATAGATACGCAGAATACAGTAAAACATAGCAGTTTCATTAAACCTTGACTTATCAGTATCTAAAACGTGAGTATAAATATGAATAGATAAAAAGAAAAAATTTGAACACAAATACGCTGAATAATGTTAAACATAGCGATCGCCTTTAAAACAGAAGTTTCTTAAGATTTTACATTAACACCAAAGTTTGACTTTTGAATGTTTTTTTTTTATTTTTACCGATAATTTTTTGACTGTCAAAGCAAAAACAGTCAAAAAAGTTTAAAACAATTTTACTGTGTATGAACTTAGGCATTTTTTTAAATGTGAGTGGGTTAAGCATTTATTCTGTAATGTACGCTTCCTTTATATCCTTATGACACCATTGAAAAAGAGCATTGTATCGTTCAAATGGTAGCTTTTCATATGTGGAATTTATATATATTATCATTTTCATTTTACAAACGTTGCTATCTGTTTACAATAAGTTGTGCCGTTTTGACAGGGACGGTGCATCATTGTGCGGTGTCTTCTGTGCTGTGTTTAACTCCATACAACAAATCACTATGGATGACAACATTGACGTGTTTACAACAGTCCGACAACTACAGACAAGCAGACCAGAGCTCTGTTCCACACAGGTATAATGTTTGGAATCTTTATATGTACTATGTATTTTCATTGGAGCAATATCATACATAAATTTTAACACTAGCAGACTAATTAAACAATTAAAACATTATGTAATGTTGTTTTAAGTAATTTATCAACGTAATAACAATGAAAAATATCATATACCAGAATAAAAATGTTTGTTCAGTCCTAACATACTCTAGCGTTAGTTGTATAATTTCATTGACAGGAGGAGTATTCCTTGGTGTATTCAACGTTACAGGATTACATTGAAACAACATCAGAGAATGTTTACAGCAATCAATAGAACGACATGTTGATATCGGTTCTGTGAGAATTCTGTAATTCGTATTTAAAAAGAAGAACAATGTGAGAAATCAAGTAGAAGATATTCGATGTATAATTGTTTTAATTCTGTTTACTGCCAAAGGAAACACGTGTCTATGTATTGTCAGAAATTCTTTCTGCAAAAAAAAGAGTTTTATTTATCTAATGGGCGCACGTTTATTTCCTGTACATACACCCTGTTTTCCTATGTTCTTGTCATAGTCTGTACAAGCACCCCTTTTCCTCCTATGTATGCATGTACCATCCTCTCCACGTACCTGTATTGCCGTTACATAAACATGTTTATTGTTGAATGATTTCTGGCTGTTAATTTCTAAGATTTTATTTTTGATATCATTGATTAGAATATTAATTACATTTTGAATATTTTTTTTTTTAAGCTTCATTTCAATTGATTCTCTGTTATATATCTTCACATCATTCTATGAACTGTTAAAACATATAATTGTCTTTGCACTTATAGCTTTGTGCCAGTTAATGAAATCATTTTTGCACCCATATGATTAAGATGGTGCAATTTTGTAGATACTGAAAGATATATTATATGATAGACTATCGCTAAAAGAGTCTATAACCAATTTTTGGGGGGTTGATCTTAATCAACTCTCTCATGAAGACAAGCGATAAATGTGATGTAATGTAGTCAGAAGAATTGTTTTTCAATGATATTTACTTATATATATCTAAATCTCCGAAAGACTGTCTGCTTGTCGGAGATTTACAGAGACATCCGAGCGTCTGGTTGAACGAGACAATAATGAACTCTGGCTGGTTGAACGAGACAGGAGTTCAATATTGCTCGATTCCTTAAATATTTCGATTACTAATACAGAGTTTGATGAACTAATTCTATCTATAAATACATGTATTACACAAAATGATCCCTATCGTGTTTTTATCATAATTCTTGTCGGAAAAACACAAAAATTCAAACCGGTGTGATATAGTGCCTTTTCCCCCTAGCCATCTTTCCCCCCGGAAAAATGGCTATATAGCAGTTTTTCCCCCACGGAAAGCTGACTACATAGTGGGCTTTCCCCCTTTTTATAGCCAGATTACCCCCACGGAAAACCTATTATATAGTGGATTTTCCCCCATTTTTACTTTCCGGTCATGTGTATTGCGGACCATTCATGACAATAATTTGCAATAACTGGTATGATATTAATTTCTCACGAAAAGGATAATTATGGTATTAATACATAGAGTAATATACATGGTTTTTCAACCCCAAATATGAACTAAGGCATGCGCCTTCATAACATGCATGTGTCATCATCGTTTATTTCACCTGTTCTCACCCCCTTTTGGAACACCTTTTACACGGATTTCGGAATACCTCGAATCTTTTTCATCTAATCGATGCTTATCTACAGTTTTGACTTCGACGTTATGAACACGTGAGAGCACATTTGAGTGAAAATACGCCGGTTTGGAAATTTTATTTTCCAATGTATTACCATCAATGTATAAGCTTCTCCCAGGGAACTAACTGACCAATCTTGACTTAATTTTGTAGAGGAATGGAATAAAAAGTGGAAAAGTATTACTCCCTTCGTCCAAAAAGCTATCAATTTTAAATTAATACCGTTAGAATTGACGATCTTAAAAACTATTATATATTTCTTCTTCTAAATATCAAACGGGAGACAGGATGCAATGATATGATGAGAAACTGAAATGTTTTAGTTGTACTTTGATTGATGGGGTTCTAAATCATGAGTAAGGGGTATTTTAATTATGTATTAAAAGCATATGTAAATTTTATGTTTACCATTTCGTTTTAAAGTTACGCATATTCATATTTTTAAACACATTTCTACGAAACACTAGATATTATGATGTAAACATTTAAAAAACAATGAAATGTCTTCACAACCAGAACAATGTCGGTATCTTTGCTGGTTACTTTGGAAAATGTGAAATGGAGCCTGAACTAACTTTATGTTTATATTGTCACTCTTTATTTGCTAATTTTTTTCACTTTTGAGTTTGCAACGTGATTTATAAATATACAATTTTGAAAACGATGCTAAATAAATCAAGATATACGATTCAATTACCTAAAAAATGTATACTATTTGTTTCATATTTTTGCAATAAAGATTTACTTGTGTACCATATTATTTCTTCGAACAATTAAACAAGGGTAATTAAAAAAAAACCCAAAAAACAACCAACACATATATTGTGATGAGCTGACTTTTTTTAAATATAAGCTTGTTCTTCTAATCAACTAACAAGTAAAAAAGTCGTATATGCGCTTAGGTTGGTTATTTATTTTTGATTTTCGGTTTCTCCTTTAATGAATAAAAGTTCATTGATTTATTTATCTAAATATTTATTATATAATTAGTCATCTTATGAATTGATTATGTAATTTTCAGAGTCATCTTCAAGTGGTAAACCAACGCCACTATAAAAATATAGTGATATGGTCATCTCTGGTCTATGAGACATTGGACCCTAAAGAATATGCACTATAATTATTATAATAGGATTTTAAAAATCGGGCTCTGAAACTTCGGAAACAAAATTTCTCTAAAACAGAGGTTTAGCCTGGATGAAATTTTCACAAACAGACAAACAGTCTGATAAATTTATCAAGAAATTCTTAAAACATTCTCGTTTATTACAATTTCAGAACACAGAGTGTATAACTTGTAAAACTTTTTTACAATAAATTACCTAAATTAAGTTCTATGTGTAATTCCATTAACGAAACGAAACTTAACCTGTACAGATGAATGCAGATATACATGTATGCAGCCTGGGAGTGTAGAGACATTGATATTAATCCTTACTGGATTTCCATAAATATTTTTTATAAAATCTGAACAAAAAACGTGAGGGAGAAACCCTGATATGGGGGAAAAGCTACTATATGGTAGCTTTTTTCCCCCGGGGGGAAAGGCTACTATATAGTAGGTTTTCCGGGGGGAAAAGCTACTATGGGGGAAAAACTGCTAAACAACCCCGGTATTAGAAAAAAAAGTGCATCATTCTAATACAGCTAAGAAACTACTAGCCATTTGAAATTACACATAGTTTATTTAAACCAAATATTGTCCATAAAATCAACTCTCATCAGTACCTCCGTCCTTTGATATTATTGATGTTTCTCGCATTATCAACGGTGTCAGATCGCTTTGACCAGTGTGAACCAGCACTGAGAGAATTGTCTGCTTTACACTGTGTATTACAATACCGCTGTAAAACGTAATTAAACATCGTCTGCTGTAAAGAAATGAATTGTTTGATTTGTTTGTTTTATTAAAATCTATCCTATTTTCATTGAATAAATTGTCATATGCTCTTCTCTTCTTGACTTGTACTGTACATGTATGTAGCATGCAGAAGGGTATAACGATAGAAAAATTTATACGGCATCACAGAGAGATGTCAGACATCGTTTTCTAATGTAAAATTTAGCAAGAAAAGGTATCACTCATTATGTACTTGTGTGGGATAATGAAATTGGCAAATCCCGTCCTAGATCGTAACCTATTATACCATCAATCTCACTTAACCCTTTGACTATTTCCTTAAGTAGAAAATTAAAAAAGGAAAAAAAAATTTGTACATAGTACGTTGAATTTCCCATCGGATGTAAGGGGACTTGGTGATCGACAATTTTTTTTATTGTGCTTTGTTTGTTTTTGTTTTTTTTGTTGTTTTTTTCGGGGGGGGGGGTTATTTTTTTGTTTGCTTGTTTTTCTTCTTTGTTGTTTTTTTTTTTTTGTGTGTGTTAATCTCCGTACCATAAGCTATCTTGCAATTTCAACGCATTTGTTTTGAGCGCTGATTTATCTGTTTTTATTTACATCTACCAAGTATTATTCCCTCTATTTCTTACGGAAACTTATAGTTAATTCATAGCTCTATAGAAACAGCCAGACTGAAATCTACACGCCCCGTTTATCGATTGTTCAAAATCTACAGCAGCTGAAACTGACAAGACTGAAATTGACACGCCCTGTCTATCGATTGGTTGAGTCATAAAACTACCTAAAAAAAAGAAAGCAAAGACTGCCCAAAAAAATCATGATGATGTCAGATTCAAAGTCTCACAGGAGACGATTTGGCTGTTTCTTTTAATTAGCTAACCTACTTATGTACGTTAACAGTAATTTATTGAATTTTATTTACTTTTTAAGCTCAATTTATTAATTAGTTAAAAGAAAGATGTTGATATAAACAATAAAATGCTTTTTTCTGCAATGTCGCTACCTTCATATCCCGAATGAATTACCACATTGTTTAAATGTATGTTCCAGACTGTGTCTAACTTTTTGCTGATAAAATCAGACACCATTAAATGCACTGTTTTCACTATGCAGTGTACAGAAGACTTGAATATAATGGTCAGTTATGTACTATTGGTAAAGGTAAATCAGTGTCCGTTTTCATGAGAATGATTACTGAGCGATCTCATTTTTTAAAATAACTATATAATCGGGCACTGATTAAGCAGATTTATTGTTGATTATAGAGCGGATGAAGGCTCAGACTTCGCATCTACAGAAAACCAATTATTGAACTTGCAGTTATATCACAAAAAAGCTGCTGAGTAGTAAATTCAACCATTTATATTAATTTACAATGAATATTTTAATTTGTAAATTCAAAAGTAACTAACAGCCTCGCCAAATTCATTTTTATTTTGTTAAACAGTAAATGACCTAAAAATGTGATAAACATAAGGATTTTAAGCATTGCTAAAATTTTATCTGTAAACAACACCTTCATGAACAAATTTAAAAAAACTAATGGCCGTCTTCCGCGCACTGTTACTTATTTTTTTCCTTGAAGCCACTACCAGCTGCTTCAAACATCGCCATAATGACATTGCAGTTGGTATTCTTTCATTTGGATTGATGTATTGACTAAGCTTTCTCAAGAAGTCTTAAAATACCAATGTGGAATGTGCACCTGGGCTTTTCACATCTGCACTGGTAAATGTTGGCTAACATTTTTGAAAAATAACCGAAGAACACATAAACGATAACATGCATGACAAATCCGCCATCAAAACACCCAAATGTCAATTTATTCACCATTTATGGATATGAGTCATAGGCGTCGGAACCAAGGAGCCCCCCCCCCCCCACTATTTTTGCAAAGTTAGACCTAACCATTAAGAACATAGTATCAGGAAGGGTTCAGCCCCCCCCCCCCCTTTTCTCGCAGCAAACATAATTATCCTTAAATCTACCTTAAAAAGATTGAAATATTAATAGTGATATTAAAAACAAAGGTATAAGGTATACTAGCCCCAAATCCACGGATTAGGAATTTCATGATTCGGACAAAAAATTTTGGCAGGTAAGATTGAAGTTAAAGTTATACCCCCCCCCCCCCCCATTAGGATTTTCATGATTTCGGGAATTATTTTTTTTTTCTGATGATAAGTTTAGCCCCCCTCCCCCCCCCCCCTCCCTTTCAATTTGCTACCGATGCCACTGTGGTTTTTTTTTATCAGTAGTTAACTTATGCATAGGCGTCGGAACCGGGGGGGGGGGGCAAATTTTTCTTTTGCAAAGATAGGCATAATCATAATAAATGAATCAAGCATGTGAGTTTTAATCTCACCACTAAGTTTTTTTTTATCCGGAAGATATTAACCTGAGCAGTAGCTTTCTAAGAAAATACTTTAAAATTTTACAATGTACACCGACGCCTACCATTGGAGCAAACCTTTTACATTCATCCCAGTTCTTGTCTTCCTTTTTTCTGTGTCTAAGTAATCTTCTCCAGTTGAGGTTACTTTTTATTGTACATCGCCCCTCCCCAGATTAACTTATTCAATCCTGCTGCTTATTTCAAACTGGTTTTATTTTTAATGCAAAATACATACAACCATCGCCTATTTAGCTTTAAAAAAAGTGTCCACCAGAGTGTGTCTTCGTATAGCAGATGTCAAAATAATTGTAAGGCAATTTGCCTGAATTTTCACAATATATGATATAAAAAAGTGTTGAAAAGAAAGAATGCAGAGCATTACATTCTGTACTATATAAAAAATATAATTGAGTTTCTAAAGTTAGAATTTAATTATCTATATCTGGACAACAATGCTGAATTACTTTGCCATTATGAAATCTTTAAACGTCTGTTGTGATAAAAATATATATATTTAAACTGTTTTGAAGTTGAAATCCGATCGTGCATCTCCAATTTCACTTTAGAAATTGATATCAGTATAATACGCTGTGTCATCATCAGTATATACATACATGTAAAAATGTGAAGAAAGTAAACTGTTGGAAAACTAATCTGGTATATAAAAAAAAAAAAGGCACGCAGTCCAACAATGAAAGTCTGATTACATTTTTAGGGAGTCATTTCCTCTTAAGATATTAAATGACAATCCATTACACACAAAGAAAGATCCGCAAATTACACAGCTTTCACTTAGACCGCGTAGCGAGGAGGAAGATATTTTAACACAAAAATCGTTATCTTACACCGTATTTTTAAAACTATGGTATATACCCTTAATTTACAAAACGTGGGTTACAAGTTGTCTTTGAAATATATGCATATAAATATGAAAATAAGCGTGTACGATACCAGTAACAGATTATGAATGGACATGTAGCCATAACCCCATCCCCCTCCCTCCATCTATATAACGTGCCTATACTTGAAGCATGACCACCTCAACAACAACAACAAACCCCCCCCCCCCTTATCGTTCTATGAGGCTAAGTTTCCTGCGTTTAGTTGTCAATAAATATATTACAGCCATATTGAAATGAGAACGAACGAATAAACCGTGTCCAAACATCTGCGGTTATGTTTCACCCAAACATGTCTTACATACTATACATGTAATACCTTTATATATTTCATGCATATGCTTGCAATGATTTAGAGATAATGTTATCGTAAGGTTTGATTTTTTAAAAACCACTACACACACACACAACAGTCAAGTGCATTCAAGCATTCAGTCTATCTCGTAGCCAATTGTTAAAAAAACCCACCACGGCCGCATTAAAGCACCCGATCGGCCGTGACTTTGAATAGCTTTATTCACTTCCTGGTAGCGTATCTTGGTCGACCCGACACAACAACGCCATGACTGGTCGCTCCGTGCTGGTCTGCTGTGTCTTCGTAGTATTATCATCCATCTCTACTGTTTTAGCATATGGTAAGACATTTTTCAATTATTTTTCTGTTTAATTTGAGGAGTTTTGTTATCGTTTGCTAACCTATGTTGCATTGTCTTCATAATATGTAAGTACCTGCTACAATTATCTATTAATCAATCCCTGGCCATAGTGACCGTTTGCTTAGCATTCTTTTCTGGGGGTTTTAAAAAATCTTTTTAATTCATATTTTTATGCAATTAAAGTATGAAATATTTTTTGAACATGCCCTGTTTCTTTATTAGGTTATTAAATATAGTATGTATACCATAACAGTATAGAATTATCTTCTATTTTACTTCCTTAAACCTAGATATTTTCTCTGCAACCATTTATTTGGACCATATGTTACAATCAGTTCTTAACAAACCTCCACACTAAAAAAACGAGCAATTTTGGTGAAATCTGCAAGAAAATTATAACTAGTGTATTTTCGTTTTACCTGACTGTGTATGACTATTCATTATGGAAGGTGATCATCTCATCAGCTTAATTCTCTGTCTTGTTTACTTTCTGGGTTGAAACAGGGCCTATCTTTGTTAGATGAAACTATTCACGGATTCGAAGAGAGAGAGAGAAGAGAGAGAGAGAGAGAGAGAGAGAGAGAGAGAGAGAGAGAGAGAGAGAGAGAGAGAGAGAGAGAGCACGGGTTACATATAAGGTATAAGTGTACTAATGTATACGTTTTTATGTGTATATTAATTGACTATACAAATTTCAACTCTAAATCTAGTTCTAAAATGGGACTTTATATCAATACTTTATGTCGATACAGAACAGTCACGTAGCATCGTTTTTTAAAAGGGGGTGGGATGGGGATAAATATGGGATGGGGATAAATAAAAACTAAACAGCGAATATTCAAACGTGAGGTTGAAAGTGGCATTGATTTCGTTGCAAAAACAGTTAATGTGGTAAAATGGGATTATTAAAGAGCAACAATATATAAATGTAGGTATTTGAGACCAATGATATGAAAATTAAGGCGAGACACTGCGCGATATAATTTTTTTATTTACTACGAAGCGAGTATATGGGACGAATTCTATCGTTAAACCGGGTCCATAGGACATCTGTCGTTTTAACGATAAAACATTCCGTCTTCAGGCCCCCTTGCTCCCCGCCCCCCTCCCCATTGCTTAGTTCCAGCATAACAACGATGGGAGGGGGTTCTTTCATCGAGTGGTTTTCCAGTCCAGGGAGCAACTATACAGGGATTTGTAAAGACAAAAACAATTCATCATACTATCAACAAATTAGAAAATAAATTCCAGATTTTGTGATTTATACATATTCTTTCAATGTGCGTTAAGTGTGTCGATGCTTGAAAATATTGAGGCACTTTCATAACGCACTTTTAAAAAAATCAAAGTAGGTTAATTTGGTCCAAAATTTAACGCACTTTGAAATTTTTTTTCATAGTGCGTTTAAGTTTTCCAAAATTTGACGCACTTTGAAGAAACTATTTTTCAAAATGCGTTGCCACACACCTTAGAAAGGGGTTATCGCTTGGGGGTGGTTGTATTAGTCACTTAACAAGTAAAAAGAGTTGAAATAATTTACAATCTCCGGGCTGTGCACTTCCTCTCCTTTGTGATTGGTAGAAAATACATGGTGTGAAAATTTACAATTATTTCATAGGTTGATATACTGTTCGGCACAAGGGAGATAATTTTCTGATGATCGTTTTTACGTACGACTTAACAATTTTCGTAGATTTCAAATCGAAAGAACGATAAAAATGGCTCTTAGTGAAATTCAGGCCTTCATTTTTCTGTTAACTAGTTAAAAGCAATATTCAGTAACGTCACTTGAAATAATTTCTTCTTTTCTTTTTGTTTTGATTATACAAATACCAATGAAATTTCATAAGGTATGGCTAATATCAGTTAACAAGTTTGTTCATTAGAAACGGTTAAACTAATATCAGTAAAACTGAATGATACTGAATGCAGTTGTATTAACTTTGATTTTACTACAGTGATACAACCCTTCCTAAGATCTTTTTTTACCTACTACAGTCGATTACAAATAAATAACACGCTGTAAATAATTTTCAATTTCAAGCACGTACGCTTTAAAGGCACACATTTTTAAAAAAAAAAAATTCGGCACTTTATTGCATCGAGAAGAAGGCGATATTCATATAAAAGATAATTAAATTGTTTTTGATATCTTATTGCTGTTAAGAGTTTGCTCTAAAGACGGTTAGCTTTTTTAAAAAGCTAAACTTGTTATCTCAGAAAAGTGCGCAACAAAACACAAATAGTAAAACATTTTTAATTTTCTTTAATTTTATTTCAAATCTGGCGATGATTGGGCACGGCTGTTTAAGGGTAATGGGCCGCCATACATGACAAAGGGCATGCCCCAAATTTCAAAATTCAACACATCAAGTAACATCATACATGTAGTTAACATAATTCAACAAATTGAAACCAAGTTCAAAGTTCATTCAAAGTTCACTCAAAGTTCAAAGTTCACAGGTTTAATACCTTGACTCTGGGAGGTGCAGAAGTCAAGAATTTACGATTGACCCTTGGGAGGTACAGGGGTCGATGTCCACATAATAATACATGCACTAGTCTGAAATGACCAGCGCCGCTCATTCACGCCATAAGTTCCCAAACTCGAAAGCAGCTATGGAGCTTTAGAGATTGGGAACTCCGCCACCATATGGGTGGGGGTATGAGCGGATTTAACTTACAACCGTGCCCTAGGGTAAGCTTGCTAAGCCGGATAACAAGCATGCCCTTTTGTTAAGATAGCCTCAAGACCCCCCTGAAGAGTATTTAGGAAAACAGCATTAGCCAATTTTGACAAGTGTACTCCATCACAGAAGAACAAGGAGTCAGGCTTTATATCAGGATGGCGGATAATTGCGCCGTCATACCGCAAGGCTAACCTGGATGCACAAGAATTAAGGCGTTCACGTTGTGATTCCATAGCACGAGAGTTTTGAGAATAACGCCATTGTATGCGTGGAAGGATGCAAGACCAAATGACCATAGAATGTGGGAAGTTGGTTTGAATAAATTGAAAAATCTTCATGCAAACTAGCCTGAGTTTTCTAATAGAAGTCTCCCCTAAGTCATTTCCCCCACAGTGTATTAAAATGACATTAGGTGCAGGACCCACCTTTGCAAGGGTTTTAAGCTTCTGCTCTACTTGAGACAATTTCAGGCCACTGTTCCCCTGCCACCATAATGAAATATTTAGCCTTTTCAGGTTCAGGTGAAGACCTCCGGGTCTTAAAAATGCTTCTAATTGAGCATGCTTCAGTATTGAGGACCCCACTAACCACACTTTTTGTTTGTCTACAATAGATAAGCAAAGCCTATGAGTTAGAATTTTGGTATGCGATGTATGACTTGTAACGCGAAGATTTCCATCTTCCACATTTCTGAATTGTTTCCGCAGAAAAACCTTGCAATGCCAATTCAGTGCTAGCTCCAATCCGAAAAGAATGAGATTTGTATCTTGTGTTCTCCGGTAACTTAAGACGAACTATTGCTTTTGAGAGTACTGCCGTAAACTGGTATCTTGTGAGCGGGGTCTTATCAAAGTGACAAAAAAGAGGCCCTGCAGTCAACGGGCGAACACTTAAATATTTCTCAACAAGCTTGAATGGACACCGAACTCCCTCAGATTTACCAATTTGCAAAATGGTACCTTTTCCTACCTGGTCAGTCTTGGAATGTTTGAGATTAATTAACAATAGCTGTTTATCAGGGTCTAGAGTTAGATTTGCCATACCAAGTACAATATTGTTCGGAATTTTACAGTGAAGAATCAATTCACCGACACGAAATAAACCATGAAATGCCAGTGAAAATGCTGCCGAGAAAAGACTTGTTTCATAAGAATTAGTGCATGTAGTGGGTAAAACCAAAATTATTTTTTTCAAGCAAGTCTTTAGTTATAGGCAGTCTTGTATCAGAATTGTGATTTAACCGTTTCATGCCCTTCAAAAGCTTTGTAACTAAAAATTGAGAAGTTGGGTCCCCTATTCCTTGTAACTTGCAGTGGTAAGAAATTGCAGACAAATTCGAACGCATCGTTGAATAAGCAAGGCCAAATGTTGATAGATGCAATAAGTACTGAACCACCGAACATAGTGTTGGAGGCCAATATACAAGTGCGAACTGATGACAAAATTTTTGATACGACAGTAAACCGACTTTTTGAACCCTGTGTGTGTTATCGGATATTGCAGCTTCTAGCAGCCGATCAAGTTCAAACTTGAAATAAGGTTGTGAAATGACTGGGGATGGGTTCGGGGTCCCTCCTTGCGTTTGGTGCGGCCTGGCGAAACCTGGTCCACTGTTTACGAGAAATGGCATCAGCAATATTATTAGATTTAGTTGAAATATATTCAGCACGAAATAAAATGTTGTGTCGCATGCATTTTAAGACAAATGCTCTAACTAATACCATGACAAGCTCAGATTTAGAGGTTAGTTTGTTCAAAACTGCAACTAATGCCTGATTGTCTATGTGAAATGTAATTTTTTTGTTGGCTAATTTGTTGCCCCAAATGATAACAGATAAAACCACAGGGATAAACTCTAATAGGGTCATGTCGTGATGCCCATCGATATATTTCCAATTTTTGGGCCAACTAAAGAAACACCACTCCCCATTCAAATACGCCCCACATCCTAGTTGAGCAGACCCTGAGCTATCGGTGAACAAATTGAGATTTTGATCTGAATACCATTCTTCTTCTAAGAAATAAACCACACCGTTAAAATCCTCCAAAAACCTACACCACATAAAAATATCCTCCCGCATAGATTGAGTAACTCTTAGGTAATGATGTGGTTGCGTGACACCGATGGTGGCGTCATACAGGCGCCGAACAAATGCACGGCCTGGCCGAATTGCCCTTGTAAAGAAATTAAGTTTTCCCAGCACTGACTGCAACTGCTTAAGTGTGACTTTTTTGAGTGGAGACAATTGTTTTAAAAGATTTTGGAGTTCAACACATTTTGGATAAGGTACTCTAATAAGGATTTCAATAGTGTCGATTTCCAAACCTAAAAATGTAAAGCAAGTGGTAGGACCTACAGTTTTATCCTCAGCTAAAGGTACCCCTAGATCATGACAAATACTATGAAATGCAGACATGGTGTCCTTACAAACAGGAGCATTGTGACCCGCAAATATAAAATCGTTCAAATAGTGGTCTATTGTGTCTACATGAGATTTTTTTTATTGCCAACCAGTTTAAAAATGTTGCAAATTCTTCAAAGACCTTACATGACACAGAACACCCCATTGGTAAACACTTATCAATGTAGTACATATCATCAAACATAAAACCAAGTAGGTCAAAATCCCCTGGACATATTGGCAAAAGTCTAAAAGCTGATTTTATATCGCATTTTGCTATAAATGCCCCCTGACCAATTTTAGCAATCATCTGTATAACCGAGTCAAAAGATGTATATTTAACTGAGCTTTCCTCTGGGTCTATGAAATCGTCCATGCATATGGCATAAGAAGATGACGTCGTTGTCCTTGATGGTTGTGTGACCTCCGAATTGGTTTGCACCGGTTCTGATGGGCCATCATCCATTATACCATTGGGTCGCTGCTCCCTGGTCCTTGCCGTTCTACTTTCGCTCGCCCTTGTCGTCTCAATTCTCATCCGTTTGGACCGCCGTGGTGGCATTTTAATCAGTTGATAATTCGCAATATGTAGAAATAAACAAGTGTTAATAAAAAAAAATTGATTTAAAATTAGTCTAACATGTGTATATATTTATAAGAGATTAATCGATAATTATCTTGATCAAACGAGGAAATCAGAAAATTCAACAAAAAAATCAAAATGGCTAAGGGCAAGGTTATCCAAATATTTGGCTACCTGAAATAAAATCCATATAAATCAAAACATAATGAAAGCATCGGCATTAATTGAGCCGAAATTAAAGATTGACAATAATTTGTAAATTGTATTTTTTGACAAATTTATTTGCAGCACGTGCTTATCAAAGATAAAAATATAATATAAACTTAACCAACCTATCTTCTCAGCAACAGGAAGTGAAAGAAAGATTATTGGGCTTGGGCTTTAATTTATATATTCAATGGGGAGATAACTCTAGTAATAAAGTGCGTGACAAAGGGGAGATAATGGTGTCGGCCCTTTCTTCGATAACACCATCCAATACATAAAGAATTGGATGTAAATATTATTATTATTGTGATCGGCTTCGGCCGATCACAGTTGTGTCCATATGAGGCATCCGGCAAATTTAACTATTTGCGCACGCATTGCGCCTTGCGCTATTTTATTTACTATGCAATGACAACCTTAAGTTATTTAAATCTTTAATTAGACGTAGATTACTAAAACGATAATCTTATCCGTTTACCCTGAAAATAAAACATCTATAGAGTTACATACATAATTCAAATCACGTTTTACTCCACATATGCGTAGGAATATTAGTCGGAAGTATAATTCGCCAACTAGAAGTAAAGCTCATCCATCCCCTGCCATTTTGGAAATCAATAAAACGGTGCTATATATAGTTCACTGCATGTTGCATTTATTATATAAACAGAGCTGACCAATAATATTTCATGCTGATCATTCCTTTAAAAGGAATACTTGTTTCATTCTGCTCTTTTAATGAAGGACATATATAGAGAAGAGAAAGGATGAAGCTGTCAGTCAAAGTTAAGATATAATGAAAGCATTAGGCAGGAGAACTTGGGGTGGGTGGGTGGGAGCATCAGTTAATGGATCCATCTTCCCTTGATTGTTCATATTTTGTAATCACTGTTAAAACGTAACTAAGAAATTGAATGATTAAAAGAGCTATGAAAGGTTTTTTTTAATTATATACCGTAACAGTTTTTGAAGTTTTAATTAAACAAAAGACTTGTAAACTAATTATAAGCTTACCATAACCATTGATGTGCGGTACATGTACAATGATTTTTGTATAAATGCCAGACGTTGTCAAAACTTTTAAGTTGAACACTGAAAAGAAGAAACATGAGAAGTAAAGAAGGCAAATAATCATATTTTTATTTCCTTTAAATTCACTACAGGTGAATTCTCTCTGGCCAGTGGAAATGGGGTGGATGTTGTTTAAAATAAAACATGTATAAATAACAAATAAAACGGCATGTTGTCCAAACTAGCAATTCATTGCAGTTTATACCGTTAAGTCTTGTTATAAATAAATAAACTTTTTTGGGTTTTGGGGTTTTTTTTTTTTTTACAATTTCCGGTGAATTATGCATTTGTCTCATGTCAGACCTCTCAGGTTAATCGGGTGTTGAAAAATAGATCGGATACGATTATTTGATTGAATCAAGTATTTCCATTGATGTAATCCGTTATTCAATTATTATTTTCAAAATGAAACATGAAACCTTTATAATCAGGATCAAGGCGGTCTAATATATTTCTGAAAAATTAAATATTTTGCAATATGCGATCAAAACCTACGGCATTAAATATTAAAATTAATGCATTAAAGCGAATGTTGGATAATCCAGCCAAATATTTAAGAAGCACCCTCCCCCAAATTAGACAAGTTTTACTGTTCAAGTAAATGTTATCTTGAAAGTTAACAAATATGGGAAAATTATTTTCATCAGAGTCTTGCACCTTTTTAATATCAGGTCATGCACTCAATGATGATCTTAAAGTTGTTCGCCAAAATTATAGTTTTATACTCCTTTTTGCAAGATTTCTGGCAGAGGGATGGTTGTCATTAAAATACTTTAGATTTTTTTTTACTCCAGAATGAAACTTAATTGCATATATGAGATTCCTTGACATGCCTGTCAATGGACTATGGTACTCAGATGACCGTTAAGGCCTGGTGGCCTCTTGTTGTTGTAGAATTGCATACTTGCAGGATGTTGAAGTATAAAATAAACTTAGTGATGATGTTTATAACACAATTGTATAGTTCCCTCTGGTTAGCATTGATTTTCATTTTTAAAAATCCAAAAAAAATATTCTTATACGTATTTGAATATGTATGAAATTGTGTTAATAGAAATCTTACTTTATACATATATTATGTCTATCATTTTGAATTTTTTTTATACATATATGACTTTTAATTAGCATATGAAACTCCGTTTATCATTTATTGTATGGATATACATATTTACATAAGATATATAACTTGTGCCCAATCACGTACACACATGTAATAATATATTACAATAATATATGTTTAAATCAATCTTATTACAATCACGTATAGCCGTTAACTAGTCCAGCAATCTGTCATAAAACAACGTTACGGAGAGTTCTTCAATGCTCCAAAAATTGAATATCATTGAACAGAAATAAAAAAAAAAAGAAGTCGAAAATTAAATCAAAAAAAAAATTCGAAGTAAAACATTAAATTTTAGTTGAATATGTACCACGTTTACGTTTTATTGTTGAGTTAATCGGGTTGGTTTTTTTCTTAAGATATTGATACCAAGATTTTATTCACAGCTGAGTTACCATATGAACATTGTTTTACAGAAAATCTTGCCTTCAACAAATCAGCATGGCAGCAGCATCCTTACAACGATAAGTGGGGAGCGGATCGTGCTGTGGACGGACGGTATACAGATCTGTCTGCTTTTGGAGGACAATGTGTGATATCTGGAAACAAACAAATTACAGCAGAATGGCGGGTAGATCTGGGAGAAGTACTCAGTATACATCATATCTTTATACAGTACAGGACGGCTAACGTTGACTGGGGTAAGTATCTAAATGATTCCATTTACTAGTACTTCTTACTATAAAAATATAAAATGGAAAAACAATTTAGGTGATCGGGAACATTAAAAGGGGCATAACCACGATTTTATATTTTTTTTTTACTTTAGAGATTATCAATTTATTTTTGGTTCAAACGATGCCTTCGAAGAGAGGGCATATTGCTTCGCTGCTGTATGTCTATCTGTCGGTCGGTCGGTCGGTCCACCAACAGTTTCCGTTCATTTTCTTCGGAGAGGTTATACATACTTTAAATACATTGTAGTCATACAGATTTATTGCCTGACGTCATAAGAATAATATCTAAGAACCCTTATTCTAAAACCTGGTAGCTTAGACAGGTCATACTTGATAGGTTGATACATCTTATTTTTTTAAGTACCAGCATATTACCCCTACTGATTTTAAGTTAAAAAGGTCAATTTAATACTATGTATTTTGCTCAGAATTAGTCATATTGCAGATTATATTTTAGAAATACAATATTGCAGAAAGGACACTTCAATTCTTGTTATCGTAACAAAGATCTAGGAACTTAGGGCTGCTTTTTTCTTCATATAACTCGATAACCGGTGCTCAATTTTCTAATGACAGAAATTTCATGTTAAATCTTTTTGAACACTGAAAACGTTAACGGGGCATGGTCACGATTTGGGTCAAATTTAGAAATTTCATGTTAAACCATTTTTAACATTGAACATTAAAGGGGCATGGTCACGATTTAGGCGAAATTCTATTTTCTGTTTCTATTATTTACTCTGCTTTAGGAATGTTTTTCTAATGATCATGTGAAAGAGAGTCAGTCGTAGAGTTATAAGCAAGATACAGGGTTTACAATTCTTTGCCATGTAAACAAGGCTCGTGTCTTGTTTTTGTCTACACTTGATGATACCCCGCTCAAGCGCGGGAATTATCACTTTACATTACTATAATATAATGCTTAATATGTTGAACCATATTTTTTCTTCATTTTTGTATATACTTTGTCCAAATTTTTCCTAATCTTTACCCTCTAAAGTTGAAATAAAAAACAAACTGCATTGTTGGATATTTAGAGGAGCGGACAGGAATGAAAAATCTAGACTGAAATGGGTAATATACACATATACATGTACGTGGTCTTAATCCAGTTTTTTTGCAGCTGACTTTTTATTCTACATATATTTATTTCAACCAGTGAATAGGTACTTAGTGTATCTCTTTCTAAATTTAGTTCTTTAGGTCAATTTTCAATATAATTTTTATTACTGTCGCAAAAAGTATTGCAGGTAAACCTTACCTTAAATTAATTTGTCTGTGTATAAATAAGCCTTAAACATTTTAAGACGAGAATTAAAAAAATAATTTGTTTTAAAATGTCCCTTTTTGAATCGATAAATTGAAGTTTTAACGGAAAATTTGACTTGTTTTATCTATGTAGTTTTTCATTACCTTCCATTTTTAAAGTTTTTGATCAGTGCATTCTCACGGGTCGTGTGCAATGCAGTATCTTATTGCGTGGAACCTGAGGTCCACGCAGAAAATATATAAGCGAGGTTAAACCGGATGCTATGGGAAAAATTCAGCCTGCGCATGAGTTAGCTTGGTTCCTGTGCGTAATGGGTAGCTCAGGGAACCAGGCTAGCACGTTTATCTGAATCGGGATCGGGATTCCGTGCCATATGCACACATAAGTTCAAAGGCGCTGTAATTGTAAAGTTGTCGGTAAACAATACAGAAACAAAGTATTCCTTTTAAAGAAATGTTTGGCATGTAATATGAACTATCAGTATTATGAAATAAGTTAATGTTATGCCGAAACTAAAAGCGCATGCATCAAATAGCATAATTTGCAATGTTTTTTTGTTTTCCGAATACACATGGAACTTAACTTTACATTTATAGTGTGCGAGGCTAGAGAACTTCCCGATTAAATTTTTTTAAGCATTTAAGTATGATTGAATAATTATGTCACTATAAAAGTTTGAATCTCAAGATAAATGCATCGAAATATGAAATTTTTAATTTACACAAAGCTCTCACTGCATAGTTAACAAAGTAGTGCGAATCGTAATGTGTGCGCAAATATTCACCGAATGCCTGATACTATACATGCAAACTTCATTCATAGATTGATCAAAATTATTTTAGAAGTATGAATCCTTTAAATTCTGAGATAAAAAGTCAGGGCTATACATACATGTATACGTAATACAACTTACAAATTTAGTGGTTAAAAGCAGAGGGCTAGAGTCGGTGGAATTTCTGATAATCTTAAGGCTTGGAAACACATGCAAATGGTCCACGTATTGTAGCCCTTTTTTAAAGGACAGCAACTTGTTTTACTATAAGCCGACGAGACAGACTGGACAATTTAAAACATAAATCTTGAACCTTTTCATTATAGTGAGGTGATACTTTGAAGTACCAAATAAAAAGTCTAGTAAGGGAGACCCTTGGAAAGAACGAAATTTACTATCAAAATTATTTTTTTCATTTCGATAACAAGGGAAATGATCACTAATTAACTGAAGAAATATATCGTCTTGCCTTATATAATATTCAACATAATTTATAACCGCTGTTCTTTTAGATATAAAAAATGGCTACACCACTAGATTCCTTGGATACTCTGTCTACATATCCAACTCAACCAATAAAGAGGACGGAGTACTATGTTTTAAGGACAACAGCTATACCAAAGCCACAATACCCAATCCTACAAACATAACGTGTATCATACACGGGAGGTACGTCATCTACTACAACGACAGGACCCACCCTCCGTATCCTGCTGGTTATAATCAGTATGCTTTCAATGAACTGTGTGAACTGGAGGTTTATGGTACGTAAAGGGTTATTGCCAACAATGTACTTCTATAACATAAAATTAAGTAAGGATCTAGAACATTTCCTCATTTCATTTTAAGGATCCTCTATAGACCATTTAAATGTCTTAAAAACTCCAAAAACTCTAAAATTATATCACATAAAGGTGCACAATTAGAGTAAGTCCGAAATATCGGACGTTTTCCTTGCACATTAAACAATTTATATAGACTATCACACTGCTGTTTTGATCTCGGCTTTGGTATCAGCCCGAGCGGTTGGTATCGGCCCAAGCCCGAAGCGCGCGGGCTGATACCAACCGAGAGCTGATACCAGGGACGAGATCAAAACAACAGTGTGATGTTGTTTATATCATATATCTAAAATCAAAAACTTTTATTCAAATTCAAATTCCAAATAAGGAATATAATTTATCATGAAGAAGCTATAGATTTTTTTCGGATATACAAAACCCGTTCGTTTTTATTCCTTTTTATATGTGTTAAGAACTGTAAGAGTTGTCTGACTTTGTTGACAAACCATCGTAGTTTGAAATACAGTAGAAGGGGGTCTGTTGTCTGAGATGAAGCACTATCTTCTAGAAAAAAAAATTATCGAGAAACTTCCAACCTACTCAACTTCGTAATGAGTCAAATTCTTTCACTGGGATTTCGTAAGTTTCCTGTCAGATTCCATTCATGAAAATCCATACTGTTATAGCAAGTTGTTTGAGAACGTTTATAAGCGCATCCATTACTTATAGTTGATTAACCACTTAATTTTTACAATCTAAACTCTGGTATTCTAACATAAAGTCTCGTTCCATCCTTCTCTATATTATCGATATAAATGTTGAGTGATATCAAATAAAGCGTTCTATTGTTCTAAATACACAACCGTTGTGTTGGTTACCTCCCATTACTTAGATACATATCACTCTTTGGCGCTATTTTTGAATTATTATTTTTCAATTTTTAGCAATTGATAAAAATATTCAGACGTTTAAGGTGGTGCTTTGTATTATTTATTTGTTATTCTATCGTTATTTTACAAACTAGTCTTAAATTAAAGCAAAGATATTTGGGATTAGCGATTTTAAATTTGACGGCAATACACCACCTTGACGACGGGCTGAGACAGAGGAATATCAGCCCCGAGGGCGATACAGCCATAGCTTTTGTTTGCTGTCTCACCTAGTTTGGTAGTTTTTTAGTCCAAAACACGTGTATCAGGTCTGATACACTACTAGGTATATGATATATATCATATATCATATACCTAGTAGTGTATCAGCCCTGATACACGTGTTTTGGACTAGGTGAGACAGCAACACGATGCCAGGGCTGTATCGCCCTCGGGGCTGATATTCCTCTGTTTTAACCCGTCGTCAAGGGGGTGAATTGCCCTAAAACTTAAAATCGCTAATTCCCAAATTGGTCATTTTTCAACGTAGAATATTGACCCCTCCCCGGTCATTATTTTACGTAGAAAAATGACCCTTTTGCCAGAAGAATGTGACATTTTCTTAAAAATGAGCATACTCTACATGAAGAAAAGTTACCTCTGTAGAATAATGACCCCCTTTAAGTTTTTCAGTATCACCTCTTGTTATTTTTGAAATAGTCTTAACAATATTGTAATTTTTACTGCAGTTTACAGAAAGTAACAGAAATTATAATTCATATTCAAATAAACTTAAGTGAAAGAAGGGGTATATCATAGTAAAAAAAATCTCTTCGTTATAACAAGATAATGACGTATTGTATCGGGATATAGGTCTCATCACAACGAGTTACATTTACATGCATCTCATTATTACGAGTGACAACATATTAAAATAATTGGAAGATACAGGACGCCGACGCCATATAATAAAATTCTGTTTATTGGCGATCGATGAAAGGGTAGACTCTATGTTTTTCATAAATTATGCTTGCAATGGCGTTTATGATCCCCCCTACTACTTACTACTTGATATGCAATTGCATCACCCAAAATTAAAGATTAAACCAATATTATGAAAAATAACTTCATTGTTAGGCATTAAACCAAGCTGAATGTGGCAGCTTGTTATAGCACCAACTAAGCCCGTAGAAGCTAACGGCCAATAAGGAAAATCATTAAAGTACTAAGAGTACTCGAACAGAAATACATTTTACTTTATCATCGGCACACTTTAACTAATATCAAGATGATTAATGCATCAATAGTTTGTACGAGCATTGACAACTCGCCTGCATAAGAATTATAAAATTAATGCTTCTTTATTTAATCGAAATCAAATCAATATCGATATGTGTAATACGAGTCATAATTTCCGTTTTGGTTGCTAGCTTCAACGGGCTTAGTGGCTGCTGTTAGTGGATGTTAGTTTCAGCCTTGTGGAATTATTACTCGAATGATCATGCAATCAGATTTAAAACACCTTGTTCACAGTCAAAACATTTTTCCCTTTCGTTAAAAAAATACATAAAAATTCACATAAAAATAATTTATAGCCGATATTGGTCTCTGTTTTTTTTTTAAAATCATTTCATAAAAGATTTCCAACTAATAAAATATTTGTGTGTCGAGGAACCTTAAATCGAAATATTAAGAGGGTTCGATGGTCGTGGCAGTTTTTAGACTAGTATCAAAATCTCCTAAGAAGAGCCCTTAATAGAGAAGAAACTGCTAAAATTCAAAGTTGAATTTTAAGTTGAAAGCAGTATTGATAGTTAATTTATTGACTACCTAGACTCTTTAAGAGCTCTGTGTAATGTAACACATATACTTCAGTCCGTTTCTACACGGTGATCACAGATGTACTTTTAAATAAAATTGCTATTGAAACTTTTTTTGCTAAAAATGAATAAAAATCGTCAATGTGAACTACATGTAAATGCTTTTTTTTTTACCTTATGAACGTTCTTTTTAATATATTCGATCAGTGTTTATTATCTATCTATGATATATTACTATAGGCAGGTCCTGTTTACACAATTGCTCTGAAAAAATATAGTTCTATTCGTGATTTAAAAAATACAGCATTACAACAAATGTTTACAATATCGATGTATATGTATTCCGTAGAAGATAAAAAAAAAACTAACGTAAAATGATATTTTTTTTAAAAAAATCACTTTCCCCCAGAAATGTAAATAAGAAGTATTCATATTCCTATTTTCGTCGGACGGTCAAACCCCAAAGCCAACACCAAAGCAAGTCAAAATGGCGACCAACAGTTCACTGAACAGCTCACCGAACACACCTGGCAAGTCCGTCAAACATTTCTCATGCCGATTATGAAACATTTGTGGAAAAAATGACTATTATTGCTGATGCTGTTGATAAGTTACAGAAAGGGCAATCGACACTACAATCAATTGTTGATAGCAAATTAGACAAGTTCAAAAATGAGTTCGTTTAGGGCATCAATGAAAAATTCAAAGCCATGAAGAGCGATATTGACCTTGAGTTGTCCATTCATATAATAAAGATAAAATCGACACATTGTCACAGACCATTGACTCTACAAAGGGTCCGGTGGTGTGGGACTATTTATCAAAAAACATCTATGCAAAAACTATAAAGTAGACATTATAGACAATTCATTCGATGGAATTCTAGGTGTTAAATTTACAAACAAAATCTCGGACTATGTATTTGTTGTGTTTTCCTGCTATTTACAACCTGAGAGTTCACCATGGGGCCGTAACGCATCATCCTTCTTCTCCCACCTCCTTACCCAAATTTACATCCAATATGATACCGACTCTATATTTATATGTGGCGATTTGAATGCATGCATTTCGAATATACCCGATTTTGACAAGGATCTTGATGCTATTCCTCCTAGGCTTACTATTGAAAATGTTCACAATCAACACGGAAGCTCGTTTCTAGAATTCTTAAACGATTGTAAATTTTGTGTATTGAATGGAAGATTTGGTAATAATCAAATGACTATACATTTTAATCGACAAGAGATTATTCCGTGGTTGACTATATATGTGTTCCTCATGATGTGTACAATCAGTGCTCAGACTTTGAAATAATCTCTTGTAGTGACATTGTTGAAAATGCTGGTCTAGTAAGTATGCTGGGCGAAAAAACTGTAGAATACCCGATCATGGATTTCTCATATTTGACTTGATGATACGTGATTTTGAAAATGCACATCCGAGTGAAAACACTGTAAAATCATCCACGCGTCCTTTTAAAAAATATAAACTACGATGTATCCCTCCTTTTTTCATGTCTTCTGTAAACGTAAGAGGAAAATAATTGAATACTAGACTTTGACCCGTGCGTGCACGGGTTGACATTGCATATCGGACATTTACGAAATAGGTACATCGACACACTAATACTATTAATTTCACTACACTTTCCTTAGTTTGAATAATCTAACTGTGTCTTGGGAAAGGCCTGCACCATAGTTAAAATCCCTTTTACCCGTAATGTAGCAGAAAATTGCAGAATCGTTTCGGAACGATTTTGGAGAAAGTTAATGAAGTTGCCTTGAAAATAACAGTCAAATTCATCACAACAAACCTTTTTGATACTGCAAATACCTTTCAACTTAAAATTTTAATCCACAGAATGGAATGATTCAACACTTTTTCACCAACGTACACATATTTTTTTTTAATATATAATAATATAATGTAACTTTTGTGCATGTAATCAAATATTTATTGTCATCAAGAAGACAAAAGTATACTTAGTACTTAGTGGAAATGTATATTTGTTATTTTATACTTTCTTTCATAAGAAATCATTAATATATATGAACAGAATATATAACAAAAGTCCAATGAAAATTTACCCGTATTTGTATTATCATTTCTAAGTTTATTCATGCAGATGTAATATTGTGGAAACATAAACTAAAGATCCCGTTAGCGTGAATGTATTGCACAAGCGCAAGATTGTAAAATCGAAAAAATCCAGGTGATTTCCGGGATTGTTTGAGGAATTTTCGTTCATTATTAATCAGCGAAGCTTAACTGAGAAAAAATTAAAACAAATTAGTTATCTTCAAGTACCAATGATGTTTAAAATATATAAAACAAAAGACAGTAATCTTCCAATTTCTCGGTATTGAAGACCAAAAATTCGAGTCTATTATTTTAATATAGTAGTATAGATAATACGAATAATTGAAACATGCCATGAATCACAAGAAGACATTGACAGAACCTACACACAGTTATGTAACGTTATAACAAGAGAAATGGAGTGTAGTATTCCGAAATTTGACTGGTCAAAAAGGTCACGGAAAAAATTCCGTGCACATAAACCCTACTGGAACAATGAGCTCAATGAGCTATGGCGAGTCATGCGGGGAAAAGAGAAAACATTCCTAAAACAAAAAAGAAAATAGCGTATTAAAACAAAAACCTTTTAGTGAATACAAAAAGGTTCAACAGGAACTCGACAAAAGGATGCGGTTTTATCGTCGAAAATACAACTTGGTTTGACTATAAACCTTGATAATTTCTCTTCAAATAATCCCAAAAAGTTTTGGGAAGAACTGAAGTCTCTTGGACCAAAAAGTAAAAATAAAGTACCGACAGAGTGTTATACTGATGACATCTAGTGACCCCACTTATGTGCAAAACGTTTGAAAATCGGAATTCAGTAACTTATATAATCCCTCCACACCTGTAGCCAGCAATGACGCCTCTCTCCAACGTGTCAAAGAATCGGTAAACTTCATGGAAAATAATATGCTGGACCCCCTTAGAGAACATTATCCTTACCTTAACAGACCTATAGAACTCGATGAAGTGAAAAATGTTATTATGAAATCTAAAAGTGGAAAATCCTCTGGTGTAGATGAAATTCCATATGAGGTGCTCAAATACGATTATGTAAGAGAAGTTATTCACCGCCTCTTCATGTTATGTTTTGAGTCCCATATAATTCCCTCTGTGTGGCGACAAGTTAATATATGTCCTTTTTTAAAAGATTCTAACAGTGATCCAAGAGTACCGCTTAACTATCGAGGAATCAGTCTATTATCAATTATTTTATCAAATGTACAGTTCCATTTTAAATCATAGATTAGTATCATATTTAGAAGATAACAACCTGCTTGTTGACGAGCAAAATGGATTTCGACGTGAACGCTTTTGTGCTGACCACGTTTTTACACTTAACAGTATTATACAGAATAGAAAAGAAACGTTCGTGGCGTTCATTGATCTACAAAAAGCTTCCGATACAGTGGACCGTGACCTTTTAAAAATCTCCCTCTTAAATAATGGAATCGACGGGGATTTTTACAATTCAATAAAATCTATTTATGGAAACAGTATCGTGTGTAAGAGTCAGTAAGTTGTGTACTGACTGGTTCTCTACTTCGGCTGTTGTACGACAAGGAGACAACTTATCACCGACCCTTTTATCCGACTCAAAAGAAAATTTGCAAAAAGTATTGGGTACTGTGTCTTACTGGTGTGAAAAATGGCGTCTTCAAATAAATATGAAAAAATCCGGAATTATGCATTTTAGGAAAAAAGGATCTCGAAGCGATTTTCAGTTCCAAATTAACAGCGATATTCTCCAGTATAATAGAGATTATAAATACCTTGGTGTAATATTTCATGAAAAACTGCATTTCCAAAACAACGCCGATACTTTATCAAAAGCTGGTGGACGTGCTCTCGGAGGCATGGTTTCCAAAATTCGTCCATATAAAGAAAAAGGAATTTCAACTTTTAAATTGTGTAGCACCAGTTTTGGATTATTGTAGTGAAGTGTGGGGCCTCCAGAATTATCATTCTATTGAAATGGTACAGAATTTAGCCCTACGTTTTTACTTAGGCGTTCACAGATTAATTTACACCTTTACCAGCGCTACATGGGGAATTTGGATGGAAACTCTGTTATCATAGACACTGTATTAACGCCATGCGATTATGGAATCGATTGCTGACAATGGAGGACGATCGGCTAACAAAGCGTGTTTTCTTATGGGACTTTAATCAAACTGGTTTATCAAGATGGACTTCACGCATTAAATCACTATTTGAATCCATGAATCTGTTACATGTTTACGATGATTTATCAATCTGTGATGTTAATGAATTTGAAAACAAGCTGTTTCTTACGTATGAAAATGAATGGTTAGGAAAGATAAACCAACTACCAAAATTGCGTTTGTATAAAAGCATTAAAACAAATTTTTAAACTGAAAATTACCTTGAAATGAACATTTCAAAATCTCAAAGATCTATTTTGGCACAATTCAGATGTGGGATACTCCCAATTAGAATTGAAATGGGGCGATATAAGGGGGAACCTCTCGATGAAAGAATATGTAAGTTTTGTGTATTAAATAAAATAGAAGACGAGAATCATTTTCTGTTGAATTGCACAATGTATTTTGAATTTAGAAGGGAATTATTTAATAATATAGGATATAATCCAACACTGGTAATGTCAAATTTAGACTGTATTATTTTTCTACTGTCCAATTTTCCGAGACAAACCTCTAAATATTTACTCGAATCGTACCTTTACAGACAATCATTATTGTATAAAAAACGCAATGCGTAATATGTGTATATATGTTATAATTGTATTTGCAGTGACATGTAGGCCAAATGGGCCGGATGTTTCATTATCTATTTTGTATAACATTTTGTAATTTGTTATAACACATGTCACTATAATAGATTAATTACTTACTTACATACACACAAATATATATATATATATATATATATATATATATATATATATATATATATATATATATATATATATATATATATATATGTAGATAAATAAAGCCTTGGTACAGCAAAAAATACTTAAATAAATAAAACAGAATGCGACAGTCCAAATTAAATAAATTGTTTACTGTTAGCGCTTTCAGCCATGTCGGCTCTTCAGACAGTTATACAAAATTAAAAACGTTGTTTGTAACGTTGTCAATGACGTCGTGTTTTTAAAGTTCATTATGACGTCACAATGTACATCAAGGTAGCGATGGCGTGAACTTTATCAACGCCGTTAAGCAATGCATAGACATATAATACAATACATATAGAAATTATATATATGATAAATCTATTTTCGATTAAGTTTCGGGTTAAATATTTTAATAAAATAGTCCTCTTTTGTGGTTCGGGCGATTTCATTTGAATTCCACATTTTGTAAAACGGAAATATTTTAAATGTTCCCTTTCCGCACTTCGCAAAATGTTCCGAACATGGAGTGTTTCTCACTGTTTCGTCCTTTATTTGTTGTTTGTGGACTCTCACTCGGGCGTTGAGCTGGTTAGTCTGGCCAATATAATTTTCTCCACATGTTGGACAAGTCGCACAATATATCAAATTAGACGATTTGCAGTTCATTGGGGCATTAGGTTTTAAAATTTGGCCGCTTTTTAATATTATTCCTTCTCCCTCCTGTATAAGGTCACATGTTCCACATCGGGGGTCGCCGCACTTTTTGATGGAAATAGTATTGCTGGACGAGAACTTTGCTTTGGAGAGAATTTTCCTCAGATTCGGCGCTTGTCGTCTGCTGTTTATGATAGATGATTGGTTTAACAGTTTTTTCATATTTTCTGATTGTTCTAATATTGGAAAAAAACGTTTTGCTGATTTAAAAATATTATGGTTACACGGATTATGTGTAGTTACAAACGGAATTTTCTCATCTTGTTTCTCCTCCTTAAGGCGGGTCCTTCTAAGTTGTGCTAAAGGAATATCCATAGCCCGGTTAATTCCGTCATTAATAAGTTCCACGGGGTACTTCTGTCGTCTAAGGTGTTGTTTTAACTCTTGAAGCCTTTGTAGGCGAAGAGAAGGGTGAGTCACAATAGTACATACACGCCGTGCCATGTTGTATGGAATATTCCTTTTTGTGTGAGACGGATGACATGAATGAAAATCCAAGTATTGATGGGAATCTGTTTCTTTGCTAAATAAATCGGTAATGATATTCTCGCCGTCTTTGATAATAAGAATATCTAAGAATGGGAGTTTCTCACGATGGACGTCTATAGTGAATTTTATCGAGGCCTGCAGTTCATTTAAGATAGAATGAAATTTTATAAGATCCTCTTCCGTTTTGGTCCAAAAGATGAAACAGTCATTAAGGTATCTTTTCCAGTTCTCTTTAATGTATAGCGTAAAATCGGCATCAAAGATATCCGGCAATATACTATAAAGTTTTTCTTCAAGGTACCCCATTACAAGTGAGGCATACGTAGGGGCAACTTTTGTGCCCATGGCAGTACCTTTTATCTGTAGGTAATTTTCATCATCAAAGAGGAAAGTGTTATTTTCTAGTACAAGTTTTAGTCCGGCTAAGATGAACTCTTTTGAAAATCTACTATCTATTTGATCTGGATGCTTGTCCAACCAATATTGAATTGCCTCTAATCCTAACTTATGAGGAATATTAGTATATAGGCTGCTTACATCAAATGTAACAAGGATCGTGTCTCAACGCCCGAGTGAGAGTCCACAAACAACAAATAAAGGACGAAACAGTGAGAAACACTCCATGTTCGGAACATTTTGCGAAGTGCGGAAAGGGAACATTTAAAATATTTCCGTTTTACAAAATGTGGAATTCAAATGAAATCGCCCGAACCACAAAAGAGGACTATTTTATTAAAATATTTAACCCGAAACTTAATCGAAAATAGATTTATCATATATATAATTTCTATATGTATTGTATTATATGTCTATGCATTGCTTAACGGCGTTGATAAAGTTCACGCCATCGCTACCTTGATGTACATTGTGACGTCATAATGAACTTTAAAAACACGACGTCATTGACAACGTTACAAACAACGTTTTTAATTTTGTATAACTGTCTGAAGAGCCGACATGGCTGAAAGCGCTAACAGTAAACAATTTATTTAATTTGGACTGTCGCATTCTGTTTTATTTATTTAAGTATATATATATATATATATATATATATATATATATATATATATATATATATATATATATATATATATATATATATATATATATATATTATAATATATTAATTTATATATATATATAAAGTAATTAATTTATGTTCTTTCCCGTTCCTTGCACTTAAAATATTTTAATAACACTATTCAATTAATATTAAGGTTGCCCCATACCAAGATATTACGGCGAGAACTGTTCCATACCGTGTCCACTGAACTGTTTTTGTCACATCGTTAATGGGACGTGTCTGGATTGTGTTGCTGGATACATGTTCAAAGAAGACCAGTGTGATGAAGGTAATATGTCCTGAAAGGTCAAACAAAGCTTTTCGGATCACGTTTTGTCCGGTGTCCGTCCGTCCGTCCGTCCGTCCGTTTGTCTGTCTGTAAACCTTTTCGACTTCTTCACCAGAACCTTGGGCCATTTTAAACCAATTTTGCACAAAGAATTATTGGGTTAAGGGTATTCAACTTTGTTAAAATGAAGTGGCATACCCTCTTTCAAAGGGAGATTGTTATGAATCATTGAAAATTTGTTGGTATTTTTCAAATATCTTTTTATCGAAAAACATTTGGATAGAAAATTTGAAACGTTTGGGTCAAATTTATTATACAGCAAAGAAAAAAAATTCCAAATCTTCTCAAAAACCATTTCGCCAGAAAAGCTGAAACTTGTGTGGAATCATCCACGCTGAGTACAGATCATGATTATTTAAATCATGATCCTTGGGGGTAAGAGGATGCAAAAATGGGAAGATTAATTCTATTTTTGAACATATAGTGAAATATCATCTCAAAAACGAATTGGTAATTAAAGTTGTAACTTTAGTAAAAGCATCTTTATGTAATGGTGATTTTTAAAAGTTTGTTCAAATCCATGGGGAAGAGAGAGGAACTGGAGGTAAGAATAAGGGTTAAAATTTTCGCAAAGAAAACGTCTTTTCAAACAATCATTTTCATAACTCAAATGCTATTCCGAATTTTCGGAACATGGAGTTATCGTTCGTAACAAGAGTTTTTTTTTTTTTTTTTTTTTTTTTTTTTTTTTTTTTATTGTAAACAAAGGTTAAATATATAAATCATTTTATGAAACATTTACTCTCTCACTTCTCACATACTCACATTTTCATCCCATATTGTAATATAAAATAAAGAGTAGGGTAGTTGCTTGTGATAGTTATGCCTATGCAGTAAAACTGCAATCCATGTGAAAAAAACCAGACAAACAAACCAAAGAAAGAAACAAAAAACAAAAAACATAAAAATATTAAATTGATGCATTATTGTACACATGTTAATTCTAAACTGCCAGATGATTAATAAAATCAATCCAAGGAGACCATGCTTTTTCAAATTCGTCAATTTCTGATTTCTGAATATAAATATACTTTTCAGTCTTGTATCTTTGATTTAAATAGTGTAAAAGCCCTAAAAAATGTGGCGTCTTACTTTGTTTTAAACATAAAAATATATAATGTTTTGTATATAGGATTACAAAGTTTAGAATTCTGTTCTCCCAAACAAGGGGATAAACACCAAATAATACATTACAAACATCAAAATTAACATTTTTGTTGCATTTCTCGTATATAAGTATACTAAGTGCATTCCATAGAGGCTGGATTTTCTTGCAAGTTGCAAAAACATGTTTTATAGTTTCAGGCATATCATTACAGAACGTACAGCAGTCAGAGGTAGTAATTCTGATTTTCTTAAGATAATATTTAACAGGAAGAATTCTATGGAGAATTCTATATTGTAACCAATTAATAGTTGAATCATTGGTAGTTCTAAAACATATTTTAAACACATCATGTACACAGAGATCATTTGGCAAAATATCACATAGCTCAGCATTCCATTTGCTGATAGCTGTAGGTACACAATCATTTAAGGTTAAACATATGTATATATGCTTTGTTACTTTTTCTTTCAAAAAAATAGACTCATAATAAAATGGCATAAATGTAGTGCAGTCTCTCTTCAAAGTAGACTTATCAATAGACAAATATGTCAAGTATTTTGATATTGCACATATAACACTATTATATAACATTGGAGATATATATGAAAAATGGAATCTTTCAGTAAAATCTATTCTTGACAATATGTTTCCATTTTCATTCATAAAATCTCCAATGATTTTAACCCCTTTCATATACCAATCTTTGATAAATACATATTTACATGCAATTTTTATATTTGGGTTGTACCACACAGGAATATTGAAAACATTCTTGGTATTTAATGAGCTTTTAATCATTTTCTTAGTATAGCATAGCCAAGAATTAAAAACATCTTGCCAAAAAATATTGTTTCTTTGAACAACCATGCATGATAGAAAATCATCACCAAAATCAATAAGTTTTTTTGCAAAATCATTACCATTTATTGATAAAAAAAAGTCCATCCATGGTTTGTAGCCTTGAGTTAATTTCTTAATCCATGAACATTTAAGAGATGCCATGAAATTAGAAATGTTAACCATTTTTAAACCACCCTTTAGGTAATCGAGAGTAACAATTTCTCTCTTAACTTTATCACACTTTGAATTCCAAATGAATTCGAACAGGCTCTTACTAAGAGATAGAATGACATCTTGTATTGGATTTGGAAGTGAAATAAACAGGTGGTTAAGTTTTGGAATAATCAAACTTTTTACAACCGTGATGCGCCCAATGGGAGTTAAAATTCTCCTCCTCCATTGTTGAATTAGAGAAAAAACTTTTGGCAGTTGTTTATTATAATTTAGTGATGTCATTTTATCTAAGTCGACAGAAAATTCTATTCCAAGTAAATTAAAAGAAGTGGAGCCCCAATCAAGTTTCCAACGTGAATGGTGAAAAACTTCGTAACAAGAGTTATCTTTTCATTAGAGCAGGTAATTTTAAAGCGCTATGTAACCAGGGTTAACAAATGATTTAAAGATACTTTTTTTCTTCTATAAGTTAACCAATTTTTGGTATTGGTGTTGCAAAGAGACAATTGTGCAAATAAAGGATGCTGTTCTTATCAAAAACATTAGGGAGATTTGTCGAGCGGGTTTCAATCCACCAATAATTAATGCTTTTGCTGATGGTTAATTGTGTAGTTTCAAGAGAGGGTCACTGATATATGTACATTGATTGCAAAGAGAAAATCATATTTGATGATAAAGTTTTGATCATTGTTTTTTTACAGAATGCAGTGATGGGACATACGGTCAAGGATGCATAAATACATGTGGTAACTGTAGTAACGGTGATCTGTGTAATCATGTGAACGGGAGTTGTCCAAACGGATGTGACGCAGGGGTGTTTGGTGATACATGTGATCAACGTAAGATAACGCAAGATATAAAGCACTAAAAATGGCTAACGACACGAACAATTAATTTTGTCAAATTTTGGGACAACCTGTCCCTTCTTCAGGAAAAAATAAATAAATTGTTGTTGTTTTTTTTCTAATTTTAAAAAAAATATATGAAAAATTTATCTTTATCTATCGACTGTCAAAGTACTAGTATTCGTATTGCATGATACAGATAAGTAGGGGAAAACATGTACATGTAATTATGTAAAAAAAAAAAAAAACAACATTCAAAACATCAAACGTTATATGATAATAGGGACGACAGTTTAGATAAAAAGAGAAAGTTTTTAAAAAAAAAAAAGGTGAAAGAGATTTTATCGTATAGGAAAGAGATTATATATATATATATATATATATATATATATATATATATATATATATATATATATATATATATATATATGATCTCTAATGATTTGGGATGATATATGATTTTTTATCCAACTCGTGTGTTTTCTATCACCGATCCTTTTTATCACATTTTTTCGACGTCTTTTGTTAAACCTTATCTTTAAACCTTTATTTCTGTTAAAGTTATAATCGTGAGCCGCTCAACACATTCACTGCAAGATTTCAAAAACTTTACACATGTAAAAAGTTCCTTGAACATTTAACAGGGAAACGTTAACATTTCATTTTCGAACATATCAATTCATGTAAAAAATAAATAAAGTGACATTAAATGCCGTTTAATGTACAACTCCACTCTTTTCAACTTAAATTTATTAATTTTGTACTTTATCATTCTACGTCAATCAGCCGCCTCAACCTACGTAATGTTTAACTATGATGTCACATGACGTAAGAACACACAGTGGAATATCAAAAATATATCCAATGGGTAATATCCACCGTATATTGAGATAAAGATGTGACACACACACACACACACACACACACACACTAAAATGCTTTCTTTTTTCAGCAATGATCGCTTCCTTCATAACCCGCATAAATTATCAAAGAAAGCATTTATATTAACATCTTTCATTTCACTAATTAATAAATTGAATACGAAAAGTAAGTAAAATTCACTAATTAAAATTACTGTTAATGTACTGTTAATGTACATAAGTTTGTAAGCTAAAAGAAACGGCCAAAATCGTCTTCTGTGAGACTTTGAGTCTGACATCATCATGATAACTTCGTGCAGTCCGTGATTTTTCTTAGATCGCTGTAGGTTTTGACAAATCGATAAACAGGGCGTATAAAATTCAGTCTGGCTGTTTCTATAGATCTATGAATTAACTGTAAGTTTCCGTGAGAAATAGAGGAAATAATACTTAGTGTATATATATATATTATTGACAGCCTGTCCTTCTGGTTGGTATGGACCGAACTGCACAAACCAATGTGGCATAAACTGTTACAGCTGTAACAGATTTAATGGAGACTGTGAATTTGGATGTATGCCTGGATGGGAAGGAAGAACCTGTGAAGATGGTACAGAAAGATTATCTAGAGAACAAATGTTTATTGACATATATTGAAAGATTTTTGCTTCTAGTTTGAAATACAAATCATTAAACTGATTGAATAAAATTAAATGAATTATGTATGATTATTATAATCATTATTAGAATGTATATTATTATTTGAATACTTTACTTTAAAGTTATTTGATTTGCTATATAAAGTTGTTAACATTTTGACTGAATTTTGAATACATTATAATATTATGAACGTCATAAACATAAGTCAGTTAGGTTTAATTTTTGTAACATGTAACGCGTTTTTTCTAACTATGATTATGAACTGCGTATATTATAGAGTATAGCCCCAACTCATTTTAAATTAAATAAATCATGTGAGTATCATTTTTATTTCTTGAATATTTCTAACTTTCTGATCACAATTTCAATTTCTCTTCAATCTTTTTTAGAATGTGGTGGGAATATGTATGGGGTCAATTGTTCAGAGAAATGTGGCACATGTTTTGGCTTTGAACAATGTCACCACCTTAATGGAACTTGTATGGAAGGATGTGACAGGGGATTCCATGGATCTTATTGTACTGAAGGTTATTCAATGCAGCACAATTTATCTTTTAAACTAGTCCTTGCAATTATTTTACCACTACCTGTTTCATATTGTTGGAAATAAGATTACTTTAACAAGTGAAATTATATAAAGATACATAGGAAAATTAATTATGCTTAAAAATATACATATATTGTTGTTCAATGTTGTTAAATTTTCTTTAGAATGTTCAAACGGCTCGTATGGATATAACTGCAATGGTACCTGTAGCACTCATTGCCATGTACCTGGGATGTGTGAAAGGAAAACAGGACATTGTTACTGTAAAGTGGGATGGAAACCAGATACATGTGACTCAAGTAAGACTAAAACAGCGTGACAACGTTGTCAATTTTTTAGGTCACCTGAGTTACTCAGGTACTCTATTGTAATTGGTTTCGTCCGTCGTCATGCGTCATGCGTAGTGTGTTATTAATGGAACATTTTTAAATTCTTAAAAACTACATGGTCAGTTATTTGGCCAATATGTGTTCAAAATGGTCAAATAGTGTTTATGTACAACGAAGCTCATTGAAGTGGTAAATTTTTTCGTTTGAATGGAATGTCCTACACTTTGTATTGAACGTCAATTGTTACATAAGACACGCCCATTTTCTTTTATAACGAGGAAAACAGTATTCGTAACAATGCTTTCGAAACCGCTCATCTTGTAAACAACACAAGCAGGGCTGCGGACCCTGGAAATGTTGACACAAGATGAATCCCGATATTTTCTCCGTATATGTTTTCCGTGCCCCGTGCATGTTTTCCTCTGTCCCCTCACCAAGCTGCGAGCACAGCAAAACATGCAGAAGCCTATCCCTCTAAAACGAAAAACTGAAACATGTGCATATATGTTGTGAAAAAAACCTTTTCTTTATTTACAATACAGTACATGTAACAGGAAGTTCAAAACAAAAATAAATTTGTTACTTAAAATATTTTTGACTCTTTATTTTGAATAATATCACTGTTTCTGAACATAGTTGGAAAGAAAGAAAGTGTGTTTATGTAATCCACGTGTGTGAAATTCCTGCTTGTGCTGTTGAGAAGAGTGGCGGTTCCTAAAGCATTATGACAAATATTGTTTTTTCTCGTTTCAAAAGAAATGGGCGTGACTTGTGTAACGATTGACGTTCGATACAAAGTTTAGAACATTCCATTCGAACGAAAAATTTTACCACTTCAGTGTGCTTCATTGTATATAATGTTTAATGTTATATAATGTTTAAAAAATGTCTTTACATCTAATGACACAAAATAGAAACTGAGTGCATATTTAGAAAAAAATAAACTAAACTGTCATCTTTGATTGAATTTCATGACACCTAAGTCAGGGACCAAGGGGTGGTAAGTATATAAAAGTCTTATTGATCAATGAAAGAAATTAGAACATATTTAGAAAAGAGAATCTTTAAAAAAAATTTTTTTACTTTTATTACTTTTATTTTGTTTGTTTGATTTTTTAACATAATTAATAATTAAAGATCAAAGCTTTCAGTCCCGTGAATATCTCTAAATACAAGTCTTTTGGCCCCAAATTAAAAGGGACCAGCCCCGTTTTCTTGATTTCGTTGTGGAAAAAACTTATGGAATTGATTAGAGTCATCAATGTAAACATTTGCTCTTCTACAATGCTTAACAAAATCCTTCTCTAGATACATTGCGTCAAAGTTAAAGGTCTCTGGCTCCTTTAAATCTCTAATTACGTAATAAATGGGTGTGTCAATCAGTTTTTCAAACATATATTGTATGGATAAAAAAACTTTGGTTCTATAATGCATTACAAAATTTGTATCGTTTTAAAGTTATTTGAAATATACTTTACGAGCCTCTTGCCCCCTAATTAAACGGGTCAGCCCCTTTTTCTTGATTTCCTTGGAAAGAACTTTTGATACTCTTGTTATATATATCTTAACAAAATATCAACTGATAAAAAGATTCAGGTCAAAAGATATGAAAATTTCCAAAATTCGTACCCAATTTTCGTGCCTAGGCGAGCTCCAAGAAATGGCGCCACTGGTGTAAAACAACATCATGGTGCACAATTCTAAACTATAGACTACCTATCCTGATTTCATAGTCATATCTCTGATATCCCGAGTCAAGGGTTTCTGATCCGCTCCGCTCTACATAAACCCTTGACCGAAAAGACAATACATATGCGGGTTAACGATTACGCCATCTAGTGAGAGTATTCATTTTAAAAAAATTGTGACCTCTTGTTCTGGTCAACCAGAGAATGCGTTATAAACAGAAACAATAAAGCAATATGGCTGCTCCATTGAACAAAATCAAATTTGTAGAAAATATGGTTTCACTCGGATTAAAAAACAATAACAGTAAGTTTAATACTTACTAGTCCGTCTCAAATTCAGTTGACAACGGTTCAACATTGATCAATTCACATTTGATAGAATTACTGAAACAACATTTCTTATTGGATCATGCAAACCTGCGTGTAAGGTGTCTAACCCCGTCAAACTCTGCCTATTCGGTCAAGGGTTTATGTTGAGTGGAGCGGATCAGAAACGTTTGACTTGGGAAGATGAAAATAAGTCGTAAAAATTAACAAAAGCGTCCGTAAATCGGAACCGGAAGTTATGACGGGTAAAAACAAAATGTATTAAGTTAACATCAAGTCTAATCATCTGTGGAAAAAATAGTTCACATCAGTCGAATAGTTTTTGAGAAATTGCGTGCACAAAATTTGTGAGGGGGGGGTAATTAGACATAGTTCGAAAACAATAAGGTCTTCCTTAAGAATTATAAAGGTTGAATACCGATAAGCTGAAGCATAAGGTCAGCTAGTATGTTAAATTGCATTAGGGTGGAGAGTTAGTATCTGGCCCCTTGTTGGGGGTTTATTTCATTAAAATATGTGTATTAGCTATCTTTGCTTTATCTATGAAAACATTCACAAATTAAAGCTATAATGAAAGTTAACAAATATGGGAAATGATTTTCTATCAGAGCCTTGCACCTTTTCAATATCCGGTCATGCACTCTATTATGATCTTAAAGTTTTTCACAAAATATTAGGGTTCATTGCAAGATTTCAGGTAGGGAGGGGTGGTCATTACAATATTTTGTATTTATTTTACTCCAGAATGAAACCTAATTAAATGCATATATGAGATTCCTCAACAGGTCTGCGTATGGGCTATGGTACTCAAGTGACCGTTAAGACCTGTTGGCCTCTTGTTTATTAATGATAGATTTTTGTGCTGAACTTAATAAAGGCGAAACATCATTACATGTGCAAAGATGCTTATGCAGTTTATATTTTTTCATCTATATTAAAGAACTGATTGGATGAATCCATTAATTTGTAATAATAAATATTTAAATATCATCACGTTTAATCCGTGAAATAAGACTAAACTAATCTAATCGCATTCATAGAATGTGACAGAAATACGTTCGGCCAGAACTGTTCCGAAAGGTGTGGGCATTGCCTGAATAAAGAACAGTGCAATTATGTTGACGGCAATTGTACGAACGGGTGTGATCCTGGATTTTATGGAATCAGATGTATACAGGGTAAGAGAGATATTGTAGATCTTAGTTTTACGTAAGATCACATAAAAAATTTATTTACCTATAGCTGGGGTATTGGATTAAATTACACGTTTATTTATCATAAAAATTAAATGTCATCAAATCACAAATATAATGCAATAATTCTAACGACATTCGTTATAATGTATAGAATTTGCTAAAAGATGTATTATTACAAACGTATCTTTTTTAAAAGTCGATCTCTTGTAATATTCAGTATATGCAGGGTTCTCTTTAACCTTTTCTTGACGTAGAATGTCCCTGGAGGCGGTACGGTTATAACTGTAACGAGACATGTCAATGTGATCGGAATGTCACCTGTGAGCCACGTACAGGAAACTGCACTCAGGTAAATACATTTTAAAATTACCTAAGATAAACGAAAACAAAACATTTCTAGCATTCATATCAATGCAATTATCAATTACTTCTGAAATATATCAAATAGAAGGTCAAGAGGTTAATTCTGACAAAGGCTAGGGACACACAGTTATTTAAGAAAAAACGGTAAACAGATATTAATAATAACATGTAAAGTAATCATTATATTCGCAAATCGAAATAGTAGTCTGAATTTTAAAGCTTAACCAAGCGAACAAGAAAAAGATGGACAACTCAATGTTTAAAAAATCTAAATATTGCTTGTACAGGTACGTGAGCTTTCCGGTTCTACAGACCCGCCACCGACAGACAACGTTCCGATCATTGCTGGGGCTGTAGCGGCACTGGTCATCGTCATCGCTGTCATTGTCTCCATCATCGTGTTCAAGAGGTACATATACATCTTGTTGTTCTGACTGCTTTATTCTGTCGATTCTAACGAAACTAGTTATATAATGAAACTTTCTTTTAATTGCAAACTAAATAATATAATATCCGTTATATATATTATTTAGAAATTTTCTTTACCAATCAATGATTAAGTGTTAACTAACTGCAGATTGAGAACACGCGTACCTAAGAAAGATCAACCAAAACAAAGGAGGAAAGACAAATCAGAAATGGAAGAGAACTTGTATCGTAAGTTCATGTGTATGTGAAAAAGACTAACTCATAATTATTTGTTCAGGCGTTGTTTGAAACTCGAAAACATTTTATATTTGTTACATAGCATTGGCGTGCATAAATAAAGGTGTAAAAATTCGAAATACTGTCCTTTAAATGCCAGTTTGTAGAAATAAAAAAGAAACTTCACTTCTTCTCCTTACATATTACTCGATATTTTAAGTAAACAACGATGCTGCAAAGCAAGGCTTTACCAACATTTATGAGAACACAGAACCAAAAGATAAGCCAGCTGCAAAGCGCACCACAACACCAACAACCAATACATCATCAACTGCGAAAAAATATGACGTCAAAGATGACGACGATGACGAAGAAGGCATTGAGAATCCCTATGGTGATATGTATCTGAACGAAGAAACCATATTGGATATCCCAATTAGTGAGCTTGAAAATGTCATCGCAGAAAAGAAGAAAAATGAAGAAGATGGTTTTAAAAGAGAATACGCGGTAGGCCATAGAAATGATAATGACACTTTTCAAATTAAGTGATATGCATTTATAAGGGTTTTGTATATACGGCATGTGCAATTGCATGACATGTTTAAAATAATTCCCTTGATACCAGCAAACCTTCATAATTACACAAGTTTACGTTATAATGCGATTTTAAATAATTTAATATATTTTATCTTGAGTTTATTTTTATCACACAGATGTTGCCTCACGGAGAACAATATCAATGTGATGCTGGGAAATCCCCGAACAATCTGGCAAAGAACAGATTTAAAACAACATTCCCGTGTATGTTATTAAACATTCATATTTAATGATAGTTATAATAAATACATAAATTTGGTTATTTTCAAACATCATTTTATTACAGAACTAGACTTTGTAAAACTGTTAAGATTTTTGCAACTTTTAATATGTAAAAATTTTTACACATAAACTTAATACATATGTTGTCCTATTGTAGACGATCACTCCAGGGTCATTCTAAGAGGGAGCGGCGAGGCATCGTCTGACTACATCAATGCTAACTTCATCAGTGTGAGTATTAAGTTAAAGAAAACAATGGAAACAAACTATGTTTCTTATCTGTGAATGATATTAAATCAATTTTCATTAAAACATTCCATTATTGATACAAATATTAGTACGTTGTATAATTGCATGTTGATCATTAAAAAAACCAGTACAATTTTACCATTTATTGGCAACATGCATTAACTATGGTTTTTGAATTTTTATTTTCTTAGACTACTGATTCTGAAAACCAGTATATTGCATCGCAAGGTAAAATTATTATAATTATAATTAATTAAAATTTTAATAGTAATACAAAATCGATTGTAAATAGGGAACCAATTTTATTGCGAAACAAGCAATATTCTTCGACAACAGGCAATAACTTTGTTGGTAATAAAGTTTTTTAAAAGGCAAATGGAGAAAATAACTAGATCTCGTTACGAGTAACGAGTAGGTCTTCCGTCCGATTTTGTTTTCATATGATACGATGAAATATCGATATTCTCTGCCAAATCTGCGATCTTGGTGAATCTAGGTTTTTTGTCTCGAGACCGAAAACGGACGAACGAAAGAGGTTTATGAAAATAAAAGCTAGGGTTTTTTATACATATGTTTAGTGTACACTACTGTTAATCATAGCAGATGAAACACCAAAGATAATCAGTTAAACTTGTGAAAAAAATGAATTGTTTGAACTCTTCTGGTGAGTACCGGAAGTGACGGTTGACAAAAGAAAACCCGTTAAATATATCTTCAATCGATTGTCTATCATTTATAAAAGTTTGTGTCTCAATCACTTACAGTGACTAAAATCTCGCTGGTATCAATTTTGTAAAAAAGGCTAAGTACCAAAGATATTTGAAATCTTGCTTGTTTTCAAGTTATCTGTAATATAGTTTACGAGTGTCTTGGCTCCTCATTTAAGGGGCCAGCCCCTTTTTCTTGAGTTCAATCGAAAGTTCTCACGAATACTAACATTTTTTTTCTTACACCCATCTAAAATTGTTGTTCATTTTTGAGATACAAATGATTGAATATTTTAGGGGCCAGCCCTATAGATCCTTAATGGGGACAGACTTTGGAGTTTTGATTAGTGGAATTGATTAGAATGATCAATGCAAACATTTTCTTTTCTACATTGCCTAACAAAATATGTCTCCTTCTCTAGATATATTGCATCAAAGTTTAAGTACTTTGGCCCCTTAAAATCCCTAATTACGTCATAAATGGGTGTGAAAATGATTTTACCTGATAAATATTGCTACAATCAACAACTTTGCTTCTATATTGCATTACAAAATTTTGATCGTTTTTAAGTTATTTGCAATAGAGTTTACGAGTGTCTTGGCCCCTAATTTAAGGGGCCAGCCCCTTTTTCTTGATTTTGTTGGAAAGAACGTTTAATTATCTACTATTTTTTTTCATATATATGTCTTAACAAAATATCAACTGATAAAAAGATACAGATGAAAACGTATGAAGAATTTGAATGAAAATTCGTACCCAATTTTCGTGCCTAGGCGTGCTCCAAAAAATGGCGCCACTGGCGTAAAACAAAATAATAGTGCAGAACTTCAGACTATAGACTTCCTATCCTGAAAATTTCGTAGTCATATCTCTGATAGTTTCTGAGATCAGCTCTGCACAAAATAGGTCGTAAAAATGTACAAAATGGCCGATAAATCGGTACCGGAAGTGCCGACAGGAAAAATCTCAAAAACGTATGAAGTTTACATCAAGACTCATCTTCTCTGAAAAAATGGTCGAAATCGGTCGAATAGTTTTCGAGAAATCTCGTGCACAAAATTTGTGGAAAAAAATAATAATAACTAGATACGATCTCGTTACGAGTAACGAGTAGGTCTTCCGTTCAATTTTTTAAACGATTCGATTAAAATATCAATGAAATTTCAAAATTCTCCCTCAACCACTTCCTTTTAGATAATGTATACGATTTTCAATATCCTTTAAAATGCTTAACAAAGAGTTTTGCTTTTTAACATACAGCACATTAAAGATTTAAGATTTTAGTCTCCTAAAATCTCTAAATACGTCATCAATGGGTTTGGAAATGAGTTTTACAAACTGATATTGCTGCGATCAACAACTTTGTTTTTATAATGCATTACAAAATCTTGATCATTTTTAACGTATGAGTAATAGAGTTTAGGAGTCTATTGGCCCCTAATTTTAGGGGCCAGCCCCTTTTTCTTGATTTTATACGAAAGGTCTCATGAATACTAACATTTTTGGTTCTTACATCCATCTAAAATTGATGATTACTTTTGAGATACAAATGATTGAATATTTTAGGGGCCAGCCCTCTAGATCCTTAATGGGGACAGAAATTCGTGTTTTGATAAGTAGAATCAATTTAAATCATTTAATCAAACATTTTCTCTTCTTTGATGTCTAACAAAATATGTATACTTCTCTAGTTATTTTTCGTCAAAGTTTTAGTACTTTGGCCCCTAAAAATCCCTAATTACGTAATAAATGGGCGTGGCAATGATTTTTTTGAATAAATATTGGTACGATCAACAACTTTGCTTCTATAATGCATTACAAAATCTTTATCGTTTTTAAGTTTTTTGTAATAGAGTTAACGAGTGCCTTGGCCCATAAAAAAAGGGGCCAGCCCCTTTTTCTTGATTTCTTTGAAAAGGGCTTAAGAATACAAACATTTTTTGTTCTTACACCCATGTAAAATTGTTGATCATTTTTGAGATACAAATGATTGAATATTTTAGGGGCCAGCCCTCTAGATCCTTAATGGGGACAGAAATTCGTGTTTTGATCAGTGGAATTAACTTAAATCATTTATTCAAACATTTTCTCTTCTATGATGTTTAACAAAATATGTATACTTCTCTAGTTATTTTTCGTCAAAGTTTAAGTACTTTGGCCCCTAAAATTCCCTAATTACGTAATAAATGGGCGTGGCAATAATTTTTTCTGATAGATATTGGTACGATCAACAACTTTGCTTCTATAAAGCATTACAAAATCTTTATCGTTTTTAAGTTATTTGTAATAGAGTTTACGAGTGCCTTGGCCCCTAAAAAAAGGGGCCAGCCCCTTTTTCTTGATTTCGTTGGAAAGAACTTATAATTATCTACCACTTTTGTTATATATATCTTAACTAAATATCAACTGATAAAAAGATACAGATGAAAACGTTTGAAAATTTTGAATGAAAATTCGTACTCAATTTTCGTGCCCAGGCGAGCTCCAAGACATGGCGCCACTGGCGTAAAACAAAATAATAGTGCACAACTTCAGACTATAGACTACCTATCCTGAAAATTTCATAGTCATATCTCTGATAGTTTCTGAGATCAGCTCTGCACAAAATAGGTCGTAAAAAACTACAAAATGGTCGATAAATCGGTACCGGAAGTGAAGACAACAAAAATTTCAAAAACATATAAAATTCAGATGATGACTCATCATCTGTGAAAAAATGTTGAAAATCGGTCGAATAGTTTTCGAGAAATCGCGTGCACAAAATTTGGAAAAAAAAATAATAATAATAATAATAAGAAACAGTACGAAAACTATAAGGTCTTCCGTTGGAAACGGAAGACCTTAATAATAACTAGATACGATCTCGTTACGAGTAACGAGTAGGTCTTCCGTTCAATTTGTTAAACGATACGATTAAAATATTAATGAAATTTCAAAATTCACCCTCAACCCCTTTCTTTCAGATAATGGATACGATTGTCAATATCCTTTACAATGTTTAACAAAGTGTTTTGCTTTTTCACCTACAGCACATTAAAGATTTAAGATTTTGGTTCTTTAAAATCTCTAATTATGTCATCAAATGGTTTGGCAATGTGTTTTACAAACTGATATTGTTACGATCAACATCTTTTCATCTATAGTGCATTACAAAATCCTTATCGTTTTTAAGTTATATGTAATAGAGTTTACGAGAGTCTTGGCCCCTAATTTAAGGGGCCAGCCCCTATTTTTTAAGTTTATTCAAAAGTTCTCAAGAATACTTACATTTTTTGCTCTTACACTTATCTAAAATTGTTGTTCATGTTTTAGATACAAATGATTGAATATTTTAGGAGCCAGCCCTCTAGATCCTTCATGGGGACAAACATTAGTGTATTGGTTAGTGGAATCGATTTGAATCATCAATGCAAACATTTTCTCTTCTACAATGCCTAACAAAATATGTTTCCTTCTCTAGACATATTGCGTCAAAGTTTAAGTACTTTGGCCCTTAAAAATCCCTAATTACATAATAAACGGGCGTGGCAATGATTTTTTCTAATAAATATTGGTACGATCAACAACTTTGTTTCTATAATGCATTTCAAATTCTTTATCGTTTTTAAGTTATTTGTAATAGAGTTTATGAGTGCGTTGGTCCCTTATTTAAGGGGCCAGCCCCTTTTTCTTGATTTCTTTGAAAAGGTCTTAAGAATACCAACATTTTTAGTTCTTACACCCATCTAAAATTGTTGATCATTTTTGAGATACAAATGATTGAATATTTTAGGGGCCAGCCCTCTTGATCCTTAATGGGGACAGAAATTCGTGTTTTGATAAAGGGAATCAATTTAAATCATTAATTCAAACATTTTTTCTTCTATGATTTCTTACAAAATATGTCTACTTCTTTAGTTATATTGCGTCAAAGTTTAAGTACTTTGGCCCCTAAAAATCCCTAATTACGTAATAAATGGGCGTGGCAATGGTTTTTTCTAATAGATATTGGTACGATCAACAACTTTGCTTCTATTATGCATTACAAAATCTTTATCGTTTTTAAGTTATTTGTAATAGAGTTTACGAGTGTCTTAGCCCCTAAATAAAGGGGCCAGCCCCTTTTTCTTGATTTTGGTGGAAAGAACTTTTCATTATCTAATACTTTTGTTATATATGTCTTAACAAAATATCAACTGATAAAAAGATACAGATCAAAACGTATGGAAATTTTGAATGAAAATTCGTACCCAAATTTCGTGCCTCAGTGAGCTCCAAAGAATACAGCCACTGGCATTAAATTTATTAGGGCCTAACTTCAAGCTATACTCTACATATCCTGAAAGTTTCAAACTCATATCAAGTTTCTGAGATCATCTCTGCACAAAATAGGTCGTAAAAATTACAAAATCGGCCGTAAATCGGTACCGGAAGTGACGACGTCAAAAATTTCAAAAACATATAAAATTCAAGTCACGTTCCATCATCTGTGAAAAAATGATTGAAATCTGTTGAATGGTTTGCGAGAAATCGCGTGCACAAAATTTGGAAAAAAATAATAATAACTAGATACGATCTCGTTACGAGTAACGAGTAGGTCTTCCGTTCAATTTTTTTTAAACGATACGATTAAAATATCAATGAAATTTCAGAATTCCCCTCAACCACTCCCTTTCAGAAAATGTAAACGATTGTCATTATCCTTTAAAATGCTTAACAAAGAGTTTTGCTTTTTCTCATACAGAACATTAAAGATTTAAGATTTTTGTCCCCTAAAATCCCTAATTACGTCATCAATGGGTTTGGAAATGAGTTTTAAAAACTGATATTGTTACGATCAATAACTTTGTTCCTACAATGCATTACAAAATCTGTATCGTTTTTAAGTTATCTGTAATAGAGTTTACGACAGTCTTGCCCCTAAGTAAAGGGGCCAGCCCCTTTTTCTTGAGTTCATTCGAAAGGTCTCACGAAAGTCCTCTAGATCCTTAATGGGAACAAACATTGGTGTTTTGATTAATGGAATCGATTAGAATCATCAATACAGATATTTTCTCTTCTACAATGCTTAACAAAATATGTCTCCTTCTCTAGATATATTGCGTCAAAGCTTTAGTACTTTGGCCCCTAAATATCCCTAATTACGTAATAAATGGACGTGGCAATGATTTTTCTAATAGATATTGTAACGATCAACAACTTTGCTTCTAAAATGCATTACAAAATCTGTATCGTTTTTACGTTATCTGTTATAGTGTTTACGAGTGTCTTGGCCCCTAATTTAAGGGGCCAGCCCCTTTTTCTTGAGTTCATTCGAAAGGTTTCACGAATAATAACATTTTTTGTTCTTACACCTATCTTAAATTGTTTTTCATTTTTGAGATACGAATGACTGAATATTTTAGGGCCAGCCCTATAGATCCTTAATGGGGACAGACATTGGCGTTTTGGTTAGTGGAATTGATTATTATTATTAAGACAGACATTTTCTCTTCTACAATACTAAGAAAATATGTCTCCTTCCTAGATATATTGTGACAAAGGTTAAGTACTCTGGCCCCTAAAAAACCCTAATTACGTCATAAATGGGCGTGGCAATGATTTTTTTCTGATAGATATTGTTACGATAAACAACTTTGCTTCTATAATGCATTACAAAATCTTTATCATTTTTAAGTTATTTCTAATAGAGTTTACGAGTGTTTTGGCCCCTAATTTAAGGGGCCAGCCCCTTTTTCTTGATTTCGTTGAAAAGAACTTTTTAGTCTCTACCACTTTTGTTATATATGTCTTAACAAAATATCAACTGATAAAAAGATACAGATCAAAACGTATGAAAATTTTGGATAAAAATTCGTACCCAATTTTCGAGCCCAGGCGAGCTCAAAGAAATGGCGCCACTGGCGAAAAACAAAATAATAGTGCACAACTTCAGACTATAGACTACCTATCCTGAAATTTTCATAGTCATATCTCTGATAGTTTCTGAGATCAGCTCTGCACAAAATAGGTCGTAAAAAACTACAAAATGGCCGATAAATCGGTACCGGAAGTGACGACAACAAAAATTTCAAAAACATATAAAATTCAGATCATGACTCATCATCTCTGAAAAAATGACTGAAATCGGCTGAATAGTTCTCGAGAAATCGCGTGCACAAAATTTGGAGAAAAAAAATAATAATAACTAGATACGACCTCGTTACGAGTAACGAGTAGGTCTTCCGTCCGATTTTTTTTTTTTTAGTTTAAATGATACCATGAAATATCGATACAATTTCAAAATTACCCCCCCCCCCCCCCAAATTTGAAGATAAAGAATTAAAAACCCTATTTACGTCAAACATGGGCCTGACGATGACTTTTTTAAACCGATAATGTAGAGATCAACAACTTTGATTTTATAATGCATAACAAAATATTTATCGTTTTCAAGTTATTCGTAATGGACTTTACGAGTCTCTTTGTCCTTAATTAAAGGGGCCAGCCCCTTTTTCTTGATTTTATTGGATAGAACTTTTGATTCTCTACTACTTTTGTTCTATATGTTTTAACAAAATATCAACTGATAAAAAGATACTGATCAAAACATATGAACATTTTGATTCGAAATATGTACCCCATTTTCGTGCCTTAGCGAGCTCCAAGGAATAGCGTCACTGGCGCAAAACAACTAAATGGTGCACAACTTCAAACCATGCTCTACCTATCCTGAAAATTTCAAAGTCATATCTCTTATAGTTTCTGAGATCAGCTCTGCACAAAATTGGTCGTAAAAAATTACAAAATCGACCGTAAATCCAGACCGGAAGTGACGACGACAAAAAATTCAAAAACATATAAAATTCAGATAATGTCCCATCATCTGTGAAAAAATTGTTGAGATCGGTTGAGTAGTTTTCGAGAAATCGCGTGCACAAAATTTGGAAAAAAAAAATAATAATAAACAGTACGAAAACAATAAGGTCTTCCGTTGGAAACGGAAGACCTTAATAAGAAACAGTACGAAAACTATAAGGTCTTCCGTTGGAAACGGAAGACCTTAATAATAATAAGAAACAGTACGAAAACAATAAGGTCTTCCGTTGGAAACGGAAGACCTTAATAACTAGACACGATCTCGTTGCGAGCAACGAGGAGGTCTTCCGTCTGATTTTTAGAAGATAAAATGACCTTTCTTTTCATCTTCATCAACGAAACATATCAGGAAATGCAGATGTGATATTAAAGAGCGATGGATGAAGAATTATACACGCCGTTGGATCCCTAAATTGAAGAACCAGCCCCATTTTATTTCATTTTAAATAAGAGGTGTTTTGATCTAATAACACGTCTAATAACCTGTAATAAAAAGAAACCGAAGAAAAAAGGAGGGTCTGCCTTTGTAAACGGAAGACCCTAATAACAATAAGAATAGAAGGGTCTTCCGCTGAAGACGGAAGACCCTAATTATAAAAGACTGTTTTTGTCTAAATCTTAATTGAAGAGTGTTTTTCAACTTGACTTTTAGTCCAACAACCCTTTTATGTTGAATATTTTAGTTAGAAAATTAAATAAAAAGGAGAGAAAGAAATAGAGAGAAAGAAGAAATCTTGGCTCCGGCGAGATTAGAACACACAACCTTTGCAGATGTCTCAAAACATGGCTGACGCAAAATAATTCCCGACTTTGTCTTTGAATTTGGGGCGTTTCCGCCCGGGAGAAGAGCTGAGTTTTTGTATGAGATGAAAAACAACGTGTGAGATGTTTGACTATTCAGGTTTGGTAACAGTGCGAGGTCATTTGAAATATTGATGCGTGTTTGTGTCTGGAGGGGGTTGAAAAGACCTGAGCTTGATTTTCGTCGTAAATAAATCGAAAATAGAATTTTGAAGTGTGGATCTCGGATTCGGTCATTACATGTAGTACAGTAATCTAGAATTGAACTAGGTTGAAAATAAAGGTTCAAGATGAAAGATCCAGTAAAATCAGGCCAAAAAAACTAAATTATTTTGTGAATAGGAGGAGGGGGGGTGGGGGTCGGTGCGTGTACTGTGTAATATTAATTTCCCAGTATAGGCAATAAGCGCCGTTTAATCTCAGGACTTTCGTCTTGATTGTTCAATTCGCTGCATATTTGGCAGAAAATGAGAATGGTGTCCAAGGTTCATTTTCACGAATTTTCATTAGGATTGAATGAAGGGCTTGGGAGTTATGATATTTTTGCAGTACATGTCAATCACGACAATTGAAACTCAAATGCCAAAAACTTCATAACTCTGTTATTAATGAACGAATTGGTCTGGTAATTAGTACAGTAATCTAGAATGGTACTTAGTTGAAATTAAAGGCACAAGATCAAAGATCAAGGAAAATCGGGCCAGAAAAACTTAATGATTTTATGAATGGGGGGGGGGGGTCGGTCGGTGACTTCTATATTAAACGTAGAATATTAAATTCTTAGTATCACAAATAACACAATTTCTAAACAAAATACATATGTTAGAACAATGTATAAGCGTTGTTTGAAAGATGTAACTATTGATTTTTTAACATCTGTTTATCTTAGGCTCAAACACTCATAAACTGCTGGTCAGTTTTCAAACCTTGTCGCAGTCACCCGTTCGTTTGTATAGTTACGTGTATAAACTTTGGAGGTTTTTCTTAATCCCAGACAGGCAACAGATTTGTATCAGTATATAGACATGCACAAAAAAAGGAAAATGTCCACCATCTTTAATAAAAATGACTTTTTAGCGTTGACTTCCAATCAGTATGAACACAATCATTAAACAATGAATTTCAAATTATTTGAATCCATAGACATTATCCCGTAACTTGAAATAAATACATGTATAATTTTTGGACGCCAATGTACATTTAGCCTCTATCCAATTTAATGCATGTTACCTGTACTAGTTCTTATTTAAATGCTAAAACATTTGTACTTTGAGAGAGAGAGAGAGAGAGAGAGAGAGAGAGAGAGAGAGAGAGAGATAGATTTTTTTATAGTGTTTAGGGAATCAGTATATTAGTAACGTATGTCAATAAACACATTTATATACATGCATGCGTGTATCTATATATGTGAATAAATACTAATCAGTCCTCCTTTTAAGGTAATGTTGAATACTTATTTAAACGTTGGTGCATTGCTAAATATTGTGTGTGTCATTGAGATGGCGGCATTTCTTTGATGCCGGCAAAGCGACCCAGCGTACTGCAGGGGTACTTTGGCGGCACGTCTTTGATCTCTGCGATGCGACGAGCGTTTGAATTTAGCGAACTGATGACAGAAACAAGCTATCTATTTGTAATTAAAAAAAGCCGCTATTATTTCTATATATAATAAATATAAAACGGAAAACATTAAAATCCATCATTTTAAAGATAAAATCGTTAAACAAAACAAAATTAAGAAAAAACCATCATTCGGCATGTTTTTGATACCGGCAATGCAACGAGCGTCTAAATTTAGAGATCTGCTGACAGAAAAGAGCTCCATATTTGTACTGAAAAAAGCCGCTACTATTTTTAATTATGACAAAAATAAAACGAAAAACATTCAAATCCATCATTTTAAAGACGAAATCATTAGTCAAAACACAAATAAGAGAGAAAAAACATTCGGCACTCAGGGACTGAACCCGGGTCGTCTGGGCACAAGTCCAACACTCTAACGACTGAGCTACGCGGACCTTCGCTTCAGAAATTTGGGGCCCAAAATCTCAAGAATGCGTGGATCGATTTTAAAACAAATTTCATATTTAGAAGTTTTGAGGGCGTCTCTATCGAATGAAATAATAAAAAAAATGCAAATCTAAAAAATTGAAAAATTAAGGTTTTTCATTTCCTTCCGGTGACGATCGGAAGTGACGGCGGACGTTCGGATATGCGTAGTACACTGCGGCTGGACACTTTCTATCATCCCTGAAAATTTAAAAATTCTATCTTAAATACTTTTGGAGAAAACTCGTGAACAAGCAAAAACATAAAATCTTTAATATCTCGGGACCGGAAGTGACGACCAAAAAAATCCCATGTACTTTTCTTACAAATTTTGTCATTAACAAGATCTGAAAGTTTTATCAAAATCGGCTGAAGCGTTTTTGAGAAAACGTGGGAGAAAAAAAAAAGAATAATAATAATAGAGGAAAAGAAACAAAGCAATAACAATAAGGTCTTCCGTTGGAAACGGAAGACCTTAATAAGAAATCGTACGAAAACTATAAGGTCTTCCGTTGGAAACGGAAGACCTTAATTATGCAAATTTCTTACCATGCTATGTAAACATTAAACATAGCATGCAAAAGTTAAACATTAACTAATAAATTTACAATGGACAAAACATTAGGTGAACAAAACTAGGCTTGTGTGAAGACTATTATTGGTATTCATAAAATTGTATAAGTGTTCATCGTTGACTTTCCTTTCTAGCGTTGAAACAGTTTTTTAGAAAACAAAATATCCTTCTAGCAGCTGTAATGATTTTAGGATTGACAAGTTCCTTAATGGGATTGACATTTGTATATGTGTTCACATTAAATATATCATTAGAATTCAATCTACATTGGTCATATTTTGAACAATACAATACAAAGTGTTTCTCATCTTCAATAAACGATTTGCAAAAATTACACAGACGTTTTTCTCTTGGAATATGAGGTTTAGAATATCTACCAGTTTCAATAAATAATGAATGAGCACAGATTCTTAGTTTTGTTATGACAGATCTGTCCCATTTTTTTAAAGGTAGTTTTAAGGACGTTGTTTACTCAGGGTTTGAGTTCTAAAATTCGGATTGTTATAAAGTTCAATGTCATGAGTAAAATTTGTTCTAAACACTAAAAGTTTTCATGAAATGAATTATTATTGACAAACCATTTAGTATTTTTACTATATTATGCAATTAGGCTCAAACCAAGTTTTACTTTTAGCAAAACAGAGGAAATTCGGAGTAAAATTTTCAGATTTTATTTTTCACTGAAATATTTTTGGTAGTACTGTCATATTCAAAGTGAAGATTTTATCTTTTAGTCAACATAATTTTGCACATTTTCTGCTGGTTTTATCTCACTATTTTGTTTAGATATTCGAATGGCACACACTACAAAAATATTGAAAACTGCTTAAAAACGATAAAATACACCATATCTCAAAATTTTGATCATTGACCTCATATAACTTTTATGCCTGCAGAGTAAGGTCAATATACCTAGTTTAATGCTATTAATGTTTTAGTATTATCATCATTCAGTTTTTTGTAAAATTGAATCAAAAAAGGTAAGGAATTTGAAAACTGATAGAGGAAATTCGGACTGGAATATTCATAAAAGATTGTGAATGAAAACTTAATGCTTTGTGTCTGTTTAGTGTCACTGATATTCATAAACTGTATTTAATTTTTAAAAGAGTTTAGCAATTTGTATTATTTTCACAATTAAGAAAAATTCAATGATACTCAAAAAGTTTTAGGGACTTTTCTTAAAATTTAAAGAAATAGTCAATGGCCATTATCTCAAAAAGTAGGTCATTGACCTACTTTTTTGAAAGTGAAAAATAGCACTACCATGATAGGTCTTTAACACACAATAGATGGTTTTTCATTATCATCAGTGGAATTTTTTTTCATTCTGAGTAAACGTATACCTTAAGTATTGTTGTAGTTCATATTCATTTTGGTTTACAATTTAGCTATAAAAAGATTTTTTTTTTCAAATAGCTAGTAATGCCTCTTATAATTTATTTTGGTAAGGTCCTAAACAGAACACGTTAAACGACTTCTGGACGATGATATGGCAAGAAAATGTCTCACAAATTGTAATGCTTACAAATTTAAAAGAGGGCGTCAAGGTTAGTGGATGAATACATTTTTTTAATTTAAAGAATTAAGAATCTAAAACTGCGTTGATTTAAAATTGTTCTCCATAAAATCAGATTAAATGTACCCATTACTGGCCGGAGGAAACGAGGGCTAGACTTTATGGAAACATCGTCATCAAGAATGTTGAGGAAAAACAATACGCCTTCTACAATATCCGAAAACTGACGCTTTCCCATAAAGAGGTACAGTTCTAACATTAAAATGATATTAAATAAGCTTTATTGCAAAATCGTATGTAATATGCTCTTGGTTGTGTAACAACCTCTTTAATTTTAAATGTGAAAAGTTTCTGTCTTGTTGTGTGTATCATTGTATTCTTTTTAAAGATTCTCGCCCGTTGCAATCCAAATTGTATGACGTACTCTAAATGTATTTTCTGGAATATTACAATAACTTCTTTTATATAATAATTATGTTCTTCTCCCCGAGTCGGCTTTTATATATAAATTTGACAATGATAGGTACAACAGAGTTTTATTTATGCAAACAAAGTCAACATATAGTGTTATGTATTTAACTTAAAATGTTTTTCATACCAATCGTCAGCAAAACAAGTCACGTATTGTTACGCAATACCACTACACCACGTGGCCTGACCATGGTACCCCGGACCCTCTTTCATTGGTTGTTTTCCATAGCCACGTGAAGAGAACAATGACCAATAGGAATAAATCACCAATACTTGTACACTGCAGGTAAGATGATCAAGAATGATTTTTATTTAATTTTTAAAAAGGAACTTCATGTAGTAGTCACTTTGATGAAATAAATTAGCCTGTTAATACAGACATTCTAAAGTGGTATATGATCGGATAAGTCAGAAAAATGGCATACTTGTTTCGCGGAAAATGTTACAATAGTTGTTTTAATCTTCTTTACATATTGTAGCGCAGGAATAGGTCGCACAGGAACTTACATTGCGCTGGATGCTCTATACAAGGCTGGTAAAGCGTCCGGTAAAATCAATGTAGCTGAGTACGTAAAGATCATGAGAGCAAACAGAATGAACATGGTCCAAACTTATGTAAGTCTGTCATGAAAATGTGAAACTTTATTGCATGGAGACTTATTAATCAATTACATTTTTTAGTAAGCGTGCTTACGCCTGATGGAGAAAAAATCGACCGCTCAATTTATAATGGAGATATATATTTTTTTAATTTCTTTAAATTTGTTTTGAAAAATAATTTTGTTTTTAGGAGCAGTACATGACAATATTTTTGGCGCTAAACGAGGAATTTAAAGCGGCTGTTGAGACACGGAGTCTGCCTGAGTTCACGGAGAGAGCCCAAAGTCTGGCTGGAGATCGCCCGGCCAATCAAACCGTCATCAGAAAGGAATTTGAAGTACTCACTTTCAAAGATATTCCTTTTTATTGTTTGTAGAAGCAGAATTTGGAGTTACATATTATAGTTTTTGTAAATGTAGACTTGGTTTTGTGGTTAGAAGCACGTGACGTATTTCGTGCGTAGTAAAAGTAGTTTATTTATATATTCTATAGAAATTGATGAAAACACGACCAGAGTACACTGGTACAGATTACAAGATGTCTAGACAGCATTTTGCGGACAAGAAAGGACATACTATACTACCATGTAAGTAATGATCAAATTTTAATTATACAATAAAACGAACAAAAATATTTTGGTAAAATTTGAAAGATTTACAAAGAGTGTTGGACAAAATCACAACGATAAACATTATTAAGATAACAAAAAATATTTCACAGATAAATTTTGTTTCTGAAAAATGAAGGTTATTAAATAAAGTTAGATTGAAACAAATTTAACGGAAAGGGTTGCAAACCTTTGCTTAACAAATGACACAGTTCTTAAAATGGGAAGTACTGAAAACAAAAGAAAGAACTGGACTCAAAGATTTGAAATATTTCAGCTGGTTCTTCGAAAAAACAATAATCTCTTAATGAAAAATAATTAATACATACTTTAAGTTAAAAGAAATGAAAGATTAACAATATTCTACATTTTCTACTCTAAATCAGTATTGTAGAAAATAATATACATCATTTTTTATTGAAACTTATGAAATTTTGTTGATATTCAAGATAAACCAACACCCTATCAAAATTTTATAGATATTTCATGTTGAGAAAAATTGGAAACTTTAAATTTAATTGAATTTTCCATGGCAATCATCAAATATTGTTTTGATCTTTCTTTTTAAATTTTACCCTTTCAGATTAGTTAGTTTTGAAATATTTCTCTTCTAACAGTTTTTACTTTTCTTTTTCTTCCAGTGGACAAGTACAGTCTTTACCTTACGTCATCGGTCGCAAAACGAGGAAACTACATCAACGCAATCCATGTGTCTGTAGGTTTATGTAAATTGAGCAACATAAAAACAAACTATCAATATCATTAATTTTTACGATAAATTTCAAGACTTAATTTTTTAATTAATGTTTATTCTGTCAGTCCTACCAACAAAATAGGGCGTTTATAGTGACGCATTATCCGACACCAGAGGACGCTGTGGACTTCCTGCGCCTGCTCAATGATCATGAATCTGATACAGTCATATGTATGAATCCATTACTTGAAATTCAATCGGTGCGTGCATCTCTCTCAAACAAAGAACATAAATAGAAATGGTGGTAAAAAGAATCTGTTATGCTCATTGGAACATAATGAACCAAGTTTTAACTAAACTCTCTCTCTCTCTCTCTCTCTCTCTCTCTCTCTCTCTCTCTCTCTCTCTCTCTCTCTCTCTGTGCATGTTGGAATTTCTGACAGAAAAGAGAATATTTGTTATTCTTGTTTATCATCATATTATTCAGAAATAATTATAACTCAATTTTTCAATATCTAACAAAACAACTATTCAATACATATCCTTTGTTTCCTTGTAGTCCAAGACATGGTTACCAGAAATAGCGTCCACCAAGGACGTGCCGCCGTTTGTTGTAGAACACGAGTCTGAGATTGACACCGGGGTCAAGGTCACAACCGTCAACATCATACACGGGGAGGTAAAGTTGAACACATGGTAGAACTAAAGTATCGGGAAGATCTGATTTCTTTTTATTAAATACTGTTTATAATTCAATATCATCATGTATTTATTTTGAATTTAGAATTCTTTTGTAAAGAGAAAATATTTTACATAGTACTTGACACTTTTCCTCTGTTATTATTTAAGGAGGCTGGATGGTCAACAAAATTAAAAATCAGATTTTAAGATATGATTTGTTAGGCTATAAGCTATTATTAAACAAAGAAAAAATCCATATTTTATTTTTTATCTTTTAATAATTTTGGTATTTTCCTATAGTTTAATTAATTTCATATAAAGCTCTTCTGCTAAAGGAGACCAATATAGTTTAAAATGGCTGCGACAATCGATGCCTTTTAACTTCTTACTCTTAGACTTAGTCTTGTTTACCCTTTCTGTAGGAGACTTATCATCCCGTGACAGTTGTAGAGCCGACAGGACCACTGAAATCAAACGGGACGACCAAAGATACGTCGTGTCTCCGAAACTTGGTGACATATGCTCTCAAACTTGGCGCAGACACCCCAATCACCATTGTCAGCAAGTAGGTTAACCCAGACTAATAAATAATGCCAGCATACTATCATCTTAATGCTTGAAACGAATCATAACGGTGGAAATAACCCAAAATCCCTCCGCGACATTGAGTATGGTTGCATATATCATGATTTGTAGTTATAATGTATGTACATGTAAAAGTTCTATTCCTTTTGTTAATTGTTGAATTTTATGCTTCCATGTCACATGTGAATTTATGATTTAGACTGATTCTTTTCCCTGGAAACAATTAAATGTAATTTTTTTTCAGTGATTTGTTTCATTGTTCCTTCTTCTTTAATACAGAGATGGTGCTTCACTTTGTGGTGTTTTCTGTGCTGTGTTTAACTCCATACAACAAATCACTATGGATGACAACATTGACGTGTTTACAACAGTCCGACAACTACAGACAAGGAGACCAGAGTTCTGTTCCACACAGGTATATACTAAAATATTCATTTAAAGAGACGATGTTATGTTATGCATTTTTATATATGGCCAACTATTTATAAATATTGTGTATCCCTTCAGTTAGTCCGCTGTCCGTTCGATTTCATTTACAAAGACAAGGTCGCCTTTTCTGTAATGCAAAATGGTTTCAAACTTTACCCATACAGTGTGCGTCAGAAGATGGTCTATAGTGACTTTGAACTGATATCTAGAGAAACATTATCAAAGTGAAATAACATAATTGTGTAAAATCCTTTGGTGAAGAATATGTTTCCTGTACATATGTTAAGGTGTTTAAATCACGACATTCATACAGTACATATATTAATAGCGTGCAGTGTCAAATCCTTTTGCGGAGCATACTAGTTTATCTCATGGAGGTCCAGTAGCGCTCAAACTTTACCCATATAGTACCCATGCATCGGTAGAGTGTGAACAATGACCTTGAACCATTTTGCATGCGCTAAAAGGAAAAAAAATATAGGAAAAGAAAATTGTGTCAATTATATAATTATAATCATGCAGACTGGGGCAATACTTTTGGGAGAACATTATGGGGGAAAAAATCAGCTGATTACAAGATGATTACAAGCTGATATTACAAGAGTTTTGCTCAAGTGCTCTGCCATTGTTTTGGGGGTTTTTTGCTCACTTACACAATATTAGTAAAAAGCTGTCAAAGAAAATTTTAACCAAGATCAATGATTAATCATGGTAAAGGAACAAATTATACATGTTGTATTACGTTTACAATTATAATATTATACTTTACATTTACAGGAGGTAAAGAAACAAATTACATGTTGTATTACGTTTACAATTATATTATACTTTACATTTACAGGAGGAGTATTTGTTGGTGTACAGGGCGCTGTGGGATTACATAGAGACGACCTCAGAGTCCGTCTACTGTAATCAGTAGTCTGCAGCGGTCAGAGGATAAACAATTCACGTGTACCCACGGAGGGGGATAGAGGATAAACAGTGCTCGTGTACCCTCATTTGATAGATCAGTATACCACCAAGGTGGAATCTTAAATCAGTTTCCGCCATATTTGGCATAATCATGCTAGAGGAACATTGGTGTATTTTCATAAAATAATAACTTTTTCTTTTACATACACATGTACTTTTTAATAAATTTTGCCATATTTTATGAGGAAGCTTAGCATTTCTTTTTATCGCCATTTGAATGAAATCCACTTAATAGATTCTTGATGTAATCATTTGCTTCGATATTGTATATATATTCATTATCAAAGACATGTAATAATTGTCATACTTTAATATTTTTTACACTATTCATAGGCATGTCTTTCTCTTGTAATTATAATAATACTAGTATGTCATGTACATGTACTTGTCTGTTCTGGACTCTGAATTAGAAATAAATGATCTATATCTACATCTGTACTAGTATTGTCACACGACTTTTTTGTGCATTTTTGTGAAATATAAAATATAAGCTTTAAATTCTTGTTTCATATTCTTGTAATTTCAATTTTACTGCCTGGACCAAATTCATCAGAACTGTTTATACATGTACGATTGTTCAATAACTTAACTATATTAGTAATATCCATTTCTATGTACTTTCCATTCTAAACTACTATACAGTTGTAAATTGTTATACTTGGTAAGAACCTCGTAAGTTGTAAGAACTTGTGTTCGAACCATTTGTGTATGTTTATACAATAAAATATGTTCAAACCAGCTTTAAATGTGTTCACTCCACATAGTAATCAGCTAGTTAAGAGGATTCAGTGTAAAGTGGAGTAACAGTTTAAACATTCACAGGATGAATGACCATCTTTAAGTCCTCCTTAAAGATAGCTTAAAGGTGTTTAAAGGTAGCTTAAAGACGATCTTTAAGCCACCTTTAAGCTACCTGTAAGCTATATGTATTGCTTAAAGGTGGCTTAAAGAAAGCGTAAAGATGGCTTAAAGGCAGCTTAAAGACTATCTTTAAGCCAACTTTAAGCCACCTTTAAGGACAACTTATAGGTCCTTAATGTCCAAACTTCTTTAAGCCACCTTTAAGCCACCTTTAAGCTACCTTTAAGCCACCTTTAAGCCATTAAAAAAAATTAATTCAATATTGTGCTTAATTTCCAACAAAATGTATTAACTTTATGAAAGAAAAGGTATTAAAACGGTTTTTGTTCTAGAAAGAAAAATGAAAAAAAAGCAACAAAAAAAAAAAACCGGCCACGGCGAGAATTGAACCCGGGACCCTTAGTTTACTAGCATCACCACACATCCTCTGCGCCACGGCAACTTACATTTTTAAGAGCATTTTTATATCCTATATATCAGGGGATCACTGTATTGAATGTGTTTACTTGAAAAGATTTTGACAAACCATTCAGTTTGTAACAATCACTTATATCTAATTTATAAATTACATGCATGCATGTATTTAGAATGAAATACGGAACTTGGTCTTCAGTGAACAAAAATATATTATACCTAAATGGAAACCGTTAGGTTCACTATAGTAGGCTTTCTTACATGTAGTTAATAAATTTAAACCGAGTAGATATACGTTCATCTTATTTATAGCTATAAAAATGTAAGAAAGAAAATGAAATCATTTCTTTTATTAAATGCATTGATACTATTAGGGTATTTGTTCAATTTCCCGGTTTTCATGATCGCGGCGCCGTTCCAATATGTTTAAATATTTACATGTAATTGTATGTACATGATTTACAAACTATCAATTCTAAACAAACAAAATTACCAATTACCGGTGACGTATTTACTGCATGTGGCAATTGCAAATGACTTGTACATACAATTGTTTGATGTGCCAGGCCGGGTATATTTGACATATTTACCCTTATACATATATTTAAATAATCAACCCCTATTTATGATCACCGGTACATTAATTAATGAGCCTCAAGATTTTACTCTTACATACATGTATCGTTAATTTGTAGACGTAACATCTTTGAAACCCAGAGCTAGGAAATAATACTTTGAAAATGAATTACAAATGTAAATTAACTTTTATTCACTAGACTTATCGTATACTCGTACATACTAAGATTCAACGCCTTTAGAAACCCTGGCGTGCACCTGAGCACACGACACACCTGTTGTGTATATCTTGTATATTCTGTGTTAGTTCCAGGGGTTTTCTTAAGTTGGACAAACAATAGACTTTAATTAGATATACACAAACATGCACCTGGGCACACGACACAACTGTTGTGTATATCTTGTATATTCTGTGTTAGTTCCAGGGGTTTTCTTAAGTTGGACAAACAATAGACTCTAATTAGATATACACAAACGAACAAAACTATGTCTAGACAAACAAAGCAGTAATATCCTGCCCGATATAACAAAGGCAGTTGAGAGTCTTTTCATCTTTAACATGTATCTAGCAGATTTAGAGTTAGAAATAATGAAAATTGAAAAAAAAATACAAGCCTTAAACCGATTAACAAATTAAATCATGCATTTTTGGTTCATTATCTTTATTTTGTTTAATAACCGGATGAACTGAGAGAGAGAGAGAGAGAGAGAGAGAGAGAGAGAGATTTTTTTCACCGATTAATTTATAATAGAAAACAAACATACTTTAATTAGTTTTATGCACATATTAAGATACAGAGACTGCGCTCATCCCTACAATAATTTTGAAACCCCCCGAAAATTATAAAGAATTTTATAACGGCAATCTGTGTCCATCGGAGCGGTGCTGATGATAGCGATCTGCGTTTAATGGAGCGACGATTAAAACCGTCTGGAACACCCCCCCCCCTTCCTTGGAAATTATATTATCACTCGGATGACCCCCTCCCATCTCTATAAAAGAGCTTTTGCATTTAATATATGTTTTTATTGTTCAGCTTGATCAATATTGACTTAAAGGCCACTTAAAGACAGTGTAAAGGCAGTGTAAAGAGAGCGTAATGCCACTTAAAGATGCTTAAAGGTGGCTTAAAGAAGTTTGGACATTAAGGACCTATAAGCACTTGCTTAAAGGTGACTTAAAGGCGGCTTAAAGGTTGTATAGCCTTTAAGCTCCTTTAAGTCACCTTTAAGCCACCTTTAAGGACTTGCTTAAAGATGGTTTTTCGCCCTGTGATTAACTGTTTAATTTGCATTGTACTGTATGATATACATTATGTAACGACCGATGCAAAGCTTCGTCTACTCTGTGATCATTGGTTACTGCTTTATGGGTAATGTTCACTTTGGGGGTTTCCCCCATTTAATTCATAAAATTTAATTATCATTTGTTGCACCTCTTGGCTAATGTTCTGTCATTTTGATATAGTATAGTATATTAGTTTTTATGCACATTTGTATTACTTACCGAATTATGTTAAAGCTTTACAGGAACATGGTCTCGAGTAAATTTTTTGATTTCTTTTTCAAATTTTATTTTAAGCGCAAAATTCAAGAATGTCTTCTGTCGACTTACACTGAGCGAGATACTGGGCTCTTGACCGTGTTCCTTTGAATGACTTCATATAATATTTTGACTTAGCATTACTTACATCAGCATTGATTCAGTGAATATCGTTATAATTCAGATTTAATAAAAGGCTTTTTACAAAATATTCTTGTTTACTATATCTGATGTAAACTCTGGGCTGCCTTACACTGGGATAACTGAAACAATTAACGTGTACTTGTGATTAAGGTATTAGTAAACATTTGAGGGACGTTAATTAATAAAACGTTTTTTCTTGGCAATAAGGGCTTAAATAGTCATAGAACAACGATTCGATATTAAGTGTTTGAATCTGACCATGTATCATATTGTAAATTTTGAATGATTTTTTTTTATTAACACCCACCCAGTAAATTCAAAATTTACAGCACGACACCTGTCTCAATCAACAACGTACATGTATATGGTGATTGGTGAAGACATTTTATTTACACTGTCAACTAAGTCATCAAGAAACGTACATTGTTCAGTAGTCACCGAGAAATTAATTGTAATTGTTCACAATAGGTTGTAGCAACTTCCGTTTGCTTTTTAACATTCAAATACTTAGGTTATATCACCAAGATCTATTATTTTAAGTATTTTGATCTACCAGCAAATGTAATTAATTAATATTTGTGCCGGGAAGAAAAGTGACAGTGTGTGTAAAGGGGGATGGGGGTTATTTTCAGTAGCTTTACATTTATTGTTTTTTTTTCTTTTTAAAACAACAATATACTATATTTTGCCCACTCTAACGTTTAATTATTTGCTGTGTACGCGGAGGCATAGATGTGCCTTAGTTTGGGCATGACAAGAAATGCATGGTAAAATTGTAAGAATAACTCTTATATCTCTAATCAGAACTCAGACTAAACATGCACTAACGTGTATTTATAACATAATTACCAAACCCACAACGTAAAAGAATACCATTATTTTTAGATTTTTGTGGAACTCGGATATATTGATAAAGTGAAAAGAAAGATGATTTCAACAAAAATATTCTCAGGGAGGGCTAATACTTGACTTAAAAATTTGTATAAAAGAACAGAAATATACTTGGATTAGAAGAATTCGTTATAATAGTAATTCAAAAAGATATATTCAAATTCAATTTATTTCTACCAAAAATTAGAGCAAAATTACAATGGCAACAATATCGAACCAATTAGAACATTTTTAACAACAAATAGTATTATGTTTAAAACTGGGAAAGTTGATTCACAATTATGTAATTTTTGTTATAATGAAGAGGAAACAATTTACCACCTGATGTGGAATTGCCCAACTGTACAGCAGCTTCTTATTAACTTCACAAAATATAGATATTAAACTGAATCATAATACTTCACGTTTGAAAAACAAAATGGTATCAGTAATACCTTTGAAAGATGGCTATATATATATATTAACATAAGTACCCCTCTCTCTCAATATCTCAAAGAAAAAAATTAACCGTGAGTTTTAAATAATTTAAAGTTTAAAATAGCTGAAAATGGAATCAGTTGTTTCAACTGATACTAAACCGGATTAAATCAATACGGTTTCGATTCATATATTAAGATAACCGAATCATCGAAACTCTTCTTTCAAAGAAATCTTAACCTTGGTATAAAAGACTAACAACGATGGTCCTCATTCGATTGGCAACATCTGATCCATCTGGATAACACATTTATAACTCATTTAATTCTCACCGAAGCAAAACGGTTGAAAACACAAAATGAATCAATTGAGCAAATGTTTAAGCAGAAACTATGGAGTGTCATTTAGGTCACAGTATGGATTGTTAACGCGTTCAGAATTCGTTTTACGTAACAGCACTAGCCAAATACACAATCCCCTGCAGTGGGATTTGACACTGAAACTCGGTTCACACCACGGGAAAAGATGTTTACACATCGCTGCTAGTGCCCAGTTACCTGGAAGCCGGGATGGAACACCTCACAATCTGCCATCTTTGGACCAAAGTTTGGCTATTTCTAAGAAATTGACACTTTCACAGATTCACAGTTGCAGACAGTTTTCATCCTCAAGTTTCTTGCTCTGCGAAAGAAAAGATTCCGGGGATAACAAATCAGCAAAAAGTAGTTCCAGCGGGGGATCAGAATCAACAGGCGATGTTGAGGTGAAGCTGACTCAGCGTCAGAGACTTAAACGGGCAGTGAAAGAATACGGTCCAGTTGTCATCGTTTTCCACATCTGTATAGCGTTGATATCCCTGGGATTTTTCTACTCCTTGGTATCCATGGGAGTTGATGTCATAGGCATTCTTAGAAAATTGGGAGTGTCCGAGAAAATCTTAGAATCTGGACTTGCTACTGGTGCGAGTACATTTGTAGTAGCTTATGCCGTGCACAAGTTGTTTGCTGTTCCCAGAATCGGAATAACCCTGACTTGTGCACCAATGATTGTTCACAAACTTCGAAAACTTGGGGTCTTTAAACCTCCCAAACCCTAAATATCAGCTGTCAGGAATTAAGTCCTTTCTTAGAGGTGGATATACATGCATCAAAGATCTTGAACTTGTTTTTACAAATCTCCCATAATCATCACTTACATGTATTAAGTCTGGATCAATATTGTGATGATATTATATTTATGACGAAAATAAAATACGGTAAACATTAAAAGAAGTTTTAATATTTATTTAATGTATACAGCTTATGTAACGTTTGATGCAAGTGACTAAGGGCACCAAGAAATTAATACATGTATATCATCATCATGTATATGTATTTCATTTCTCTGATGGAGACTTTTTATGCTAACAATTAGGAAATTGAAAAATCAAAAGTGATTCATAAGGAAAACGTTCATTATACTACAAAAATAAAACTGCCCACTAAAAAATGGAATTAGATTTTATCCCACTGGTGATACAGAAACTTACAGCGTTCTGTTTGGTTGGACTTTGTTCAGACACCTGGTGCTTTTAATTAAAAATTAATGACTCCATAAGTACATGGTTCTTTTCAGGTTTAATATATTAATATACTGTACATTGTAACTTTCCTTAAAACCTAAATCCCTTTCCCCCACTTAATGGATCTCCACACAGCCAATTCTATCTCTGTAAACTGGCATTATCCATTCAACAAATATATTGTCTTCATGTCCAGTGCAGGTATTTATGTCAGTCCAGTGTGCCGACAGAAACCATGTTGTAGTTATACACGGTCTCATTACTGTATCTGCCCCATCTCCCATCCCCATTTATTTGCGTAGCCAGTTGCCAATAGAATTTCTTTTTTCTTTTCTTTATTTTTTTTTTTTGGGGGGGGGGGGGGGGGCAATCAATTGAAATTCATGATTTGTTAATTATTTTTGTAAATTATTAAATATACATTTTGTATAAGAATTATAATTTCAATCATTACAATAGAACACGGAAAATATTTGTTTGCCAGAGGATACAATGCCAGGTTTTGGTCATTTTACTAAAACTTTACTAAAATAATGTCAATTTGATAAGTAATGGGGGGGGGGGGGGGGGAATTTGGATCCCCCTCCTTCCACGTTTCACCCTCTGAAATCCTGCATGGCATGGAAAACTCAACCTGGTAAATCAAGCCATCTATGAAAGTATTTCCCTTGCATTCCAAGATTAAACATCTAGCAGTGATATATTAAATCTACAATATTAGAAACCATTGTTTTTATTCAGGATTAAACATAGACATGTATAGTTTTAAAAGAAGAAAATAAACCAGAGCAGTACTGTATTAAAATTGGCATATTCTCTACACACGTGCTAGTAAATATTGCAGAGGAATCCATGCAATCGTGTTTTCCAAATGCAAGTACAACCTCTCAGCTCATCAAAGTTGCAGAAATCTTCAAACTTATGACTTTTTTTTTACATTCTATATGCACTGAACCCTTCACATTATCCAAATACAGTAGTTTCAATGTTTGTCTACATCATGGTCAATTTCTGTGGTAAACATGGTAAAACCGAAAGAAAAACAGCATTTTAAGATTCATTTCAATCCACATGAAACTGTGTAAAATATTACTAACAGTCAGTAACAGGGATGTCTATTCAGAGAAGATTCTATACAAACATGGCTTATATTTTCATTCCTGAGATCTTGTGTACAATTTTCAGGTAGAAAAAAATCTATTCTACATCCCCAAAAAGTGGCTAAATCAGTACAAGAAACCTGAATTGCCTCTCACATTCCCTTTGTGATTGATAAAAAAAAGTCTATTAAAAACAACACTCTGTAGCTACAATGTACAATCTTCATTGTGGGGTGTTCTTGTCAGGATGTTGTGTGACATGTCACGTGGTGTCCGACTCGTGTGGTTTTTGACACACCAGCTTGACGCTGTGGTATTTATACTGAAGCATGGAGGCTGGATTCTGGGTGTAAGTTGTAGGTATGTCAGCCTCCTCTTTCTGAAACAACAACATACACTTGTTAATCAATAAGAATATTCCCCATGTTAATAAAGTTTCTACCAGATCCTACTTTGTCTATTAGAAATGCTAACTTTCTGCTGTACCTGTATACGAAATCCGACCTTTTTGACCACTTTTTTCACCTCCTCAAAGCTGAGCTCTATGGAAGTCTCATTCTCAATGTCTGCATAGTGATACAATAGAGGACCTGTGGAGAGAGAGGGGGAGGGTGAGCTGTCTCCAAACTACAGAGTAAACAGAGCAATCCATTACACCAATATAATTTATCAGCTAGCTGCAATGTTATCAGGTTGTTATCTGTACAATATATCAGCTAGCGCCAATGATGTCAGCTTATCCTTACAATATATAAGCGTGCGCCAATGATATCATCTTGTTATCCGAGATACAACATACCTGGTAGCTTTGCCTCTATAACTACAGATATTTTTATATTAGCTAGCTACAATGGTACTACATGTATTAGCTAACTACCCTGGTAAATGCATCAGTTAACAATCAGCCTGGTACAAAGATCTGTGTTAATTACAATGATTCCAACTAGGCCTAAAAAAAAAAGTTGTGTGTTTCGGGTAACCCGACCTAACCTACAAAAATGGCCCGATCTTACCATTTTTAGATGCCTGATTTTATCCGACTGTGAATTTTATCTTATTTCCAATAAAAAATACGCTTTTAAATATGAAACAAACAAACATTCTTAGGATTCAGGCAAAAAAAATAGATAAAATAAAAAAAAAATCCCCACCTACCTAACCTAATTTTTTCATCAGTGTTACCCTAAACACACTATTTTTTTTTTTAGGCCCTAGCTAAAATGTTATAAACTTGCTCAATTGTATGTACATGTACTATCAATGTAAACTGTAGTGTCATACATTGTATATATACTGAAGATTTCTAATTAAACTCAAGGAATAAATATCCATGTAAAATCACTAGAAGCACATTTTGCAGATTTTAAAATCTCGCTTTTATTTTTTGTACATACGTAAAATAAATGAAACTGTATTAAAATTTGGCGTTAGCAATTTTATATTCTTGCGGTTTGATGCAGAAAAGTTGAATCGCGGAATTAAGTAAAATAGGGAATCTACAGTACAATGTATTAACCAATGTACCATTAGTTTTAAACATTAAAGCAATCTACTAGCTGATAAATAGTTACATGTATAATAATCTATTTAATATCTCAAAACAGTCAGCATCAAATACACAATATTCGGGACATCAAAATAAACACAGATAGTCAACTGTAACTACAGCTAAATGTATGCTGCAGTCACCAGACTGGTTATTTTCAGCTTGATACTATACAACAAAACAAATAGAATAGCTCTCTTGCAATATAATCAATTGGTAAAAAATTTACTGTAATATTGCTGGATTCTGTTGTAAACTATCAACTATTCTAGCTATGATGATACCAGGTATATGCCAGCATCATAACATATTGACATATGAGTACATGTCCCAATCCTTCAGTTTCTGGGGATTTATGGCATGTAGGCCTATTATATTTCTCATTGCAAATTGGATAAAATAATAAGTATTTCTTCTCACATTATTTGTATAATATGTAATCTCTCTCTCTCTCTCTTTTTTGTAACTTTGATATATATATAGAAGTAACATTACCTAGGTTGACCCAGTAGCCCCCTGGCTTCAGTATATCATATATAGTCTCTATGTAGGCTATAACATTGTGTGCTGTATCCAGGAAAAACACAGTCACCACACTGTCAAACATGTCTGAAAAAGTCACACGAACAAATTCCTTAAAATGCACATAAATGTAAACTCTGAATATAATGTATAATATCTCATCTGAATCAAGGCAACCTTATTCAATAATAAGGCTCAATAATATGATACAATGCTTATAATTCTTTCCATAAAGTAGCATTCAATCACAGGGTTGTCTCTAAGACCCGGGGGGCGGGGAATTCCCCCGCATATAACGCCTTAATTACCTGGCTATTATTGCATTTCAAATACAATGTAACTATAAGCAAGACCCCCAGACTCCCTTCTACTTTCTAGAGACAACCCTGCTGAATCAAAAAACTACCTGGGGTTTGATACACTTCCAGAAAATCTCCAGCAGCCATTGAAAAATCTGAAGTAGGGGGCAGGTCACTAGGGTTAACATCAGGGAATTGTACTGGTTGTGTTTGGTCAGCGGTCATTGTGTTGTTTGTCCATTGGTGTATCCATGGATACAGAGTGAAAGAATTGACCTCTGTGCACCTGTTCAGGCATAAATTATATTTAATTATACTCAACTAAATGTTTATACATACATGTATATCAGAAATGTCAGCTACTTTATGTTGAGTACTTACAAACAAAACTTATACAAATATACACTTGAAATGGATTAAAAGCTTACATCTCTTTATTAATCATTTTAATAATAGATATCTATGAACAATTAAAACAATAAAAAGTGCTGTTGCATGTTAGGGTCCTCGACACCCCGTAACTAACTTTTAATGACATGGCACAACATGGCGATTTCAACCCTTGTGAAACTGTTTATATCGACTAATTTTGGTGTAGAGCAATGTTTATAGTTTCAGTATACTTAACCACAAGGATTGAGTTCGAATGCAACAGATACTTTAATTTTTATGAATAGCGATGAATTTTTAAAGACAGATTTTTCCCCCAAAATTAAACTTTTTTTCTGTCATTTCAAGTGGAATTCCTTATCTGTAAGGAATATAGGAGTTTGGGTGTGTATGCAAATATTTTCCCAATGGTGTGGATGGACCTTAAGTTCAAGGAATATTATAAAAATTCATAAATTTAAGTTCAGTCAAAGCCTGCCCTCTGCTATGTAAGCTGATTTATAATAATCTCTCTCTATCCTTACTTGTTTAGAACAAAGTTGGAGGCCAGCAACATAAACAGACTCCACTCGTTTCCTTGACACCTGAAGCCACAGGAAGCAAACTCAAAGGCCAGTCTCCCCAGGCCCGCCCCAGGAACCAGTATACTCACACCAGACCTGTCCCTGTAACAAACAGGGCATAAAAACTTTGACTTTTAAAACACCAAGTTCTTGAATTTTCCAAACATTTACTTAACCAAATATCTTTATAAACATTCAACTAAAGCTAATTTGTTTAACCTACTAGGTATGGAAGATTTATATTTTCAATAAAACAAAGCAATTTATGAAGTGTACCTGTCCTTAAAGATTTCCTTGACCTCAGACAAGACAGGGTCGTAACATTCTCTCCTCTCTTGTTCCCCACTAGCACTCCAGTCTCTCACGAACTGTTTTAGGGTTGTCTTGACCTTGTCCATATCAAAGTTTGTAGGTGGCATTTGCTTCAAGTTTTCTTCTGGCTGAAAAAAGCATGACCTAATGTATGTCAAAAAATTTACTATTAAACGGTAACTATCATCACATGAACATTTTTCACATAAAAAGATCACTCACACAATTTCATCACATGAAAGAGACATGTTAGAACCATTTTAACAAGAGCTTGGACTTTCGGTAGTTGTGACAAACAGCAATGTGACATATAGGCCTGTCTATTTCATTGCTGGCCACTCAGCCATGGCTCTTTGAATCAACACGATTTGTCAGGCTTTTAAGCTAAGACTACAAACGGTGCATATTTCGCTTGAAATCGTGTCATTTTTAACTTGTTTTGACGCAAAAAATAGATAGTTACATCCTTCTGAAAGTCCAAGGCCTTGTTAAAATGGTTCTAATCCCAGGTAGTGTCGAAACACAAAAATGCACATAAATTAAAGCACATTAATTTCTCATCAGGTTTTCACATGACTCAGACTGTACATGTATGTGCTCTTTTGTTTTATCCCATCTAATTTTATCCTGGACAGGCCCTATCTCACCATTCAAGACAACAAAAATAAGAAAGTGAAACAAAAACAATGCATAAACTTAATAGCAAAGCCCCCTCCAGTGTGCTATTTAATGTATTTTTATAACATTCAAACCTTGTCATCGGCTTCGTGAGTTTTGTTCTCAAAGATGTACTCTGCATCTTTAATGATAAGGCGGATTATTTCATAATTGTGGGTGATACAGGTTTGTATAGTTTTTAAATTGTCGAGGAAACGTGGAATGAGTTCCTGGTGTTGCTGTGGGAGACTGTTGAACGACTTCTCCGCGTTGTAAACTCTCCGCATCGAGAAACTCCTGTGAACAAAGATGTGTGAACAGCTATGTCGGGTTGACTCTAAAATAATCAAAAGAATGGTATGCGAATAATCCTACGCTTAGAGAAATAACTATATATAACCTGTAGAACTTGAAGGCGTTAATAATCCTGATAAAATGCTCCCTTTCCGCTTGATCATCATCTTTCTTCCCGATGTCGTTCACATCGTCCGCCATGCTGCCTGTTTTCTTAGTATTTCGAACCCGACTGGTTTATAATTTTTCCTCGTTCTGGTAGTACGAAGAATATATGCATGATATACCCGGGTTGAAAATTGACCCGACGGTCATTTTTCAACGTTAGATATTGACCCCCGGGTCAATTTTAACGTTGAAACCTGAGACCAAAAGTCGTGAAATTAATATACCCGAGGTCATTTTTCAACAGCTTGAAAAAGAATGAAAATTGACTCTGTTGAAAATTGACTCCAAGTTCAGAGTTTTATACTGTTTTTGAAATGAACTGGATTTTGCTCTATGTGGACTGGTTAAAATGTACCTGTATATATACCTAATAGTTTTACTTTTAAAATTTTAATTCTGTCATACTGTCATATATGCTTTATTTTATGACTTGTTGATTTGATCAATAACAATTAATCGTTTAATATTAAGACTAAAAACTTGGTATCCATTTATAAAACTATTTAACTAAAGATGTAACTAAAGCTATAAGAAGATGACCTTTTGCTTCTGAATGGGACGGACGAGTCGGGCTGGCAATTTTTTGGGGACATAGATATCACAATAATATTTTACATTAAATTTGCTTAAAGTACATGTGGAATGATTAGAAACACGTGTACAGATTCATTCATAAGATTATTTTCCGCTGGTCAGTAGATGGAGAATTCTTAAGAGATGAACTAGGGGTCATGTGTACGTACATCATTAGGGGAATTGTATTGCTGATATATGATAAGAAACACGGAACCGAGTTAGTGGCTAAATGTTAAATATAAAATATACGATATAAACTGACCACGGCGCGTCGGAGTAAGTGAACGCGTTGTGAGATGAACATATAAGGGTACGGAGGTTGAGGTGACGTAGGTTAGGGCATATAGACGGCGGAGATAGGACTTTTGGATTAGTGGTAAACCGAAGTCTTGTCTGCGTTGTTCTATATTCAGAGCTTGGGTAAAGAATTTACACTCCAGAGCGGGTAGGATCTAGAACTGAATTTCATTCCCTCGTGGGACAGAATTTAAAGGTCACCAAGGACATATTAATTATAAGTCTTTATAATGTCAGAATGTTTTTGTATCTTAAAGAAAATAGTTTATTTGTTTGCAAGTGTACTTAGAACAGAATGAAATAATGTCTCAAAAACTGACATCAACCCTGCTCTTTCCTTTATAAAATAAACTTATCAAAATCTCTGATAAATATGTCCAACATATTGGCCGTTAACGTGACTTAGCTTAATTCGATCCACAGGCACCTGACAATGTATATTTTTAAGTAATAGAAAATATACACACTCTGCCTAATAATAATAACTATTATCTGGTAAAGGATTTAAACATTTTTTTACTATTAGAAAAATATATAACCAGGCTCATGTGTTAATTTATTTTAGAAGTCAGGTTACATGTATTTCCCTAACAAAAAAAAAATAAATGAACAATTGTTATATTTTTTTTAATGAAAAGTCGTCAACAGTTTTTATTTAATTTATTCGACATAACATTATTTTTTTTTAAGGACCATCTAACTTTATGCATATGCATAGTTTTGTAACGGCATTTAATTATTTCATTATGCATATGTTTGTGTATATTTGTTCACATAACATTGCTCCTTGTAAGCAGTGTCAAAGTATTACGTAATGGTCAAAACGCATTTCTCCTCGCGAGCAATTTGCATATACTAGTAGTATGAATAGGGGAACGATTTTATTGAGCGAGTCAGTCAGTTTTTCGTGTGTGAACGAGGATCGTTTATGTTTACTTCATTTTGGATTTATAATTACTGTATTATTTTACTGTGGATATTCAACTGTGATTGTCACTGAATAAACTTTAAACTTTACTCCTGGCGTATTATTTCAAGAGGACACGTTAAAGGTACTTCACTACACCGAGACTTATACTTTTTAAGACACTACGTCACAAGATGGCGATTTAAATGTTTTGTTAAACTGTTTGCATGTATATCGTCATAGCTCAGTGGTTAAAGTATCAGGCTTGTGAACAGCAGGTCATGAGTTCGAATCCACCTGAGGCTTTTGTTTATGTTTCCTGAATGAAATTTTTGAAAATATCATTCTTTAACTAAAATTGCAAATTGTTTCGCCTATTTGACATATATACTTTTTATCCATCATGCTTCCTATCATAATCAAGTAATTTTCTGCTGATTTGAGAAACTTTTTCAAGGTGTAGTGAGGCAACTTTTAAGTAAAAATGAGATTCACTGGGAGTTATTTCCCTTAGACCCTTGGACGAGAATTACAGTTCTTTTGAGTTTTTTAAGTTCAATAACTACATGTACGTGTAGATTTGAAACCCAGTCACCTGCATTATATATATTTCTCATGATGAAAAATAGGAGGCCTATATACCCTCTACAATTATTATATATATATATATATATATATATATATATATATATATATATATATATATATATATATATATATATATATATATATATATATATATATATATATATAGACCTATTAGGCATCTGAGATAGGAAGGTCCACCACCTACTCTGACCCCTTCGCATGATCCATGCACGATTTTTTTATTTACAAAAAAATACAATTTACATTTCATTGACGAAATAATTAAAGCTAGTAATTCAATTATAAATTCCTGTTAAGTTTTTATGATAAAAGCTATTTAGAGAATTTAGAAGCACAATTACACTATTGTCATCTTGTTAAAAAATTAGGTTGCTTACTTGATTTGAATTACATCAAGCAGAATTGTTTATGCCTAGAATAAATTTACGATTTGTTTCGATCATGTTCATCATATTTAGTTACAACCTGATACCGGTATATATACTCACAGCAAAGTAAAACATTGAAAAGATATCAGCTTTCAAGATATATTTAGTTACTACAGCGCTAGCATTGTTCATGAAAGAATATGCATAAAAATGTACATGTGAAATATATCTTAAACCTCTAACGTTTCCGAAATATTACAATTACAAGGGAAAATGAATTTAAAATCACACGAACTTCTATAAAGAGAATATTGTTAGCGTGTTGTCATATTGTAATTTATTTTTATTTACCGGGTGGGTGTAAGTACAAAATTTAGATGATCACAGTTTTACAGGGGTGGTGGTGGTGCTGGAGGGGGTGGATGGGTATTGCCTGCTTGATACCTAGATTGTTAGAGAGAGAGAGAGAGAGAGAGAGAGAGAGAGAGAGAGAGAGAGAGAGTCTACCACCGACACATGGGCCATGAATTTCACAATTTAGATAGAAGCTTCATTGACTTCATAACCATGCGTTGTATAGTTTTTCTTATCTGCATATGGTAGTAGAAAAAAAGATTTTCCAAGATTTAAACCATTTTCGCTCGATATCGATATTGTTCGTGTCACAAGGCCTGGACCCCTGACCTAGGGGCCATGAATTTTACTATTTTGGTAGAGGGTTTCATGGACATCATAAGGATGCATTTATTTACTTTTTCAAACATGTGTGGCAGTAGAGACGAATTTAAAATATACGGTCTTTTTTTCTCATTTGACCCCCAATGAGGTCCCGGAGGGTATGGTCATAAGTTTCAATATTTATACTCCTCTGATCCTTGAGATCCAAGAGATGCTTCACACCAAAAAATGGTAATAATTGGCACTGTAGTTTTCAAGAAGAAATATGTAAAAATATTACTGGACGATGCATGATGAACAACGAACGATGGACGAAGCACGACGCCGTACGAAGACATGCAATTGCAACAGGTCACTAAGGTGACCCAGGTGTCCTAAAAAATCAACCTCCAGGGCACATCTCTAAAAAAAAATCGAGTCAAATTTCTACTCATTGAAAACCCATATTTGATCTCTTAGTCATAAATGTAAAGTAAATGTCAAAATAAGCAATTCTCAGCAAAAAAAAACAAAACAAAACCAAAAAACGACTGGGAATTAATAAGAATTTAAAAGAAAAGATGGGAAGCTGTGATCCTGGGTCATTTTCATCTATGCCTTTACTGCTTTATGCTCCTTTATCGTTTTCAAAGCTTTTGTGGGGAAAATAATACATCGCACATCAACCTGGATAAACGTTAAACATTCAAAACTTTTATGCAATTTCGTATTTTCATAGCAATCTTAAAAAGTATTATTATGTTTCATTGTAAATTTACTTGGAGCGGTACTTCACATAATTCTTTCTCCTCATAGAATTATCTCCCTTATCCGATGGGCATATGTGCTACCATAATTTATCCATCATTGTCCCCCATCCCCGCCACCCATCTCCTTTCAACACAGAATCCAGCTGTTCATTTCATTTATTTGCCTCTATATCACATATACCATGATATGACATGATTTTTAACAACATTTCAAAAACATTCTTATAATTTTCTTAATAGAATCAAATCAAGCAACATGTCATTAAATAAATATCACAAAACGGTCTGCACATCTAACTATATTATTTCCCCCTCAAATCAATGGTAAACGCCTACTATGCCCAACATTTCTTTCATAAACAACACATATCCAACTCTCCATAAACATTGCATTGCGTCTCAAATTAATTACAGAAATATAAAAAAAAATTACAGTATATAAATGCAAGATGTCAGTCCTTTCATAGATATATCAGGATGAAATAATAATCCATACACAACACACATAAGTTCTGTATGATACTATTATAATAAATGCATAATAAATATAATAACACATGTACAACATACTGTATGAAAACTGACGATTCATAAACAGAAGTAGACGGGACAAAATATCTGATCACAGCCCCAACTCTTATTACAGACAAGGACGACCATAATGTTAATTTACATTACATGGTACAATGTAGATGTTCAGTGAATATACAGTGTATTTCAGACTGACTACTGTACATCCAAACCATTGTCTTCTGGAGATCGGATTGCTCTCATTAAACTAACATTTATCTCACACTATGAAAATAAAATTTGGAAGATAAAACTACTGATATTCTTAAAAAACTTTACATTTAATATTTATATCAGGATTGCATATTACAACACATAGACATGTATGTATGAAAAACATAGCATGGAAAAAACATTGTGTATGCACCAGAAACAAGCATAAACTCTGGTTGCTAAATAAATGTTCAAAACTTAGGCTTCTTTATACAAGATTTATCACATATCATCCCTTTGGTAAAATATATTTTTCGACCATACTACACCATATTTTTATAAACAGAATTAATTTTCAAGTTGGTGCAACTCATTTAGTGAACAGGTTTAGGTTTCAACAAAGCACAGATTTCATAGCAACATTCAGTGCAAATTAACTTCCTGTGTTAACATTATTTGGTGCATAGTTTACAGTAGATGCCTTACACAAAGTTTCATTAACATATGACTTAACAAGAACACAATTCAGTTTCATTGGTTCAGAAAAAGACCAGTTCAGTTCAGTTCTTGCTTTCTCATGGTTAGTTCAAAATGAATCCTGAACTGAGTAGGTGTTCTGTGTAAAATAAATAGATCTGTTAAATCACATTCTGCTCCATTCCTCTTTAAGATGCACCATGAAAACACATCTTAGTTTATGCACTTGTTGTTTATGCACTTGTTCAGTTTAAATCATTAAAATGAATGTTAATAACATGTTTACATGTACTGCAGATCTGTTCCATTCATTAAAAGAAACATATACATGTAATAAAACATGTACTAAAGTCATTTAGTTCACTTAAGTTCATGACCATTTTCATTACAAGCACATGTTCACAACATGAACACCTTCCATGTTCAGACAGAGTGTTCAGGTTCAGATGAGTTCAGATCACGCCTCGCCCTGGCCTTACTCAGGAGGCTGAGAGGGAGAACAGGAGGATGCGCGAGGCGTTGAAGTACATGTTGGAGGCGTGGTAGACCAGTGACCAGACGTACGGGATGAAGAACTCCTCCGGCGACTCCTCCTCCACGTACTTAAACTTCAAGTCCGGGAATTTCTGAAAGTCATCAAAACATGTCAGTTTAATATTGTCCACTGATAACACTGAATGATTTTGTACAGATTTTTCTTAAGACAGAGTTTCTGCATGTGAATGCAGTTAATTGTACATTAATATGAACTCCTACAATTCTTCATAATAACATGATAAAACATAATGGTTTGCATTGATTGAACAACAACACAGTTATGCACTTGAATGTACGCACGTCTCAAAAAACTTGCTATACTTCTAATGAACTTTACAGCATGTAAACCAACTAAAGACCTTTGTTCATTCTTTATCGCTTTATTGACATTGGATATCTTAACCTTGCTGTGTAACATGTACACCATGTTTATTCTTGAGCCTTATCTGTTTGTTGTCCTACCTTAAGCTTGTCCCTCCTGAACTGTACAGAGCCCTCTTTAATGACCTCCAGGACTTCCGAGGGGGACAGGTTACTTCTCTTGCCGTGCTCCTCAACCCGCGCAGAGAAAAAAGAGAGAACCTACAGACAACAAGACCCAACATTGTAATTCCTGTTCATAAGTTTGATGTCAATATCCACTGAAGAAATTGCTTAAGATTTTACTTCACTAACTGCAGCTGTTTCACTTTGAACCTAATTACAGGTTGTTTTAATGGATATAAATTTGGCATTTTTAAAAGATTGAAATACATGTATATATATATTTATTATTTTAATGAATCTTCTGATGAAGTTTCTTAACTGCTTCAATATACACAAGTTTAATTGTGACAGCTTTAATTTTGACATTTACCACAAAGCTCAACCTAAATGGGTAAATTTCTATGCACAAGTTTAATGTCTCCGCCTAATGAATTAACAGTTGACTCTCTCTCTCTTACAATGTCTATATTCTGTAGGATGTCCTGGAACGTGGGGTGTGTTTTGAAGGAGTTGAACAGCTCCCTCTGGTAGAGCAGGGAGTAGATGAGGTGGGGGTTGTGGTGGAGTGAGGCGGCGAGGCACGAGTTGAGGATCTCCAGCACCATCCTCAGCACCTCCTCCAGCACCGCCAGGTCCGCCATCTGAAAAACAACATTCTCATTGTGTTAACACTCTGTAATGTGCATGTAGATTCTACATACTGTAGATTCCTAATTAAACGCGAGGAATTAATATCAGCGTAAAATCGCAGGAAGCACCCTTCGCAGATTTTAAAATTTTGCAGTTAAAAACAATAAGGAGAAGGGAAAAAAATCAGCGTTCATGATTTTTTGTTCTCGCGATTTGATGCAAAACAGTGATATCTCGGAATTAAGTAAATGTACTCATATATAATAAGGAATTTACAGTATACAATGTATCTACACATTACACATTCAGTATACAAGCACATTATTATTACACATGAAGAGATAAAAGATGTATTTACTGCAATAAATTAAACAAGAGTTTTTGACTTTCAATGTAACAGCAATACCATTGAACAGAAGGATAAAATATTATTTTTCCATTCAGTGATAGTTAAATTAAAATGTGTAATCGTAATATGTAAAATTTTGCTTTGAAGTAATCAACTCTTTCTGCATTACTGAAAACGTACTACATTTGGCGGTGTATTCTATTTAGCGCTTTTGGCGGAATGCGGCCCTCCGCTAAATCAAGTACATCGCTAAATGCCATACATCTATGTATTAGAATAGTCACATTCAGGAACAAGCTAATTCAAATCCAGGCAAACTTGTTCGAAAACTAATTTCCGCCAAATATAATAACACGCCAAAAACAATACGTTTACAGTAATCGTACACTCTACATGCTACATTACTGTTTTCTGTACATACAAGGTTTTGTTCCGACGGATCCTCGTTATCCGTTTCTGTGACCGCTGACTCTCGGATTTGATCCACAACCCGTGCATGCTTTTTGCTCAATTGAGAAAATAAACTGCAAATATGAAAATTTATATTTTGAAATTAAATTTCTTGATATCATATTATTTTACATGCACATTTCATGCATGCATTAGTATTTAATCAAAAGTACTGTTGAGAAAAGTTCAGCTTCTTTTTAAGTATAAGATACCGGTAAATACACTATATTTGTCTATAATATTTTCTATTGGCAGGTTATGTGTTGTAGCTGATAAGAAAATTTTAAACAAAATTCCAAAGATTGTTCCACGTAATTATAAATATTTCTATGAAAATACATAAGTAGAAAATGAAAATGTGGTATGAAGATGATAATTCCAAGCATAATTTATTTCACATATTAATGATAATGTTTCGGTAGAAAAGATGTGCAAGTTACTCTGTAAATGGGTGAACATTTTCGAAAACATTTTCATTTTGCATAATTAAGAAAGCTTATTAATCTTAATCATGAAAACCTCCATTGTAAGTTTTTTTAAAGTCTATTTTTTCATTTTCATGATTAAATATTTGACAAAAAAAAAGCCTTTTAATAGACGACAGAACAATGATTTCAATATGGTTATCTTACTTAACCATTGTCAATGCTTCATTTGGATGTAAGAACCAACACTAACTTAACTAAAGAAAACGACATCAGTGAAGTCTTACTTGCCAATGAACAGAGACATCATATGTCTAACTGACCAATCAAAAGTGACATCAGTGAAGTCTAACTTGCCAATGAACTGTGACATCATAAGTCTTACTGACCAATCAAAAGTAAGACACAAACCCTACCTGACCATTCTCTGGGCCACATAAGGATGGAGACCTGTGAACTGTGCAGACATATTGGCCAGAGCTGCCAGACAGTTTGTATGGAGATATTTGTCCTGGAAAAAGCAAGCACAGCCTCCATATACATGCATGTAAAACAATCAAAGCCTTCTCAAAATTAATATTTACAAACTACCAGTTCAGAATAAGGATCAAACAGATTTCTTACAACATCATTAACTCCAAACCTTCGTGCGAATACTGTGGAATCATTAAAATTCGTGATGGCTCAATTTTCGTGGTATTCGTGGGTAGCCCTCCCCCACAAATTTACACCCTCAACGAAAACAAAATTAGAAAGAGTAATCTTTGTTACTGAAACTGAAAATTGACGCATCCCCGAAATTACATCACCATGAATAAGCAAAAAACCCACAATCCACGAAAATTGGCACCCACGAATTTAAATGATTCCTCAGTATTAGGTATCTGTAAGTTACATAATGTAACTTAATTTAAAAATTACCTTTATTGGAATACTTATTGTAATATACTTTATATTTATAAATCAAATAAAAAGTTTTAACCAAGATTTAAAAAATAAATAAAATAGATAAGGATTTTGAAATTGAAAAACACTGACCCTCATTCGAGTGATATTATACTGAATAGTACGTATAACGACTAGAATTAGTAGCCCTCCAAGGGAGATCTCGGAGATAGGCCTCTCCTTGAACCAGGGTATGTTCTTTAGTGTCTACAATAAGATGGGTGCATCAAATAATACAGATTACACTGTCATTGCAATCAGAGTATATTTCAATTAATTTACTTTTGAATTGTTTATCTTACCTAGTAAATATCACAAAAATTTATGAATTTTCAAAACAAAGGTGGAAGAATAATACTGCTAATAGCATAATTTTTTTTAGCAATAAATCAATGACCAGGCCCCGAGGTTATAAAACTTTTTCCATACTCATACTCCAACTCGTACTCCGTACTCCGAGTATGTGCTCCACTGAGTACGGCTCTAAAAACCGAGGTTATAAAAGTTTTGGAGTACGTTCTCCGCTGAGTACTATTTGGAGTATGCTCCAAAAGCCGATCGATGAAAATTTACGTCTCTGGAGAAAGACAGAGAACAGTAATTCATGTAAATAGTCCTGGCATGTAGGCAAACTGTACATGTATTCAGATTATTTATTAACAAAATGTAACACATTATTTACATGTACATATTACCTTCTTCATCTGCAAGCATGGAGATGTGTCTGCATCTATAAGTTATGAATTTTTGAGCAACAAAGACGATAAATCCAGTGTAATTGGTAAAATTATCAACAAATTGTGTTTAGGCCAGCATTTTTTTATTTTTAGGTTTACAAACAACAAAATGATAAAGTTCTGTAGGAGGAGGAAATAAAAAAAAAATAAAAATCTCTTTTGACCTACAATTTTCTTATTTTTAGGTTTACGAACCACACAATTGTAAAGTTCTGTAGGAGAAAAAAACCCTTTTATGACATCATCTTTATTCTAATAATATAATGAATGGCAACTTCATGATAGTGGTGTGTAACTGCATCAAGTGTAGCATGTGAAAAGTATGTCATCTGTGTAACATATCACTGAAATAGTACAATAGAATATTAGACATACAGCTTTGATATTACATGTATATATAGCAATGTAAGGGGTGTGCAATTACAAAATTTGGCCACAAAGTTACTAGCCCAAGATTCAAAGTTACTAGTCAGACTATTGTCAACATTTCATTTTATAAAAAAAAAACCTACATTTTATGTACATAAAGTCATAATGTTTTCTACTGTATGATACTAGTATATAATCATTAATATACAAAATATTTATTACTTTCATGTTTTCAGCAGTAGACTAGTTAAAAAATATTCAACTTCATTGATCTCTCACATTTTATTTACAAAATTGGTTTGGGTGTTATTATGTGAGAAAACTCAAACATAACATTGTGAATGTGAACAGACTCTATAAAATCACTGCAACTATATGTGTGTGTGTGTGTGTGTATTTTATCCTGTTGAATTTCCATGTACAAAGTACAACTATGCAATGAATTATGAAATGGTAAATTTTGATTGAAAATAACGGAAAATGCACAAACAATAATATGCAAAATATTATTTTTTCTTTAATTCACTAGGCAGGTCACTTTAAAATGTGTTCATGAGAATAGTTACTGCAGAAATTTATAATATCTCTAATACATCGCTCTCGCTCTCTCTCTCTCTCTCTGTAAAATAAATGTTTAAAAAAGCCAATGAATACATATGCCAATTCAACACAAAAAGAAAGGGAATCATTTTACAGTGATGTACTTGAAAACAGCTGCACAGGTAACTATCGAAGCCATGTTCAGTGAGGTGTGACTATCTCGTCTAGCCACTGGTCAACACTGTCGGTAAAACTTCAAAGTATGAAACTTACAGCAGAGTGTTTGTAGAAGCTTCTCTGAAGAATGTAGCACGAGAAAAAGATGCGTAAGAAATTTTTAGGCTATCATGACACAAAAAGAGCAGATTTTATGCCTCTGTGATAACAATGACGATACACTTTTCCTACTAGGAAAAATTTGCTGTCGGGGAGAAAAAAAAGATCTTTTTTGTAATTTTATTTTTTTTCTAAAAACTCAGAAAACCGAGCGGCGGGTTTGTAAACCTAAAAATAAAAAAATGCTGGCCTTATGTCAAATCTCTCTCTCTCTCTCTCCTCTCTCTCTCTCTCTCTCATGAGACTCAGATAGTGATTCATGCATGTGATGATTAAGTATAATTATATTGTAAGGAACGATATGAATATAAAAGAAAGAAGTAAGAAATTACACGGATATGAAGAGAGTATTTCAACATAGAATTTAGTTCGATGTATCTTTAGTTTTCCTGGCTTTTTAACGATTTTGATATTTTAAATGTTAGGAAAAGGTCAGAAACGACGCCAATACAAAAATGGAAAGTCACTGCCCCCAAGTGGATATCTTTTAAGATATTTAGTGAACAGTTCCTGTATTAGGAAAAACAGGAAGAGTTTAATTCAAAAATAGAAACATATACTTGGGAAAATCACAAAAATACTGAGAAGATCCGTTTATTTTCACACTCAGAAAGTATACACTAAAGAAACTATAGGGGTATTCCAATTTAATTGCAACATACTATACTTGCCTTAATTCTTGTGAGAAAAAAACATCTAATATCTTGAAGGGGTGGGGTGGGGGTTTGGGTTGGAATTGCATCAATGAACATATGCCAAAAGCCAAGGACACACGTAAAGTTTCTCATTTCAATATTTTTGGGAATGTGCACGAGAGTTTAAGAAAATTCACTAATTGAAATATTTTTGAAATTTCCACTATGAGGACCACGTTAAACCGAAACAACGTGTTCAAGGAAACTATGTACTAAAGTTGCTGTAACCCTTTTTGTGGGGTTTTATTGATGGTTCAAGTTTTTCTCACTTATTCAAGGCTTGAAAATGTGTGTTTAGAATTGACATATACACGTACTGTGTCATTTTTAATCTTAAGTAACGTCATTTGATATTTTTGAGCAAGCCTTTTCCTATTCATCTTTAAAATTCGAAATACATGTGTTAATTTTAATGCATTTGACATAAATATTTGGTTACTTTAGATAAAAAAGAAATAACTATATGAATTATCTAGATATTTACTTGCTAATGAAATAAAATAATTTAAGAGATGAATATTCCCACAGCTAAGCTATATAGAGAAAAATCTCTCACATGAAAATGCGAGGAAGCTATTTTTTCACAAGTAGTACATGTATTTTCAATCGATTACATACATTTTTTTTCTGGGAGGGTTTAGTTACACCATTGAACACACGCGTTTTCTTCCTATTGCACCATTGAAACAGTCTAATGTAGAGAAATCCCCTAAGTTAAAAAAAAAGATAATTAAGACTCGCAAGTTTTACATTTTCTTTGCCAGAAGGAGTATGATTTAACTTTATTTGGACAATTTCTTTAGGGCTGGGGGGGGGGGGGGGGGGGGGGTGCGACCTCCTTTACTCCGCCACTGATTTACCGCTTATTCTATAAAATGTTTCCCTTTCCAAGTTTTGTGGCATGCAACATAAATGATAATTGATTAATGAATAAGTAATAGAAAGTTTTAGACTTTTATGCATCCCCCATCCTTTGTTAATGTTTAGAACTAACCTACATTTTCACTGTAATCAAAAAAGGGACCCAGCAGGTACATCTGATTGAAATTGATTAATAACGATACATGTACACTGATTTCTTTGTTTTAAATGATGGGGTGTATGGGTAGTATTTGACTAAAAACAGAATTCTTAAAAAGTCGAACTATTCAACGGTAGTATTTTGTACGTAGATTTACATGTATATGTACATTAATTAATGAAGCAAACTATCTAAAGTTTATTTTGATAATCTTGGTTGCAGTTCGCCCTTACTCTTAAATTCACCTCCATTATATCTATTCTAGATATGTCATTAATGGTAAAAACTTTCCATTTTAATTCATATACATGTAAATATGATTAAATTATAGCGTATAATACAGCAACATTACAATATGAACAATATTATATGTTTACACTGCATTTTATTTAGATTAAATGTCTTGAGTACGACTTTGAGAAAGCTTCATAGCTTACTCAGAAAATCGCCGTTTTGTACTCAGCCGGAGTACGAGTATGAGTATGAAAAAGTTTATAACCTCGATACCTTGAGTACCAGGGATGGGGTAATGGTATTTTGTAATGGTAATTGAGTGTAATTAATTACAAATTTTGATGTAATTGAAAGTAATGTGTAATTGGCCAAATTTTCAATTACATGTAATGGTAATTTAATTAATTACTTTCAAAAAAGGCATGTAATTCCAATTACTTTTCAATTACTTTCAATTACACACTGATGTACATATAAATATGAAGCTGTCCACTACCCATTGTTCCCAACACTATCAATGGTACACGATCAAGTTAGGAAGAGTAGTTAAACTATTATTATATATATCATACTAAATATTTTTCCAAATGAATTTTTTCAGTGATTCAATATTTAATTAACAGTTTCCCAAATTTAATTAAGTACATGTATTTTATGATTTGTTTGATCTCTGTATTCTTCAAAAAATACTTATTATCCTTCTTATTAGAAAAATTAGTGTGTCAATTATCATGGAGTTAGATTAAAACATCACTGTTTAAATTACTAACAAAATCAGTGTTATATAAACTATGCAGCCTAAAATACATAGAGCTAAAATGCATGGCTTCAAATGGGGTTTAAGTTAAATATGCCAAACATGTCCACAGGGTGTGTTCCCTTCTTGCAAACATTTGATAATTAGGTAGAGAACAACAGTTGTGAATTGTGTTTTGATAACAATTATAGTATGCCCTCTGCCTGAGATTAACCCTTTACTTTGGCATTGTATTTATAAAGAAAACAAAATAGTGTATAAAAATGCAAAAGAGAAAGTTTTCATTTAATAGTTTTGCATGCAGAAATACTTGAGTTGACATGATAGGTGTAGGTTAGGGGATATGAATTTTAAATGTTTATTGAATATTAGGTGGTATGAGACACCTCTATATTGTGACTACCGGTACCTGCGTTTTGAACTAAACAATAAAACCAAATTTTAAAATTTATATTTTTTCTTTCCAAAAATTGTTTTTTTTATCAAAGTAGTTAGCAAATTCTCAAACAGTGAAAGTATTTTGATTATGACAAAATTTTATTCACATTTAAGACATACCTCCTTAAATGTTTATGTATTGTAGATAAATCATAGTTTTATTAAATTTTTATGAATTTCAAAATGTAATTTGTAATTTAATTAATTACATTTGCAAAGTAATTGTAATTCATTTAATTACATTTGAAAACTCTTGTAATGTAATGGTAATTTAATTGAAGAATTTAAGGAAGTAATTGTAATTTAATTAATTACTTTCCATTGTAATTGACCCCATCCCTGTTGAGTACGAGTACGGTTTGGAACACGGAGTACGATTTGGAGTACGAGATCGTACTCAAGAAAGTTTTATAACCTCCGGGTCAGGTAAAAGGCACTTTGTTCAACACTTACAATTTCCTGAACTGCTTTGTTCAACACTTAAAATTTCATGAACTGCTTTGTTTAACACTTACAATTTCATGAACTTCTTTGTTGAACACTTACAATTTCATGAACTGCTTTGTTGAACACTTACAATTTCATGAACTGCTTTGTTGAACACATCATCTTCACTGAGGATGAGTAGGATGATGAGAGCCATGTAGATGTGGTGAGAGTTCTTGTCCTGGGCATTATACAGAATCTTCAACAGGGGCATCACCTACAACAGACAAATACATTACTGTGACATCACCTCCACACATTACCAAAGATATATCATTTATCAAACACTGCAAGTGTACAAACATAGAAACTGTGAAGATATTGAGTTGATTTGTTTTAAGTTAAATTCTTTGTGCTTTACTCTACATTACATGCACATATATCTTTCACAATGACATAAATGACATTTGTAAGATTACCATCATTCATGTTTGTGTTGAGAATGATATCATAGAGAGAGAGAGAGAGAGAGAGAGAGAGAGAGAGAGAGAGAAGCCCCTAACAAACAAAGCAAGAACACTCACTAGCTGATCAATGTTGGTTCGGGAGAATATGAACGCCTTGACACCACTGTTCCTGTGAATCAACAGATACAGGAGGAGAGTCGTCTGATCGTCTCTCAGCGTAGAACACAGGGCACTGAACAGTAGGTTGTAGTCCATCTTGAATGTGGCAGCCACCTGGCTAACCGATGATTCCTCTAAACAGAAAACAGATTGACATAATGTTGATCAATATTCATAATAAACTTGTGACAAGTACACGTTAACATAAGGGATTTAATTTGTGTGTACACATATACCGGTACTTTAATTACAAAGCCCTCATTTAATTTAGCCTATTGCTATTTTTTGCCATGGTAGGCTGAAACAATTCTATATATCATCACAAATTAATATTATACTTAGAACTACTAAAGTAAAAAAAGAAAAGATTTAAATCTTTAAAAAAAAAACTAATTAAACAAATCCAGAAAAGTCTGAAGATGAAGTATACAGTATTAAACTATTGTTTTACGAGTAGGATTGACCTTTATCACCATTCAACATACGGAATATTTGACGGTATTACTCACCATGGATATTTGTAAAGGAGAACAAGGCCTCTCTGTACGGGTTGCTGACTCCCCTCTCACCGGTGCAATGATTAGTCAGCACCAAAAGAAACAGCAGGCTCTGATTGGCTAACAGAGTCTCTTGGAACTCCTCTTCTTTCTTCTCTGTTTTAGTGCCCATACCAAGCGTCATGACAGACCAAAGACTAGCTAAAGGTAAAATTAATAGACTCATCAGATACAGTGTATATACACATTTTTTATTGTCAAAAACACTTGATTTCTTCTCCCATAGCTAGCAAGAGTTAACATTTCAATGTCTACATAGAATATATGTATCTACAGTGCGTAGTACCTATTTAATAAGTGGATATCTACATTGTGTCCACAGTGACTACCTAGTTGATATTCCACAGTGCCTACCTAGTTGATATTCCACAGTGACTACCTAGTTGATATTCCACAGTGCCTACCTAGTTGATATTCCACAGTGACTACCTAGTTGATATTCCACAGAGACTACGTAGTTAATATTTCACAGTGACTACCTAGTTGATATTCCACAGTGACTACCTAGTTGACATTCCACAGTGACTACTTAGTTAATATTCCACAGTGACCACCTAGTTGATATTCCACAGTGACTACCTAGTTGATATTCCACAGTGACTACTTACTTGATATTCCACAGTGACTACCTAGTTGATATTCCACAATGACTACTTACTTGATATTCCACAGTGACTACCTAGTTGATATTCCACAGTGACTACCTAGTTGATATTCCACAGTGACTACCTAGTTGATATTCCACCATGACTTTTTAGTTGATAATCCACAGTGGCTACCTAGTTGATATTTCACAGTGACTACCTAGTTGATATTCCACCACGACTTTTTAATTGATATTCCACAGTGACTACTTACTTGATATTCCACAGTGACTACCTAGTTGATATTCCACAGTGACTACTTAGTTGATATTCCACAGTGACTACCTAGTTGATATTCCACAGTGACTACCTAGTTGATATTCCACAGTGACTACCTAGTTGATATTCCACCATGACTTTTTAGTTGATAATCCACAGTGGCTACCTAGTTGATATTTCACAGTGACTACCTAGTTGATATTCCACCATGACTTTTTAATTGATATTCCACAGTGACTACCTAGTTGATATTCCACAGTGACTACCTAGTTGATATTCCACAGTGACTACCTAGTTGATATTCCACAGTGACTACTTAGTTGATATTCCACAGTGCCTACCTAGTTGATATTCCAGAGTGACTACTTAGTTGATATTCCACAGTGACTACCTAGTTGATATTCCACAGTGACTACTTAGTTGATATTCCACAGTGCCTACCTAGTTGATATTCCAGAGTGACTACTTAGTTGATATTCCACAGTGACTACCTAGTTGATATTCCACAGTGACCACCTAGTTGATATACAAACACAGAGTAAATCTGTATCTCACCTGCGACACTGGCCACCATGCTGTTCATGTCGGAGGATTGTCTGTACAACTCCGGCGGACACTTCTCCTGGTTACAGAAGTTCCTCAGTAAAACCTTAACTAGGACACAAGCATGAATCGAACTACAACAAAGAAAATCATTAATAATAATGTAAGGAATAAAAATAAACAGTCCAATGAGCACTCCATTCAAATCATCTTTAAAGAATAAATTACTCTTGAACAACGCATGAAAATTAATGTATTGATGCTTCCTGTTCACGTATTTCTGCTACATGTGTGCACATGTACAAAACTTACTGATATCTTTACACAGGATACATAGATAAGTGTCCATGCATTTTATATATTTGATACATATTCATATACATGTAATGCTGATACATATAGTTCTTGTACAGGTAAACAGTTGGGGGGCATTGGGTGTAGAGGACACCTACCATCGTCCCTGCATCATGATTTGGTAGACTGTGAACTTGTGAGCCGGCTGGGGCTGAAACATCTGTATTGACATCAACACCAACAGAGTGTTGAGAGCCTCTAAGTGGAGGGCATACGTAAAATTCCTGAAAATTTACAGTATATCTCAAATAAAAGATTTTGTATGATTAAGTAATTTTTGTTCACAATTCCTCTTAATTTCTGTACATTTTGAAAGAAAATTTAATTAAATGGAATAAATTCAATTGTATCTAACCTTATACTCATACAAAATGGTTTGAAACAATTTTATGCTTTTTAATAATCAACTTCTTAAAATCAACAGAAGGCGTGTTTGCAAATGCTCAAAAACATTTGCATTGGAGGGATAGGGAATTTTGGTGACTACTCGGCTCTGCTGAACAGGCCTTTCACTTATAAACTCAAACTGTCGAAATCCAGGATACACTTGTACAAATTCTAAATCTGTTTAATGTACACATAATTTAGACACAAAAAATTTTATTCTTACAAAACGGAGGCACACAGGGTCTTCAAGAATGTGGTCTCATAATCAAGACACACTGACTAATACCGTATTTTTCGAAAATTAGGTCGATACGGTTTAATGGGCGAAGGAGGCTGTTTTTAGCCAAAAAATAAAAAAAAGTATAAATAGGTCGACTTCGAAGAATTGGTCGAAAAATTACCTCTAGTTCTAATGAATAAATGGTTTAAACCAATAACGTTATCATATAGTAGCCTTTAATCTTATTTCACAGTTTTAAACAAAAGGGAAATAAAATGTATTTCTTGAAAACATTGTAAGAAAATGTCTGAAATTGCATCAAAATTTTCAAACCAATTAATTCAGTACGGCCGGTTTTAATTTAAGATCATTTTTTATTACTTCCCTGCCATGTGTACAAACTGGTGTTAACCGGGGGATAGTAACCTAGCCTGGAGGCATGACTACGGTAGCACATGCCACCTTGTCTCTGTGTGACTTTTACTGTGTATATACACACGAGTCAACCTCTGATCTTATTGAAGCCTGCGGGCATGAGTAGCACGTGCCGAGAGTTCAACTGTGTATAAACAAAGTAAGCGTTACCCAGACTGATTTCAGAGACACCTGGCTAAAATTTCATCGAAAGTTTTATGTTGAATATACAGAAAAAAAGTTGTTCATGTATTCTATTATGAAAACAAATTGGTTTTTTTTTTTCTACCCGACGATATTTTTCCCCCGTAATTACCCTTTGTACGGTTCTCATTTTACTTTTACCGCGCGAAATCGATTTCCTGTTTATCGTAAGCACACGATCAAAATGCATGACAGCATATAATAATGATCGAAAGATGATTCAGTCAGTGATCTAAGTAAGAAATGTAAGAAGAAATAAATCTATTTACATTTAATTTTGTTTAAATGATAAATTACTACAGTATATTGATTAAAATCCATATGATTTTTACACAGAAATTAAAGCAGTATTATAGTAAACACTCATGATTTTATTGGAGGGTTGCATAATTTTTTGCAAAATTTCATATCAAATTTTCCAACCAAAAAAAAACAAAACATAAATTGGGCGAAGCGATGAATAGGGCGAGGTCCACGTGTCAGGAAAAGAAAGTATCGACCTAATTTCCGAAAAATACGGTAGATGTCTTGACTTGAATAAAAGTTCAAAATAAGTTCACATGCACTTACATGACAGGAACATCCACCAACATTTCCACCAGAGAATTCATAAGCTCTTCCAGTAAAGGACCCATTTCTTCCGGGTCTTTGTAGCCTTTTTATAAAGAAACAATTATTTAACTGTTAATACATGTACTAGACGCACTTAGTATTTAACAACATATTGGTTGTAATACTACTGGCTGTCACAGGTGGTGAAAAGTCAAGTCTCGACCAGGACTTGAACCCAGGGCCTCTGGCGTACCGTGCCAGCGCTCTAACTATGGAGCTATTGAGACCCGATATATTGACTGACAGTCACACACCTGTTAACCCGGTGACATGGCTATAACTAAGACTTTTTATGATGCTTTCTGTATATGAATGATGTACAGTGCTGTGTGACCTGACCCACCTCCCATTTCCCTGGGCTTGGCTTCAAACTGCTGTAGGATGAGTTCCTCACTCAGGTGTTCCACAAAGTATTTACTGAGCGACCGGATAATGAACAGCGCATTGTAGGTCTGCCAGGTAAAGATGTTGCTGAAAGAGAGGGCAAGAGATAAATCAGTGATAAGCTGCTTCTCTATATTTATAGCATTTACACACTTCAAATGCATTGATTATTTAAAAAATCGTATTATCCTATTCGGTGCTTGAGTCATTGAATGTTTTAGAGTACAATTTTCTTCAACAAGTCTAACTATTTCAGTCGCAATTACAAGTGGATGATGTTTTTGTACTCGTGATAACATTCACTGAATCACTGTTTAACAGTTACATGTATTTGATGGTTTTCCCATCATCCCTCCACCAGGAATGACCTACTTACTCCTCACATTGGACAGAAGCTTTGAGTTCCGTGGCCCGCACCAAGAAGTTGCGGATCAGGGCCCCAAAATTTCCACTCTTACAGTTGTTGATGGCCACTCCTTTACAAATGCTAGAAGTGGACTCCTCCAATAGTTTTCCATCTGAACTGAATAAGCAACAACAAATGTTTAAAGGCACAGCCAGAAAAATAATAGTTTACAGGTATAATAAAAAATATCAGTTTACAATCACATTTAATAAAACCCACAGTGATAAGCAGGCTTGGGGTAATGCTAAATGTAATGGTAATGCATTGCAATGCATTACATGTTTTCAAAGTAATGCTAGTAATGTGTAATGCCACAAACTTAGCATTACAAGTAATGGTAATGTAATGCATTACTTTCCAAAATCTAGTGTAATGCTAGCATTACATGGCATTACTTTGCATTACTATGCTTTTTTATGCATGCTCATGTTCATAAAATTGTGATTAATTGAATAACTTAAATTGTATTTGATTAAAAATTGTTTTTAAGAAGAAAAATAATTCTTGAGATAAAAATATTAAGTTGTATGATTTTTTAATCACATAACTAAATAGTTTTTAAAATTAAAATTAAAAATCCATTCTTAAATTGTCAATATAACTGCATATAAAAACAAAATTTCATAACATTTTAAGAGTGTTGTTATTAAGCATTTTATATCATTTGAAACATTTGATCAAATTAGTTGTGCATTTAATAAATTCTTTACTTTGAAGAATGTGTCAACAACACACAATGCCCCAAGGATAATCTAAGTATCAAAACAACCTATTGTTTTAAGAGGTGCTAAACACCCCCAATCCCCCACCCTTCTCAGGGCTGTTTTCCATTAGAATAGAGAACAGACAGTTGCATACACCATTAAAAGCAAAACAAATTACACTTAAGAGAATGCAGTGTCCAACCATGATCTCTGTAAGCTTAAAAATTACTTCTAGTATTATAACCCATTTGAAAATAATTTCTCTCTCTCTAAATATCTGTGTTTTATATAAGTACAATAGTTTTGGACTGATAGAAAATAAAAGATTCATGTATTTTTTCTATTACTGTGGAATCATTAATTTTCGTGGGGGCCAATTTTCATGGATTGCTGAAATTTTAAAGGTTCGTGGGGACGTAATTTCGTGTATTTTCTTATACCTACAAAACGACATATGACTTTCTAACCCTAATATATTATTCGTGGAGGATGTTAATTCGTGGATGAGAGGTACCCACGAAATCCACGAAAATTGAGCCACCACGAAATCTAATGATTCCACAGTATTGCCTGAACACTTATTTCTTAGATTTTCAAACCCGACATAATGCAGTTAAAAGATGAACCCTTGAAACTTTGATGATCATAAAGCGCAACAGCAAACTTGTCAAATATGAACGTGATAGTGAACAGAACATGCACCTATAAATTAGTTTAATCATGTTTTAGATATGAAACGTTTTCCAAAAACAAAATTCAGCTTTTTAATCACTTTTTAAAAACTTATTGATTTTTTACAAAGTAATGGTAATGATTACCATTACCATTACTTTGTAAAAAATCTTTACTCATGTAATGGTAATGTAATGCATTACTTCAAGAATATTAAGTAATGGTAATGGTAATTTAATGCCCAAATTCATGAAGTAATGGTAATGTAATGCATTACTTTACAATGTAATTCGCCCAAGCCTGGACTGATAAGTATGTAATAACTACCCCAAAAAAAAAATACTTCACAGGCATATTAAAAGAAAAATCAAAATTTTGTAGACATTCATTACCAGAAAAAATAATGCATTTTTTTTAAAAACACATACATATGAAACTTGTAAAAAACTAAGTAACAATGATTATCGGTGACAAAAAAAGATCACTTTCATTTTCCTAACAAAATATCATAAATTACCATGTTGTTTGGCAGGTAACTATTCAGTCACAAAAGATGATTGTTATAAACACGTAGCCTACCTGTTGATTGGAATGAGAAACGAGAAAGAGAGAAGTTGATTCCAGTATGGATCTATTGGGTTTATGGGCTCCGGGGAAGACAGTCGCTTCAAATATTCATTTGTAGAAAGTTCATTAAAACTGCTGCTATTGGCTCCCATGATCTGTAAAATATCAGTAGAGTATCGCACTACATAAGTATATAGAGCAAATTCTATCTATAATATCTCTCTATGTTGAACATGCAGCCAGTTACTTAGAATAATATAAAGGTCGATTAGTATATTTAGTTCTATTGAAAGTTTAAATGGTTTAAATTTAATCTGCAATGACATGTTCCAAATTATGCAGTTTGTTCATCTTAAAAGAAACTATGGTCCAGGTTGCATTCGAGACTGTATAAAAGACCAACAAATGTATGTAGTAAGTTGTAAACTTTCTGTATAAATAAACTCTTTCTATTTCCAAACCCAAACTAGCATATTGTTTAACATGTTTAAGATCAAAGCGGTGATGTAAGGCTATGTAGCCACTTAGATTTTGAATAAAATGATACACATTGTAAAGTCTCCCTAATATATTTTCATCTACCCGCTAGAGTCTGTCCCAAGTTCCCGCTTCAATCACTTTTTGCTAAATATTTTGATAATAATGATCGCTTATGTGCCCAAACTACATTCATTCACTAGAACAAAAACATCTTGGAACTTTCTTATTTTTTGAAATGCCCTTCTATTGATTCAGGTTACAATACACAGGTTGTTTTTTTAAAGTTTAAAGTGATTTTCCATTGCAAACAACATGAAAAGTGCCTGGATGATAATATTGAAAAATTAAGTAAAAAATACAGAGATTTGTTTTCACTCATGTCAACTTCTCCGAGTGAAGATAGAGGATGTGTGAAAGAGGAAAACATATAACTGATGCCTTGTCTCATTATTACATGTAAATGTTCTATGATGAATTTTTGAGAAAATCAACAAAAATTAATGTGAACCTCAGCCAATAACAAATTGTCAGAAAATTATCTATCATGTGACTATAGACCTAAAAGCAATGACTTGGTTACTCAAACAGTTTCTAATGCCTACAATGTAGGGATGGGACGAACCACCGATGCACTGGTGCATCACGGTATTTATTTTGATAAAATTTGGATCAATACATTTACCATTAATACAACGATACCTAAGCGAACTTTTTTTTATTTTCCAAAAATATCCAAGCTTCATATATCGGCTATTTTTAGTCCGAGCGCCTAATATGAAAGTACAAAGATAGCGGAAAACTGCGTAAAGTTGTCAAAACTGTTAGGAAGCTAAATCTGGAGTGTGGAAAACTTTTGGATTACTTGTTTATGAAAAAGTAGTGTATATGAGACTAAAATAATTTGTAAATTGTGCAATGCTCATTTTAAATATATCAAAATAACTTTGGACATGCGGTAATACATCAAGATATTGAATAAATATTTAACCCTTATTCATGTTTTCATTTATAGTCTGTCCCAAGATATTTTTGCCGCATATTTTCTTAAATTATTCAATATTTATAAATACCTCTTGGTTCAGACGATGTTCATTGAATAGTATGAAAAAATCCCAAGATTTCCCCTTTGAAACGCCCCCTCTAGCTTGTCGGGTATCAGTACACGGCTAAAAATAAAAAGTCTACGAGGTTTTTCCATTGCCAAGGAGATGAAGACGCCCGGATGATAACGTTGAAAAATTGCGCGAGGGGTCCCGAGTATTTCCGAATGGAGAAAAGATGTCAACATTCCCCATTATAAATCTCCGTAGGAAATCTGTTTTCGTTCCTGTGAATTTTTACGAGGGAAAAATGATAATGTGTGAATGAAGTTATCTTGGGAATTTTCCCTTTCATCGATTTTAATTGCACTTCAGTCACAGGTATGTGTATTTTTATTAAAAATCGTTCAAATGTGCAGCATAAATATCTTGGGACAGACTATAGTTGCAATGTATCGTGATATGTATCGTATCGCATCTCATGTATCGTGATATGTACTGAACCGGCTAAGTACAGTATCGTCCCAGCCCTACTACAATGTACACAGAGCCTTTAATTACTGAGTTTTCACTTGAAGAAATAAGACATCTAATATACCAGGGACTTTGTATGCTAGGACTTACCGCTGTCAAACTCCCTGATACACTCAGACTCACGTTGCTCGGATATTATCAATTATCAACAACAGCATGGCTTTGAGAAAATCCGAGAACCTGAAAAACACACCAGGAGTTCGTTACCACAATTGTATTTAGCATATATTCTGTTTCGATCATTAAATTATCATCTGAACATCATAAACAGAGACTGCAATTCGAATTGCCTTTAACGTTTAACAACACTTATTATTGTAACGCAGTTTTAAAAAAAAGAAAATCAGAACTGTTGCAACATGCATAGCGAATAGGACTGATCCGAATACAAAGAGAACTTGATTTTTCAACCCTAGTTCAAATACCTCACAAGAAACGATAGTCACATTTGCTAAGTTGGCATCTAAAATTACTTGTGTCGTCAAACCGGAAGTCAGGTTGTCTCCACGTCGCAGTCGAAAAGAGAAGAAAAATTGACTCCGGATATATTTGGAAAAGAGAGAGAGAGAGAGAGAGAGAGAGAGAGAGAGAGAGAGAGAGAGAGAGAGAGAGAGAGAGAATGTATTTTCATTGGCCTATATATAGTGCCCTTACTCAATAGTAATAATTATATTTACATGTACAGTGTATATATAACATGTAATACTATATATAGGTTCAGATTTTTGTAAAACACTAACTTTCTTTATAGGAATGTTGCCTATACATATACGACCCTATTCTATTTGAATATCAACAAAATATACATATGCGCGGATCCAAAGAAAAACTCAAGAGGGGTGGGGGTGAGGCTTGTTTTCGGTATTTTTTTTCTCTGTTTATCAATTTAATAAGTTACATGTTTTTGACCGACCCCTCAAGACCCGCACATGAAACAGGTTTCTATGGAATCCGTTTGGTCCTAGGTGAACAAAAATATGTAATATCTATACTCTTTCTCAAGACATTCACATTTTGCAATCATTCAATGATTATTAATTCTTCAAGGTTCAATTAAACGATCAAGATGAAAAAAATCCAATACGTCCCATCAGAGACATAAATAACGTATTTATGTCTCTGGTCCCATGGAAACATCCATGTATTCTCTATATACAGCTTATAATTAGCTTATCGAGAATTTACGGAGATTTTGCAAGTACCCGGACGATAACGTTGAAAAACTGTGCGTGGTGTTCAAAGCACCACCGAAAGGAGAAACTCAACCCAAAAATCTTTACAAAAAAAAAAAAAAAAATACATCTTTTCAAAAATCGTTTTTATGTTTATAGGCCACGCCAATTTAATTTCTTGTTCGTCGGACCCCGATTTTAAATAAAACTATACAAAAATAACATCAATTTTCCGCATACAGAAATTCTGCGCTGTTTTCTGATCTATTTCCACTCTATTTTTTGCATTTTAGATCGTTTTGATTTATAAATCAGAAACAAGTAGAAGAAATATAACCGTCTGCTCAAATCAATTTATGTACCGTCTAAAATTTTCGCTGCAAAAACATACATGTGACTACTTTAAATATTTTGATCAGTCAGAAAACTGACAATTAATTAAGACTCTTTCCTTCAGTAAAATCATGTCGGGACAAAATCAAATTAATTCAACGTATATTTATCTTTTATATAGATCTCAAGTTCTGTTCGAGTATAAATTCTTGTTTATGTTTGTAGCAGGGTTATACAAGTTTTAGGTGAGAACAATCAGAGAAATGGCAATTCTGATCACTACAGTATTCTGTGACATTTCCCCATGCAACCCATTTCGCAACCACCTACAGTAAATATGCAGGAAGCACACGTGTACAGCCACCACAGTACGTCAGTGAGACTTTTGAATCATAATGATTTTTAACGAGGCCGAGTATTATGGCACTAGGTTTATCAATTGCAACTTACAGTTTTATTAGCCGGGCTCTGCTGAAAGCAGAGTCCTGGCTGTAGGCAGGCAAATCGCCAGTGTTACTATAAATAGCACAACTTCAAATGTAAACAAAAAACCAAACAGCGTCAAAGTAAAAGCTACCGCTATACCAAATAGTTACATAAAGAGCCTCGTTTTGTCAAAAGTGATGGCATTTTGGGTTTTTTTTTAATTTCGAGAGAATTGTCTATCTTTTTTTAGTTTTCTTATTAATAACGTGTTTTAAAAACCAGACTATGCATTTTGGACACATACAATGCGCATGAATTTTCATGAACTATACTTTGCTGCGCGTTGAAGAAATGGGGATTGAATATATAAGGCTTCTTGCAAAATTCAAGGCAGCAACTGTTAATTTTTTTCTACTAGACAGACATATTTTTGTTAATAACCGCTTACAAAATGTGGTCGCTCTCTGACGCTTTGCCGACAATAAAAGCATGAGAGAGAGAGAGAGAGAGAGAGAGAGAGAGAGAGAGAGAGAGAGATTTTCAGTCTTTACTACACTATGCATAAAGACACACCAAAAGAGCCCGGCTTTCAGTACTTCAGTACTTTGATTGTTCACTATAGTTTACAAACTGTAAACTATTTATACTGGTAGTTCACGATTTAAAAAAAAAACTATTTGAAGTGGCGCTATGGCGATGTCAGACCAATAAATTTCAGGAGTTAGATCACATTTTAGTTATAAAAATTGTGTCTTGAACTGTGATGAATAGTGGTCTGAAGAGAAAATATTCCATCTGTCAGGCGATACACACCAAAAACAAAAGTTGTTATATGCTCTTTAGACAATGGTCTATCATTTGGTACGTATGGAACTCTATCTCAAGTGGGTGCAAAAATGCTACCTTGGTACTTAATAAATATCTGGCACAGTGTTATAGATTCACTTCTATAAAACCTACATTCGTTAAGTATACTTAAGAGTTGTTAATCAAAGTTTCGCAATCGTGAAGCGATAATTATCAGATAAACTATGTTTTGCAATCGCAAATGGTTATTTTCAGTGTTAATAAAGTTTTACACTTCTGAAACATAGATTATTGGGTTATCTATGGTTTACAATTGATGTGAAATATAGTTTTACGTCGTTACCTATAGTATTCTGTCCGTAAACTACAGTTTACAATTTATAAAACCGAGGAAAAAAGAATGATTAGCTCATTTGTTTGAGGCGACGATGGATTTAAGAAAAAAAGAATCTATTGACAGAACATTAAGGGAAACGTATCAGCATTTTTAAAGTGTTATGTTGTTAAAAAATTAATTTCATAAGCATTTTATTTAAAATTTAACCATTTGATGACTTTTTACAGTCTAATTTTCATATATTTGAAAGAAAAATAAACCTCTATGGCAGAAATTCAAACAATGTGGAGAAATGTGAAAAATTAACGTTTTTCCCAACAAACTCCAATAAGAATCCATAGTAAAAATTGAGACCTTCGAGGCGACCCCCTAGAAAATCGGGATGGTAAATAAAATTTTTATTGTTAGAGAAATTTCTTGCTTTCCTGTTTTGTTAACTAAAATTTTACAGCATGACATTGCCTTTTATTTTGCAAAGGTTTATATCTAAGAAATACAATGTGTCTTTAATTATTACATGTACTATATAGTATAAAGAAATTAAAGAAATTTGAACACGAGAACATTTTCTGGAGAGTTTATAAACAGTTGTTTTGTCTTGGAGTTATATATGACGTAATCTGGACTCCAAATCTCGTTTTCATCGGTCAGAAGCACGCGAGACTCTCGACCATCGATACCCACTTGAATTATTTGGTGTCCTCGAAAGTCGGCTAAAAGTAGGTAACCATGAATAGATATTATTGATGTCGGCTCTTGACTGACGTCACAATGCCACAGTGCGCGTCCGTCAAACGTGAAACTTACAATGCGGCCATTTTGAGCATCAGAAATATAAACAACGTCTAGAGTAGGATCTATTTGTACAAACTTGGACATTTTTAGTACATTTCCGAATACCTCACAGCTTTTGATGACATAACGTTGTTTTCCGCGTTCGTTTAGAATTCTCACGGTCCCATTGGTCTTGTGAATATCGCATGTCACTGCGTAGTTTTTATGCGAAAAACAAATACCAAATCCTTGTCCGTTGAGTTTGAAGCATCGCTGCTGCAACACAAAACTTGTTTTGTCAACAAAATAAAATACGATCTCGTTCCCGCACGTAATGGCGACCTCATTGCCATAGACAGAGCTGATCCCAATGCATTCCTCAGACACAGACACCGAGTGAACGAAGGTTTGATTTTCGTCAAACAGCTTTAGGGCATTGTTATTCAGGTCTAGGATTAGAACGCATCCATCGGCCAACGCCGTCATTCCATGTATCCAACACGGCATGACGTCACTCGGAGACGAGGCTGACCAATGTTTCTCGAAAAGAACAGTGACGTCAGAGAGTGACGTTATTTCAGTTTCTCTGGGATTCCCATTGTGATCTATGTCAGCCTCGTCGTTAAACACTGTACATGGGGTTTCAAGTTGTTCCTCGTGCTCACTTTCGGCTATCTCGGGCGTTATCGCTTCATGGTGTATGTGTCTATCTTCCTCCGGAGATGTTGAGAGCATGATGATGTCACTGTTTTTGCGGTATTTCTGACTAGCGCGACCTCCACACGGCGTCAACGAGTAGCTCGGGGTTACCGAGAGCAGACGGATCTCTCTGGCGACGCTTTCATTCCGAGAATCAAAATCCCGACACACGACCTCGGTCTTTGAATCTGAGGTCAAAGGTTGTGACCTTTCACCAATAGGATCCACCAAGTTGTCAATTTGTTCCTCCTGTATGGTTGTCACAACACCACGTGATTTAGATCGCCGCGACCCGTAGTCGGGATCTTTAGTCCGAATGACGTCATCAGTTTGCTCTGAGTTGGATGCGTTTCCCGTGGAGGTTCCGCTGATGGAGTGGACCTTTATCTGGATAGACCGCGGGGTCGTGGTGCTGGATTTACTATTGCCCATTTCACTTACTGACACATAGCAGTAGTAATTACTATACTACTATTCATAAATCTCTCTTCCGAAATCAAATGAATTTGGCAATCGAGCAATTTATCCTAAAAAGAGCGCCCAGAATGTTATTAAAGTTATGAAATAAGATTTAATAAAATCAAAATAAACCGTGATGACATGAAAACTATTAAAAATTACTTACAACCCAACTATTAAACCTTTATACAAATCCTCATGCAGTTGCAATGCGCCAAACGCTCTCTTATGTAAACAACACGAAATGAAGAAACACACTGTATTGCAGTTCAATTCGGGACATTTATTTGGTTGACCAGAAATCAAGCGACATACTAACACCCTGATCCATTAATCTTTTCTCTAGATTAAACACGATATAAGTTTTAAAGAACGCGGTCAATTCACGTTCAGATTAATTATTTAGCCAACCTTTAATTATTCTATTTTTGACGCAGTGTATTAATTTTCATTTAAGTTAGGGTTAAAATACGTGTACATTATGGTATAAATTAATTTTATTTTGTCTTTGAAGGATGGCTAATACATGTAGAGAGGGGGGTTTGATTTTTTTTTGGGGGGGGAGGGGGGGGGAATGTTTGTTTTAAGTATTTTTGTGCAATGAATATATAACTTAAATCAATTAGATTAGAAATATATCATAAATGGAAAATTTAACGAAAAAAGGAGTAGAGTCCCGGGGGTCTAGATACTTTGGGTTGGGGGATGGAAGGGGAGGAGGTCAGTCCTGTCCTCATGCATATTCAATTCAAGAACAAAGACTCAATATTAAAACGAATCAACCCAAAATGTATTGCAATCGAAGAATAGAATGACATATAGAAATTGCAGAAGCTATGATAATGGAAAATATAGCGCAGCAATATAAATAATATCAAGTCATCTTAATGGTAATCGATGCCACAAAGAAGTCGCAAAAATCAAAATGGAATAATAAGTGTTTTTGTGTACGTTCATTGTACGCGTACTAGTATTCAATTTTAGTTGCTTTGACAAAACATTCCTTTTTTGATAAACATATACATGAAAAAGATGAATGAGGTATATAAACATGCATAAAGAGAGAGTTTATGTTCATGAAATCATGCATCGCCTTTGCCCTGGGTGCTAGCACTCCCCCGAGCAGTAACAGCTGGTCAGAGAGATGTTGTCCAAGGCCATGTCTCCTTGGTACCCTGACCCAACCACTCCTTCGATTAAAATCTGTAAAAACAAAAAAATAGGTGTAAAAAATGTTTTAAAATAATTGATATCGAGTTACGCTGCACAACAATTCTAGTTGTTTATAATCTATAATTGTATTATTTTAAGCCTGTCCTACCATATTTATGCATAACATTTAGGCGATTTTTTAAAATAAAAATGCAATTACCCGTGAAAGAAGTGCAATTGAAATCGACGAAAGAGAAAACCTCCAAGATATCTTCATTGACCCCTTATCGTTTCTCACTCGAAAAAATTAAGAGGAACGAAAACAGATTTTTTTACGGGGATTTATGATATGAAATGTTGATATCTTTTCTCCATTCAGAAGTCACTAAGAATACCTTGCAGGCACGTAACATCGTTTATGAAAGTGAAAATGGGACCAGACTCAACCCAAAAATCTTTAAGTTAACAAAGAAAAAAGGAAGGGGGTATGCTACCTCCCAAAATCCTGATCATCTTAATCCGGGGGAGGGGGCGAGGCATAACTTTATCTTCAATATCACTGCCTATTTCCGTATTTTCAATTCAATTTTTAACATGCTTTTATAAAAGTGATCAAGGAGCCAACTCCATGTTTACCCATTTTTTAATATGTATGCTGCGCTAAAAAGAAAAAGTCTCGCATAATTTTTCAACGTTTATCATTCAAGTTTTTTTTTATCTCGCTTGCAATGCAAAATCCTTGTAAACTTTTAATTTTTAACCACATACTCAAACCTGACGAGCTAGAGGGGACGTTTTTCAAAGAAGAAATCTTAAGATTTTTTCATACTTTCAAATGAACATCGTTTGAACACTGATGTATTTCTAAATATCAGATCAATTAATTCAAATGTGTTGCATACATATCTTGGGACATAGTATAGAATTTAGAACTGGTGTTTTATCCATTATGAAAAAAAAATCCAATTTAAGCAACTTGAAGCCGTATCGTATGAATTCAATCGTTTTAACTATTTGATAATCTTTATTCCTTAAATGTGGCATTATATTGTAAAAGTGTAATGATCATTCAATAATTAAAGCCAAATACAATACACAATGTAGTTAAACTTAACTAAAAATTCTAAATGCAATATCTTTTTGCACATCATCGCAGTGTGCTACTTTCAGGCTGACAATAAACATACATATATATCCTATAGCAAAACGTTCAGCAAACTTTACACACTATATTATCATTGCATACAAGGCCAGTAGTTGTAGTGACGCTTGTGATAGCGCTGACCTTTGACCTTTGTTCTCCATGATCTACGTTTACCTTTGAGCCCGGCTTTAGATCAAGATTCAATTCAAGAAGGTTCCAATATTTCCCCACGTTTCCAGACTTTTCAAAATGAACCTCCTCCTCACCATCGTCAGTTTTCGTTTTGACAAGAAGTGTTCCCACGTGTTTACCAAGCATGTGATAAAACATTCGAAAGCAGTATCGTTTATCTATTCAGAAGAGAGAAAACGAATTTACTATGCCTCCAGCTCTTTAGAATTGATTAAACTTGATTAAAATATTCAAAATTATCAATAATACTTTGAAAAGTGCATCAACATTTCTCTATGTAAACTGAATACAATAAAGTTTATATTTTAACGATGAAAAATAGAAAAGCTCTGTACATCTTTTAACAAGGTTAATGAACTTCGGGCTTCATGAGATCACGTGGCCAACAAAGTTCATATGCAGTGAACGTTTAAACAATTGCTATTCATGATATTTACTGTATTTCGTACGATTTATAGATTTGACCATTTTTCAATGGACTGACAAAGTGAGTTTTATTGACATGTATTTCCCCCTTTTTCGGGAGGGGGTTAACCTTCAAAGACAGCGTCACTCTCCAATATGGCAACGTCTCCAGATCTCTGGGGTCTGGAGGCCTCGGTGTATACATAGTAGTCCCCCTGCTCGGCTGCCTGGGGCCCGGTGTAGCGAGACCCTGTTCTTCCCTATGTAAGAGAAAATCTGCAAGTAGTATTTCTTGTATCTCAATTATGCAATACATGTATTGTGAAATTGCAACAAATGCACAAATATATTAGATTTCTCATGATATGTGATGATATATGATTTTTATCCAACGAGTTTTCTTTATGAGTTTTCTATCCCCAGATGAATAAGATAGAACTATTTTGCAAGTCTTAGAGCTTCTACCTTAAGTAGTTGTGTCAAACAGCAATGTGACGTAGGCCTATCTATTTCATTGCTGCATGGCCATTGAACATAATATAACTAAAGGACTCGTGTAAATCAGCTTTATAGTGAAATTAACAAAAGAGAGACTTCCAAGCCACTAAAAATAAATAAAAGTTCAACAAAGAATCCTGCTGTTCATCAAAGTGTTTTCATTTATTTATTTATTTTCATAGATCACATAAAGACTAGGACTATAGATATGACAGCACATCAGAGGGGTTTTATTAATATGTTTTGGATTCGCCGGGGAAGGAGGTTGAAACATTAAACGTATTCTATTTTTCGTTTAACACAAATAGTGTTATATACATTCAAAACATACAATTAATCTTTGCACATCTCATTTGTTTTCTTAAATATTATTTGAAGTGGCGCTGTCACACTTGTCTTTTACTAATTAATTATTTTTAATTGTCAATGAGTCCATGACTAATTACAAGTTTTCCTCACGACACACCCATAAAAAGACTGGATCACATTTTAGTTTGAAAAATCGTCGAAAAAAAGAGAAAATATTACTTTTATAAACCACATAAAAAGAATGGGGGGGGGCTTGGGAAGGGCAGAAGACTTCAGTTTATAACCTAGGGGGAGAGACACTTTATTTTTTAAAGTTTAATGGAAGAATCTTTTGGAGAGAAAGGGTGATAGACAGAAAATGATTTCGGTACTTTTTGGAATGCCTCCTTTTTCACATTCTGTATCTAGCTTGATCCATATGTGTTTTATTTCTTGTTTTATTTGTAGAAAGAAATATAGAGAAGGAATGCATTAGTGTTGTATTAAGGAGTAAACTGCACTATCAGAGCCATATATTCATATCCTGATATACATGTTTTTGCTTCCTTTATAAATTATTTATGTTTTTATAAGTGAAATTAATAAGAACATAAAATTCTGATGAAATCTCATACTTGATTTCTTTTTTATTCATTGAAAAAAAAAAGAATTATATCAACATTTATTAGCTAAATTGAGTCAAAATGACAAGAAAAAGAATCTAATTTTATTTTACCGATTTTCTTTTCCAATCAAAATCATCATTTTGAGAGTCTTCAAGGAAGCAATTGCTTTCCTCTTCTTCGAATGTGCATGCAAAATTAGCATCTATATGTAATATAAAAACATAATTATACAATCTTCAATATTTATGTCTATTCTTTTCTTGAAAATAAACAAATCCTAATTACTGTAAACGTATTATATTTGGCGTGTATGATATTTGGCGGAAATTAGTTTTTGCACAAGTTGGCGTAGATTTGAATTAGCGTATTCCTGAACGTGACTATTCATTAACATATATGTATGGCATTTAGCGATGAACTTGATTTAGCGGAAGCCGCATTCCGCCGAAAGCTCTAAATAGAATACACAGCCAAATGTACATGTAGTTCGTTTACAGTATATCTTAAAAACGCAAACGCTTTTCAAAAGTTCACAGAATAGACAAATAAGCTCTTTTGGCTCTCTTAAACCTACCATAAACGTTTCCAAATCATTTTATCTAATATACTAGAATTTTGTTTTATAATAATTCTTAAACAAAAAAAAATATGTAAGAAAGTTTCTTAAACATAAAACAAATATTTCTTAAGCTACACTGATCAGACCTGCAGATTCTGTATGGCGGGCAATGTGAGAGCTGCCGTGGTTTTTTTATCTTTGTTATTTCCACTAAAACTCCCCAAAACCTCCCAGTCGTTTGTATCAGGATCATGGTATTCCCCTCGAATTTCAGAGTATTTATTCTTCTCGGAAGGACGAAAGAAAACAAACTGAAACTCTAAACAACGTTCTGCTTCTGTAACGAAAATAAAGCATAAAAGATTATAGTAATTTTCACGTAATTTGCCGTAATTGTAACATTTCTTGTGTTTGTAAACAGTTATTCATACCGACATAATATTGGTCTAGTTTTTAACACCGCAAACTAGCGTTTGATGCGACATATACATGTATATAGCTTCAAAAATGCCTTATGACTTTTTACACTGGAGCTTTGAAACGGAAGTAACAGATGCAGCGTTTGTCGTCAAACCTTTAAACACTCTTGGATCTTATAAAAAATCCAAAGATAGTTTTACTCAGGGGGATGTTCTTGTACATTTGAGGATAAGAATGTAAACATTTCATGAACTGGCCTGTATTTGCCAGAAACCGACCAAAACTGTTGCCAAAAGATATTAAAGCAATAAATATGAGATTCTACGAGACAATGCCTATTTATAAATCACTTAAAACAGCTGTCGAACTGCGCAGCTACAGACTTATTTTGAAGATTTAAAAATCTGAAAAAATATGTCAGGGATTTATTGGTGTCTTCTCTACATGGCCGCACAAAGCAGTCCGACATCATACCCCATATAAAACCTTCAATATGTATTCTTTACTGACTTCCTTTGCAATGTATAGAACAAACTATCTATATAACAATTTCTTATTGGAAGTAAAAGTTTCTTTTAAAAGTAAAAGAACTTCAAGGTGGCACATAATAGTAAACCATTCTTCATTTTAATTTAGCCTTTCTTTTATATCTGAAAGCCAGGTTTTATTATTTTTTGTTGTCATAGTGATGCCTAAATATCAGGGTATCGTTATTACTTAATAACTTACCTGTAAGATCTACATTGATATCTAAAAAAGATCTTGCATCCATTTCCTCAAATTCCGCAGTATACAAAAATGGTGGCTGCAAAATTTCCCCTCGACCACTTTCCTACAAATTAAGTTGTTCAAATTTGAAAGCGCATTCTTCTACATAAGATTATATCTCGTTTTACGATGCATCCTTGAAATAAAATTTATAAATATTAAAACTATGGGTTACTAACCATTTGAAATTGAGTCTGCCATACAAATTCGGAACTTATACTTTCTTGGTAAAATATGCATTCCTCGAAAATACGATCTAAAGTGCAGATGATTGTAGCATCAGCTGAAAATACACGTTTTCAAAATGTTGTATACATTTTATCAACTGTTCATCTAATTATTTATCACGTTTTCTTTATAGAACATGGGTACATATTCAAGAGCCATATCCTAGCATCAGTTGCCAAATGATTCATCTCAGCTTTTCTACAAAAATGGCTATCGAATTATGTAGAGAAAAATGTTTTCTATAAAATTTAATACATAAATTTAGACCTGAATATCCTCATTCTCGTACCCCTTTTAAAAACGTGATAATAAAGAACTTTTTAAGTCGTGAATTTTAGTTTTCAAAATGTCTTCAGCTTTTATTATCTGTAAGATATTGTAACGAATGGAAGATTCCAGAAGATTCCAGAAGATTTACTACGTAGCTTCTTTTTTTACCATGTTTTTATCAAAGTTTGTTTTCTTGCAAGGTACATGTACAATCTGTAATAAATTGCTTCAATCTCTCTCTCTCTCTCTCCCTCTCTCTCTCTCTCTCTCTCACATGAAATACTTGGAGGAAGGCATTTAAAAACGCATTGCCGCATTTTTTCATACCAAATGTTGTTAAAATTGGCCCAGTGGTTCTAAAAATAAGTTTAGTTTGTAAAAAGGTTACGGATGGACAGACAGAGAGCTAAACGCCGGGGAAAACGTAACCTGAGTTAATTAAAATGATCACTAAATTTTCTCATGCAGTCATTTATTGAAATGTTCTGAATGCTTACCTGTTACTTCGTTACAGGTTGGTCCACTAAATCCTGGCTTACAGTGACAAATGAACTCCCCTGGCGGCTCCAGTGATTCACAGGTACCGCCGTGTGTGCACGGGTTATCATAACACACTACAAATAGAAAATCAAATACATACATACTCTCTCTCTCTCTCTCTCTCTCTCTCTCTCTCTCTCTCTCTCTCTCTCTCTCTCTCTCTCTCTCTCTCTCTCTCTCTCTCTACTGTGATCGTATACTATTTTCTGCAAATCAATTACCCCAGTCGTCACATTTCCCAGGCAAAACAGCAATTTCATCCAGTATCGTTGTATGGTAACCGGCGACGTATCGTATATATAACTGAAAATTTAAGATGGCTACGGTTACCAATAGTTCTCACAAATAGAACTGACTCTCAACAACTTATTGTCGCCGCATAACTCACCTGCAGGCCGTCAACTGGTGGAATATCGAGGGAAGCGAATTCATAAGTCCAGCTAGCGAACTCCGAACCCTTGAATGACTGCAAGTGTGTCCACTTGTTGGCGGAGGACCCTCTGTAGTGAACACTGATTTCAGAATCCCCAGCTTCCTCGTCAGTTGACGCAAAGAAATACCGAAAGTGGAGACACCGATTTGCTGCTGTTAGAAACAAACAACTCCACGAGATGAATATCTACCTTTCAGTCAACTAAATGTTAATTGAAAAGTCTTGAGAGGTGACACCGGCAGAACTATGTCATTCGGTCACTGATCAGTTACAATGTTACATTTCAAGCTCATTGACTGAATGTCAGTAGTCCTCATGTATGTGTTACGATTTATGGAGGCTCTTATGTTTAAATCTTAATCTGTTCAAACAGTTAAAAGCTGGTATTTTTTAAAATAAAATATGAAATGGCATCTTAGAGGATTCTATGAACCAACTAAAAAATTTTATCGACTTGGAATTACATGTATATAAAACTCTTCTAATAATAATTATAGCGAGAAATTGAAACAATCAATTTCTGAGGAAACAGAACTAAATTATAAAAGTCAAGCCAAGTGAAGGCCAACATCAGCGTAAGAGATCGATATGACTGAATAACTAACTTTCAAAGTTTGCATGCGTCTTCAGTCTCGCTTCCTTTCCAAAATCCTCTGCAAACATGATCAAATAAGGATGGCCAGCTCTGTTTCCGGGAAAGATACCCTTAAACAAAAGAAGCAACAATTTTTAAAAAGAAATAAAGAGAGAATGTTCCTCGTTCCCACACTGGAGTACTACATGATCTAAAATACATTGGCGGATCCAGAGGGGGGGTTCCAGGGGTTGGAACCCCCCCCCCCCCCCTTTCTCTGGGACATATGAATTTTTTTTAAAACGTTTAATTAATGCCTATTTAAAGGCAATTTTCCCATTTATATTAGAAATTCTCTAATTATCTCAAATAAATGCTTTTAAAATTGCTTATTTAAAGAATTTCGTACTGCGTCCCATAATTTTGTTTTTATCTGAAAAAACCCTATCGATTTTTTTATCGAAAATAAAGTACATTGTACTCCCCTTCAGCATCTGGTGTTTACTACACTGAGTAAACGTGGAAAAGTAAAGAAAAAATACATAAAACTAAGCAGTATCACTAAAAACAAAGATTTATAATAACATCTTCAATGTATTTTCTACTCTATTTCTTTTTTTTTTTAAATTGATTTTAGTTCAAACAGTTTTGAACTGACGAGCCATTGAGTAAAATGACGCTCAAGTACGAGTACACGCATTCGTTTTACTTTAAAAAGCCGGTTTTAAATGTATTGTTTAGTTAATTAATTAAAGTAATTATAATATATGAGTTTTACTTCGTTTCATACGAAAAATTACACGACCCGCTTATGCGGGTTATGCTATTTTTCTGGAATGCTAGCTACCTTTATACTGTCCTTTACAAAAATTCAGATTATTGAAAATTTGTACATGACAATTGTCATGTTGTATGTTTTATTTGTTAAAAATAAAATATATCGAAAAGGACAATACCCACATGAAACACAAAAGAAAGCCTTTTTTTTTTGTTTCCAAGAATCGGAAATTCTGTTACAAAAATACCGTGTAAAGGGTTTATATGTAAACCGTTATAAAAATGCCCAACTTTCAAAACTTTTTTAAATATGATCGCATCTGTACTAGTGCCGGATGATGTAACGCACCTATTACAGAGGTCACATCAAGTTCCCTGGGACGACAATTACTTTTACCATTGTATTACACACGTACCATCTACTCAGCAGATAAATTATCCCCTTTCTTTTGCCATATCCTATCATTTAGATCTTTATTTAAGAAGACAATCGATAGAAATCAAAATCGATAAATAGTTCAGAATTTAAAAACATCAAAGACATAAAAAAAAAAATACCAAAATATCCATTTTTATAATAGTTTGTCGTAATTAGTCTGACGTTTATTAAATACAGTTGTATACGCACGGAAAACGTTCAAAAAGTCCTTATTTATTGACAAATGATGAATTTTGTACATATTGGTTTTCATCAAATGGAACCCCCCCCCCCTTTTCCAAATTGCTGGATCCGCCTCTGAAATACATGCATGAACAATAAACGGCCTTTAGAAAGACAGTTCTAAGTGAAGGCATCTATTTGTAAACGTCTTGAGTCAAAATGTGAAAATTTGAAGGAGAAAAACATCAGGCATCTCGCAGTCGACTGAACAGCTGGATGATCTTTCAGCATTGCTACTACTGGGAAAGATAATTTTTTTTACCTTAAATCTTATTGAAATGTAGTACTTACATAGGAGCTGAGTGTCCAGTTCACCTCAGAGTCCGCTTCCTGGGCAAACACACATGACTGAAAATCGTCATTAAACGAGCAGCTTGTCATGGCTTTTGCTAAAATGTGGTTTAAAAAAAAAAGGTACAATGTATTTGTGTGTTAAAAATACAAATACCCTGGGTATCATCAATGGAATCATCTTAAATTCATGAAAGACAATTTCTGCAAAATGTCAATTTTATTCACAGGTTCGTATGAACGGAATTCTTGAATTTACTTGTATAACTGAGACTGAATATTTTTTGCATTATTCATTGAGGGTGTCGAGTATATAAAGGATGAAGGTGCCTAACGAAATAATTAAAACTTGAGTCATAACGAACTATCCTGGTACCACGGTATAACCGTATTACCACTCTCAAACTGTAGACAGGAAACAACATGACATATGTACAATCTTTAGAATACCACACACCCATTACCATATTAACTAAACCGTATCGGTATGACGGTTTTTCTCCTACCTGATAGGTAATTACAGGTAGCGCCCGAGAAGCCATTTTTACATCTACAATGGAATCCTCCATTTTCTAGCTCTAAGCAATCGCCGCCATGTAAACAGGTTCTGCTCACACATCCTAATATAAAGAGAAACAACAAGGCCAGTTTCAAAGGTTATACAATTAAAAATAAGTTTATAATACAGTCATTATTGTAAAAAGAAAAAACATTATTTATTTTATTAGTATTTCCTCTTTGACCTTCCTTAATGTAGGCAATATTTTATACCTATCCCCCTGTTTGGTCACGTGATATACAACACACTCAAATATTTGAGAAGGCACTGTTTTTGTGATATATTCGGGTTGTAAATTCCAACAGAAGAGCAGCGTTTTTTGCAATAATTTTAAAGATTAGATCATAACAAGTTAGGTGTAAAAATTAAGAAAAGAGTTAAAGGGGTATGGTCTCGATTTTAGTCAAATTCTATATTTCTGTTTTTATTATTTACTAATGCTTCAGGAAAGCATTGCCATCAATCAAATGAAATTTGAGAGTCAGTCGTAGAGTTACAAGCAAGATACAGGGCTCGGAATTCTTTGTCATGTAAATAAGGATCGTGCCCTGTTTTTTGTTTAGTACATAGGTTCAATGCACCGGTAAAAATCTTTTTCAAGCTAAGAAGATGGTTGAATAAGGCGTGTAAAATGTCCATATGAGGAATGATTAGATACTGCAAAATTAAAATATCATTAAGTCTGATAATTTTTAAAAAAATGAGTAAAAACAATGTATATTTAACGTAACATCGGCTTGTAACCCTTAGATATTTTAAATACTTGAAATAGGTTGATTTAAACTGGCCTATTACGAGTCAAAACCCCCAAATAGTATTATTTTTTATAACTTCAATACCTTTTCTTTTATTGAGTGGGTCTGAGCTCCATATTTTTGTTATAGTCTAAATGCGGTTTAATGAAATTTAAACTGATTTTAATCAACAAAAATGTGGAGAGATGACCCACTATACTCAAAAATGTCATTTTGTAGCCCAACAATTGAACGTTTGAGAAAAATAATACAAGTCCATAATTCGTGGCCAACGTCTCATACAGCATTAAAAGAACGCCCTTGTTGTGAATGAAATGGCTCAGTGGTTAGAGCACCATACATTAGGTAACTTTATAGAACTTGGGGTTTTTTTTGGTTGAGGGTTTGATCATCAAAACTTTAGGAGATATTTTTTCTCTTATCGCTTTTTGAAATATTTCAAACTGAATATAGTTAGAAATAACCCTTTTGTAAACTTGAATTATAACATATCAAATATATTTAATTGAATTAAATGTTAAATTTGAAATTGTATTTTACGACTAAACCAAATGGGCAGTTGCGCCATCTTATTTCCCCATCTTCTTTTCTTTTTTCTACATTTTAAGCATAAATAAGCAGTTCCTGACGTTTAACACCTTCATTTTAGGTCTTAAACTGGCATTCTCACTTTAACATTCAAAATGTAGACAAAAGTTCAAGGAATAGTATTTATTTTCACAAATTTGTTATTTTGAAAAAATCAAAACAAAAACAAAAAGGATGTCTTGTTAATTTCATTATTGTCAATAAATTTTGCAGCGGATACACATTTCGGAGGAAAAAATAACAAAATAAAATACATGTAGCATGTAAATGCATAATTTATCTTGTGTCTATGAATTGTTAGAATGCATGACTTTAATTCAGAAGAAGGCTTTATATGATTGAGTCTATTAGTACCTAGCATACGACTGATTTTATACTTTATATTTTCTTCTATATCGCATGGAAGAAAACCTCTTGATTCGTTTTTCAGTGTACAAGAATTAATTTCATTTGCGAAGTACTTATATTGATTTTATTTCAGATTTCGACAGCATTGAGAAGATTTCAGACCTGAAGAATATGCCTCCAGTTTGACATCAAACCCCCGACCCGGAGTCCTGGACCTTAAGCTGTTGAATCTGATCATCATGACGGACGGGTCGCCATGTATCGCCTTCCTGAACACAGCCCCGCCCACCGTGCCACATTTCCTGTGTTATATAGTTTACACCCAATAAATGTGCATATCTGTTATAAATTGTTTTAATGCTTAAAGAATATTATAATATAAGTTTCAACAGAGAGAGAGAGAGAGAGAGAGAGAGAGAGAGAGAGAGAGAGATTGAGATTTTCTCATTTTCTCACTCCTTTCCAGGAGCTCCAATCAGATAGTCCCTGAATTCCAGCCAATGATAACAGTCGTATTTTGAGCTACTCGGGAGATCCATATCTAGAATTGTAGCTTTAACTCTTTTCCCAGTTGGTGCCTGATAAGAAACACGATGAACTGTTAACACAATCAACATATAAATTGCCACATTTGCAAATATAATGATACACTGCATTTTTAAAAGCATAGAATTTTACAGATATGAAAAATCTTATTGTAAGAATTGGAGATAACTGCATTGTGAATATGATGCGCTCCTGTTTTGATATGTACAGAACAGTATCATTTTACAGAGCTTTACAGCCTCCGGTATTGTGTCTGGTTTGTCTAAGATTTGTAGTAGAGAGGCGTAACGCTTATGTATCAAGCAACGAGACAATCACCCCTCCCTTTACGGTAAGTTTTTCATTAAATCAAAATTTTATGATTCATAGACTTCACTGCTTTCTTTTTAATATGCTACTTTCAAATATCATAAACATATTTAGAAAAGTTCAATTTGATGTTGTTTTTTTTTCTATCCGACGAATTAATTTTTTTTAAGTCCACAATTTTTCGTAACATATTATGTGAATGTTATCACAGAGTTTATTTGCATTTATTGTAGAAATATCTTAATTTTGTCAGGAAGGGTTACATCAAAAATAAGATCGTCACTTATTTTGTTAATTTTTGATAATTATGTATGTAAATTATAATCGTTTATGCTGACTATATTCAGGTTCCATGAATGCGTGTTTCAACATTTCGTTTTTTTTATTATTTCTAATCATGCAAAAGCCACTTGAGAAGAGTTTTCATATCATCAAAGTTACGGTTAAATCATTCTTGCACATCAAACTCCAAATCACATTCATGTATTCAATTATAATGTGTTTAATGACAATATACACTTAATTATATATTCTATTTTCCCTAGGTACAAGATATCTTGACAGCATATTAAATGCCAGATACAAAGCACCAATTTATTTGCAGTCCTTTCTCTTCCCCTCCTGTTGAATATATTCCTTGTGAATTGCATGCGTGCATGGGCATCGGGGCTAAGAATATTTAAGAAATAAAGTACGAGTTATCGTGAATGTTGCAGAATAACCTCCGAGGTCGAGAAATGTTGTTTAGAATTATAAAAGCCGAGGCGTTAGCCGAGGCTTTTATATTTCAAACAACATTTCGAGACCGAGGAGGTTATCCTGCAACATTCACGAAAACAAGAACTTTATTTCTATTCTACTAACAGCCCAGTATTTCTACATATCGTTTCTCCTATAGAGAGACGATCTAGGTCATTTTGACGGCTGTTCCGTGTAACCCCAATGGTTTTGTTAGTAATGTTTACATGTGTATCGATCAAAGGAATCACATGCAGACGACAACATTTTTCTTTGGATTTTTATTACTCTTCACTTATTCATGAAATATCTTTGAGTTATATTCCTAATATTTTAAGGGTAATTTAATACGATTATTACTACTACACGTTATATATTTTATGTAAAAGCATGCAGTGAAAATGTGCTGGGGAGGTCCTAGGAACAGCCGCATTGATCATTTGAGGCAATACGTACATCGTTTTGACTGGAACTAACACGTGAAATTGACATGGTTTTAAAACTTTTTACGGTTTGAAGTTGTACTTTCATTATCAGTGCGAGAAAAATAGGTATTTCTGATCTAATAATTTACTGATAACGTTCGTGGTATATTGGAGAATAATGTCCGCGGCATCTCTTTGATCTCGGCAATAACTGTAGTAGAATTGAAATTAATGTCATATTGTAATTTTTGAATTTACCAGGTGGCAGTAACTACAAAATTTGCTTGTCATGTTGTAAATTTTGTATTTCCTGTCCTCCGGTAAATTTACAAAATGACATTAACTCTGCACAAAATAATCTTAATGATGAATGATCAGTGAAGACATATGCTGTCTCATATATATTTGCACCGCAGTAAATGTTACTAAACGCATTTGGTTGGTAAAGTAGCTTAGATGATATATCATTGTAAATCACATACTATAATCAGCCACGTGCATAACAGGCCTGTGTCGTAGTTGTGAAGGCTGATGTTAAAATGCATCTCATCTGTCACGTGCATGATGCCGCCACAACCTATAAAGGATTTTCTTGAGGCATATATATAATCTGTTAACGATCTGTCCGTTTTGGTTTAAAGAGTGAATTTACAGTTTAATTTTTGTGAAAAAAAGGAATACAATTCAGTTGCAACACAAATTTCGATCAGCCTGCCTACTTAATCATTAGTAAAAGTTAAAGTTCGCGTGCTTAGTCTACATTATGATGTAATCTTTTATACGTTAAACAGTTCTTTTTTCTAACCGAGGAAAGGTATGCGAACCCTAAAAAATTTTTCCCTCAAATGCTGATCAATTTCACATGTTGATAAATTGATTTTTGCTCTTTTAAATTACTTTCGATTAATTAGAGTAGCTTAAATCATAAGCCAAAGTTAACTCAACGTCGCGTGCTCAGTCTACTTTGTGAGGCCATGTTTCATATGTAAAATAATTTTGTCTGAGGAAATAACCGAGGAAAGGTTTTAACGGAGCCTTCTTTTGCAAGATTCAAACCTAAAAACATGTTCCAAACTGCGCAACATTAAAGCCAGGCACATTAATGGAAGAAGAAAAAGATTGATGCGAGAAATGTGTGGTTCCTGCTGCGCTAGCGGCCGTACCGTGAAACATATCACATGTAGCTACAATGAAACACTTACCTGTGGAAGTGTTTAACTGAGAACAATCTGCTCCCTGCAGTCCGTCTGGACAGACACAGCTGCACACTGAACCCGACTGTTTCACTACTCCGCCATATTTACACTGGGTTTGGCAGTCCTCTTTAAACGATATATTTTGTCAATTATTGTTTTTTTATTCAAATGAAAAAAAAATATTTTAGCATTTGTTTAAATCTTATCAACGTATCATGATTATAGTAAGTGGATTACTTTCCCAATGTAAATAATAAACAACTGATTGACTGGCTGTGTCAGTTGATGGATGTTTTACTAATAGTTAGTTAAAAATGTTACACTAGTCCTTGGTGGAGAGTTGTTAATATGGTAGTAAAAGTACACTGAAAATAAGCAGATAAAAGTTACAATGAGGTAATTCGACTATACGATTTACTTGATAGTAAGTGGACACATTGTTAGAAGAGTAGTTAGCAGATAGATATTACACTGGTAGTACTTGCAACTGGAAAACTGTTACACTGGTAGTAATTGAGAAAAATGTTCACTGGTAGATAGTGTATACATTTTACATTGATAGCAGTCTAATTTACTTGTGCACTGGTATGCTTCGTTTATTTCTGAGATGTCGTTTAGATCCAGATTGTCTTTGATATTAGTTGTTAAATATTCGAGAGAGTTTTCTTGTAACTCCATAGTTTTCTTTTCTTCATCTAATCCAAAATCCTGAAGAAACATCAACAAAACTTAGATTAAATTGCATATTGAACAATTCATCACATCGTCCCTGATATTTATCATACTATTACAGCAAAACAATCCTGGTGGTTATTCTTAGATTACCATGTGTTTGACGTTGACGGTACGAGTATTCCCGTAACGTTCGTACCGTAGTCAGCTATCACAAGCCGTACATGTACCTTCCGTGCATACTGCATCAAACCCTACATGTACCTTCAGTCCATACTTTTTAGGCCCTACCTTCAGTTCATGCATCAAGCAATACATGTACCATCAGTCCATACCGCATCAAACCCTACATGTACCTTCAGTCCAAACTGCACCAAGCCCTACCTTCAGTCCATACTGCATCAAGCCCCGCGTACCTACAGTCCATACTGCATCAATCCCTGCCTTCAGTCTATACTGCATCAAGCAATACCTTCGGTCCATACTGCATCAAACCCTATATGTACCTTTTGTCCATACTGCATCAAGCCCTAACTTCAGTCCATACTGCATCAAGCCACGTGTACCTTCAGTTTACACTGCATCAAGCTTTAACTTCAGTCCATACTGCATCAAGCCCTACCTTCAGTCCATCCTGCATCAAGCCCTACCTTCAGTCCATCCTGCATCAAACCCTACCTTCAGTCCATACTGCATCAAACCCTACCTTCAGTCCATACTGCATCAAGCTCTACCTTCAGTCCTTACTGCATCAAGCTCTAACTTCAGTCCATCCTGCATCAAGCCCTACCTTCAGTCCATCCTGCATCAAGCCCTACCTTCAGTCAATCCTGCATTAAACCCTACCTTCAGTCCATACTGCATCAAACCCTACCTACAGTCCATACTGCATCAAACCCTACCTTCAGTCCATACTGCATCAAGCCCTACCTTCAGTCCTTACTACATCAAGCTCTAACTTCAGTCCATACTGCATCAAACCCTACCTTCAGTCCATACTGCATCAAGCCCTACCTTCAGTCCATCCTGCATCAAGCCCTACCTTCAGTCCATACTGCATCAAGGACCAGAGATCGTACGGCCGATCGTTCACTGTATATCCCATATCAAAATTGTATGATTGAGAAGGTTGTGTGTTGTCCCAGCGAATTCTGATGTTATCTGCTCGATCACTTCTGGACTGTTCGTGTATAGCTCCCATACAATGTAGCATTTCATGGAGAACGGTGCCCATCTACACACAAGGAGAAAAATACACATCAATCAGGAGAACAAAACTGCTTATTTAGTTAAGAATTTCATTGAAACAACTTGCCAGACATCAGTTGTCTCATCACCTACTTCTAAACAACCGTCAGCGTCTAGAGATATTGTTTGCATGCCACCAATTCGACCAATATATGAAGAACACCTACAAGAAAGGAATACAAACTGTCATGTCACATATCATATTATCCCCAATACCGACTCAGATTACAATTAGCATTTTGTATACATCTCTTAATAGAAGTATACTTTTGATCTATTTATCATGCACTTTTGGTAGTCTCTTTTGGAAATACTGGTACACTTTCAAAGTGATTTCAATTCAAAATGCAAGCATTCAAATGAAACATACACATTGTACAAGTATTATGTTGATGAATTTGGTTAGTTTTAAAAAGCTCATCAACGTCTTCTCTTAGGAATAGGTTCCTACTTACTCTGGTTGGTTCTGAAAAACTACGTAGTCTTTTTGTGTGGTCCGTTCCACCCAGCGAACACAGGACTCCCTCTGAATGATGTCTACAGCTCCCTTTATCAGTCTAATTGCCAGACGTTTAGAATTACCTTAACAAAGTATTTAAAAACGTTTAACAATTAAGGTTCAAAACATTTAAGAAACTGCACATTTCTATTCATATTTAGTGTGTTGATAACTATGGTTTACACAAAGCGTTGAACTTGTTACCGTAAGAGTCTTCGTCTATTGTATAGGGAATAACTCCTCTCCGCCACACCGCTCGTTTGATTCCAAAGTTTCTTGACACAGAGTGCGTTTGCAATCGTTTCAGGAACTGAAACTTCGTGAATGTTTAGAATTAATTAATCTTTTAATATTTGCTTAGTTTGCTCATATCATGCGAATAAAATCAAATATTTACATCCACCAAGCATGACATCCTCCGTTTATTACGGAAATTAATTGTAATTCATAGCTCTGTAGAAACTGACAGGACTGAAAACTACACGCCCCGTTTTATCAATTAATCGAAACCTTCATCGACCTAAGAAAAATCACGGACTGCACGATATAACAATAATCATGGTCATGTCAAACTCAGATTCCCAAGGATGACTATTTGTCAATTTCTTATAGCTAGCGAACAAATAAGTTACCGAATTTTACTTACTTTTTACAATTATTTTATAATTTTGTTAAGAAAAGAGGTAAATATAAAATATAGAATGTTTTATTTGATGATTCATGCGGGTTATGAAGGTAGCGATCATTGCAGAAAAAAACCCTATGTATAATGCTAACGCGGGTTATGTGTTTTTTCTGCAATAACCCTACCTTCATATCCCCGCATGAATCGCCAAAAGAAAGCATTCGATTATTATAATAAATATAGAAGTATATTTTCTTTTTACATTTATAATTGGTATACATATATTTACTTGTTCCTTTATAACTTGATTTAAAGTTAGAGACTATCAAATCTCTACACAAACAAATAAATACAATTACAGCGATAATGACTTTCTCATAGATTTCTAAATTATAATATTTACATATTATAAAAAATAATATAACAATTAAGTCAGCAAAAGTCGCTTTCTTTGCCAACAATGTCGGTAAGCCTTCAGAAAAATAAACGTGTTTTTTACCTCAAAGCATTACTTTCTTAAATGAAAATCACACAGAATGATTATCTGTTTTCTTTATATGTTTTAAAGAATAAAGAAAAAAGACCTTGTTGTTAGCCCTGTGTCTGTCCAGGAGCTCTGCTTTGTGTTCAGTCTTGTTGTATGGGTGGATGTTCGTTGGCTGCAACCAAAAAAAAAACCCACAGAATAAATAGCATAAACAGGACATCTTTCGCGGTGAAGATGTTTCCTGTAACAGAGACCCTGAAACTCTACGTGAAGAGGGTGGTATCAATGATTTATTTCTCTCCTAAAAAAGATACTCGTGCTTGTTATATGATTATATCCATACAATTTGTATTGTTCTGATCCTTTCAGATTGTCGTTTAACAGTATTTCACCTGAGCTCCAATATAATGAATTTCCCTGTGCTTTACATGTATCAGTAAAAAACCACTTGATTTTGTTGCGCCGGTATACAGCGTACTAAATTAGCGATCTGTTTAATTTTTTGACAAACAAATCAGGTGAATGAGTTGCAAAGCATTGTGGGCTACTACAAGTTTAAGTGTATACAAAGCGTATTGAAAAAAATATACCATTTTGAATTGTACATCCTTTGGAAACTCATTTTGAATGATTATTCAGAATTTATTAATAAATATGGACAATTATGTTTCATCTTTTATTGCTGCTATGATCAGATTTAAAACATATTGCACATGAGGCCTCATATTAACCTATTTAAACCCCATCATCAATGTTCAAAAGACAAGTATGCCCTATTGAATTAGAGGCAGTCAGTACCGTTTTTCACGGTATACCCCAGGTTTGGGACAACTCTAGTACTTATAAGCTTATGTACCCGACCTGTTTATGTATATCTAACCCCTTACTATGTCAATTTTTTTTTAGTTATTGCAATGGTATATATAATAGATCATATGTAAAGTATCTACAGTTTATGCTCTTATATTACATGTACCTGCAAACAGAAGCATGGTACAACTGTAGTGTGATGTGTATTTAAAAACTTCCGACAAAATACAAAGTTTTACAAAGTAAGCTGTTATCCTTCACCAAGAAGACAGATAATGTAAATACAACATATATCTTTTTTGCTGAAACTCACATATCAGATCAATGAAAACTAATACATATGTGATCATGTATTTTGTACTGTATTTCTCAACGGAAAACTTATCTTATTTAATGGAAAACATCGGTTATTTTGTTTTTTTCCACCGAAATAGACATTTACTTAATGTTGTAAAATGAGAAAGACACATGGTATATAAGCAAGAGCTGGTTGTAAAGATATAAGTTAAAGACCCATTGCCTCCCTTTGGAGTCGCACGTTGGTGTTTATGTATATATTACAATTAAAGAGAAATCTGTCTGACCAAGTCCTTTGTTAAATACAGAGGGTTTCCGTGGTGAAGGTCGGACTATTGTGCCTGTGTTTTTGATGAGGGTTGTACATTATTGAAATAGATATGAGACCTCTACCCACCTGATGGTGCCCGTCTGGTAGGTCAACAGACTGTCTCTCCGCCTCGTTTTCAGCTTCAGACTCGGGGTCAAGATCCTACATTTTAAATCGACAAAGGTCAGTTTGTTTTCACAATATCTTTTCTCACTCAAAACATGGGTAATGCTTGAACTATGTAAATTTTATAGGAAGTAAAGAATAATCCTCACACACACACACACACACACACACACACACACACACACACACACACACACACACACATATATATATATATATATATATATATATATATATATATATATATATATATATATATATATATATATATATATATATTCGTTTCATTTTGATTTCGTTTTGTTTTGTTTCGTTTCGGTAGGTTTCGTTTCGTTTCATTTCGTTTCGCACTTTACAGGTACCCCTCAAAACATTCATCCTATCTACAGAATTTAATCAATCATAAAATTATAGCTATTTAGTTCTTGTTGATCCTTAATAAACAATGTAATATACTGCTCATAGATGAAAGCGTTTAAATAATCTTTAATAAAAATAAATCGTTACAAAAACTTTTACAAGTCAAACATAGAGGCGCAAAAACTGTGCTTCCTTCTATTACTAGTAAATAGTTAAAGAGCATTACAATTCATTTTTAACCGCACAAACGCGGATTCAATTTTATAATGTTGAATTCGACCATTTCGCCGTTCGTCCAAAGATTACTGCAACATTGTTTTCTTGTTGAGCGTGCCCAGTATGTAACTCCCATAAGCCAGTCTTTCTACTTTCACAGAGGATAAATTTGAATTTTGTTGTTAATGTGCAGTTATTTTCTCTAAACGAGTTCAAGCTTGAAGTAAAAAAGCCGCCCTCTTTAACTATAAATAAAATTCAGTATTGCGGGTATTATAAAAGGAATTCATAAACAGTGTCACTGACTGTGTCATATACACAACCTATAAATGCACCCAGTGATGCGGCTTTTACAGAAGGAATGCATTAACAGTGTATATACACAACAGATCCAGCTTTAAAGGTTTATCGCCACGATTTTAGCTGAAAACTGTCAAATAACTTTCAATTGCCTTTTAATGTAAATCAGCAGACTTGCTACAAAAACCATGACTATGTGGGAACACAGCCCCGAGGTGTCGGCAAATTTTAAACGTCTTCAATACAATAAAAGTGTATGGAAATTACCAATGTAAAGCCACCATCTTATATATCTATCAGAGTCAATAATTTGTTTCAATATACTTGCATGTTCTAAGTCTGGGTCCAGGTTTACGTTGGCTTGGGTTGGTACGGGGTTCCGTCGGCTTGCCTCCCTGGACAAGAAATCACGGAGCAGAGTATGCAGGTCTTCATTCTTTCCAGACGGTTCTAATATGAAAGAAAATTTGACTTCGCAAGGATTTCTTCTTTTTTACAAAAACCTCATAAACCTATCTTTTTTTGTTTTTTGTAATATGCAACACATGATCATTTCGCCATAATTTAAATCAAAACAATTAATTTACAAGTTTTTGCGATTACATTCCTTACTGTACTTTACATTTTACATCTTTCCTTTTTGTTTGGAAATCAATACTCATACTGACCATTTCCTGATCTCCTGAGAAGCGATGAACAAAGATTAACTGCAACAAAACCCACCAGCAAGATGGACACCCTCCTCATTGTCTGAAGAAACGTGAATGTCTTGTGTCTGCATTCAGTTCACCAGGTTTTGCTGGGCTGATATATTCGAGGTGACTTGAGTCGGTTATGAAAGCGATCTGTGTCACTGATTAGACACCCGACATGGTTGTGTGTGCAATTTTATGTCATTCGTGGAAATAATGTCAATTCAGAGAAAATAGGGCAAATCTTGTTTACTCTTTTTAGATACTTTTTTGTTAAAGTCAAGATTTGACGTCGACGCTGTTGCCCAGGCCGGGGCTTGAACTCAGGCAAAAATTGAACGCAATAGCTATTGCGTTTAAACGCAAAGAACATAGCGTTTAAACGCAAAATATTATTTCGTTTAAACACAAACTATTATTTCGTTTAAACGCAAAGCTAATATTGCGTTTAAAAGCAATAATTTTTGCAATTCAACGCAATAATTTTGTGATTAAACGCAATAATCGTTGCTTTTAATCGCAAAAGGTATTGGGTTTAAACGCAATAGCTACTGCATTTCATTGCAAATTTTTTTTAATTTGAACATGACTTTTTTATTCAGACCCAAAGAAGAGGTTTATGTTGTTAGGACATACTTATATTATGCCACAATCATCCGTCAATCTGTCCATTAAATGTAATGTTAGACATTTCTCGTCGTGCTCTCTCCTTTATTAGATCACCTGAGCCAAAGGCTCAAGTGATCTTTTCTGATCACAATTTGTCCGGTGTCTGTCGTCGTTGGCGTCGTCGTCGTCGTTGTTGTAAACTTTTCACATTTTCATCTTCTCAAGAACCACTGGGCCAATTTCAACCAAACTTGCCATAAAGTATCCTTAGGTGAAGGGGATTCAGGTTTGTTCAAATGAAGGGGAGATAATTAGGAATAATTAGGAATTAGTGAAAAAGTAATGATGTATTTTAAAAACGTTCTTCTCAAGAACCACTTGGCCAGGAAAGATGAAACTCATAGTGAAGTATCCTCAGGTGGTGTAGATTCAAGTTTGTTCAAATCATGACCCCTGGGGCAAGGGTGGGGCTGTAATGGGTGAGTAAATTTTACATAAGAATACATCAGAAAACCTTTAAAATTTAAAAATATTCTTCTCCAGATCCCATAAGCAACAGAGCTGTGATTAGTTACATTTATATGCAAGCAATTTTATGTAGTGCGCATTCAATTTTGTCTAGTTTGTGGCCGTACGAAATGATATCAACAGATTAGGTTTACCTTTGTTTATTTTTTTTTTCGATCGGGCGCCGTGTACCAAATAAATAAAAACGAGGCTCACTTCAGCCATTATTGATGTGGACGGTGAAGAAGTAACTGAAGTTTAGAGTTTACACGGATCTGAAACAAAAGTATTCATTGCTGATTGTTGTTTTCATTCTGTAAGGTTTGAAGAGTAAAGGATTTAGCTGAATAATTACAACCTTGCGTATATTTGTTCATGCAGGATTAATTTGTTATTATGCAGTGTTTAGGCGCGATCATACTGCGCAGTTGAAGTCTCTCGGAGAAAAGTCACACGAGAAAAACAAGTCCATTTAGATACTGCTACATTTTACTAGTGTTAAAGAAGATTGGGAAGATGATCTATTTTTAAAATTTACTTAGTAGAAGGAAGCGTAATAGTTTGTCATTGCATAATATAAAAATAGGCGAATTTTACATTTCTAAGAGTTAGCTCCCGTTATCAGCGTAACGCTCCATTTCCCATTGAGTCTGACCTTTGTAAATTACTTGTTATTATTTTTAAATTTTCGAAGGTTATCGGACAATTTCGATCTGTACCTGTGTTGCCAGAGTATGCGGTAACATGTAAATTATGAACATATTCATACAGATTTATTTACCGAGATACTGACCTATAAAGTTGGTAAGGTTATAGAGGGAAAACAGTGCCTTACGCCGGTTGACCCTGGATAGTCGCCACAAAAGGAAATAACTTTTGTAAATATGAAAGTCTGTTTTTGTTGATATGGTTAAGTCATGTTGTTGCTACATTTCTCCGAGTACATTTTGTAAAAAAAAAAAATTAAAATAGTACACGCCTCATAACCGCAAGATTGACGAATGGAAGTTTCTTCTAATCCCTGATTAGTTGCTCGTGCAACAGACTATTTCAGTATCGATGTTGATAATATGAGTTGACCAAGAGCACAGTGGTGGCTGAATTGCATGAAAAAGATTGTGACATAATGCAAAACTTCACACTTAACTAAAATTGGCATTAAACTGCTAACATGCTAGAAGTTTAGGTTTACATCAAAATTATGATTACATTACAACAATTATCATTCAACTACCGGCTATTTGATTTATAAGGAGCATGAGGTGTTCATTATCAAGAATATATTGCCCAAGTCAGGAACCACATTCTCATTGAGAGGGAGATTTTAACCTTGGTATTTACACGAAAAAGTCGTTAAAATCTGCTGCATTTAAGAAGCTAATCTGTGATTAGTTGCGTACTGGTCAACTGGGTTGGATGGCCAATGGTCAGGTACATTGGAATAGCATCTGGATTGACGGATCAAGGACCTTTAAGAACAGAGTAATATGGCACTCTGCTAAGTTCACTCACCGGTGGCCAGATAGCTCTATAGACCAGTTGACTGCAGATTCAAAGATCCTAGGTTTAAATCCCAGTCTGGTCAGCTGCATTTTTCTCCTACCCAATTACAATTGAATCAATATGCAGGCAGCTACTTTAAGTAGTGCAGATAACATTTTGTCTAGTAAAATTTGAATCATGATCCCCGGGGATGGAATGGGGCTACTATGGGTGGTCAATCTTTTACGGTACATAGAAATACATAGATATTGTTAAGTTAAAAGCATCGGTAGGAAGTATAGATTTAAGTTTGTACAAACCCTCCCTCCCCTGCACTCGCTTCAATACTGAACTCATTTCGGCTTCTACCTAGCAAGTTGCTCAGGTGAGCGATGTGGCCCCTGGGCCTCTTGTTCATATTGTTTCTCATAAATCGAATCTTAATTATTCAATAAAATCAAATAGTCCGCACATACGCTGTATAACTGCCATCCATAATGCTTATTATATAGTATATCATTGTCAAATGAAAGTGAAAATGTTTATTTAATATGACGGACTGATTTGACAATTATTGTTATTGTTATATCACTGATTTGAATTAGTGATATCACCTATTCAAAAAGTGATAGCATTTATTAGAAAAGGTTTTATCACCTATCAATCGCCTATTTATCTTGTGATTTGAACAAGGGATATCACATACTAGTATTTGAAGAAAAAAATGATACATGTATTACTCTTTGAGTTTCAATAGATGAAATCACCTACTCAAATAGATGATTTTACTTTTTGAAAAGGTTTTATCACCTTTTCAATTTGGTAAAATCTTAGAGACAATAAATTTCATAGGATAGCCATCAATGTAACTGTTTGTGCAAGTTCCATTTGATTCAATTTGTCACACAAATCGACATGCCTCCATTAAAAGGCCCCGTAGCATAATGCTCTTTGCGAAGGGTCTTTTCCGTTTTTTCAATTCAACTGTTTCTCACAGTCTAGATACCAAGTATCCGACTAGCAAACATCACTGGTGCATCCATCAATAGCCATTTTGCATGTCATCTTTAAGGAAGAATTTGGAAACAAATATAAGCAAAGACTTATTTTTTCCCTTGTATTTATTTAAAGCGCGATCCTTCTTTTCAGGATACGTTTGCTTAGAAGTGTCTGATGCTTTCAAATTATGACAACTTACTATTTCATTATCCAAGTTAATTCAAGTGAAAACCAAAAATTGAGTATTTGTAATGTGTCAAGTGTTGTCATCAAATCAAGGACTTGATACAAATACTAAGTGTATAAGCAAGTGAAGTAATTGCGATATAACGGAAAATTATTGCGTTTAATCGCAAAATAATTGCGTCTGATCGCAAAAACTTTGCATTTAAACGCAATAATAACCGTATTCCACCTGTACAATGTATCTCAGACGACCGTGTAGTGCGCGGCCATCGCTGTAGGGTCTGTTCGTCATCGAAAGCAAGGTTTTTGACTTGTCTAAAGTGATTAGATCAATTGTGTGTCAAGGAAAACAAAAGAAATATTTTCTCCAAATAATTTTTATATAGAAATCCTCTAGTTAAAGAAACAGAGGATGTTTTGATATTTATTTTTTAATACTTGTCCTTTTGTATAAATCCATTTGTTTATTAGACATTGCTGTTTTTAGGAATTGATATGTACAGTATGTATAATGTTGAATATCAATAACAGATTTAAAAAAAAAAAAAAAAAGAGCGGTGGTCACTCGCTGGTAGGAGAGTGGGTTCCATAGGCCGTGAGTTCAAGCCCCGTAATTCGTTATCTGAATATTGATAATATAAACTTCATTATATCAATTAAATATAGCACACACAAAAATAATTCATGTTAATTGTGGATTTCTTGGAAAGTAGACACTTATAGGATTTGGAACCTATAAAAAGTTATCATCATGTATAAAAGTTCCGCTGTAAATAATAGTGGACACCTTTGAAAAAAAAAATCCTCATTTAATTGATGTATCTTTAACCAACCCAAATTTGATTTAAAATGTACTAAATTTACTTTCGCATTTTTTTTTGTTTTTCAATTTTTCTTGTATGAAGTGGATTACGGTGGACTGTAACAACAAAAGACTCTGTAAAAGGGACATCGTACCTGTATAGTTACTCTCCCGTGTAGAATTACTACAAGTACCGTGTTACATGTAACTTATTCTTTCCATTTTAATTTTTAATTAAGAACGTGCGAACATGTGAGTCTGATAAAAAAATGTTTTTTCATATGTAAAAGGCTCGTTAAATCGATTTTACAAAAAAGAAATTATTATTACCTTGGTCTAACATATTGAATATTATTCAACAATTACCTTAATATTTAATGAATAAGAAAAACATCGAACCATTTCAATGATTATATACTTGTCCAATATATATAAAACAATGAATTAAGGCATTGATCAATGCATGGATATCACAGACTTAATCCTCACAAAATCCAACCAGCAGACATAGAACCAGTCTGGACCAGATTATCATAAACATATTCTGTCTACATTTAATTAAGTCACTTATTGTTTGAAACTGTTTCATATCAAAACAACGTCATAACGGAACATATACGTCTGGTTTCTGTCTGGCCTTGAGTCCATCACTTGATTCCCTTGTTTCGATGCACGTAAAAACTTGAGAAAATCAAGATCCTCCACTTCACTGGAGTCTATACCTGTCCAGTCGGACTGGTCTGGGTCCGCGGTCGTCCCGGGGAACGTGTCGTCTGCCTGTCCGTCAGCTAACAGGTCAGTGTAGAGCAGGAAGCAGACGGCGGTACAGACACAGGCCGCCAGCAGCACACGGCTCGCGCGGTATGTCCTCACAAACATACGCATGCTTTTGAATTTTTTTAAATTCGTTGATTTTACACTATTTTCAAATAAAAATTTTCAAAATATTTTCTATGCATCACGAGTAAATTTTAATATAAATCCAGTCTTCAGTAGGAATCAGTTTAGTTTGAAATCGCAATTTGTGTATATAAATGCTGTCCCACCTTCGAAAATGCAGTGGAATACGGAAACTTCTCACTGTCGACTAGACTTCTATGTAAGTAAAGCAGCTGCTTTATTTAAACCTGTGATATAATGCAGTCGACATTTCCGTCATGATTTCGTCAATTTGTTAATTAATAGAATAAATTCGTTATTTATAAGCAGACGTAAATACATTAAAACAGGCGCTCAGCATTTCATTAAATTAAATAAAGCCTATTTTTGCATTGGCTTTTTTAATTATTGAAGAAATTATAATACACTGACTAAACCAAAGCTATTTCTGTCATTATTTTTAGTTTTTGCAGTAACAATTATGTTTTATCAGGCAAACAGAATATGTTAAATCAAAATATTATTTAATATTTCATGTACAATTGACAAAGTTTGACCAAAATGACATGAAAAATAATACTTCTTTTTTATCTGTAAAATATTCTCTATTAGTAATTTTTTGTAAAAATTGTATTTGTGTCATATCGTTGTGAGAGAGACAGAGGGGGGGGGGAGCACTTAGTTTATGTACAAGAAAATTACACACATACTAAGTTTTTCCCTTCTCTATTAACATATCTTTTAATAGTGTTATCAGTGCAATATCTAAGTTTTTCAAGACCATGTCAGTTAATAGATCTGATGTGAGTTAACACTTTTAACCATTTATTCCTTTTTATTTTGAATATATACTGTTGAATGAAAACTGTTCCAAAGTTTTGTATCAACTCATTAATAGTAAAGATATTGTTCCCAAGGCAATTCAAAAATGGAACACTGAACTATCACTTCACTTAGATATAAATGATTCTGTGAAAGATTTTTTTTAAGTTTGTTTTAAGACAACTACTGATACTTCAATACAATGGCTACAATACAGAATTCTTCACAGAATTCTTCCAACAAACTATTATTTGAAAAAGATTAATGTTATTTCATATGATGTATGTGCTTTTTGTAAGGAAAATGTGCAAACAATTCAGCACTTATATATGACATGTTCAGAAATACTTCTTATATGGAATATTCTTAGTATGTATATTTATAGAAAAACTTCAAATAGAGTTGGCTTTAATGTTAAAAATGTACTATTTGGTGAACTTCCATTCAGTGGTTACAACAAAGTAGTTAATTTTATAATTCTGTACTCCAAGCAATACATTTTCAATTGTTCAAAACAAGACAAAAAACCTGACATTGTTGGAATGTTACATCATTTATCATTTAAATATAAAGTTGAAAAATATATAGCTATCAAATCATGTGAGATTAGAAAATTTAATAAACTCTGGGTAAATTGGAAAAACATATTTGAGATATAATTTTAAACATGGTAAACAACTGTTCTATTTATATATGTGTGTGTATATGCATGTATATATATATATATATATATATATATATATATATATATATATATATATATATATCCTTTATGAATGTAGTATGTAAGGGAGAGAAAGAGTGTGAAAGTGAGAATGCCAAAAAATTCTTATATATAACTAACCTTCTTTTATGAAATCATATATGATTGTGAAAATGAAAACACAAAAAAATAAATTATTAAAAAAAACACATATCTTTTAATAACACATCAGTTGAAAATGTTTTCTTTCAATTACAAGTAATAAATACATAAAGAATCAAAATTAACTCAATTCTCTTACCAACAGTTATTTTTTTTATCAAAGAAACCAATTCACTTTTCCCTTATAAAGGTTAGATCAGGAAATTTAAACATCGTTGACATTGCTCAATTCATGCAATTAAACTCTTTGTTGACCCGAATGACTAGTTATGTAAACATTTGTAAATTTTCAGATCACTATGCACATTAACCATTAGCTTGTTTTTCTGTGACTTAGTATTTATGAGCCACATTACCACTTTCCCAGTGATCCGTCCCCTGTGTGTCACATTACTCTCCGCAGTAGAAATGTCATTTTCAAGCATGATTGGAAACAAGTTTTCTCAAAATTAAAACCTGTTTTCTCCATAAGCTTTAATCTGTCGATGAGGTATGGATGTTTAATTCGGTCTGCATTTTTACCATCAGAAATTATTTGATACGCACGCACTAATACAGCACGTTTCCATTTTTATTCAAATTAAGAAATTATTTGTGATGTTCCGCGATAATCATATTCACGTAGTTTACATTTTTTAAACAGTACACATGACATATACTACGTATGCTAACAGTTAACTATCTTTATTAGTGGTATATAATACATCAAGCTACAGTTTAATATAATATGAACGTTTCTTTTTTAAAGTATTTCATGCATTTTACAGAACGCGTGCTTATAAAAATGTACTTTCAAATTAAAAGCTCACTATCACTTATTCCAGTTGGAAAAATAACTTTAAAAGGGACTTGGAGCAAACGATTTGACCTCCAAATTAAAAACTTTATTTTTCCAATTTTAATGTTTCAATTTAATCCGATGAAGCGATGAGCACGATCATAATTAATTTTTAAGAAAAAAGTGTAAAGCGCCTTAAGCTGTTTTTCGGTGTGGGCGGCCGTAATCTATTTCCACGTCAGATTGACCCACTGTTGTCAATTTAAGTTTCCTTGTCAGATTTCCCGACCTCTGTCGTTATGGAGGCCTCATTGTTTACTGAACTATCAACTTGGCCAGAGTTATCTCCCTCTGATGGATCTTGGGCCTCCTCGTCTGTATTTAGTGAGTCCTGATCAGAACCTCCCTCCAGTTTTGGGTCCACCTTCTGTGTGTCGGTGTTCTCATATACCTGGTCAGCCTCGCCGGCCGGTGTCACGCCGCTGTCGCCAGCCTTGTCATTCCACATTAGAACTTTATCCGTCTGAACGTCCATGCGTGAGATTTCTGAAGCAATAAAAACATCCGTCATACATCATACTGTTCTAAACTTGTGTCAAAAAGAGTTTATTTTTTGTTGTTGGTTTAAAAGCATTTATTACATACGACTTTTACTCTCATTCCCAAATTCGCGGTTACGAAAGTCCTTGTTTCGTTTCCTTCTTCTTCTATGGAGATAAAAAAAAACAAACAATATATGTTAAATGCATGTTTAATTAAACCTTTGATGCCCAATCTACGACATACATGGCAAAAGAAGATTTTAAAAATATAAAAATCGATCTTTCCCAAACATTTTCCACATAAGTTATTCTTTATGTCCACATTTACACTAAAGCTGATGAGAACCTCGGTACTGTACCTTTTGATGAGAACGAGGATCAGGACGAGGATCAAGAGGATGATGAACAGAACGCCCACCACCACGGCCCCCACGATGGTCGGGATATCCCCACCCTCTTCCTTCAGAACCACCTCTGGAAGAAGAAACCATCAGCGTGAACTGACGTCATTACGCTAGTCACCGAAAACTTTATTGTGTGTGTGTGTCTATATATATATATTCCCTTACAGAATTATTGATAATTTAAGGTAGTACAAAACAGATAAGCTAAATTTTTCCTATCATTCAATATTTCTTAAATTTTTTTCTTTGGAATGAAATCATTTAATACGTAAAATTTGAAGAAAAAAAATCCAACCTCAAAGCTTTTGCCCACATTGCCCCAAATCTACCACTGGAATCTCCTTTCGATGGAGTGTAAAATGAAATAGTCATTGTTATAATTTTCTATGCCATTAAGTTATTTTTCAAGATATTACAAATATTTGAGTTGCTATTTAAACAGGAGACCTTCTTGTAGTAGTACCAAACTAAGGCTCGTCGCACAGACTGCAGACTGCCAGCTTGTGGAATGTGTGACGTCACAGGAATGTTGAGTATTTTTAGCACAGACTTGGTCAGTCTGATACGTCACAGATACCCTATGGTATTTTTAGCTCAGGAATGCAAAATATTTCATAGACTGATTCTACTAGGTTTTGCAGACATTTGCATCATGAGTATTTTTAGCTCAGACTTTAAGGAATGTACAATATTTTCATAGCCAATCTAAAACATGTGAGAGAAAGGAATGCGGTAAAGACTATAAGTACTTGCATGCCACACTTTTTCTATATCATTTTTACTTGAAATTTTAACGATGGAAGACGCTCACCGAGAGATCCTGAAAAGAAATTATTCAACGTTAGTTTGGGAAATGTCTCCTGAATTAGTTGTTGAAGAGCTTTATAGGAAAAGACAGTTCTGCGCCACCCATCCGTCTTATAAGAAAATAGAAGGCATCCCTCACTATTCCTCACATTGAATTATATAGAAGATATCCCTCACTATATAACGAGTATTGAGGTAGGTCACTGGTCATTTCAATCACCTGTGCAATCGATCGGGTGGAATGTTTGGATAAACCCTGGAAAACATGAGAAAAAGAGTAAATTTGGAATTGGTGCACACTAAACGGAGATTGCGTAAGGTGTGTGCCAAACCAAACTTTCAATTCTTTAAGATATATAATGAAGATTTGGTGGCGGTCAATCTTAGAAAATCAAACATTGTCCTTAAATCAACCCATTTATGCCGGCTTCGGTATACTCGACCTCGCTAAGCTGCTCATGTTTCAGTTGCATTATGAGTTTATGAAATCCACTTATGGAGATACAGCTAGTCTTCTTTGTACCGACACAGATAGCCTTTGTTATGAAATTCAAATAGACGATATTTATTAGGACATGTATAAACATCTCTACCTCTTTGATACCAGTAATTTTAACAAACACCACTTTCTGTATTCCAAAACGAACTGTAAAGTTCTTGGAAAAATGAAAGATGAATGTGGGGGAACACCGATACAAGAATTTATTGGACTAAGACCTAAAATGTACAGTTTGTTATACGATGGCCAAGAAAAGAAAACTGCAAAGGGAGTGAAAAAGTCGGTGATTGAAAAAGATTTGAAACACGAATCTTATAAGCAAGCTCTCTTTGATCATAGTTCTATGAAGCAATCACTGAATATGATAAGAAGTGTCAACCACTAAAACTAAAATCTTTTATACAAAATTATATGAACACAAGTTAGATAATGTCAACTTTGGTTTAAATAATGAATTAATATATGCTGACATTCCTAAACTGTCCGAAACGGAATCAGATTCTTTAGAGGGTGAATTTACTTTTAGCGAGGCATCAAAAACACTTTCTAGTATGAAAGCTAATTACCTGGATCGAATGGTTTTTCTTCAGAATTTTTTAAGGTTTTTTGGAAATACATTGGTGTTTTTGTTGTTAGATCTATAAATTATAGATATAAAAATAATATATTATGAGTCACACAAAGACATGGTGTAATTACTTTGCTACCTAAAGGTGACAAAGCTAGACACTATATTAAGAACTGGCGTCCTATAACTCTATTAGATACTGTGTACAAAATTGCATCTAGGTGTATTGCTGTTAGATTAAAAAAATATTTACATAAACTTATAAATCCAGATCAAACTGGATTTATGTCTTATAGATATATTGGAGAAAACACAAGGTTATTATTTGACAGAATGCAATATACCGAAGATTAAGAAATTCCCGGTCTTTGATTGCTTATCGACTTTGAAAAGGCTTTTGATACCTGATCTTGGAATTTTATAAAGCAAACTTTAGATTGTTTTAACTTTGGTCCCACTATTAGACAGCGGGTAAAGATTTTTTATACAAACATAACATCTGCAGTTAATCAAGGTGGCAGACATACATCAGAAAATTGGGTGAAAACCAAACTTTAAGAAAATTAGCAAACCCGCTTATCAGAGAAAACATATATAAAGTTATGAAATGTTAAAAGTCAAAGTTCTTTTATGATATTTTAAACAATAATATCTGTGATAACAGGTAAAAGAAGGTGGAATGAATTATTAGATATAGAGGACATGGAATGGAAATTAATCCATAAACTACCTTTTGTAATAACAAAAAAAATGTAAACTTCAGTGGTTCCAATACAGAATAATCAACAACATTTTAGCAACAAACCCTTTTTTATTCAAAATTAAAAAAGTAAACTCTAAAATGTGTACCTTTTGTCACAGAGAAGAGGAAACTATAGAACATATATTGTGGGATTGTGATTCTTTAGAAGAAAAAATCAATTTTAAGGTTACATTTACCAAGAAAACTTTCATTCTAGGCATCCTTGGTAAAAGCAAAGATATCCTTAATATCATTTTTCTTTGGTTAAAGTACTTTATTTACACAGCAAGGTGTACTGAGAAACTGTTGAGTGTTTCTTATGCAATGTCGTCTTTAAAGCTCTTCTAAGAAACACAGAAATTTATTTCTTACAAAAAAGGTGAAAATGAGATTTTTGATACTCATTGAAACATCTGGAATCCAATTTTTACTTGAATTTTCCTTCTCTATCTCTCTCTCTTCCTCCCCTCTCTCTCTCTCTCTCAAATAAAATTTTGTACTTCTGAATTATTACCGGTATACTTAAAGCAACTTAATCATGCATTGAATGTCTGCAGAATGTGTGAATTAAAAAAAAAGAGAAAGAAGAAGTGTCAACCACCAATTGTATTCTGTGTCAATACGTAAAACAACTCAAGTCTATATGATGACAAGCGTTATGTACTTGATACAGGTATACACACGGATACTCATGGACATTAAAAAATTAGAAAATAGAGCCATTTGATACCTCTGAAATTGTATAGATGGGTTTACATTGAAAAAAAATAACGACAGTGTATATATATATATGTTTTTTTTTTTCTTCTTTTTTTTATTCCATATATGCATAATTGAAATAATGTTTACAATTTGTATGTGTACAATATTTGTTGATATCAATAATAAATTGGAACTTGACATTGAGTTCTTATTCCTCCCCATTAGAACTATTGAGGATGCCACTTATATTCAGTCTTCTAATTGCTCCTCGTCACCTGACTCTTCATCGGACTCTTTATCTTCACCAGATTCTTCATCAGATTCTTCATCATCAGTAATATCTTCAATTTCAAGTAATTCATCAAAGTCTTGTTTATGCTTATTAAGAACGCGAGAAATAGCAGTTTCCACATCTATATCGGTATTTTCCATTACAGCTATTATTCTTCTCGGATAGCACGATGCAGTTTGCTCTTGTTTAGGTTAGATGTAATCATGAGAATACGTTTGTATTTTCTGAAAAGCAGAGCTCTGTCTTTCGGTAGCATCATATCTCTCACTTCCTCTCGAGCTTCATGCCGAGTGAGTTTGGAATTTTCATCCATAAGTTGATCCAATTTTCTGTCGAACTGAGATTGATTTTCTTCCAGTACTTGATTGACTAGGAGTGTAAATCCACTGTCATCATCCTCCTCACTAACCTCAGACTTTGCATCATCTTCTTCTTCTTCCATTGGACAACCATTTTTGGTATGTCGTTGTAAATCATACGTGCTGGCAAACATGGTACCACATTCTGAACAGGATGGATATTTCTCATCGATTTCCCTTGTCTGTACATTTCTCGTATCTAGTGGTGTAGCCCAAGAATTAGAGGAGGGAGGATAATAATACTTCTGAGTACCCGGTCTTTGGTGGTACGCCATCTCTTCAATCGGATACTGATTTGATACTGATTTGATCTGTGGGGAGCGGGTTTTACAGACGTCCAATTACTTTGTCGATCTGCTGTCAAGTGATGATTTGAGTTGTCTCATCGATTCTGGGGTTGTTTGTTTTAAATCCAAAATCAACGAACCGTAGGGAAAAGACACTGCATTTTCATAAGCATCCAACAGCTTCTTTGAATTTCCAGGATACATTTGTCGTGCAAGGGTTGCAATTTGTTGTCGATCTCTTGGATTTTTAAAGATAACTATGTACTGGCTGTTTAAACTCATTGTTCGGTTTTCCTTTCCTTTGTTAAACAGATTTTGCATAATACAGATCACACTTAGGTTGCGATGGTGAGCACCCTCCGTAAATAGTTCACAAATTTCCTTGTCCTGAGTGGCATCCTTCATCATGTCATCAATAACCAGCAGTGTTCTTTCGCGAGAGTTAATAAACTTGTCTGTTTTGATGTCTTCCGTTATCCCTTGAATGAATTTTATACCTGAAATCCAGTACTTAAACTCATCATAAAGGGGTTGCCATCGCTTATAAATCCACATAATTCTTATAAATCCACAAAATTCTTTCAGGTGCGGGGATTATGAGCTGTTTATTAAAAAGTAGTTGATCCATGTAGATTTTCCCGACATAGTTGGTCCCGCAACGATCATGGTGAAGGGATGCACGAACTGAAACTTATCCTCCATGCTTTCTGATAACATATTCTCTTTTAAAGAAGTGAGGTACTGAGAAGGAGGAGTGAAATCAGGAGGAGGAGGAGGAGGAGGAGGAGGAGGAGGAGGAGGAGGAGGAGGAGGAGGAGGAGGAGGAGGAGGAGGAGTGAAATCCTGATGAGAATACGGTTCTGTGATTTGAGGATACGGTTCTGTGATTTGAGGATACGGTTCAGACATTTGAGGACATGGTTCACTGCTCCCATGAGCAGTTCGTAAATGTCTCCTCAGATTATCAGGGCGTGAAAATTCTCTCTGGCAGATAGAGCATGATGTTGGCTTCATAACTGCAGGGTTGAAAATGATGGTAAGTTTTTAAATAGACTCTTTATATATCTTGCAGCTGTCTCTCATGTACCCAGGAATTAAACTTCGTTGGATACCCTTGTCATTTTACGAAGACTTCTACCTTTCCTCTTCATCTGCGCCGTTTCAAGATTTTCTCAATCTTCCACAAGTCGTCTCTGGTTTTGTTGACTCTTTGAAGCTCAGATTCATAAAACGTTCCCTCGATGGGATCGTTGCCGTAATCCGTAATTTTGTCCCGCAGGAAAATGTGCTTGGTGCTTGATATTCTTACATAGTCTCCCATTTTAAATTTGAAACGCTTACGTGGTTAGTACGCTTTCTTTTTGAAAACACTGGGTTTCAAGACATCTACATATAATTTCTTTCAAGTCACCGCTTCATTGATTTTATTTATGTCTCTAGGTGATAAGCCATTTAACGATCTGTGTGGCCGACTGTTATAATTTCTAACAGTCTGTAAATCTGTATGTTCTATTGTGGGTGAAATATCGATACATCATGACTTTCGAATGAACCGCTCGGCATAATTGGCATGAGTGACGTTATGTGTAACGTAATGATCAACTCCTTGTCTTCTGAAAAATCTTCGACCCCTTGATTTTTTAATTCACTCCCTTTGTCTGTTTGAAGTTCTTTAGGCTTGCGTCCCGTTTTAAAAAATGCCATTCAAAGCATCTATGACACTACCGTGGAGTTTGTTTTTCAGAGGTTTAACCCAAGCATATCTTGAGAATACGTCGATGGCGATGAATAAATACTTTATATATTATATTATATCAATGTCTTCTGAAAGTGTTGAAACGTCGGCTAAATCTCCATCTCAAAGGAAGTCTAAACCCTGGGAAATGACTCTGTTCGTCTTAAAATATATCTCTGTGGACGTTGAAAACTGTAGGCATCAATGCCTTGCAGCCATTGTTTGATAGCACTCAAACCTACTGAATATTTTGCTTCCTTTTTTAAATAATGATAAATTTTCGTACGACCTGCATAGCTAATGGGATTTTTCACATTAAAAAATATATATGTTTTAGGTGTTCCTTCCAGTTCATTGAATAATGCAACTGCATTGTGAACATATTGCTTTTTATCTATTTTAAATTTATTGGAATTTCCTTTATCATGTTATTAAGGTAACAAATATTCTTTAAATACAATGCAGACTTCACATTCCTCAGTTTAAAGGGGCAATAAACTCGGTGGTCAGCGCGCAGTTTGCAGTGACCCAGTCAACATTCCACCCGATCGATTGCACATGTGATTTAAATGACCAGTGACCTACTTATCAGTCATCTCTCAATACTCGTTATATAGTGAGGGATATCTTCTATATAATACAATGTGAGGAATGGTGAGGGATGGCTTCTATTTTCTTATAAGAGGGATGGGGTGACAATTGGTGGTTGACACTTCTAATCATATTCATTGAATGCTTCATAGAACTATGATCAAAGAGAGCTTGCTTATAAGATTCGTGTTTCAAATCTTTTTCAATCACCGACTTTTTCACTCCCTTTGCAGTTTTCTTTTCTTGGCCATCGTATAACAAACTGTACATTTTAGGTCTTAGTCCAATAAATTCTTGTATCGGTGTTCCCCCACATTCATCTTTCATTTTTCCAAGAACTTTACAGTTCGTTTTGTAATACAGAAAGTGGTGTTTGTTAAAATTACTGGTATCAAAGAGGTAGAGATGTTTATACATGCCCTGATAAATATCGTCTTTTTGAATTTCATAACAAAGGCTATCTGTGTCGGTACAAAGAAGACTAGCTGTATCTCCATAAGTGGATTTCATAAAGTCATAATGCAACTGAAACATGAGCAGCTTAGCGAGGTCGAGTATACAGAAGCCGGCATAAATGGGTTGATTTAAGGACAATGTTTGATTTTCTAAGATTGACCGCCACCAAATCTTCATTATATATCTTAAAGAATTGAAAGTTTGGTTTGGCACACACCTTACGCAATCTCCGTTTAGTGTGCACCAATTCCAAATTTACTCTTTTTCTCATGTTTTCCAGGGTTTATCCAAACATTCCACCCGATCGATTGCACAGGTGATTGAAATGACCAGTGACCTACTTATCAGTCATCCCTCAATACTCGTTATATAGTGAGGGATATCTTCTATATAATTCAATGTGAGGGAAAGTGAGGGATGCCTTCTATTTTCTTATAAGACGGATGGGTGGCGCAGAACTGTCTTTTCCTATAAAGCTCTTCAACAACTAATTCAGGAGACATTTCCCAAACTAACGTTGAATAATTTCTTTTCAGGATCTCTCGGTGAGCGTCTTCCATCGTTAAAATTTCAAGTAAAAATGATATAGAAAAAGTGTGGCATGCAAGTACTTATAGTCTTTACTGCATTCCTTTCTCTCACATGTTTTAGATTGGCTATGAAAATATTGTACATTCCTTAAAGTCTGGGCTAAAAATACTCATGATGCAAATGTCTGCAAAACCTAGTAGAATCAGTCTATGAAATATTTTGCATTCCTGAATTAAAAATACCATAGGGTATCTGTGACGTATCAGACTGACCAAGTCTGTGCTAAAAATACTCAACATTCCTGTGACGTCACACATTCCACAAGCTGGCAGTCTGCAGTCTGTGCGACGAGCCTTAGTTTGGTACTACTTCTTGTTACTTAAAAATACTGAAATAAATTCTAACTGGTAACTTAAGATAATTTCTCATGCAATATAATGTAAACCTAGTGCTTGTGAATACTCATTTAAGACGAAAATTTGCAGCACTTAACGGTAGCTAAAAAGAAAATGTATCATTCAAATTTGAATAAAATTTAACAGTATGATTGTCATGACCCTGTAATTAAAATATATAAAAATAAAGAAAATTTAACCATTGGTTTTAGATTAATCAAGGTTTAAGTATGTTTGACGGAGGTATAAATTGATAAAAATCCTAGATGACGTCATCATATTTGGCCTTTGACCTGTTCATATGACCTTGAAATTTGTTCGACAGAAAGAACACAAGTATTTTTAAATGGGATAAGGCTAAATTGCACAAAAATCATAGTTATGAACACGGTGCCATCCAAATGTATGTTTCAAAATTATTGAAATACGTTGTAACCTAAATTTATTTGGCCGTGAGTAATTGATGGGTATGATTTATTTTTTTCTTAAGATAATGGACTGAAATTAATTTTGACATTATATTAAGTCATTATTTTGTGTATTTCAGAAAATATTTCAAATAAATAATTTCAGGGGTGTTTCGTACTACCTTAAATCGAAAATATAGCAACTGCATGCGCAAATTAGGTTTGTCGTCCATTTATTACACTTCAAAAATTTCTGGATGATTCAACGCGCACACGTACCTATCGAACACTCCTCTCCCCGGAAGCCAGGTTTACATCCGGTCAAACATGTCCCATTTACGGCATCACACTGAAGTTCATTCAGACAATTTTTGTTGCAGCGACTGGTGCAGTTGATGTCATAGAAACCGTCTGAGCAGGCTATACATAATCATAAAATATCATTCTCATTTTATTGTTTTTAATATGATGGCAAAATGAAAAAATCTCCATCCATTTATCTATTACATAGAACAAGAGTAAATAACGTTTGAGGGTTTTTTTTTAATTCAAGGGATATTCATCTTATACGTTTAACAATTATATGTAACTGCGAGAATAGTTTATGTTTCAATAGTATTTTAAAATCTGATTAAGGTTAGACTTGTAAAATTACTGCTCAACGAAACCCTGCGCGTATATACATGTAGCGTACGGTACAGAAGCGGGTGGTGTCCCAGTCTAATTTGAATAACACTGCAATGGTAAATCTGTATTTATTTACTACTGTTTCCTACTTTTGTTCCATTTTCAATTTTTTCCATTATTTTCTCCGTTTGATTTCTAACTGTTACTGATGGTTATTCTTCATTTCATTTTAATTTCAAACTTCTACAATATGTAAATAGATGTATTTGAGCTAGGGTTTACTAGTATCTTAAATTTCAGTATATTACTGACACAGACGATTTGATGGATTCAAAACAAATGAATTTCTCGACAATCTAAAAGTTTTATAGCCACTACAGTATTGTGTTACGTTTAATATTTTAAAAACCTCATAAAACATAGCGTTCTGTCTGTCTCGAAATAGATCCGTAATGATCGCCGACCGAGTTTTTTTTTTCGGTCGTACGGACTAAGAGATCGATCGGAGCCGTGATTAATTTATTAAAGAACAATATCAATTTTTGAAATATGAGCTTTAGTTATTGACACTGTATTTTCATATACCTACATACGAGGGTTGTTCCAAAATAGCGTAGACAAGTGGCGTTATTCAGTTAATCGAAGACAAAGGAAGATGAAAGTGCCATAAAGGGTTCAAGAAATTTGCATTCAAATAATGTTTTAAAATCAAATATTGTTTGAGATTAAATTAGTAAAATGAAAGCACGTTAGATCAGAAATTCGACATGCGGCGCAATGTAAAAAAAAAGTTAAAATCAACATAATGAAAAGAAAATTGCGAGGAAAAGTATTTTTTGAATGAAAAAATTCAAATAAAACATACATTGATATTTGATAATAATTCTATTATTTACTCAGAAAATGTTTTGGCTATAACAAAACTTTTAAATATTTTATAGATAGTTTTGTGACAAGTTGAAAAGTTAACTTGTAATAAAATGACGATGTCAGCGTTTAAGGCGGCGCAGCAGTAACTGATACAATTTTGTTAAGACCATGAAATAAATCCTAAGCGCCTTTGGAAGTAAATGAAATGAACAAAATCGATTAGAAATGTGTTTTGTGAATAAGTAGTAAAACAACATTGAAAATATTTGATCAAGTATGATGACAATAAGTGAAGAAAAGAAACCTCGAACGATATCAATGGACGTCAAAATGCAGAACGACACATTTCGGTAGACGGACGTTAGACAACAGGTAATACATGGCAAGTTTGGAGCCGACAGATCGTTTGTACTTAGAAAATATATAAAAAAAGAAGATAAAAATGTTATCGTAAACATTGTGGAGGGTTTAGCAACAACGTAAAACTGGAAATTTTCGACGTCGCACATTGCGCCGCCTGACAAAACTTGTTGTTACTGATTATTCATTTTCTCGAGAAATGAATAAAGTACAGATTTGAATTTTCAGTATTGTCTGCCAAAGTGTCATTAAAGAAAACATAGAAGTCTAATGACAAGTTATCAACAGTGCCTTGGTTTGAATAATAAATTATTTTTATTCAACTTACTTTGCATTGAAAACTTGGAAAGTTTTTGATAAAGTTAATGGACAATAAACATAGAATAGCCCACTCATTTAATGAATGAGTTAACTTTGTCGAACAAAATGGCGGTCAATATGGCGGCGTCCCAATCGCATCTTCTCGGGCCTTTACAGCAAGCTCGGAAAAACACCTCGAATATATTAACATTACCGGATGTTAGAATTCTATACAAAATGGAGTCGCTTCCCATTGAAATAAGTATCGGCTAGACAGCTTTATAAGTCGCTTCTGTGTTATATTTTAGGGTATATCATTGACTTAAATGAAGTCTAGCTTACATCTCAATACATCGTAAAATGTGTTGTATTTATAGCAAGTTTTTTTTTTAAAAAAAGGGGGGGGGGGGTTGTCATGGACGCATAGGTTATACATTTCAGGTGTTTTTCCTAGCCTGCCGGAAAGGCCCGAGAGGTTGCCATTTGCGCGCCGTCCATGAACTAGAAGAAAATTTTTTGGCCTTAGTACCCTTAATTCAACTTCTATTTTTCATTGATTTTTCTTATATATATATATATATGCGGGTTACCATTAAGCCTCGCCCGCCTCTTGCTGCGGTCGGTTTATTAAACATCATGACATTATTATCGTTGTGAATTAAATGCAGTGCTTTGGGGTTTTTTCCCACTTGTTAATGAAAGCCTTATCAAATCCTTATCAGTTATCATAGGGCGTGTGATCAACTTTTTCTCTAAAAAGTCAAATTTGTTGACTTCATCTGGAAAAAGATTTTTTGGTTTGATTTTTGTCCCTATGGAAATTCAGACGTTATGGTAAGTGGATTTTATTAAATCTCTTAATTCAAAGAATGATACTGCCTCGAAAGTGTTTAGAGTTTTCGCAATAATTGGGCAATTTGACTGGTTATTTCGCCTCAAAATGTGTTATTCCAAAATTGTCTGTTATTATGTAAAATCTAGTAAATACCTACAGAATCATAAGAAGAGAAAAATAGCTGAGAATGTAACAATGATATGTTGTACGGTGTTACCTTTGTGGCGAGCGCAGCAAGAATTACACATACATGTACTATGCATCATTGTCATCTTAGCGATATTTTGACAGTTATCAACTAACATTAAAAAAAATTGAGAGAGAAAGAGAGAGAGAGAGAAAGAGAGAGAGAGGGAGAGAGTTTCAGAGAGAGAGAGAGAGAGAGAGAGAGAGAGAGAGAGAGAGAGAGTTTTTTTAAAAAAAAATTCAAAATACATAGACTTGCTTCCCCCAAAAATCGTTCCTTACTTTTGGATAGAATTGATCAGTCTGTAAAATGTAATTTGTGTTTAATTTGGTCAAATGTGTAAACAGTAAATACAGTATCATTTTTCATTTGTACTGTGTTGTTATCTGACATTTTTAAAAAATAATTTCCTGGTTCAAGTCTTTTTTTAATTTGATTATATATCTGAGTCTAATTACATACGTTGTATCCGGGCCCCGGGTCCCTGTTTGTGGATGTATCACATTTTCCAACTTAAAGGTTTGACAATATGCAATATCTGCATAATTTGTTTTAATTGTTTATTTTTCTGTTTATTCTATTTATATAGTTCAAAATGACCTTTATATTTTATTTCTTCACTACTTATACTTACTGTACATGCATGCAAAATAAGTTTAAAATTGGACGATATGTCAGTAAAGTGTGACTCTTGCTTTTGTGTGTGTATATAAATGCGCTTGCTATTAATATTGTTGCAAATCTTAATCGATTTTCTTGTAAATGCGAGAAAAATTCTATTATATAGATTAAATCCCCCATTGACATTATTAGACAATAAACTGTTGTTAGTCATTCCCTGTTTATAGTCTGTCTCAAGATATTTATGCAGCACAATTAAATAAAATTTAAGGTATCCGAAAATTATGTCAAAGTATAGTGAGTATTAAGCCCACATATACATTTATCTGTTATGCATCCAGATTCATTAAATCTGGGGCTATTATGGATCGGATACCTTAAATAAAAATACACATATCCTGTGAAAGAAGTGCAATTAAAATCGATGAAAGGGAAAATATCCAAGATATTTTCATTGATACATTGTAATTTTTCACTTGGAAAATTTTACAGGAACGAAAACAGATTTTTAAGGAGATTTATAATAGGGAATGATGACTGTCACATCTTTTCTCCATCCGGAAGCCAGTCCGAATACCTCGCACAATTTTTCAACGTTATCGCCCGGGTACATATATGTCTGTTGCAATGCAACATCCATGTAGACTCCTTTATATTTAGTTGTGTGTTGAGCGTTTCAAAGGAAAAATCTTTGAATTTTTTCATGCTTTTGAATAAACATTGTTGGAACCTTATGATATTTATAAATATCGAGTAATTAAGCAAAATGTAAATCGCGGATATCTTTGGACATAGTAATAGTATAACATTAAGGGTCTTATAGTCTAATTTGGCTACATCGATCAGTGAACATGATTTAGCTGTAAACGATTCACTCGATATTACATATGTACATGTAGTTAGTTTCAAACCCAATACCAATATCGGATTCCTTTGAAATAGTACCGATAACAAGTAAAAAGAATACTAGTAATAGAATTGTGACGTTAAAAAAGGGGTTCGGTCCAATTGACCTGAAAATGACTTGCATAATTTTTATACCTACATATACATGTATAACATGCATGTATAAAAATTTATAAAAATCAAATCATTAATTGATTATTAATAAGGTACATATGCAAACCGAACATAAGCGAAACACAACACAAACCCGCGCACTGAGGCCCAGTCCATCCCGTCTTACAGCCGTCCCAGCATTCCCCGTTATCCTGTCGACACTTGAGAGTTCCACATCCGGTGCTACACGTATCCGTACAGTTTGCCCCGTAATGACCATCCACGCATGCGTCGCAGACACCGGAAGTTCGTTCACACGTCTGGATACAGTGACTGTTGCACGCCGAGTCACACTTGTCTCCGAAGTATCCTGGAACACAACCGGCGCTGCAGTAGCCGGAGTCTCTTTTGCATTTCTTTTCATTGCAATGTTCATTACAGGTTAGGTCACACATGTCGCCATAGAAACCATGTGTACACCCAAAATTACAAAACCCCGTGTCAATGCTACACTGGTCATATAAACAGTTGTCTGGACAGGGATGCTGACACGTCTGGCCGTAGAATCCTTGTATACACCCGTCCGAACACCGCCCGTCTGTGACGTCACAGGCGCCTCGATTACAGTTTGTGCTACAGCTCTCACATCTGCCATTCAACAAGAATGTTCCTTCTTCACACCCTGAAATGAGCGGAAAATATCAAGTCCGTCACTGGTTAAACGAATTAAAGAAAAAGGAATTATTCTTTGAGTTGAAGCGGAAGTAGTAAATGAAAATCAAATATCCCTTCCGGCTTCCTAAATTTTTGTTTTATGACTTCCTGTTTTGAACTCTGTACTGTTCTCTAAGACTTTTGTTACATGACAATAGGGTATATACAGCAGAGACAGAACGCTGTGAGTGAATCTTGTCGAAGTCGACGAGTGAAGATCGAGGACTATAAGGTAAATCTTAAGTGCCTGAAAAAGGCTTTCGATACCTAATAATAAAGCTTAGTACCGATATTAAATTCGACTTGACAATATTTATATTTTAGTTGGAGGAGAACACGATTATAGTGCGGTTATCCTTGTACGCAGTAGCAAGCGTTCGCACTATAGAGAAAACTCAAAAGAAAGGAATAGTGTAAATAGTATTGATTAAAATCTGTAACTGAGAAAACTGATTTATTCTTCAAATCTCAAGTACAGCAGCCGCGTAATAAAAAGAACTCAAATCCGTTACAGGTGATAATTTTCGTCCGGGCGTGATCAAATCCAGTAAAGCCCAAAGGGTTCTATGATAGATTTGATAATGCAAAGTCAAATTAAGAAAATTGTCAAATCCAATAATGCCCATCGGGCTTTATGATAAATTTGATCATGCCCCGACCGAAATTATCACTTCATAATATTCAAAGAGTGATATTTTATTACTTATATAATTTTCAGCAATAATACGATTGAATATTTGAATATCAAAAAGCAAATCCCACTTGCTACCCAATTAAACGTCATTTGAAATTATTTAACTGTATAGTTCAAAATCGATACTGGTTTATCACAGGCAAAACACTGAAAAATGGAAACATTCTGGTGTATTCGCGTTTTGTCGGTTCTATATACGATTACACCGTACATTGTTACACGGAGGATGCGGTAATTAAATAAATATCTGCTCTCCCAAGAAATCAAAAATAATTGCAGAATATGATACTGTGCCAGTAAGAATCAAAATAATGTTGTACTTTTTGTGGTTTTGAATTTTTAAGTAATGAGGGTACATGTAACACAGATGCATTCCTTTACAGTACCAACAAAATATGTGTAGGGGGTACCTCCATGGTCTGTGGAGATCAAACGTGTTAAAAAATTATTACGTTTTCACTCCACTCATAATACAGTCTTGAAATGCTTTCGGAGAAAAATATTTCACATTCATAACATCAACGTGTGATAGAATTAAGATGTAGCGTTTGATAATAGTACAAGTCTTGTTGTCCTGTTAGGTGATTGTTCTTACCGGTGGAGCTCGTAGTCAACTGTGCTGTAGAGAGTCTCGACACGACAGCCACAAATACACACACCGCAGCTACAACGAAAGACACACCACATACAAAATATTTTTGATGCAAAACATCAAACGGACCGCAAACTATTTAAAACCAATTCAAAACTATTTCGGTTATATATCTATACTTGTAAATTAAAACTTTTAGCCAATAAACTGAAAAATGCTTGCATCAGCGTAACTGCTTACACCTTTGGTGTCCGTAAACTATTGTAGAGTATCACCTGATAAGTAATTGTTGTAGTATCTAGGCAAATGGTAAACATTAACTCAATATATTCCTATTTAACCCCCCCCCCCCCCCCCACGTTTTGACACCATCCTATCCCCGGGGATTATGATTTGAATAAAATTGAATCTACCCTACCTGAGGATGCTTCCACACAAATTTCAGCTTTTCTGGCCAATTGGGTTTTTTTTTTAAAAAATATTTACTCTATATATATTCTTATGCAAAAATTCAAACTCCCATTGTGGCCCAATCCTATTGATTTTCTCAACTTTGAATCTACAGTACATGAGGATGCTTCCACAAAAGTTTCAGCTTTCCTGGCTGATTAATTTCTGAGAAAAAAATTTAAAAGATATTTCGCTATATATTCCTATGTAAAAAAGTAAATCCCCACTACCTTCGGGGTCATGACTTTCACAACTTTGAATATACACCACCTGAGAATGTTTCCATACAAGTTTCAGCTTTTTGGACCAATTGGTTTTTCTTTATACTCCTATGTTATTTATTTATTCAACCCCCAATTGCGGCCCCACCCTACCCCCGAAGGTCATGATTTTCACAACTACACTACATGAGCATGCTTCCACACAAGTTTCTTGAAAAGAAGATTTTTGAATATTTCTCAAAAATTTTTAATATTCCTTAATTATCTCCTCATTGAAAAAGGGTGTGGTCCTTAATTTTCACAACTGTGAAATTCCCTGTGCCTAAGAGTGTTATGTGCCAAATTTGGTTAAAATTTGCCGATTGTTTCTGGAAAAGATGTTGAAAATGTGAAAAGTTTACCAACAGACGGACGACGGACGACAGACTGTGATCAGAAATGCTCATTTGAGCTTTCCGCTTTCAGGTGAGCTAAAATCTTTTACTAAAATCTTTTAAATGTATCAATCTAAAATATGAAAAATAAGAAAATATGAAATATTTCTTCTAAAAATCAATTTAACTAGACGTCAAACAATTTTGATATCTTTTCTTCGTGACTTTTAGAAATTATAAGTGTTTTTCGTGAACGATAATAATGGATGGGCGGCGGAAGGGGTAAAAAGACGTTTATGCAAAACTATTTTTTTTCTGAACATACTAAAATAAGAAACAGACCAGCTTAAACAAAACCAACAGCCTCTTTTGCCAAATCAACAGACAACAAACAATCATTGATGCAAAACCAACAGTCGTGCACTGAATAAACACTGTGCAAAAAAAGCATCAGGAGAAAACATAGTTACTCACAGATTAGAATGCATTTTCTCCGAGAGAAAACGTACCTTGAAGAAATCGTAGCAAGAATTACTTGTAAATACCTGAAATACTTATAAAAACTGTTCTTATGCAATAAATAACTTATTCGATTAACACTAATTATATTTTTTTTTATTGTATCATTGTTTACACAATGACCTACATTTAAAAACTACACAATACAGGTACGTAGCATCAGTTTTTTTAAAGGGGGGGGCACATCCTAAAAACCGATGCCTATGTGAATTAAAAACAGTTTTACTTCACCCACCCCTTAGATTCACCATTGCATGCATCATCTAATTTGGATATTTCTAATAACAAACGTTTTCTCGATACAACGGCCTTAAGAAGAATACATGTACATTTAAAAGAAATACAATTTGACACAAACTTTTACTTTGTAACATATATTCTTATTTTACGAATGATTATTATCAAAAGGTTGCTTATCTATTTGATATCATTCTTACATATGTCTATCAACTAGATCATTGCATTCAATTTGCTTAATAAAGTGTGAAACGGAAAAATAAAATAAACACTCATTTTGATTAAATAAGCTATTAAAATAACTTCCTTTAAATTATTTTCCTGTTTGTAATACTATTGGAGAAATAGTGTAGGGCAGTTGGTTGAAGCGTTTTGTTGTATTTTTCATGACTTCGAAACTTGCTTGGGATTTTATACTTATTTTTAAAAAATTCAAACATGATGTTTTTTCTGCAACATCGGTTTGCTAACCCTATCGTCTCGCTATTTTAAAAACAGAATTATTCCATTGGATCACTAACGCTCTAGAGGTCCTGCAAAGTCACCTCAGAATTCTTCTAATATCGGCGTTCGTTTACCTATGTGTTTGTACATTACTGCAACTTAGAACCATTATAACACGACCTTGGACTTTCGGTTGGACGTAGCTATCTATTTCTTGCGTCAAAACAAGTTAAAAATGACACAATTTCAAGCGAATATGCACCAATTGCGTAGACTTAGCTCAAAAGCCAGACAAATTTTGTTGATTTCAAAGAGCAATGGCTGAGTGGCTAGCATTGAAATAGACAGGCCTACGTCACATTGCTGTTTGACACAACTACCCAAAGTCCAAGCTCTTGTTGAAATGGTTCTAATCCGAATAGAGAACTGGATATGTTGTTTAGTTTGATAAACTGTGACTAGTGGTTAAGCATATAATGTTAATTGTGAGAAAATCTTACATTTTCAAAATAAATAAACTTAAATATGGATAACAGTTATAACACTATTAAAAAATAATTAAAATTAATTGCATAAAGTATGTCGTTTTTAGCTTGTTTAACACATATATCAAGTAAATAACATAATATAACAACATAACATAACATTTTCTACATTTCATTCTATTACGTTCCGCTTTCCATTCCGTTTTCCGTTCCGCGTTTTAGCAACACCCTTTACTCGTTTATAGCAGTTTCTTAAAGTAGGAACAACAGATGTTTTTTTATTACCATTCTCGAAAAAACCCTGGTATTTATAAACGATATTTGAATCTAGTAATTGATACGGGCATATTCTTTAATAACTTTTAACTTTCCTTGGATTTTCCATAAAAGTGTCCCTGGCATTCATACTCGTTTATAGCAGTTTAACGACACTTTGGTAGTCAAAATTCAAATTACAAACGAAATGCAGAGCTTTGTTATGTAAATAAGCTAAAGTCCCCCCCCCCCTGAAAAAATCAAAGTTTTTAAATTTAGAAGGCAAAATTATTTGACATATGCCCCCTCCCCACCACAAAAATTATGGCAACTCAACCCCTCCCCCTCTCCATACAAAAAAATTGTGGATCCGCGCATGAAAGCGTTCTCTTAAGTCAAGGGACCGGAAGGTTTTTATTTTTCAGGGTACGATTTCTATTGATACCTCTTCGCACGCCATCTAGCGTTTATTCAGTGCATGACTGTTGGCTTTGCATCAATGATCTATTGTTTTGCATCGGCGTCTGTTTAATTTGCATTAGAGGATGTTGGTTTTGTTTTTTAAAGCTGGTCTGTATGTTAGTATGCAGTGGCGTCGGAAGTTAATTGAAAGTTGGGGGGGGGGGGGGGGGGGGGGCTAGACTTATCATCAGAAATCTTGATAAGCAAAAAAAAATGGCATTTCCCAAAATCATGAAATTCCTAATTCGTGGGGGGGGGGGGGGGGGGGGGCGTAGTATACCTATAGCTACAATTTTCATTATCACTCTTAATATTTCCTTTCAATTCATTACATTTTGAAACCGGAAATGTGAGGGCGGCACCTTAAAGTACTGATACAATGTACTTCATGTTTTAGAAATACCACGTTTGCTGCGATAAAAAGTGTGTGTGTGGGGGGGGGGGGTGTTGCCCCTCCCTGATGCTATAATTTTGATAGTTAAGTGTAACTTTGCAAAAAAAAGTGGGGGGGGGGGGGGCTAAGCCCCCTCCTCCCCCTAGCCCCCCCCCCCTCCCGCTGGTTCCGACGCCTATGCAATATGTTTTTAAAAGTTAGCTATTCGTTTTGTATAAACGTCTTTTTTATCCTTTCTGCCGTCCATGATAACGCTCCTGCGGCCGATAATAATAAAATATTACGTTCCTTGTATATTTTGCCTATCTCTGATTCATTAGTTATATTTGATTAAAGGATATTGATTCATAAATTGGTAACATGAAGATTTATTGGGCTTGCCGAGCGATTAATACACCATTTCGACGAAATAAAAAGCATTGATGAAACAGACCTTGAAACAATTTTTTCGTCTCTATTTTTTTTTCGTAGAGCTTAATAATCACTCAAATGGTAAAACAGAAAATTTGAATAGTCATGTTTGTTGACATGCACAAAGCGAATGTTTGTAAATTTGAACTGACTCGATGAAGAAAAAGTAACATTTTTATAGATGTAGAGCTCCATAAAAAGATATAAAAGATAAATATTCAGGTTCTAAATTTAAAAAAAAAACTTGTTTTTGCTTCTGTCTGGAATAGGAGGGGGGCATCATAATTTATCCAATTTCAAATGTAAGTGATGGATAACAGCCTCCCTAGCGTAAAGCGCCTATTTACAAACTCGTCATTTTTAATGATTAGATAAATTATTTGATTTATGCTTGCAGTTTGAACGATTTGTTGATTTTATGTTATTGAAGTAATTGAGATAAATAAACTTGTTTCTTATATGTACAAAAAAATATTATGAAACTCCTTCGTCTCTTCAGATTTGCGAGGAAATCAGAATGATGAATCTTATATATGATGAATACCTTCGTGGATATGCCTCATCTTTATAATTTGGGTTATCAAAACTAAATTAAAAATATAACAATCTTAACCTTACTGTACGTTTTGAACAAAATAAGACAGTTACCTTTAGCCTGGTCCATGTTCCTAGTATTAGTATCTGCCTGGGCCTCTCACCCCTCAGCACATCGTTTTTATTGCTCTATAAGGAAAGTAAAATGTGAACTAATCAATCTTTGTTTTATTATGCAAACTTCAAGGTCATAGAAGTTGGGTTTAGTTTGTTTCTTAGTTTGTTTTAGTTGTTTAGTTTGACACTTCACCACAGCAATCTTTTGAACGCATGGATCATCCGCCCACACACACACACACACACACACACACACACACACACACACACGCACACACACACACACACACACACAATCTGTCAAAGTTCTTATTCATTGTGTCAACCCAGTCGTATTTGTCCAATTCCAAAATTAGACGCATTAATGTTATAATATATGCAACAGAGATCTGAAAACAAAATCCGGGGCGAGAGGCGTGGCTGACATTCGTCGACTTTTCGCAAAGACTGTATATCTACTGCCAATCAATATATATGCACAGATAATATAAATTTATAAGGTGTAACCAAAAGTCATACATGTATAGGAACATATCTAGAATACTAGCATATAATCATAGAACGTTTACTTTTTAATAAAGGAAGTTAAATCCTGTTTTACTTACCTAACCTTCCTGTAGATAGTCTCAGGTGTTACATCATTAGAAATTCAACAGAGAAGAAGAATTTAGCGTAAAGCCGTGGCTTGATTAATCATCTGTCTTAATTGCTTAAATTATCTGGATGACTGAGCTTTTAACCTGAAGAGAAGTTGTATTGAACGGAATTTGTAAAAACAGGATTTGTTATTCATATTGTGTACCATACATCAAAAATAGTTTTGAAAACATGTTTCTTTTTTATATTTAACGTTCTATGCGTGTTGATAGATAATGTAGATGTGTGGATCCGCTAGCTGTTCATTTTTCGGTACAGAAGGTTAAGATAATCTTAAATAGCTAAATCTCTGATGGAGAGAACTATTGTAGGCTATTTTTGGGTGCTGTTCAATCCATATTCACTTATATGCTTATATGTATATTTTTGAATAAAATACTTCGTAGACTAATAGCTTAATAGTATCGGTACCAGTGTCTTGCTTTTTTTTTTTTTTTTTTTTTTTGAGAGAGAGAGAGAAAAGAAATAGTGAGATCAAAAAGAGAGAAATCAAACTACATGTATGCATCAAACTATGAACTTTTTACAGTTACTATATTATAGTCTGTCCCAAGTTATTGCTTCCATCAATTTTTGATGATTTTTAATAAAAATACACATACCTGTGAAAGAGATACAATTGAAATCGGTGAAAGGGAATATATCCAAGATATCTTCATTGAACAATTATCCCTTTTCACTCATAAAATTTCACAGGTACGAAAACAATTTTCTTACGGAGATTTGTAATGGGAAATGTTTACATCTTTTCTCCATTCGGAATACACTCGGAATACATCACGCAATTTTTTAACATTATCATCCGGGCTTATTAATGGCTGATGCAATGCAAAATCTCCGTAGACTTTCAATTTTTGGATGTGTATTGAAACCTGAAGCGGTAGAGGGGGCGTTTCAAAACAGATAATCTGGACATTTTTCATATTAGTGGATGAACGTAATTTGAACACATTATTGAAATATCAAGCAAAAAGTGGTGGAAGCAAAAACTCGGGACAGAGTATAACATAAAGTAATTGTAGGGAATCGTTGATATTATTTCCCGTTTTTCGCGTCATGGCTGTATTGGAAAGTTAAAACAAACTGCGAGACAACCATACCGACAACCAGACAGTTAGACATACAGCAGACAGACATACAAACATCCATAAAGACAACCATACAGACATCCATACAGACATTCATAAAGACAACCAGACAGACAGACATAAAGACAAATAGACAAACAGACAGCCAGACAGACAACCATACCGACATCCATAGAGACAACCATACAGACATCCATAAAGACAACCAGACGGACATCCATACAGACAACCAGACAAACATCCACACAGACGGACATAAAGACAACCAGACAGACAGACAACCATACCGACATCCATACAGACAACCATACAGACAGACATACAGCAGACAGAAGTACAGACAACCAGACAGACATCAATACAGACAACCGACAGACAGACATACAGACAGACTGACATACAGACAAGCAGACAGACATCCATTCAGACATCCATACAGACAACCATATAGACACCCATAAAGACAACCAGATGGACATCCATAAAAACAACCAGACAGACAAACAGACGGACAACCAGACAGACAGACATACAGACAGACAGACAACCAGACGGACAGATATCCATAAAGACAACCATACAGACATCCATACAGACAACCAGACAGACATCCATACAGACAACCAGACAGACAACCAAACATCCATACAGAAGGACGGACGTACAGACGGACAGACAACCAGACAGACAGACAGACAGACATACATATTATAAATGTACGTTTTTTACAAATGACTGTTTCAAATCGATACATAAGTCAAACCAACAGTCCCCCTCTTTGTGCAAAAGAAGAGCTCAGACATCTCCCAATGATGAAATCATTGATTAAACGCCCGTCATCATGCAAATGATAAACCAATTCTGATGGTAAGTCTTCAAATGAGAGCGGGATCACTGAAAAATTAAAAATACATGTATAAATAATGATAGCAATTTATTTCAGCAAATGGCAATATGTAGACAAGTTCAAACCATTCTGGGTGTGAGGGCTTTATAAATGAATTTTCCTAAATTACACAATTCTTTGATATTGTTAACACTTAGTAACTGTATTAATTTGTACATGGAATATATGAAACTTCCAAATGATCTAAGATTCATATTTACAAAATTTAGAACCTGTAATCATAAATTATCTATTGAAACTGCGAGATGGAATAACATAGAAAGATTTCATAGAATTTGTTCATTATGTAATAAAAACACTTTGGGTGACGAATACCACTATGTTATGGAATGCTAGGCATTTTCTTTATTCCGCTACAAATTAATTGAAGAAAAATATTCAACAAATGTTAATACTTATAAAGAACTAGGTACACTTTCAGTCATAATTTGCCCTGTTTTAGAGTGATTTTTAAAAGTATCACCAAAATTGAAAATGAAACATTTATTTACACATAGGCCTAAATACCCATAAACTAATAATCTATAAATAGTTACCTGCTTAGACTTTCATAAGGGTAATTGTGACGTCACAAACAGTGCATTTTCCCGTAATTTTCATAAAACTGAGCAGAAGACACCAATTCCTATGAGGTTTTTTGAACAGAAAACTATGTCCGCAACCATCGCCCACGATGAAACTCACATTATAACTTTATCATGTTAAAACACATAAAATATATTAATTTTGTTGTGGGCGACGGCTGCGGACACATTTTCCTCTTGAGAAAACTATGAGAAAATGTGCAATTTTTCAACATTTTTGACTAAATATTAGAAATGTGCCAAAATGTTGAAGTCATAATTATTTTTTGAAACAAGATAAAAATGTATAACTTGGCATTTCATATACACACCTGTTCAAGATATTATATGTGTATTTTCAGGAGATTTAAACAACTTTGAATTTTAGGGCGAATATTAAAAGAAACTGTACCTTCTTCTTTGGGAACATTATGAATACCAATGGCATTGACTCATTAAAAAAATTGTCCATACATGTATTTGTTAAAAAAATATTAGTTCGATTTATTCAACTCTGTACTCCTCCTAACTTTACCCTACATTTGTACATTTGTAAATATTTTTGTACCTCATGTACCATTGATAAGGTTTGGGAGAAATAAAACATTCATTGCACAAGTAGAATTTACCTGTGTCCACCTGGATTCCCCATATCAGTTAAATTAGCATAAATATATAAGAAATAAATGCATGTTTCTATAAATCTAGTAATACATATTATTTCAAAGGGCATCACTGGTACAGTTTCCAGTCTTTTTTGTTCATTCTTTTACTTTTCAACAACATATAGCATATGTATTAGTATGCTATATATATAATTTAGTGCCTTTTTATATCGGAAAGACTCAATTTCAAGTCTCAAGGTGAAGGATACCAATTGATTTATCTTTTAAATTATCCATGTATATTTTAATATTTTACAATTTCTGTTACTTTGGTGAACTTATCAGAATCCTCGCTCTAATCAACCCCATCACCCCAGCCTGAACCATTTCAAGTTACTCTCTCTCTCTCTCTCTCTCTCTCTCTCTCTCTCTCTCTCTCTCTCTCTCTCTCTCTCTCTCTCTCTCATGTGTTTCCATGCATTTCTCTCCAGAACTAAATATTCATGTGTAACATTTAATTAACTTTACATGATAAGTACGGCTTATTTGAAACGGAATTTTGCTCCGTTTTCTATTTCTAAAACTAGTCAATTTTTGTTTAAAATATTTGTACACGAAAATTGAATTGACTAATAACTGTGTCTGGAATCATCCAGATTAATAATGTCAAATAATTTTTTTTTCACTCAAGTTTTTCAATTAAAGCTGCTTGGTCCGATTTTATATCAAATTTTATGCACGCTTTTAAACGATGGCTATGCTTAGTATATGTATAATAATAGACATTGCAGTAGTTTTACCCGTCAATTATGCCAAATTTCAATGAAGAAAAATACGTACAAAATTTGCTAACAAAACAAACGACAATAAAAGGTACCGCGTTATTTCGCCTCATGTTAAATTTCACCCCTGACGACGAGACGGGTATGGTTGTATTACGACTATGACATCGCTTTAAATAAAGGTCGAAATGATCAGACAATTTCAAATAAACATGTGTACGTTTTGTTCGCTAATCTTTCCAAAGTCTGCTTTCTTTACAATCGATGCATAGCATGCGGGTTGAATAACCCCAATCATTCGGGGGACGAAACCAAGCGGTTTCCTTTTCTAAACATTCCCGTGATGCATTTTGGTTTGTTTTTTCGTTTGCCCAAAGAGAAATTATTTTTATTTACTTTGAATATTTCTAACTTTGAAAGGAGACTGATTCTGCTGGTGTAAATAGGAGAAAGTCCATAACTTTCTAAGATTAATGATTTGTATGGAAAAAAATTTGATACTGTAATTACAAAAAAATCGGACCAAGCAGCTTTAAATAATTTCACATTTTTATCCAATCTTTCTTATAAAAATTTGTTTGCTTTTTAGCTTGCTAGGAAATTTTGGAGTAAGCATCGACCTTTTTTGGACATGTTTGTAAAATATGATGTTATATTAAAAAGTTAATAAATAAATTAAATAAACATAATGCACTCAAAAAGGAAAGGAATATCTCAGTTTAAGAAATCGTGTCTATTCCTTTTAATTTGTACAATGAAATAGAATAAATCCAACATATGACGAAGGTAATAATAAATAATCAACTGTTGTACAATCCAGGTAAATATAGACATACTCTATACCTGTGCCCCTTAGAGGGCCCCGTAATTGTCTAATTGCCTAATTGGCGAGTAGCCGTTCGGGGAACACACCAAACAAACTGTTCCACTATTTCTAAATTTTCACCGTTACATGGCCATTCAAAACTCTCTGAAGTTCATCATTTGATTCAGAAATCAACACCATGTCATCCGCATACATAAGAAGATAAAGACTTAGTAATTGCAGGTCAGTAGGGACAGTACCTTTTTTTTAAAGTCATTTTCAAAATCATTAACATATAATACAAACAACACTTCTCCTTGTAAAAGACCAACATGATTTTCAAAGATAAGAAATACGACCAGAAGATTTAACACGTTCTAATTCTGGAATACACTGAGCGAATTACTGCAAGTAATTTTCCCTGTATACCGTAATACTTGAATTTTTCTGTACAATTTCTACCTGTTGATAGAGTCAAAGGCCTTCTTATAATCAACAAACCAACAATAAACCTATTTTTTTAGTTGAGGTCAGAAGACACGTTCCTCGAGCATTTTTTTTGTATCTCCTCGTAATAAAGAGTTCCAATAAAAAAATATCAATTTTATTATTATTTTTAAAACGATAAAAATTTACTTTGAGATGGTTATATGTCTAGATGGCCGAGTGGTTAGAACCGTGGCCGCTCACTGTCAGATGCGTATAGGTTCTATAGGTCGTGAGTTCAAAGCCCTGCCCCAGCCGAGATAGAGTTCCAATATAGAAAATTTTGCTGTGCTGTATATGTATTTATTTTTATATCAAGCCATTTAAGTGTATTTTCAAGAAGATCATATAGGAAATTGCATACTTAAGTATTTTGCAGAAATGCCTGATAAGGTTCCCTAAGTTTTTGCAAGAAAGTGTGTCATAGTACATGTAAACCATTAACAAATTCCTGAAAAAAGTTATATATAAAATTGAGGAACGTGTCGTCTGACCTTAAAGCGCTTGTGAAACCAGACGATGAAGTGCAAAAATTGCTTCTCTAGTACCTAACATATATGTTGAAAACCGAACAGTGCATCTGTGGCAATACTAATAGAAGAAGCCCATATTGTAAGTGTAGGATTCAATATTAAGGTAAACAATTTATAAAAACATCTAACAAATTTTGTTATATGTCATATTGGCATTTACCTAGTAGTTACTTGTACATTACTTGTAATACATTTTATTTGCATTTACCTAATTGTTTGTACGTCACCTGTAATAAATTATGTTGGCATTTACCTAATTACTTGTACATAACGTGTAATATTTCATACAACGAACAATGAAATTTTGGAAAACGTTGATTCTTTTAATTATATAGGATTATGTTTGAATTGTAACGGCAAATTTACTGCAACTCAAAAGAAACTATTATACCAGGGTCAGAAAAGCTCTGTTGGATAAAAAACCGAAATCTTCAAGATTTTGAATTTACATAAAACCCTGAGTCAAATTTCGATATATATATTGGAAGTGTAATTTCTTATGGAAGTGAAATCTTGGGTTTTCATAAATCACCTGAAATTGAGCGCTTACATCTGTCAAATTGTAAGAATGTTCTTGGTGTTAGACGTAATGTATGTAATTATATGATTTATAGTGAAGGTCGACGTCTGCTTATTTTACAATTATGAAATACTGGTGTAAATTACTAGAAACAGACAGTTGTATTTTAAAATCGTCTTACAATTACTTAATAGTACTGAGTATTGTGCAGCCTTATTTAGTGTAAATTGGGCAAGAAACGTAAAAAAATGAATTGTTTCATGTGGGTCTAGAAGAAGTCTGGATTGGACAGCAGTCACTTAATCCTGGCCAGTTGTTACATATATATGAAACTAGAATTTTTGATATTTACATGCAAGAAAGCAATGCCTTTGTGGAAAATCCTTCAAAGTGTCTTTTATACAGATATCTTGCCCCCCAAAAAAACCAATTACTCGAAAATCCTACCATACCTAACAAAACCAATCCGTAGTAATCTTTGGATGCGTATTTCTCGCATAAGACTGTCTTCATATTGTTTAAATATTGAAACAGGAAGATAGCAAGGTACATTTGCAAGAGCAGGCAGGCTCGATTATATGATGCTTGTGATGCTCAAAAAAATTGAAGACGATGTCCACAATATTATAATATACGAGAAAACATTTTAAGCGAGTACTATTATAAGTCTCTGAGTACATTTAAATCTCTTCAGTTGTTGTGTTCGGATCATGTATCTACCTTGGTTAGTCTTGCTAAATATATAAAATGTGCTTTATTAATCCGTAATAATTAGAACCATTTTAACAAGGCCTTGGACTTTCCGTAGGACGTAGCTATCATTTCTTGCGTCAAAACATGTTAAAAATGACGCTGGATTCAAGCGAAATATACACCGATTGGGTAGTCTTAGCTCAAAAGCCAGACAAATCGTGTTGATTTCAATGAGCTTCCACTGAGTGGGCAGCAAAGAAATAGACAGGCCTACGTCACATTGCTGTTTGATACAACTACCCAAAGTCCAAGCTCCTGTTATAATGGTTCTAATTGCCGAATTGCATGAAAATCATTCAATTTATCTAAGAAACATATTCTCTTGTATGTTAAAATATGTTATACATTTAAACTTTGCCTCTAGTTATGTGTAAATATTGTTGACTCAAAACTGTTTTTTCAAATCCGTATATGATATGCAACTTTACATAATTTTAATATGTAATGTTGGAACTGTGGGATCTGTGGAACACTTGATCAGGGGTTTCACCCCCCATTTTGACTCCGAGAGTCAGATGTTTATATTATTTTGTAATATGTGAATTATTGTAAACTGATGGGCTGTATTGTCCTTGGTTGCATTTATTGGCGTTTAGCTAATTACTTGTACACGCTCAATACCTTTTAGCAATGCTTGATTATCGCCATTTTTTAAATGAAGAGTATTCATCGCTATACTAGACTCAGTATAAACTGACTCATGATCCAGATACAAGGTCCAACCATTTCAACAGGTTTTTTTTTTTTGGGGGGGGGGGGGGTCAGGGGAGGCTGACTCATGACCTCCCTGACTCATTTGAATTTTTGCATAAAATAAAGGGTAATCGTATTTAATAACTCTTAAAATAATTAATGATATCGGTATGCTACATCAATGTTCTATACATAAGGTATGCTACGTCAGTGATCTATATATAAGGTATGCTACACCAATGTTCTATATATAAGGTATGCTACATTATTGTTCTATTTATAAGGTATGTTACATCAGTGTTCTATCTATAAGGTATGCTATATCACTGTTCTATACATAAGGTATGCTACGTCAGTGTTCTATATATAAGGTATGCTATATCAATGTTCTATATATAAGGTATGCTACATCAGTGTTCTATCTATAAGGTGTGCTACATCAGTGTTCTATATATAAGGTATGCTACATTAATGTTCTATTTATAAGGTATGCTACATCAATGTTCTATACATAAGGTATCCTACATCAGTGTTCTAATATAAGGTATGCTACATCAGTGTTCTAATATAAGGTATGCTACATTAATGTTCTAATATAAGGTATGCTACATCAATGTTCTTTACATAAGGTATGCTACATCAGAGATCTATACAAAGTGTTCTATTTATAAGGTATGCTATATCACTGTTCTATATATAAGGTATGATGCATCAATGTTCTATATATAAGGAATGCTACATTAATGTTCTATATTTTAGGTATGCTACATTATTGTTCCATATATAAGGTATGCTACATCAATGTTCTATATATAAGCTATTCTACATCAGTGTTCTTAATATGGGCCAAGTGAGTTTAAAGAGACAGTACGGCGCAACTAATAAAAAAACCGACTAAAAAAAATTCTCCGATCGGGTTCGGTATTTTTGTACTACTCATGAATTTATAAACTTTCCGAAAATTACAAAGTTCTCCGTGAAATAAATCTAATTATTTCATTAAAATTAATAATTACGTTTAACCTATATTTACATCGCAACGTGTTACGGGGTTCAGCCTTCTATTATACTATTACGCATGCATAATTATGTACTGCAAACAAAACACATGTAGGGTTCGCGAAGATTCTCCTGGACATGTTTGTTGATAAAAATATGGTTTTCCTACTTCTCTTAGGTAATAATTGTTCAAAGTTTTTAAAATAATCACAATCATTATTTTGTAAGCATGTATTTTTCGTGTTTATCATAGGAGTTGCTACAACCTAAATTCATTTGTGTAAATGAGGCCCCGGCCTTTAAGGGGTTATTTGACATATTTATGTCTGTTCATGTTAAAATGAACCGAAATTGGTAAACCATTTAAAAATTATCGAGTAAGTGACGATGAGTTCCGTCTAGAGAGTCCCTTTAACCTCGTATACCATGATGACCGTAGTCGGACGAAGATCTTGTAGCTTTCAGCACGTGTCAATTACTGTCAATCAAAGTCCACGTGGTAAAAATAAACGATATAAGATTATTCCGGTTTGTACGACCCTTAAATTTCCGGAAGCTCATAATTACGTTAACTAAGTATGTGAAAGGGATTTTTATGAATTTCAATTATTACAATCAACGTTGTTTCTTATTTCCTAACGATACAATAGGTAAATCTGAAGTTATTCACACATATGTTTTCAGCTGTTCTGTTTCTTTAAGGAGGTTGGATGGTCAATAAATTAACCATCAGATCCAATTTTTTCAATTCAGTTTATTCGCTAAAACCATGAAATGGTACATGAGGTCAATCATTATATACAGTTTAAAAGTCAGAGGTACATTGTATAAATGAATAGATAAGTAGTAAATAAATAGTAAATAAGCATAAATATACAATATATACAATGAAGATAGGAAAAAGTGTATTAATGGAGGACAGACTATTATATCAGACTGTATATTTGATAATAATTAACTTTTTCAGGTTTGTGTCATGTTGTAAATTTTGAATTTACTGGGTGGGTGTAAATACAAAATTTACAACATGACAGTTGTCATGTTGTAAATTTTGTATTTACACCCACCCAGTAAACTCAAAATTTACAACTGACATTTGTAACATTAGAACAAGACATAAGTTCCCAAAACTTAATAGTATTTGGCGCTGACCAGTATTTATCATCAAGATATTTATGTCTAAATGTCAATAGCTCTTTACATTCAAGAATATAATGGTATTCGTCAGCCATTTGACCTGAATTACACAGTTTACACACTCTTTGGTTTAAAGGAGAATTGTACCATCTCCCAGTCTCCACTGGGAGACGGTGATTTGAGGTTCTAAAGCTTATGTGGCAATATATTAATCTAATTTTTATAGCTGAAATTTTACTTAAAAATCTTGTAAATTTGCCCTTTTGACGAGTCTTTAATTTCACTAGACCATTTTTGAAATATTGGTCTTGTAACCTTTGTTTTACAATTGTAGAAATCAATTTTACATTTACTATATATTTTGTTCAGACCAATTACAATGAAAAAAAAATGGCGATAGGTTTACGCCCTATAAAATCAGATGTGGTACCATCCATACTAATAAGAGATTTAATACCCTGGTACATGTTTCTGATATAAACAAAACATTTTCCAGTAATACCATTTTTGACATTTTGTACCATAACCCACTTCTCCAAATAGTGACAAATGCTTGCTTAAAATCAATAAAGGCACAAAATAATTTCTTTTTCTGTTTCGTAAGAGTTTCTGATAAAAACTGCAGAGTTAACACATGATCTAGGGTAGAATAGCCTTTTCGGAAACCAAATTGGCTTTCACTCGTTATATTAATCTCATTTGCATATGCATCCAGCCGTGTGCTTAAAATAGATGTAGAAAGTTTACTAAGACAACTTAATAAAGTTATAGGACGATAATTTTCAGGTTTCGTAGGGTCCCCTTTGTTTTTATAAATAGGCTTTACAATTCCAATTAACCACTCGTCTGGAACAATACCACTATCAAAAATAACACTAAATAGTGTTTTTGCACACTGGCAAAAATACAGTAATAGTAGAACAAATATGTTCGTTCAACACTCTGTCAAAACCTGCTGCTTTATTGTGTTTAACCGCAGGCAATATTTCACCGTCATATATTTCACAGTTAAGAAAGTCATCAACATTTTCATGAGCGACATTTAAAAAGTAGTCATCATTTTCTACAGCAAGCGACTCATCTTCATTTTCAGTAATACCCTTTATAAAATTAAAATAATCATTAATATCAACAGCACACTTTTTGTCTTTACATGTTGAATTTAAAATTTTCCAGTACTCTTTGGTATTTGTAGTACGCACGTTCTTTATTTTGTCGGTGATGCTTTTCCTGTAAGTTTTTTATACACTCGTCCATAACCCGCTTATAGTTTTTGCTTTGAGACTTAAGATGACGTAAATTTTCCTCAGACTTGCAGTTATTATGATTTTTCTTTGCCAAATGAAAATTTTTCCTTGCTGTTCTACATTCTTTGTTGAACCATGGTTTATTATTGAAATTTTTTTCTGAAAATTTGTTGCATCCCATATTGTAATTACCAAATGTATCGTTTACTGCTTTGTGAAAAACATTACAAATTTTTGTAGTTATAGTAATTAACACTTGTTTTGCATACATTATTAACACCACAAAAACTTTAAAATATAATATTTTTGACCATGAAAGTCTTCTTAAGAGAAGAAGATATCCAAATATTTAAGTTTTGAAATTTTAACATTTTCTTATTTCCTTATACTCTTTGTGTAAAGGAAGTAATTATAGCCTAACATCTGGCCCTCTTAACATCCAACAATAGATTATCGTCTGCATGTCATTCCGATCAGTTGTCTGTTATCAATGCACATGTTAAATATTTTCAACAAATACACGGAACATTTTTCTGAAGGACTTAATCGGTCTCTCTAATATAAAGGAAACTATCAGAGAGTATTCTGAGCTGTTGGTAGAATAAAGTTCTTGTTACTCGTACCTTGTTTAAAAAATACAAAGTCATGTGGACATTAGGAATTTGTGAAAAATCGAAAAGGCTGAGTAAGAAATAAAGTTGAAGTGAAATGTTTATTTAAAAAAACGAAAGTTGAATTTATGATTATGAAATTTTACCAAATTAAGATTTTATATAAACAATGGTAAGGAATTGTAGTGATTCATTGTAGTAGTTCATAAAATGTATATGTATTGAAAAATTTTCTTTTGAAAATTTAAGAATAATTATATATGTGATTCATAAATACCTTCAAAAAGAAGAAAGTTTAAGTTTACATATAAAATTATAATGGAGATTTTTTGTTAGAGAATTGACAACAGATATACAGTGTATAATTAAAATGTACGAATAGGGAAAAGCGAGCTTTTTCTACAAATGGGTGTTTTTTTTTCTATAGGGAAATTAGGTATCAGGGTATCTGGGGGGAATAAAACCCACGCCTGTTTTTCCTCGGGAAAAGATACTGATTGCAGGGATGTAGGAGGGAGGATGGGGTCTATGCTATTACACCTGCAATCTTTTTCAGTTTGAAACATTCCGGATAGATAGCATAACAAGAGGCCCAATGGGCCAGTCGCTTATCTGAGCAACACTGGCTTTGTATGGGCGTTCAAAGGATATTGTGTCATATGGCGCCTTGGTAGATTAACCAAAAATAAATATCAGAATTTTACACTTATTTTTGCATATACTTATTATAATCATTGACGTATGGGATACCATTTTTACCGAAAATAAGATCATATGCAATATAAATAACTAAATTTTCAGTTGGTGTTCACGGTTAACTTCCAGTTCCCTTTATTTTAGCCCCCCTCCCCCCCCCCCCTTCCCCCCTCACTTTATAAAACGATTAAAATACATGAGAGCATACAGGTACATTTTCTCCCTCCACTACTTACTAGTTATTGTATTTTATTTTAAAAAATCCTATATATGGAAAAAGAAAAGTGTACATCAATGCACCAGAATGAATGCACTGAATTCCTTAAATTAAAAACATTGAAAGATTTAATTGGCCTTCCCCATTATATACGATTGTCGTTTACCAGGCATGAATTCATTTCGTATGACGTTTCGTATCTTTACTCACTTGACTGAGGAATAAACTTCACTGAAAAATGTTGTCACATTTGTTAAAGAGCTATAATTCAAATCAATGTATTGGCAGGCATGTTGCTCCATTGTACAAAGGCCCACCCATTATTTTCATCTTTATTAAAAAATCAACAAATGTCTACAAACAAAGATGACTTACCGTTGCAAATTTAAGAACAACGATAATGCTTTTATCCTCATAATAATAATGTTTCAGGACTATGGAAACTGTTTAAAAGACGTCCTTTTTATTTACTTATGTTCGAAAAGCTATCAAAAATTTGTGTAGATTTTATGCAATTCATCGTTTCAGAAGGGGCACCAGAAAGTAGTTACAGCATATCATCCTTTTAGCAAGACATTTCAATTGATCAACCAAAATTTCAGCGCCAATCGTAGAATTATAAGCAAGATACATAGCTTGGTTTGAAACATGTTTTTGTTCACATGAGTTTATTACATTCAACTTAAGATTTTTAAAACTTGGTATTTTCTATTCAGCATAGCTGCATTTAAAATATAAACGAACTAAACATGACCTCAGCTTTGTGTACAAACATACAGTAGCTATGTTTGCAAAGCTAGGTAACTCGAAGCTTGACTCTCGGGCTAGTAAATAGAAATTTGTGAACAATTAAATCAAGAGATAAATGCACTAAAAAAAACAAAAAACACAATTTATTTTTCATCATATATATACTTATACATTTCTAGCAGCGAGAATAATCTCCGTTTACATTGAAATTGCTGAGCATCTTAATAAAACATGTTGCATTTATCAACCATTACGTAGAGATCGTACCAAGTTACATGTACCAACATAATGAATAGTATTTTATGATATGTTGTTAGTGCATCAGATTTTGCGCAGGTACATGTAAACAATCAGCTGTCTGATTAACCGGTCTACACGTAAAAATTTTAAATTCTAAAATAAAGACGATGGTTCCTCTCAAGTTAAAATAAAAAGAAACTAAACATGCTAAATTACGAAAATCAAAACAAGCTAAAAACCACCGTCATAAATGAAAATGTCTACGCATTGAAATATTTAACCTCAATTTACTTCATATATAAACGGCACAAATATATTTTGGATGTTTCAAATATTCCCTTCGCACGTAAACTGTTGCACAACAAGCAAATTTATCTCCATTCAATATGACTGGTCCTCAAAACTGGTTTTCGATATTTGAAATATCAAGCCCGAAGTTAAACTGATTGACCCCCATTCTCTCTGTCTTATTATTATTTTCGTAAATTACTCAACTTTGAACCAGATTAGCCCTTAATTTTTGCAATTTATATTTTCCTTCCAATTAGGATGATTTATGCTAAATTACGTTGAATTTGACTCAGTAGTTCTTGATGAGAAGATTTTTAAACATGCACCCCCTTTATCTACAATTTCGATGTTCTCTCCGCTTTAATAAAGATCGGTCTTTCATTACTGCAATTTATATTTGCTTTCCCATAAAGATGCTTTGTGCCAAAGTTGGTTGAAATTGGCCAAGTGGTTTTAGAGAAGAAGTTCAAAATGTAAAAAGTTTACAGACAGACAGACGGATGGACGGACAAACGGACGACGGACAAAATGTGATCAGAATAGCTCACTTGAGCTTTCAGCTCAGGTGAGCTAAAAAAAATTATCACTGCAAGTTTTCAATCAAATTGTCTTTAAAATTTCTTTCTGTAAATAATAGAAGGAATATATCTCTAAACATTTGGTATTTTTCCATGGTTATACTCTAGCTTTAACGCCATTTGAAATTATCTTGTATCCTGCTGTTGTTGGCTTTGCCTCTGCTCTCTAAATAGCCGTCAGCGGAATACAAATAGGCAACTCCCAAAACTATGAACCCAAAAACGTTTAAAACTCCTAGATATCAATAAAAATTGTAAAATTGTACTAACTGCCTACATACACATACTAAACACGATTACTTATATCAACATTTTCATCAAGAACACAGGTTCTCTCCGGATGTTTCGAAACTGAAAAAAGAAACAATTTGGGGAATAAAGGCATCTATACAAGACTTCTCTAATCATCTTTGACATAATGGTAGTATGTGTGTAATAAGATGTTTGTGTGTGTTCGTTATGCGAGCAGTACAGTTGTCTAACTTAAAGGCACAACTAGAGGGTATTCATGTATCCTTGCATTTTACCGGGTTGTAGCATTGAGAAGTTAAAAATATATTCGTTATGTCTTTTAATTTTGTCTTTTTTTATATACTAGAACTGTTGTGTTGTATTATCACTCCTATAATACTGATAGATGTGTATTATCACTCCTATAATACTGATAGATGTGTATTATCTCACTCCTATAATATTGATAGATGTGTATTATCACTCCTATAATGCTGATAGATGTGTATTATCACTCCTATAATACTGATAGATGTGTATTATCACTCCTATAATACTGATACTGATAGATGTGTATTAACACTCCTATAATACTGATACTGATAGATGTGTATTATCACTCCTATAATACTGATACTGATAGATGTGTATTATCACTCCTAGAATACTGATAGATGTGTATTATCTCTCCTATAATACTAATACTGATAGATGTGTATTATCACTCCTATAATACTGATAGATGTGTATTATCACTCCTATAATACTGATAGATGTGTATTATCACTCCTATAATACTGATAGATGTGTATTATCACTCCTATAATACTAATACTGATAGATGTGTATTATCACTCCTATAATACTGATAGATGTGTATTATCACTCCTATAATACTGATAGATGTGTATTATCACTCCTATAATACTAATACTGATAGATGTGTATTATCACTCCTATAATACTGATACTGATAGATGTGTATTATCACTCCTATAATACTGATACTGATAGATGTGTATTAACACTCCTATAATACTGATACTGATAGATGTGTATTAACACTCCTATAATACTGATAGATGTGTATTATCACTCCTATAATACTGATAGATGTGTATTATCACTCCTATAATACTGATACTGATAGATGTGTATTATCACTCCTATAATACTGATACTGATATATGTGTATTATCACTCCTATAATACTGATAGATGTGTATTATCACTCCTATAATACTGATACTGATATATGTGTATTATCACTCCTATAATACTGATAGATGTGTATGTTTCGAAAAGCCAAAACGAACTGTATCTCGAAACACGATCTTTTCTTTCTTTCTTTATTGAATCACCAGACTGGGGTTTCCATTGTAGGGAATTAAGTGCTAGTTTACTAAGTGTTACTTTCCATCCTGTTGAGAATACACAGATGATGTACCAGATAAACACAGGTCAGTCCTCGCTGTGCACACGTACTATTTTAAGAACATTTCTGGGAACGCAAGATCCATTGATAAATAAAATTTCCAAAGCCCAACATTACACATTACAGCAGTATATAAGGAGACACCAACTACAAAACCAACCAAAACTATACTCTTTATGAATCTTGTGCAAGATTGGACATCATGAATGTAAGTAATCCACGATACACAATCAAAGTTTGTATCACCAGATCCTTTATACTTCTGACTGGAACATAATATAATTATAGTGTTATAGCTCAATGAAAAACGATCTCCTATTTGCTCTTGAACTGTCAAATTATTTGACGTTCAAGTCTACTCAATCTGAATAGATATTCTTCATCCACATCCCGACATGACCACGTTCGGGGAGGGGGGGGGGGTGTCAACAAATATTTCTATCCCATGATATACTGAAAAGCTTTGTTCATCAAATTTTGTCTAAAGTTTAAACAATGTCAATATTTGTTATTGATTAAGAGAATACCAAAAATGCAATATTATAATGTCTCAGAAAAGGAATGCTGAACTGCGTATGTGTTTAAATGATTTGAACAAAAATACTTAATATAATGGGTTAATATGAACAACCAGTAAACAAAATCCTGACTCTTGTGATAATTTTTTCAGTTAATATAATCTATTCAGCCCTACGAGGAATATTAAATGATCAGTATTATATAAATAGTACCTGTTTGGGAGGGTAACGGTTGAAATTGACACCCCAAGGAAACCATTGTCAACCGACGCGAAGCGGAGGTTGACAATGGTTTCCTCGGGGTGTCAATTTCAACTGTTATCCTCTCAAACAGGCACTATTTATTTTATTATACTGAATGTCTTAATTTTATAGATTTTTTTTTACTGCTTTTACATAAAATGACGTGAATTCCACGGCAAACCGTACGCGCATAATTTACGCGCATGTAACAATTCGTTGTGTTTCTAACGCTGAGGGTAATAGAACGGATTATCAACTGCGTCTAAACCAATCAGATTTCAGTATTTAACATGAAAGTATAACAAAATGAAATAATATCTGATGTTATTTTTTTTCAGACACACTTCCTTGCTGTATATCTTTTATTTTGTTTTGCTGGAGGTGTTTATGTGGACAGCAATCCTGTTGTTTCAGCAAATCAGCGATCTCATACTGTCACCTTCCCCATGTCAAACACCTTTAACGTTCTTATCGAGGAAGCAAACCGTTGTCCTCTACTGACCGGAAGTTGTTTGTGTCCATGGAAATGGATACTGGATGTTGATTCTAACAGGATACCGAACGTAATTTACAAAGCAGAGAAACTCTTAGGAGCCGAATGCGAGACCGATCCTGAAAAAGAATGTAGAAGTGAAAGCAAACGATTCAATGTAATGCGGTTAAGTCCGAATTTAAGTAGAGACTACAATTTAGTTCCTGGTGACGTAGAGCTTCCGGTGGGTTTTTTCTGCTCAGATAAACTTCAGAGACCAGTAATAAATGGAGAACACGCATATAGTATGATACGGGATTAGATGTTTACAAACCTCAATACGGGATTAGATGTTTACAAACCTCTATACGGGATTAGATGTTAACAAACCTATATACGGGATTAGATGTTTACAAACCTCTATACGGGATTAGATGTATACAAACCTCTATACGGGATTAGATGTTAACAAACCTCTATACGGGATTAGATGTTTACAAACCTCTATACGGGATTAGATGTATACAAACCTCTATACGGGATTAGATGTTTACAAACCTATATACGGGATTAGATGTTTACAAACCTCTATACGGGATTAGATGTTTACAAACCTCTATACGGGATTAGATGTATACAAACCTCTATACGGGATTAGATGTTAACAACCTCTATACGGGATTAGATGTTTACAAACCTCTATACGGGATTAGATGTTTACAAACCTCTATACGGGATTAGATGTTTACAAACCTCTATACGGGATTAGATGTTTACAAACCTATATACACGTTTATCTATGGTTGTCTTAATTTAAAAAGCGTTGAATTTCCAGTGTTGTAATAAATTATTTTGTTTTATAGAATCGAATAAATTAATACGATTTTTACGTACAATGAATTTTACGGGTTTTGTGTAAAAATTATATGTTTCATAATTTTTACAATTTGTCAAAATATTTTGAATAAAAATGATTGTCATATTCACATAATGGACCTAGCCTTATAGTTTCACATATGACAACTAGTATTATCCACTGTAAACTCTCGGGCGGTGAACTATAGTTACCGCCCAAATATACACTGCACATCTATATTAAACCACAGAGAATGCTATTTACTTTATTTCACACATCACTTAAGTTCTTAAACAAAAAGCGTAAAACAACATTTACGACTCCAAAACATTATCTCATAATTACACGTGTAGTTAGTTCACGATCCAATTCGAAAAAAAATATATATTGTTAGCAGATGTTAAGTAAAATATACGGTTTAAAAAATATAATTTATAAACATTTATGGTCCGTATTCACAAAATGTGTTGGAAGCAGTTTTGCATTTGAAATTAACAGTTAACACAAAATCTAGTGTTTGTGTGGGAGACAAACAATTTTGCGAAAAAATTTCACAATCCTAAAGTTTAGCTTACGATCTAATCGTTTTGTGCGAAAATAATTGCTCTATCTTATGAATACGTTCCAAAATAATTTCAATTAAAAATCAAAGCATATTAGATTACATTTAACAGCTTTTATACAATCATGTATCCATACTCTATATAATTGCTGTAAACATTTGTTTGGCATTCACGTATGCAAATTATAGTTTATGGCCATAAACTATGTTTGATTGATGTAAATAATAGCATATCATTATAACAACTATAGTAAACGATCGTTACGTCAATCGTTCACCTATGTTAGATATGATTTATGAATATGACATTTAAATATTATTTTCGTCTGAATTTCGTCTGAATTAACGAATGTGAAACAAAGTTTATCTCATAATTATAGTTTCACGAATTCTTTTTTACTTTTAATGGTCGTTTATTAAAGTGTACAGCTGTATTAATATTTTAATCTACAGTTACCAGAAAAAATCTTTTATAACGTTTATTTACAAACAGATGACTAAGAGAGAGCGAACAGAACACGACAAACAAAGACCTTAGTGGAAGGAAGTGATCAGCCGCGTACTCAGGAAGTAGAACTCGATAGATGAAACTGATTATGAACTCTCCCAGTTAGCTCAGCATTCAGTGCACCGCTTGTTAGTGATGTGTTTTTCTAAATGCTTTCAATTTTAACAGAAGACTTCAAAAAATTGTTAAAACATGTTGAAATTGCATTACAGTTCTGAGCAATATCAATAGTTTACAAAAATCTGTGATTATTTAATCATAATTCTGAAAAAAATACATATACATGAAGCTCAACAACACAACTACATGTACCTAGAACATACTTAAAGTGTATTCTGATATTAATCAATTACATGTGTACAATCGGAATGTCATAAAATATATACTCATTAATTACTATGTAAATTGACCTTATACGAGGAGAGGACATGTATAGGCTGTTCCTCCATTCTAATCCACTTTAAAAATATTCAATAAAATATGTTTAATCACCCTTAGTCGAATTTCTTAAATGATTATTTTTATATCATCCATCTATATCATATACCTAGTAGTGTATCAGCCCTGATACACGTGTTTTTGGACTAGGTGAGACAGCAACCGGAAGCTAGGGCTGTATCACCCTCGGGGCTGATATTTCTCTGTCTCAGCCCGTCGTTAAGGGGATGTATTGCCCTCAAATTTGAAATCGATAATTCTCATATATCTCTGCTTTAAATTAAGAATAGTTTGTGAAATATGTTAAATCACCCTTAGTCGAATTTCTTAAATGATTGTTTTGATATCATCCATCTGTAACGTCCATGTGAAGCTACCATTAGCTTACATCAATTTAAGCACCGGTCTGTAATGTCTGTCTGCAGCACCAATCTGAAATTTCCGTCTAAAAACGTCCGTCTGCCTGTAATTTTCGTCTTTAGCACGTGTCTGTATCTGTGTGCCAAGTCTGTCTGTAACACACATCTATAACGTCTGTTTCTAATGTCTTTCTGAATCGCCTGTATATATCGTCCGTTTCTAATGCCTGTCTATAACGTCCGTCTCTAATGCCTGTCTAAAACGTCCGTCTCTTATGCTTGTCTATAACGTCCGTCTCTAATGCCTGTCTATAACGTCCGTCTCTAATGCCTGTCTATAACGTCCGTCTCTAATGCCTGTCTATAACTTCCGTCTCTAATGCCTGTCTATAACATCCGTCTCTAATGCTTGTCTATAACGTCCGTCTCTAATGCCTGTCTATAACGTCCGTCTCTAATGCCCGTCTATAACTTCCGTCTCTAATGCCCGTCTATAACGTCCGTCTCTAATGCCTGTCTATAACGTCCGTCTCTAATGCCTGCCTAAAGCGTCCGTCTCTAATGCCTTTACAAAACGTCCGTTTGTACTGTATGTCTATAACGTCCGTCTCTATTGCCTGTCAATAACGTCCGTCTCTAATGCCTGTCTATAACGTCCATCTCTAATGCCTTTCTAAAACGTCCGTTTGTACTGTCTGTCTAAAACGCCCGTCCTTTAATGCCTGTCTATTACGTCCGTCTCTAATGCCTGTTTAAAACGTCCGTCTCTAATGCCTTGTCTAAAGCGTCCGTCTGAAACACCTGTCTGTATTGTCCGTTTATAGCGTCCGTCGATACACTTTATCGCTCTTCCTTTCCTTATATTGTATACCATAGCCCGATTATCTACGACTGTCGCTTATATGAAAAAAATATAAGTTATAACTAAGAGCGAGACCTCTCCATAACCAGTTTCACATCTCCCACACCTACAACCCCGCCATTTTTAAAGAAAATTTTATTTTTTAATGATGTTTGGTAATGGAGCGTTGGTTTTGTGGGTTTATGGCACAACGACTCAGTACGAATGGATCTTAACAAAAGCTTGGGGTAAGCCGAGAACATCTAACTCACAGAAATATGCTTCTCTCGGAGTATTTTTTTCTATTTTAAGAAAAAAATCTTTCACGCCAGTTTATTTTTGTATAACTCCAAATACGTATACAGGAAAATCCGAAGCATCTTTTTATTTTTAGATGATCCCTTTTGACAGTTGGTAGAATATATTAGGTAGAGTATGGTATTACACATCACATAGTTCAATTTGAGAGAAACAAGTGTTGTAGTACATGTATTTTAACAATCTGCTTCAAAGTGCGAAAAAACCAGCTTGTGAGAAACCTATCCTGAAAATTTGGGTGCTTGATTCATTAGTTTCAAAGTTTTATTTCTGAAATTTATTTGAGATTCGTCTGCGTGGTTGTGATGTTACCATGCTAAAATCAACGCATTGTTTATCAAATCAAGCAACGCCATTTCAATGAAATATATAGTACGTAACATGCAAATTTTAGTCAGTAAACACATTTCGAAAATATGCCACTGTTTCATAAACTAACCAGACGAATTAAATTTTACCACAATAACAGAAGAATATTTCGAACCAATTCATCAAAATTTGTTGATATATGTTTTCGGCAAAATTTTTGCAGAATGAATTCAAAGTTTTAAAGGATTTGAAAAAGCCTTGTATTTTTTTTTAATATGACGTTACGCTGCAGAAGTTTTTTTTTTTTACGTCTGAGAACCACAAAACGACAATTTTGTTTATTAACTATATAGCCAAACATATTAGGAGATGTAAATATCATGAATCTTAAAAATGATATCGAATATAAGGATTGCAATCAATGTAAGGTTGTGCTGAGAAGAAATTGTTTTTCTCATGAAACTCAATTAATGCAGAAACAATTGCCACAAAACTATTGACAAAATAAATTTATCATATTTGATAATTAGGTTACGATTTTCTTTTCTTTTTTAATCTTTTGATAAGTAATAGATGGTAAATATTAATCAAAGTTAAAGTTTTCATTGTAAAATTAGTGATATTTCAATGGCCTTATATTTCACGCCTTTAATTTTCATCACTTGAAAAATATTATTGTAAACTGCATTGAATGCTTTTTGAAATATTTTATGTTGCTAAAATCGTCTGTATTTTTTTAAAAATTTAATTGTATGACTTTGCAAAGACGGTCAACTTTCTAGGTCGAGATTCCTATTGTGATGTCAGCAAACCTGCGAGCTACCTTTAAGTTAATAATCTAATACAAAGTGCAAAAAGTAGCCCTTTTTTGCTCAATAATCCTGCAACAAATGTATGTGTATTATGAAATGGATCCCTAAAATTTTAAGACGACAGATTTTCATACAACTTAGCATGAACAGTAGGGTCGGTGTATTTTACACACTGTTTAAGATTAAAGAATTTTTCTATTGTAGTTTAAAAAATCAAAATAAGTCGGTCTCCTGAATTTTATTTTCATTTAAAGTAACGCTATACAGTTTGTGTCTCTTGTGTTAAACAACCCACTCTTCAAGGTTGATATTATTTTATATAGATGTTCTCTCTTTCATATTAGAAAAAATCAGAACAAAAATTTAAATTTATCAAAAGCAAATCTTGTAAACTTTGTAACAATAAATTGTAAAAATAAAACAATAATGAACATTTCCAGCAGGCACGTACATGTGGCACCGCACCGGGAGAAAGGACCCCCCCCCCCCCCTCACATTCTCTAAATTTTACGAATTTAAAGGAGCTGCTCCCCCCCCCCCCCCCCCGTTTTGGGAGCATGTAAAAAATTATGCTGTTAATCAATAAAATGGCATTAAAGTAATTTATACCAGTAGGTACGCCCCCTTTCAAATTCGATGCTTCATTTCTAAAACTTGACAATTCCCTCATAACATTCAAGATGATCATATCCTTGATATGTATCATTGATTAATTTGACGTTCTAATTATGTAATAATATAGTTACGGCCATTTTTACATTCATTACGTGTTACGTAGGTAATTTTACCGGGACTTTTCCCATCCATGGGTTCTACCAGTGTTACGACATGGTCCAACATTTTCTTTGAAACAGTTACTACCATTTTCTCCCCAATTTCCTGATTCTTTTTCCAGAAACGAGAACTCGTTTTCAATTGGCTTTTATAAACAACTGTTATATTAGAAAAGTACACATCCATTCATACACCTTGAGTACCGCAATTCCGCCCTATTAAACTTGCATGAATTTTTATATTTATCTAAAGAGCGATCACCCAAAAGAGCAATTCAAATGATGATGATGTTAAGTAGATAATTACGTAACAATTAAGTTTGTGTCCGGTTCCATGCGGAAATGTGTACGCCGAGCCTTAACACGGCACGCACCTTCACCAATCTTATTCCGCTTGGAAGCGGTGCACACATCATATAACATTCTGATCTCTAATACATGTATGTAAAGTTTTTAACTCAGATCACTCTGTTATGTTTCTTCATTTACCAAATAATTAGTATTTGAATATCTAACATATCATTGAACGATAACAAATCATTGAATCCGGTAAATTTTAAAAATCGACTTCTTTTTTTATCAAATGTTTTTGTTATCTAATAAAAATGCAATCTAATGCAGCTCAATGTTTTTCAAACAGAATAGTTTTAGAAGGTTTTACTCCGAACATGCTATGCAGATCTTTCAAAGGTTTAATACGATACCAGGTCGCTTATATTTTTACAAATACCACAAATATCTTGCATCTTTCAAGAAAATCAATTATTGGCTAAACATAAATAGGGGTCTAATAACAGTTTTATAGGCATTTTATTCTTGACAATGTATGATGCTGGTGATAAAAACCTTAAATTATAACCTTTGAAACTTATGAGAACAATCTTGCAATGATTATGTACATATAGGTGCAATCTGTGGAGTGTTCGAAATAGACACACGTATACTTAATGCCCCAGTCACACATTCACGGATTAAATGCCGGATTAGCTACGGAAGCGATCCGGAATCATTCGTGGCGATATGTATTGACCCGTGGCTTTTCCGTCTGTTATCGTATCCAAACGTAGCAATACTTGTGTCTTTTATTAATTTTCAATCTAAAGTTGAAAATGATTACATGACAAATTAATTTTTCATGTAATCACTTTCAACTTTAGATTGAAAATTGTATAGCTGCGACACTTTTTGAACATGTTCAAAATTCCACTATGGATGAAACCACCGTAGTACTTCCTTAGAAAAACTTACTAAACCGTTTTAGAACGTAGAAGTCCGTTTTAACTCCGTATAAATCCGTAGTAGTTCGTATGTATCAATTTGTATCCATTCCGTAGTGCATCCGTACTAACTCCGTATCATTTGATTTTCCGGTGTCAACCGTGGAAAATATTCCGTAGTAGAACCTAGGAGTTGATCCGTGAGTGTGTGACTGGGGCATAAGGATTCTGAAAAATATTATCAAATCACCCCCTGTCCAACATTGCTTGACGTTTTTTGTTTGTTTTTTTTTTGGTGGGCAGGTTATCAATCATATTCGATTACAAGAAATAGACTGAAAACGAAGAAGTATTTGGAATAATATTCAGTTAGGTGATGCGCAAGTACATGAATATGTATACACATAAAAATTAGAAATTGAAGAACGGAGACACCTCAAAAGAAATCCATATAGAAAATTATGGCCGATTTAAAAGAACGACCGTGAGTACCTTGTTGTTATTCATATATAAATTAATGGCCGCGAAGAAAAAGGTGTAATATGTGGATAAATTATTAACTCATGGATTACTTGACATCCCAAATTGTAATCATGATAAACCAATACTTAATATAGGATAATATTTAATTTGTTCAAAGATGAATGATTTATTTTGAAATAAACATTCAAGATATACATTTAACACATGGAACATATTCAGATAAAGTTGACTTATGTAAAATAAACAGTAACGTTAAAACAGCAATATCACAGATAACCGCATACTGTGGATCATTTGTTTCCATATACAAAATATTGCTTTTAATTAAATAATGCCTAATTGGTGCTAATTGTTTGTTCATTTTTCTGGTATCAACTAAAATGCATACAATTCAGTCACCAAAAGTAATATTATATTGTCATTTATGAAATTGCAATAAATAGAATTATTAAGTTTGGAATCAAAATGCAAAAATTTGCATCCACAAAAAACCCCAAGAAATGCCATATTTATTTATTTTGCATCATTAATAGTAATTGAGCTAATCATTTAAACTCCCTAGCTGACTTTCTCATTGTGTTCCGAGTCGTGGCTGTCCTCCAGAACCTGGTACTGACTGTACAGACTGAGTTCACTCCCCTGTCTACTGCCACCATCACTGTCTGAATCACACACCGCGCCACTCCCACGCACCTCACCCCGGACTCGGACCGTGTCCAGATCGAGTTGACTGAGACTGTACACACTGTCCCCCTGACTCTCTGAGTCGTCCTCCTCCTCCTCCTCCACCCCATCGTACAGACCACTAAACTGTTCACTGCTGTCCTGGATTCTGTCCTCTGGGAAACTCTCAAAACTTAATGGCGGCGGTTCTCTGCTTAAATAGTTCATACCCTGTATCCCCCCTCCCCCCTCCTGGTTCACACTAAGTCCAACAGATTGTTCATGTTGGTGTGTGGTGGTTTTACTATCCTGGCTCTCACCACAGGATTGTTCATGTCCTTGCTGAACATGTTCTGTGTCATCAACAGATAGAGGATCCTGTGACAACACGCCCTCTGTTGATTTCTCTTGGTCTGACAGATCTAGTAGAACACTGCCTGGATCCTGTCTGTCTGCTTCCTGTCTGTCCATCTCCTCTGGGGAGCTTCCTTTCCTCTCAGACTCTTCAGCACTAAGAGCTCTCCAGTCAAGAGAGGTAGAATTCAAGTTTAAAGGAACATCTTCTGACCACAGGTCTTTCCACTCTTTATCTTGTGCATCACTCTTTAAAAAGGATAAATGTGAACAAGAAGGTTATTAATGAAAAATACAGAAGCAACCTGTGATTTACCTGAATAATTCTATTTTCTACAGTTTCTTAACAATAATTTTTTTAAGAAAGTCATGTAATTCCAACCTTGCTCTGACTGTGAAATCCACTGAAAAGGGCCGCTGCAAGTTCTTGTTTCTTTTCTAGTTCCCTCTGTTTCTGGTCAGACTCCGCGTTATGACTATCCACGACACTGGGATCCGGTTCCAGAAAACCCTCCTCTCCCCAAACCCGGCTGACCCCCTCTAGCTTCAGATCAACATTTCTACAAAACCAAATGAAGGCAAATGGATCTCAAATGCTATTTATTCAAGCTATAACCAACCATCTACTTATTAATAAAAAAGGACTTCAATAAAACTGATTCAAAGTCATTTAATATATAAGGGGTACCACTGACTATCAGTTTCTTTAATGAACGACACAGTGACTGCAGTTAAAGTTGAGCCTCCTTATAAGAGTAATCATAAATTTTAACTTTGAGTAATTATACAATTTTTCCAATGAGATATATCATACATGTATACTTCTCCTTAAATAATATATATGTAACTTTTGAGCAAAATAAATGAACTTGACCTTTGAGTACTGATATATTCTTACTTTAAGTTATATATTCTTATATTGAGTAATTATACAGTCATTCTTAATTTGAATAATTATATATTCTTACTTTGCGTAAACATAGATTCTTACTTTGAGTAAAATTAATATAGATTCTTACTATGTGTAAAAATAGATTCTTACTTTGAGTAATTATGTTTTTTTAGTATAATTATGTATCATTGTATTCTTACTTTGAGTCTGAGGTGGCCGACTTTGTTGGTTTTCCTGAGGAATCTGATGCCACAGATCCACTCCCTGCATTCTCAGCAAACCCAGAAAACAGGGGATCAACTGTAATATAAAGAAACTGCAGTCTCTGACCAAGGACCAACCAATTACTCAATACATTGCTATCTTTGCCTTGAGGGTCTAGGAACTGATCTTCATTAATATCAATTTTCTAAGTATGTATCTTATTTAAAAAAGCATATTATTATGCCTCCGGCTCGTGCACTATGTATCAAACCTTGAGCTACTATTGAGGCATAGTACATGCACAACACAACACTATAGGAGAAACCACCAACCTTTGAGTGGAGACATTCTTAGATTTTTGTGTATGTAAGGTTTTGTCTCCCCTTCTAAAGAATCACATACAAAGTCATCCAAATAGGAGAGGGTGAAATCAAACTACAAAGACAAGTCAATCAGTTAATACCTCAGAGAGAGAAAGCCTGTTCTCTTTATACATACCACATATGTTGAACCAAAAGCTCCTCTAGTTAGGCAAAGGATGACTGCACTACAGGACATGCGATATTTGCATGAAAATAAACTTTTAAAACAAGCATTTTTCTTTCAAATGCAGAAATGGTCGACAAACAAACTGCAACTTAACATAACTGCGTTAAATAAAAGTTTGATATTACATGTACCAAATACGAATTTGTTTTCATAGGCAGGAGTCATTGCGATTCCTTGAATTTTCATACAATAACGAGGATCCCCACTTTTATATCGACCTCAGCGCATTTTTGTCTATTGTTCTCCATTTAACAGTAGTTGTATATTTGCTTTATCTAAGTTCTTTCAATCATGAGAGATTAATACACAAACATGCGCTCATGGTTTAAATGAGAAAAAAATACTTCTTCTTACTTTCCCTTTCTCTGTTGTAAATAGAATACTTGTACCATATAGAATAGATAGGGCTAGGGTGAAAGTGTGATGACATAATTTTTTTTATACATGGCACCGTTATTCACCCTAGTCTAATTTTAGTACCAATCTGATGATGTCAGCTCCACCTCTTATGCATATTAATATCAGTCTTATGTTCGACCAATGGCAGATATGCAAAAATTCTCTTTTTTTCGCAAGTTTTATGAAGAAAAACAGAGAAAAAGTTTATTGTTCTTAATTTATGTTGGAAATGACAAGACTCTTTAACAAAATAAACAAAAGTCTTATTTAGATAACAAAAGCCACCAAAAACAAGAGGCCCATGGGCCACATCGCTCACCTGAACAGCAGTTCCTTGTAACATTACATTTCGTAGCATACGCTTTTTCTATTTTAAACATTGAACCCCTTTCTGGGGACCCAGTTATGGTCCAAGGTTTATGGTTGGCTTGAACAACATAAATAGTAACATAGGAATGAAAATGTGAAGCACTGCGGTGGGACCGCACGTACACAACCTGAAAAACTGAACATAGCAGAGTTCCACTTCAAGAGGAATAACTCTCAGACTGTACAGAACACAAGAAAGATAACTCTTGGTTCCACTACATTAGAGTTTACACAATTTGAGGATCCTTGCATAGTAATCTCACAAACTGTAGCATTATAGTTCTCGAGAAAAACTTTTTAAAAACATTTTCAATATATCCTTCTATGTTAAACTTTGAACCCCTCTTGGGGCCACATTATTAGTCCAGTGCTAAAGTTTTAATTATTTGGAATCTACATTATTTAAGGATGCTTGCCTAGTTATCTCACAAGCTGAAGCATTATAGTTCCCTAGAAAACGATTTTTCAACATTTTCCCTCTATATTTCTATGCTAAACTTTGAACACCTCTTGGGGCCCCAGTATTAGATTGAGATCACGGCTTTTATAATTTCGAATCTACACTATTTGAGGGTGCTGACGTAGTTATCTGACAAATTGATGCATTGTAGTTCTCGAAAAGAAGATTTTTAAACATTTTCCATATATACCGGTACTTCTACATTTAACTTTAAACCCATCTTGGGTCTCTAGTATTAGTCCAGGGGTCACTATTTTAAAACTGTCGAACCTTCATTATACAAGGTTGTATGCATGATAGTAATCTCACAAATTGAAGCATTGTAGTTCTCGAGAAGAAGATTCTTTAACATGTTACCTTTATATTTCTTTAATAAATTTTGACCCCATCTTGGGGCCCCAGTATTGGTCCGGGGGTCACAATTTTACCAATTAGGAATCTACATAAGCAAAGGATGCATGCATAGAAATTCCACAAACTAAAACATTGTAGTTCTTGAGAAGAAAATTTTTAAACTTTTCCTTTATGTTTTTTAAAATGTTTAAATTTTGAACCCCTCTTGGTGCCCATCAATTGTCCGGGAGTTACAATTTTTTGAATCTACATTATTTTAGGATGTACATGTATGCATAGTAATATCCCAAACAGTTGCACTATAGTTCTTGAGAAGAAGATTTTAAAACATTTTCCTACATATGTTAAAATCTAAACCCCTACTGGGGCCCCAATTTTTGTTTGGGGGTCACGATTTTTACAATCTTCACTATGTATACAACCTTTTGTGTATGTATTGGCATTTTTGGTGAAGTGGTTCTTGAGAAGAAAATTTTTAAACATTTTTCATATGTAGTTCTATGTTAAACTTTGAACCCCGCCTGGGGCCCCAGTCTTGGTCCGATGGGTCACGATTTCTACAATTTAGAATCTTCATTATACATACAAGCTTTTGTGTAAATATTGGCATTTCTGGTGCAGTGGTTCTTGAGAACAACATTTTTTAAACATTTTCCTAAGGTATTTCTATGTTAAACTTTGAACCCCGCCTGGGGCCCCAGTCTTGGTCCGAGGGGCACGATTTTTACAATTTAAAATCTTCACTATATATACAAGCTTTTGTGTAAATATTGGCATTTCTGGTGCAGTGGTTCTTGAGAAGAAGATTTTTAAACATTTTCCTATGTATTTCTATGTTAAACTTTGAACCCCGCCTGGGGCCCCAGTTTTGGTCCGAGGGTCACCATTTTTACAATTTAGAATCTTCACTATGTATACAAGCTTTTGCGTAAATATTGGCATTTCTGGTGCAGTGGTTCTTGAGAAGAAGATTTTTAAAAAATTTTCCATATGTTGTTCTATGTTAAACTTTGAACCCCGCCTGGGGCCCCAGTTTTGGTCCGAGGGTCACCATTTTTACAATTTAGAATCTTCACTATATATACAAGCTTTTGTGTAAATATTGGCATTTCTGGTGCTGTGGTTCTTGAGAAGAAGATTTTTAAAGACATGCACCCTAAACTTACTGTTTCGCAATTATCTCCCTTTTGAAAAGGGCTGTGCCCTTTATTTTAACAATTTATAACCCCCTTTCCATAAGGATGCTTTGTACCAGTACCAGTGGTTTTTGAGAAGAAGTTGAAAATGTGAAAAGTTTACAGACGGACGGACAGACAGACAGACGGACGGACGACGGACAACGGGTGATCAGAAAAGCTCACTTGAACCTTCGGTTCAGGTGAGCTAAAAATACCAAAACCGGTGTAAGTGCAGTCATCCTTGAATAAATATCAACCTAAAAAATAAGCCAAAATTACCACTTTACCAAAAAATAACCAACTAACTTTAACAACACCATGACATTCAATTGAAAGAAATACATTGCGGCCATGTATTACAGAAAACAAACTCTTTTTTTTTTTGGTGGTATTCTTAAAATTTGCACAAGACCAATTGTAACATTTATAAGAAAATGATATTTTTACTTGTTTTGAGACTTGCCAACACAGTGAAGTAGATAAGTTTTGTACAATTTGACCAACGTTTGACCTGTGTACCTGCGTCAGGTCCAATCCCTGGGGGTCCACTGTCAGAGGTTGGGCACACAGTCTCTCACACTCCAGCAGCTTCTGTCAACAAAATGGCAACCAAGAATTCAAACTGTACATTCTAATGATAAATGTTCTGACCTATATAGCAAATGTTGAAATCACCATTTACATGTATATGTGCTGAACTGCCACTTAGTTTTCTGCATTGCTATATCTAACAACCATTATTTACTTTTATTCAAGTTTGCCAAAGAATTAACCAAAAGGGTAAAATATACCTTCATACATGTACATCCATGATACAAGTATGTTCTTTAATCAATGAAAGTCTATAAATTTATTTACTTCTCGACTGAGCATAATAATAATGTGTTACATAATTGTTGACCTGTAGCAAAGTGTAATCTTGTGTCGTGTCACAGAAGCTCACACACCGGTCCCTCATGTCCCTTACTGCCTTCGTTACCACGCCTGGCTGCACTATCCCCCCACACAACAGACTCGTCACACATGACAGGATCCACAGGCGAGTCAATGTGTCAAGGGACTCTCTCAAAAACTGTTTCTGTAGAAGGGACATAACTTTGTCATCAGGCATATTCTTCAGCAGAAATGAGCACTCACTCAGTACCTACAAACAAGAGGGAAACATGAGTAACTTAGTATTTTTTGAAATGACATGAAATTCATTGAAATTAACTTTAAATAAATCTTCATAACTATTCTCAAATTATCGCATGTTTAGCTCAATATACATTGGATATCGCTAATGTAATAAATTCTGATATACCACTGTGTATTCTAACCAGACGTGATGTCATAATTAAACATTAGGTAGGTTTAGGCTGTTGATTGACGTAGAATGGAAAATTAAAAGAAATTCAGCTGAAGTGTGCGGAGTTGTAAATGTGAATTAATGCTGTTTTAATTTTTTCCATGGATTGATAAAAATATGTTAAAAAATAAAATGTTCTTTTGTTAATCTTCAAGGAACTTTTTTAAGCGTAAAGTTAATGATATCTTGCAGTAAATGTGTTGTGCAGCTAACAGTTATAATATTTTACAGAAATGATTGGGATTTAACAAAAGACGTGGTAAAAGTTGATAAAAAGAATCTCTGATGGTTTGCGATGGTATATGATTTTTATCCAACTCGTTGAGTGCTTTCTATCAACTCACCAAGGCTCGGGGATAGAAAACACACGTACATCTCATTGGATAAAAATTATATACCATCACAAACCATAAGAGATCCTATATATAGCAGTAATATTCCCTTGGCTATGAAGTTGCAACACAAAACATTCAATATAAAGTATTTCAAGAATAAGTTTGGATTGCGCATGTATGATAACTTTATCTATGAAGCAATATTGGGAGATATTGGTATGATAACTTTACCCATGAAGCAATATTGGGAGATATTGGTATAACTTTACCCATGATGCAATCTTGACCAGTTCTTTTGAGCAGTTTTCCTGGAACAGCCCCTGCACGGATTTCTTGACCAGGCTCTGAACTGCCTCCGGTACCTGCCTACTGGTGTCTCGGGGATAGTTCAAGACTGAATTGTGCAATACAATTGTTCAATTAAATTATGTTTCTATAACTGCAAATTTAAATGCATAGGAAACTGTTTCATACCATACTGAAATTTGATTTTCATAACAAAAAGGTTCTTTCATAATCTACCTAAAAAAGAAAGTAACTGAATGTTTACTTTTTCAAACTGAAAATATATATATATATAATTAAGTCATGAAGCAAAGTAAAGACCCAGTCTAGATCTAGTTTTACAACCACTACCTGAGTGGTTCAATCATTCTATTATTGATCTCTAAATAAATCATACAATTTTTTCTATATTTAGTTAAAATACCTTTTTTTTTTATGTAAAATTTCAACAATTTTTTTTATTCTGTTACAGGGGTGAGTCTCTCTGACCCTGTGTTTACAGGGGTGAGTCTCTCTGACCCTGTGTTTACAGAGGTTAGTCTCTCTGACTCTTTGTATTTATAGATGAGTCTCTCTGACACTGTATTTAAAGGGTTGAGTCTCTCTCTATGTTTACATGGGTTAAGTCTCTCTCTGTGTTTACAGGGGTGAGTCTCTCTGACTCTGATTTAGGGGATGTGTGTCTCTGACTATGTATTTACGGAGAGGAGTCTCTCAGACTCTCTCTCTCTGTGTTTAAATGAGTGAGTCTGACTGTGATCATATTTGAGTAAGTCTCTTGGTTTAAAGGGTAGAGTATCTCTTACTCTGTGTTTACAGGGGTGATTCTCTCTAATTCTGTGTTTACTGGGGTTAGTCTCTCTCTGTGTTTAAGAGGGCAAGTCTTTCTGACTCTTTGTTTACAGGGATAAGTCTCTTTGTGTTCATGTGGGTCCCTCTGTGTTTACAAGGAAAAGTATTTCTGTGTTACAGGTTTTTTCTCTCTGTGTGTAGGGAATAGGTCTCTCTGACTGTGTTTACAGGGATGAGTCTCTCTGACTGTATTTACAGGGATGAGTCTCTCTGACTGTGTTTACAGGGATGAGTCTCTCTGACCCAGTGTTTACAGGGATGAGTCTCTCTGACCCAGTGTTTACAGGGATGATTGTTTACAGGAATGAGTCTCTCTGACTATGTTTACAGGGATGAGTCTCTCTGTCTATGTTTACAGGGATGAGTCTCTCTGTGTTTACAGGGATGAGTTTCACTGACTATGTTTACAGGGATGAGTCTCTGTGGACCTACCCTGTGAGAGCTGGTTCAGGACTCGGTCCACCATGTCCCTGGGCAGACCACTGCGCTCCTCTCTCAGGATTGTCAGGACCATGTCATAGCCCCAAACACCATCTAAGCTGTATCTACTGCTGCTCAGGAAAACTAATAGACACACCAATTCACATACAAACACACACAGCCATAAACATGTATAATGATTTATATTAGAAACAGACAACTGATGCATGCATTTCCCCCCTGGTTCAGTGTTAGTGTATGCATCATTTAGTTATCCTGTTACCAGACTCTGTTTGATGTTGGGTGTAAAGGATACTTTTCTGTGAGAGTGAGAATCCTGTCTATGAGTTCTGACTCACTGAAATCTTTCCTGGGACGAGCCAGATGTTCTATCAGTTTACTACAAACCACCTTGACATTGCTCTCATTGGCCATACTGAACAAAAGGTCAACAGTCTACAAGATAAGTTGTACTAAATGTACTTACAGTCAAAATGTATTCAATACACTTAAAGCAGTGAAGATAAATGTACTATACTATATAGTCAAGAAAAATAGATTTATTCACCTTTTATTCTTGAAGGGGCAAAGTAAAAGTAAAAGAGAGTCTTAACCATAGCCTGTCTTTACTGTCATCCTTTACTTGTATGTTCTCTGTGTGACAAACATTCATTTACCTTTGATTGGATGGCTGGATCTGGGTCTTCAAGAAGCTCTACAACAATCATCTGACAGTCTGTGATGCTCTCCGGGCTCACAGCTATCAAGTGAGTCAGTGCTTTCACACCTGGTTAAGACAATTTCAGTTAGAGTTAGACTGACGCTGAAGTAAAAAGCCCTACCAGCAGGCAGTGATTGATAATCTGCTAATCATCTCACCTATGTACTTGAGCACATAGCTAGTGGAGCCGATGAACCTCTTGACCCTGACACTGGCTTCAGTCAGGAGAGCTCTGTGGGGCACTATCCTGGTTATAGTCACAATACACTCATACATCACAGCTGAAAAAGTGTCACAGTTAAATCAAATATGACCCAAAATGTATATGCGTAAGTATGTATATTAATATTCGCCAAGTCAATGTAGAAAACTATCTTATTGAAAACCAAATTTCCGCCAAATAATTATATCGTACAAGCTTAACACATGTACATGTAATAAGTTTACCAAAATGTCTTGAAAGGCAGGGTAATCCATCAAAGTTTAACATAAAATACATTAGTCTTCTCTTATACATGTATTATAAATTCCTGAAGATTCAAGTGATATCTTACATGTACATAGAAATGTTGTTTCTTTTTATATTTCATATGCATTCTAGAAAATGTGTAAAACCGAAAAAGATTTCATTGTACACTTATTGGTCAAATATAAAATAGAACTTTTTGGAATTTGAGGAAATAGTCCAAATAGCTCGAGAGTTAAAAATTTATTGATGGCAGGTATTCAGAACAGATAACTTATTGAAACTTAACAAGTAAGTGTTCGTGTGCCACTTATTGCAAGCTTTTTTGTAAGTGAGGGACTACCCCATGTAAACTTGAATATTCCCATGGAGTTATAGATGTGTAGTTAGATAGCACTAACCGTATGACATCCTTGCCTTGGTATTAAACTTGTCCAACAGATCCCTCAACAGAGGGTACATACTCTCGCTGTTTCTACATGAATAGAAAAAGAAATCGTATCAAAAGTGCTTAATAAGAAGTCATAGTACATTGCTGCTTAATAAGAAGTCATTATGATAGTACATCGCTGCTTAATAAGAAGTCATAGTACATGGTAGCATCACAGACAATGTATGGCACTCACTTCTTGTTTTCTCTGCCAAGACAGGCTAGAGCTCTGAGAATGTCTATTTGTAGCCATGGTAATGGAATGCCATGATATTCAAAGGATGATGGGAGACTTCTGTTCATGATCTGTTGTAGAATACTGCAGAGGTCAGAGGTCAACGTCTCAATGCTCTGAAGTCCACTCTGTAGAGAAAGAAATTACCGGTGCACAAAAATTAACCGAAACATGTTTCTGAACAGTTTACTGTTAAATTAATAGTTAATTTTGTATGCTGTATAATAATATCAGTCTATGTTTCCATTGCTGCATGATTAACAAAAATAAGTAATTTAAGCTGTAATAAATTAGCTCTCTCCAACTTTTATTTCTGACATTTTTGAAAGATAGAAATGGAAAACAAGAAATTGGCCGTACTTTGAGCAGTTGGAGCTGTATTTTGACTCCAATGGACATGACCCCTGGATCTTTGTCATAGAGCAGCTTCCTACAGTTCTCCTGTAGATGGCGCTGGTAGCTGGGGGTCAGCCTGATAAACCTGAGGATATAACAGGCCGCCCTCATCCTCACCAGCTCCCTGTAAATACAGTCACAGATTGAATACAACACACTGGTCCAACAGAAACACAGATTGCCAATGTATAAATCAATTACAGGCTATTATTTTCAAATAATTCAAGTTTGCCTGCAACATGTTATTTGATGGGCTAAACAAAGGACTATATTTGGTATTGTCAAATGTCTGCCCTCAATTTTAACAAACATTTAAATATAAGTATCATATCAAAATTTTCATAAAACATTATACAGAGGATATCTTGATATTAGTCAGCATTGTCCAATAGCTATTCATCTATGACATCACAAAAATGGGCAAATTCCCTAAATTTTGCAAACAAATGAAAATATTGTCATTTTTCCTTCATATTTTGCCTTTGATAGTATAGAACTCATGTCTGCTTAAATACCATTTTTACATATATTTTTGCTCTTATAATAATACACATCATAGATAAAAATGAGCATGCAAGCATATGCTTGTTGTTTCCCATTTGAAAAACCATCAAAAATCACCCATTTTTTGCTCTAAAACATTAATTTATTAAAAGAAGACACTCTTCATGATGTCATTTATACATTATAATGTCACTTTTTACATACTGATCTTAAATATGATTTCAACTATCTTCAGCCATATTTTTAAATCCCTCCATGAAAATTTAATTAGGGGGGGCAAGAAATGCATAATACCACACATAGTCCTTTGTTGATATTGTTTAACAAATTATGTCTATGAAACAATACTAGATGTATCAATCTGATGTCACATTCAAATTTTATCATCGGGATCTTTATCTTTTAGGAAAATCATGTCTTATTTTCACAACTTAATGGTAGAATATTAAATTAATATGGAGAAACATATGAAAATGAAATTCATTCATAAAATATTACAAACTGACTAAAATTCAGATTATCAACAAGTGTGATTATTTGCATTAATTTTAAATAAATTGGGGACAAAAAGAACACAGACCTGGGATGTTGTAATTTTTTCTGGACTAAAGGCAACATCATGGAAATAACCCCAACATCTGACTGAACAAGATGGCAGACTGCAGACAGAGCAATACAGTTGTCTAGAATGTTGGTGCTCTGCAGGTCCTTCAGGAGAAAGGCAGAAGATATTTTGAAATAAAAATACATGTATATTGGCATTTACATTAAATAAATCAATATTTTTTTTTTAAAAAAACCCATCTTGACCATGTTGCTGACATTAGGATTAGAATGACAAGCTCTAAATATCAATCTGAATGATAATTACACATCACACACCACTTCTTTGTCAATGGTTGTATATTTTTTGCCAACATACAAATTCAACAGAACAAAATATAGACCCATATGTGTTTGAATATGAGTATTCCCTATCAAAAATCTACACAATGGGTCCCTGATGTAATAACCCTAGCCCTTTTTATGAACAATATGCAATTCAAATACATAGAAATGAACATTTAACATAAAAAACTTGACAAGATAATCAAATAAGCACAATCAAAATTTTTAGGAGCATGATCAATGAAAGCAAGAGGCTCATCAGCCATCCAGCTCACCTGAGTATAGTTTGTCCCAGATTACCTTTTCCAACACTTTTTGATGAATTTTAACAAAAATACACATATCTGTCAAAGAAGTACAATTGTAATCGATTCAAGGGCAAAACTCAAGGATTTCTTCATTGACACAAACTTCATTCAATTTTATTTGATGAAATCAACATGAATGAAAACAACTTTTGGTCTAAAAACTCAAAAAATCTTCTGCTAAAAAGCAAAATACTGCGCCTATAATAATATTATAAAAAGTTCTCAAAGATTATTTGCAGCTGTGGGAGTATTGATTAACAAATAATTAATTACTGGAGTTCACGTGTGGGTTCATGTAGTCTGTAATTAATCAATATGCAACATAATCCCTTACAAATGATAAATGACATTGGAGATGAAATCCTAAGCTTATTATGGTAAACTGGAATTGGAATCTGACCATCTTCTGAGTGGGGTTCGTCAGTTCATGATCTACCAACCTTTTGAATGGTGTTCATCAGCAAAAGGCTCAGTTCATGATCCTGGTGAAGTAGAAGGATAGCTGCTATGTAGCCTGTATAAACATTAATGTCATAATCATGACCATTATGTCAATACAGTAAAACTCGTTTAGTATGAACACAGATATAGAAAATAGAAAGCGAAGTTTTTTTGAGTCCCCAGAAATCTTCACAAATCTTTGCAAAATTTTACGGTTATAACGAATTTACGGATATAACGAATTTATGGATATAACGAATTTATGGATATACCGAACTGATTTAGAATTCCGTAGAGGTGAATAATAACGAAATTTAACACTTTTATAACAAATTCCTTAACAGTTTAAAAACTTTGTACTACCATTTTACATAATAGTTTAAATGAATTTAATTTCATATAAATTTTTCAATTCACAATCCGATTGTTAAATTCAGGCATCAAAGTAATGTATTTTTATTTTAAGCCTCAATTAGTAAAAATTATTGTCTTGTAAAAGAAAACATGTATATAGTGAATTCGCTATATATATTATTACGAATTCGTTTTACGGATATAACAAACTACAGATATAAGGAAGTAAATCCACTGGTCCCTAGGACTTCACTATAACTGAGTTTAACTGTACCGGTACATGTATGTATCTATTATAAATAAATGGTTTTGATATAAGTGTTAAATAAATGTTGCATATTCATGCACTGCTAAAATTTCATAGAAAAGCAAGAACTTGCCCATTCTTTTCTCAAGTCCAGTGCCCTGTTGGGCGAGTTTGATGGTGTGAATAAAACCAAAGGAGACGTCGTATCCCAACAAGTGGCAGTAAATCAGTCTAAACAGCAGTTCACCCACCGTGCCCTGTAGTAAATCAAAATTCATATAGTACAAACTGCTGACCCAGGCAGGGTCACTTACTAGTACAAACTGCTGACCCAGGCAGGGTCACTTACTAGTAGTACTAACTGCTGACCCAGGCAGGGTCACTTACTAGTACAAACTGCTGACCCAGGCAGGGTCACTTACTAGTACTAACTGCTGACCCAGGCAGGGTCACTTACTAGTACTAACTGCTGACCCAGGCAGGGTCACTTATTAATCAGTCTGATCACAGTGTCACAGCATTCTCTTACTGTGTTTAAGATTGACTGCATTGTCTGTACAGATACTGTACCTGTGAAACATCTGTTCTGTTCAAACTCTCTTGAATCTGCTTCAGCTCATGTGTAATGTAAGTTTTCTCTTCCTAAACAGTAAGAAAAAAAGATACAATTTATAACATTTTGTAATGATCAGATTTAAAAAGATTCTTGTATACAAGTTGACTTTCTTTTTTATATATGGGAATTTTTTGTACCCGAGTTGACTTTCATTTTTTATACAGGAATGTTTCTTTACAAAGAGGTTGGTATATATATTCATATAATTGACAATTTGACAAATGCAACAAAAACAGGAACTCGCGAAGGACTATAAAGAGTTAACTACATAAGCATGCAAGGTTTTCTTTGAAGCAAGAAACAAAAGATTGAGTCACATTAACTTAAAAAGAGTGCAGGCCCGAGGACCATAAAACTTAGAGAAGCTCACTTTTGATTTCAGTCTAAGACTTACTTTTCTGCTATATATTTTCCCTCATGTAAAAGTGAGACTGAGATCAAAAGTGAGCTTCTCTAAGTTTTATGGCCCCGGGGCCAGATGTAGGATTCTAACTGTTATCCTAGGATTCCTAGCACATAAACGCATATCAACGAAGAGCTGACGTGTTAACGGCGAGAAGGAACCTTGAGCAAGAGTTATATAATGAGGCAGATGAGTAGATACTAGATAAGTACAGACAAACAGACAAAAGGACAGACTGACAGCGGTACGTAAGTATTACCGTTAGACTGCGACATCTACTGACGCTGCACAGGAAGCCTTGAAATGCTCGCCCCATTATTTTTTTCTGAGGCATAGTCTTTTCTCCTGGAGACCCTCGAGGGCCATCAGAGAACAGCTTAGGTAGCGAAGCAAGCGTCTTCTCTATGATATCTGACATCTTCTTCTTTTTAAGTCATCCTGTGTTAATAGTAATACCGACAGAAATGTAAGTTTATGTTCTAAAATTAAAAGTAGCTTACGACCATGACTACTTTCGTTTTTAAAATAAACGGAAATGAAAATGTTGAATTGTGATATTAACTCGCACTAAGATTTATTCGTATGTGTCATAATGAAACGTCAGATAAAAAATCGGAGAGGATTATAAGATATTATATTTAAGGAATGAATTCAATATTTATTAGTTTTATACGATATATAGCGTAAACTGTTTCAAACCATTATATATCGTATAAAACTAATAAATATTGAATTCATTTCTTATAATTTAATTTTTTTACTCTTTAATTCATTGTAGATAAAAAACGGTAATTTTACCTTTAAAATGACGTAAAATTGTACAAAATTCAAACGTAACGTCAGGCGTATTGATACGTTTTTGACGTTAGTCTTGCTACGACTTAGGCAACATTCTTTATACGATATAAAATAATTTTTTTTAGCCAATCAGAAAGCGCGTTACAACCAGAATCAAATTATTATTGTCATCTGCTTAATTAGAATAAAATCATTAAAACTGATAAAAAACGAATGCAATACCATAACAATATCATTGAAGCCCGGTGGCAAAATCATGCAATAAAATTTAATTTTTTTTACATTTTTCAATGTCTTTGTCTGTTACAACGGTGTGTTCCCGTTTTGCACACATTTGATAATTGGGTATAGAACAATAGGTGTGAATTGTGTTGTGATAGCAATTATAGTCTGCTTTCAGTCAAAGATTTTACCTGGATTTTTACCTGTGTTTTATCAGCGCCTGTGTTTTATCAGCGCCTTTACGATGAAACATGAAGAATATAGATACAATTGTATTTTGTTGTGTTTTAGGTCTAACAACTAATAACTATCACCATTTTTTACTTTTGATAAAATAAAGATAATGATATTTTTAGTCTTAAATTTCCACTCAGGTCAAGACGTTGTGAAGATGATGGGATACTCCGTGTCTCTTTTTACAACTTGGTTGCGAAATATGTAAAATGCATGTTTATAATTGGTTGCTTGGTATCAACAGAAAGAATATTATAAAAAGAAAAACATATCTTTATCACAAAATATTTCAATCATCGAAGTAGCGGCTTTGACAGTAGTTCTTATGACATAACCGCTTTAGTATAAATTACATTTTATAATTGCAGGTCACTTTCTGATTTTTCAAATCAGTAGCTAAATACATGAAGCACAAAAATTTCCGACAAAAATAATAATTTTAATATTGATTCAATAATTTCTTATGACGTCACCGCTTTAGTTTATATTGCGGTACATTTTCTGGTTTTTTTTTTCAAACCAGTAGCTAAATACATGGAGCACAAACAATTCTAACAAACATAATAATCTGAATATTGAATTGATATACTTCAATCTGAAGAAGGTTTAGGTCTCATTTGATAGGTTTTACAGTTTTTGAAGCATATAAAATTGCTGATTTATCATCATACCATCATCAACTTTGTCTATTTTCTTCGATTATACAAGCCACAGCATAAATGAGAAATATTTTGCAGCGTTTTCACTAGGCACATTTCCTCACTTTATGTCAGCAAAAGCAATTTTAATTGAATATAAATACATTTTCTTTTCAAAGTCAAACATGTACATGTATATGTACTTCTTATAGACAGCAATTTTAACAAAGCATTTCATATCCAACATTTTTGCAATAATCTTTCTTGTTTAAATAAATTAATGAAATTGTTCATGACTAAATTACTGTAGTAATGTTTGAAATTATATTAAAAAACATGCAGGTCAATTGTTATGTAAATGAGCTTTTATGCAATTCATATTGTAACATAAAATAGATGTAAATATGTATTGGGAGTACATGTTTTATTTATTTATTATATTGTCAATAGCCCTCACAGTAATTGTGATATAGACTATAGCAATTAAGCAATTATCTCACCTGGTCAAATTCCCGTTTCGCACACATTTTTTCGATACCTAATTTTCAAATGTGTGCAAAACGGGAACAAACCGTTACAACACTACGAATCGATTTGGTATTGTACAGTCCAATAAATTCAAATGACGTATTGTCAGTGCGCATACGGGGTTTGCTTAATTAAAAGAAATGAAAATCACAGGAAATGGCCAAAATTCCAATAATTAATCGTACAATTGCTAAAACATATAATTCTAAATATAAGTAATAAGGAATCGTTCTCTGAATATTTTGAGGTGATAATTTCGGTCGGTGCGTGATCAAATTTATCATAAAGCCCTTCGGGCTTTTTTTTTGGATTTGACCATGTTCCGACCAAAACTATCACCTCATAATACTTAAAGAATGATGCCTTATTCCTTACTCCCGCGATTTTCAATCAATTATTTGAATAAATCTGAATTACGATGCATATGTCCTACAACTTATTGTGTATCGATCAAAAGTTCTTATAGATGTTTTCGTGCGTGCGTGTGTGTTGGCATGGGCCTCGACAAAATAATGAATCTAATTAATTACAGTCCGTCAATGAATAAGTTCTACTGAATCTCCAGACCGTCGGTCTTTACGTGGTTTTACTCTATCCATATTAAAATAAAAATAATCCAACTATCTTTTTATTATTTACATACAGATTTCTCAGGAATTGGAAAGATCGAGAAATTTTAATTTATGAAATTCTTTTCATGTGTCGGTGATTAAGTTAATTCCTCATCGCCATCACCATTTTCCAATGACTCCATAGGTCCGACAATAACCCAGCTTATCCCAGTTGCATAGTAAAAGACAACGGAATAAATAATCTTATGGAAATCGTCCCTCCCTTTATAGTCGTTAGGGCCGCAGCACTAATGTCTGAGTCAGAGCATGAATAGCTAAACTGAATACGTCTTGTCCATGTACATTCTGCGCTACATGCTCTTTCTATAGACGTCCCAGGTCTAATTAATTCACAGTACTAGTCCCACAATAAATCAAAGTACTGAAGTACTGATGGGAGTTGATTTTATCGATTTTTTAAAAAAAATAAACGATATGTTTTTGTTGTTGTTTTTTTCTGGGGGTTTTTTTTTTTGCATGGTAAGTATTTTCCTATATTATTTGAATTACGCATATTTTAATTATATAAATTTTCCGACAGGACTCTCCTGAAAACCCCATATGAATCTTGTTGCGTAATATTCAAACAATTAATTCCATCAAACTACGTATCAGTAAGTTCTGAGAAATTGCATGGATTCAGGCAATATTGAATTTTAGTCTCGTTCATCTAGATCGACGTTCGGCTATCTCCGTTAATATCCGACAAGCGAGAGAGACTGTGCTTGTCGGAGATTTACGTAGACAGTCGAGCGTCTGGTTGAACAAGACTATATTGAACTCTGGCGTAGGAATACATACTATGTCCGACTACAATTAATATCTAAATTGTTCGTACCATTTAAAATCTGACAATTTACAAGGTATCTATGGATAAGTTTCCTTGAAACAAGTCTTTAGAATACACTACATCGAGTATATCGATTAGAACTATATGTTGTCAGCGATGCTGATTTGTGCTTTGGCCCAAATACTGTTTCACTTTCGGTTTGCCAGAGTAACTGCATAGGAGAGTTGATTAAAGTCAACTCCCAAAATTAAAAAATCGCAATACGTTCATGAGGCTTTTACCTTATAATGCAGATTATGTATAGTGCTGTGTTCTGTACGTGTAGTATACGTGTATCTGTTTGAATAATATAGTACAAACTATCTGAACTGGTCATACATTAGAAAGGATTTTTATTCTCTCTCTCTCTCTCTCTCTCTCTCTCTCTCTCTCTCTCTCTCTCTCTCTCTCTCTCTCTCTCTCTCTCTCTCTCTGAAATCAGGTAAATATACCGTTTTCTGGAACAGAAGGGTATATTAATGTAACACCTGATATTTATAACTAAGATTATTGGTTATCTCGTATTTCAGGACGAGATGTGACGTTGTAATATTGGACATCTCTCTCAGCTTACCGGTATATATAGCACCTCAATGTTCACTTCTTTAATCATTTTCTTAAATTTGGCAAAATTTGTATTTTGACTCTCTTTCCTTACTTTGAGGAGACGACTCAGTGTTGATGAAAATAGATATCTTTTTCCAGTCGTTGGCAGATTTGAATAATAGAAAATCTGAGTATTTTTGTTGATAACATCTTGCTTATTTATACTTTTTATTTATCTATCTTGTTCATCCTTGCAGTCAGTTGCAGGCATATTAGACTAATATTAAAAAGCATTAACTTTTTTACAATCAATATCTAAGTACTGGTGTAATTTATTAATTATTATTTAAGTACAAACTGAGACGTATTTGCAATAACAATTTAATTGTTGTTCAACGCGTAGGGAGAGGGCGAATTTAGTTTTTATAACTTTTTACTTAATCCCATTGTAATATATACATGCAATGCAAAAAGATATGTTCAAATCAAATCAGTGAACTTTTTGTTGCATGCATTGATTTATTTTTGTTGGGTTTGATACATTTGATGGAGGTGAGGAAGTTAATTGAAAAAGAGAAAGGGGAGAAATTACATGTAGCTACACAACATGATCTGTATTCGTTTTTACAAAAAAAATATACCATTTATTTATTACAGATTATGCATGGCAATAAATTGTCGTATATAAATTTTTATTATATCGAGACTCGAATTCAGTTTTCTATCAAATATAAGGACACGCCAAAATCGGAATCAATTCCGATCAGATACCGTTTGTGGTAAACCTCTATTCACGGTCTTTATTTGTCTAGTTGTTTTCTGGTATTAAATTTCTTAAACAATGTGGACGGATGTGATAACTAATAAGGCATCAAATAAACGCCTCTATAGCTTCGGAGGTCTGTTATAAGTACCGCTTTATTGGTTTGTAATGAATACAGGGGCTGGAGCGGCAGGATTATCCGGCCTCCGTTATATCATTATAGACCAAGATGGACGGTCAATGCGGGAAATACAACAATGAACTGTGGAAGACTTCCCTTCAACAATGTACGATGAAAAAGCAATTTTGCAAAATTATCACTTCTGTTTTTAGATGAAGTGTTAGTTTGATTAATGCAAATTGGTTGCCATGGCTACAGCTTAGTGACCGTTCTGGGAGCCTACTCATTACTTGGCGTCCAGTAGTGCTTTACATACGTGTATGATATTGGATTATTTCCACGGCAAATCGATACCTAACTAACGATATATAATGTGCGTATTTTGACCAATTAATTAATTTATATACGTATCCAAAACGTCGCCGTAGAAGATGGAATGTTTTAATTAGCACTGTTTGCGTAAATGTTGGCTATTGGAAAGTATTCATAATTAAAGAAAACTATCTACAAGTATCAACGGTTTATTTAATGCGTTAATCCCCGAAATTAAGTCAAAGTCGTGCTCAAAGATACACTCTGAATAAAAGGCGTCTATGAATGGGGTTCTCGTTGTCCGACAATATAAAGTGTGTAGGACGAATTTGTTAGTCCTCATGGTATATATAATTATATAGATGTATTCATCTGGACACCTCGGCCTGTAGAGAGAATTAATCAGCGTGGAATAAAGCATCGGCCTTCCGCACACTAACCACAGGGGTTGCTTTGTCACCAGACTCATTAAACCAAAATCCATTGTCTATTTTATAGTTGATTAAGCATTTATGCATTAGAAAGAGCATCGTAAATGAAAATTGAACAGTAAAAGGGTACTTTAACTTGGATCCGGAAGTAAAATGTCTGTCATCTGTTTCTATGGTAACGAGGACGCCTCGTCACACAGCTTGCTTAACGCTGATCGTTTCCTTTGAGACAAAGGAAAAGTTCACGTTAACAATCCGATTTATGCGCAATATGGCCTCATGAAAAAGAAGTAATTGACTTGAGTAAAGTCTGATGTCATACTGTGGCATAAACTATCAACTAAACTATCACTGCTAATGGCAGCGAAAGAACAATTAAACACGGGTAGAATCAACAGATGGGCAAACTAAAATTAACTCAGAGAGCGACACATGAAACAAATAATGATACGTTTTGAACCATTTTAACAAGAGCTTGGACTTTGGAAAGTTAAGCCTGCTATTTTCATTGCTGTCCACTCATTGAAATCAACCAGATTTGTTTGGTGTTTGGGCTAAGACTATGTGATCGGCCCATATTTCGCTGAAATACTGTGGAATCATTAGATTTCGTGTTGGTTCAATTTTCGTGGAATTCATGTGTACCTCGATCTCAGCTCCGAATTAGCATCCTCCACGAATTAATAAATTAGGGTTAAAAAGTTATATTTCCTTTTGTAGGTATAAGAAAAAATAAGAAAATACACGAAATTACGTCTCCACGAACCTATAAAATTTCAGGAATCCACGAAAATTGGCCCCCACGAATTTTGATGATTACACAGTAGCTCATTTTTAACTTGTTTTGACGCAAGAAATAGAAAGTTACATCCTACCGAAAGTCCAAGGCTTTGTTAAAATGATTCCAACCCTCCAATTAATAGTTGGATATCAGTAGCTGTAAACCATGAATTTTAAACCCAAAAACCAACAAGCTGCTCTTCTGCGACAATCCATGGCGTTTTCATTTTTAAATTTTCAGTGAAAAAACGAAACGATTGTACATTTTTCCAATCAAAACAACAATAACCATTAATTCCTACATGAATTATACTTGCTCAAAATATATATTCCCAATCGTACATGCATGTACGTGCAGTCCTATCATTATATATATATACGAGTCAGTGATACGCCTTTCCACACATGGCCATGAGATGGTGCATTGAAGTGTACTACATAGTATACCGAGTTACACCAAAACTCAACCTTACTGCTTTTGGTCATAAGAAAAGTGTTCTTTAGGTAAACTGAGTGGTGTTGGGTGGGTGACTAGTTGGCAGGAAGTGACACATCTTCTCACACACGTTCTCGCTTTGTGTGAAATCAGAATGATTGAGAAAATGTGGTACAATAAGTTTTTTAAAAAATTCAAAGAAGCCATGGTTTAAGAAATGACAGGAACAAATTTTTAATTTAATTTTCATTGTAGCCACAAAAACAAAATTGTAGATTTTGAGAGTGCAGTTCATATTTAAATAATATTTTGTAAAAATAATCATAAATCATTTTAACTTAATCAAAAATTGAAAGATTTTTAGAATTTTGAATTTGGCACAATAACAAACAGCTATGACAAATTTCATTGCTATGGGAATGAACAATAAAAGGCAGGACAATAGAAAGGTCGCACGTATACGAGGTCAGCTGATACAACAGGAACAAGGAGGGCGTGTCTAGGAGTCCAGGTCCTCGTCCTCCCTCAGCTCGCTCTGACTCAGCCGCACGTGCTGCTCAATGCCGAACCGACACTTACACTTGCCGATCGTCACGAAATACACCCCGGTCTTATCGACCCGGAACCCTTTATCCGGGGTAAAAATTTGCTTGACGTCGCCAGTGACGGTAGCTAGCGGGGTATTGTCTTTTTTGTTCCTCAGAGTCACATGGATCTTGCCTTCAAACTTACTTTCTGTTTTGAAATGGCTAGCGTATTCGTCTTCTTTGATAACCAAATCTGCTTTTGTTTTGTATTTTGGCGGCACTGTAATTTGGTTGTCTACAGACCATACGAGTTCTTCTTCAAACGTCTCGTCTCCAGACTTGGTCAACCCCAGCTCACCTTTGAACCCAGCGTTGGCCTCGATGATGGGGTTCGGGGGAGTCAATTTCAGGTCTATGTTGTAACCATACGTAAATGTCTTTTGTATGGAAATGGAACAGATGGATTTGGTCCTTCGCTCGGTCTTTAATGTGTACATCTGGTTCTGGTCCGTTTCGTTGCTGAAATGCGCCGTGAACAGCACGTGCGTTTTTGGAGTGTTGACTCGGATCTGATCGTAATATTCCGTATTTCCATGTCGAACTCGCATATTGCGCCAGTTGATGTCACCGGAGAGAATGTCGTCTGCGTCTTTTTTCTGGCTTTTGTCCAACGGAAAGTCGTTCACCCACTTCCGGACTATATCCTCCAGGTCCATTATTTCTTGAGACATTCTATATCTGAAATTATTTTGAAAATTCGGGATCAAATTCAAATTGTAAAGGTGGTTTGAGAAAATAAATATAAAAAAACACAATCCTATCCAAAAGTGAATAACTTTTGAATTTAATCCCTGAGAATCTTAGAACTCAAGCAAACCGCAACATCGCTCGGCCTTTTCCGTCAAATGTTTTCTTTTCTTTTCAACTTGGCGGACAAAGCAGAGCGATGTTCCTATTGGCCGCAGCGCTTCACATAAATTCAAAATTTTATATGAATAGTTTGTAAATACATTGACTGGTATCATGTACTCTCTGTATATATTGTCACGTACTTTTCATCTAGGCCTATATAAATGCATTTTCAAAGATGTCTAAAGTCTCCGGTGCTTTTACTCGGCGGTCAAAATTTCCAAAGAGATAGAGCCGTTTTAATAATTGATTGGTCTTTCGGTGGGATGTTACTATTTAGTTTTCTCATCACAACAGTCTGTCAAATACTGCATGCCGCGGATGAAGTCTGACAAATGACATTTCGTTCAAAGTATTCATATCTATTAATAGCCAATGACTGGAGAGTTATGATCCATGAGTAGACCCCGCTTTCATCAAATCTGAGTATGTCATGTTCTGCCCAAAGTCCAAGTTCTTGTTAAAAGGGCTCTAAATGACCCAATTCATAAAAAATTCGACCCTTAAATTAAAAAAAAAAACACTTCATTTTATATACCATCTTACGGATGGGCGAACGGATGCTTATATTAGCTAGAACTAAAATATTTCTACGATTTCACTATTTTTTTCAAATCTAAAAATATAAATACGGAATTTTGAAGGTTTAAGTTTTATATTTGCTAGAAGTTCACCTAGAAAAATAAAAGCGAGTTATAAAATTCCGCGATATACATGTACTTATTCTCGCAATTAATAAAAAAATGTACAGCACATTATGAATTTATATCAATGCATATTTGTATTATCAGTTTACGTCAAAATCACATTCGCAGATAAAGTTGGACCAGGTTGTACGGAATCCTCATTTGTAATCGTCATCTACAAAATTTACACGGATTGATTCGGCATTGCATGTTTAATTCATGTTTGAATTCTAAAGGAGTTTTCTTTTCTTTTTTTAACTCTAATATTGTCGTTTTGCATTTAACCGGTATTTGGCTTTAAAATTTTGCTTACACTTCTCCTAAACAAAATATTCAATAATACATGCATAATTATGATTGCATGGGTTTAACAAAGTTGTAATACTTTATTTACTTCTTAAACAGGTACCTGGCGTTTTAAAATGTTCAATAAATATAAAAAATATCTATAAACATTATTCTTCTTCAAATACATTGGAAAGACAAATCGACACTGTTATGATGGGTAGCCATTAGTCGACATTTCAATGTCTATCCCTTCGGCTGTTCAAATCAACTCACAGAAGATGGAAGAAAAATGTGAAGTACGCAACGGTGCACAAAAACTTAATTGCATTTCTATTTTCTTTGCGTTGTTCTTTTTTATTATTTGAGAAAAGGGGGGGGGGTCTTTTTAGTGCATTGTTTACTTAGTTTTCTCAAAATCCGGCATTTGAAAAGTGTTTGACTGAAAGCAAACATCGGCATCCGTATCGATGAAGATGCAAAGAAGTCTATTGGTCATTTCTAGTTCAGATTATCTTACAAAGGTTTCAGCGCGTGTCAGTCATGCTCCTGTATAACGGAGGGAAGCCCCCGCATACAGAGAGATATCAACCGCGGGCGCCTCCCCATGATAAGAGGTTTCCAAGAGCTCCGGCAATCTGATAGAACCACTTTTATAGGAAGACACGCACCAGGTGTAGAAGTGTTTTAAAACAAGAAAGCTTTACAAGCTGAAGACAGAAATATTTCTCTATAATTCCGAAACCTGCAGTGAGTGATAAGATGTTAGAAACTGTCGGTTCTGTCTTTGAAAGTTATGAAGTACAATCAGTACACAGATATATACCAACTGATACGGTAAAACTTTCAACAAAATTATATAACGTAATCCAAAAACAAACGTGCATAGAAATAACTACAGTTTATGTATTATAAAGTAAAACAAGACTAAATGCTTCTACATTTTGACAATGAAGGATTGGTATGGTATATGCATGTCTCATTTCTTAGGGTGCTAACATTAGTACATAGACCATGCATTTTATGTTTATAATTCGTGGTTTTGTATTTGTTTGGTTTTTTGGATTTTTTTAAATGAGAGAGAGAGAGAGAGAGAGAGCTTTATTTCACCTGATAATTAACCATTTCTAATCAATGCAGATAATACGGGCGACACAATATGGAGCGAGTGTTGAGTGTATTCTGTATGATGACTATTGTGTTACCGCCCCAAGTGTCGGACATCGCTCAATCATGCATGTACAAGTCATCTTCATTCCCCGGTTTATGTACTTATGTACACGTACTTTAATTCACTCGATTTCTGTGTATATACGAGGAAATGTGTGCTTTCCGCGAGAACAATGCGAAGGTCAACTACAAATTTCCGACCGCAAATCGTTTTGTGTTTGTTCTGTTAATTCACACCCTATCCAACATCTAGCTTTTACGTAATACATACTTTTTTTGCCCTTTTTTTTTTATTTCTAAATAACTTTAAAATCTGGTTTAAGATGAAGAGCAGGCATGTCTATTCACGACTTATAAAAAGGTTCTATAAAAAAATCTTATCATGGTTTTAAAATGATTTCGTTCAGAAATTTAACAAAATCTTACTGAGGGGAAATATTGTCCGAGTTTACACTATTTTGTAAGATACACATTATTTTAATGAAAAAATACGTACCTTTATAGAGAGAAATTCACAATCAACGTTTCATCTCAGTGGAATAAATCCTATTTAAGATGGCCCCCACTAACGGTATATTCCATAGATTCTGATTGGTGGAAAATTCTACATAGCATTATTGATATATACAGGTAAAAATCCCTGTGTGTTCCCCGCCCACTTATAACGAACACAGATAGATATAAGGTGTGTAGAGAAATATAAACTCCGTAGAAGGTTTTCAGTCAGCAATGATCCCCGACACTCCGAGATAACCCGGATTATAGCGCCCCTCGGAATACAGCTGTTCCCGGCCTCGTCGTGTATACACGTATGAACGGCAGCAATCGACGTGGAAAAGCACTGCGACAAATTGTTTTTGGTTGATTAATTATTTAAGTCGTTTGATACACAATAATGCATTTTCTGTGTCCTGGGGGAGATCCAAGAGAGCGACTCACAGTGGTTTCATAGACTATTTAACATTCGCAATATATTGATATTTTTTTTCCTTGTATAGTAATGCCCGGATTTAAGTTCCTGTTAGTTCCCGTGACGAAAGGATATTAGCAATATGTACAGCTTAACAGTAAAACCTGAGGATGTAGAACTCTGACATAATGCATGAAGTCTCGATTACCAAGACGTTACATCGTGTTTTTCTCATCCCTCTTATTACATGAATATTAAAAAAAAAGAAGAGGAAAATGTATGTACAAAAGACTTCCTTGCAAACGAGCGGTACTGTATTTTAATTCAAATTCATTTTTTGTATGCAATTTTAATTTTTCCAGTGCATGGCAATTATAAAAGGTTACGAGCAATCGATCTTTCACCCCCCCCCCCCCCCCTTCATCCCGGGTCCAAACGTTTACGCGACAATAAAATTTTTATATCAGCAATTCAAGTGTATTTTCAAGAAGATTATATAGGAAATTGCATACTCTAGTATTTTGCAGAAATGCCTGGTAAGGTACCCTAATTTTTTGCAAGAAAGCTTGTCAAAGTAGTAGTAAACCATTAACAAATTCCTGGAAAAAGTTATATAAAATTGAGGAACGTGTCGTCTGACCTTAAGATGCATGTTTCGAATATATCAAATATATCATATGACAGACCATTGCTTAAAGAGTTAATACAATGTATCTAACCTGTCAGGTTAGACATTAACCTTTAAAAATTCAATTCCTTAGGGAAAACAATTCTTTCCATAGGAAAAACAAATATTCCTGCGGTATATTTAGAGTTTCCTACCGGAATAAAAAGAACTTCAATAGGAATTCAAATTCCGATTGGATTTGAACAAAACTTCAATAGGATTGCAAAATCTTGATTTCCAATAGAAAAACTACTGTCCTTTCTGACATTATATAGTTATCATTTTTACATCATTTTTCAAATATTATCTGCAATATGACTACGTTTAAATAGTCATATTGCAGATATTATTTGAAAAATAATGTATATCTGAAAGGACACTACCTGCCTTAACTAAATTCTGGTAAGAAACACCTTTATTCTACAGAAATATAATTTTTGTAGGATTTTTTTTAAAACCTTGCCGGATTTTTAAAATACCATGTATGAAAATTATTTCTCTTAGCGGGAACCTATCACTTTCCCTTAATTTCTAGAGGTATTCTCTTCTGTCATACATATTGTGACACACAATAATAGCAAAAGTTGTTTTTAGTACTCTATAGGTAATGGTCTATTGTTTTATATACTGGTATCATCAGTAATAATCGCTAAAGATGATCGCGTTAACTATCGTTTACAAATGTGAAATATAGATCAACGTCCTTAAATAACTATAATAGTTTTCTGTCCGTAATCTACATTTCACAAAAGGCGATATATTTATTTATTGATCTTACTTAATATTTATAGAAAATTATGAACTGATCATTTTAAAATCCTTTATCATGCAAAAAAAAAATTGAAATAGGAAAATAACAATGATTTACCGGGGGGGGGGGACTATTATAAGAACGACCTAACCATCGTCTTCCATACATCCGGTGTTTTCTCGATGAAAGTGAAAGTAGATTGACAGCCAGAAGGCCGAAGGCAAAGTTTAGAGTTAAACTTAATAACATACGGTTTCTGTCATGTTAATACTCTACATATTTTAAATATTTTGAAGATGTCTCTTAAGTGTAAGTTTGGTTTTTTTTCTGTGTTAGAATTATGAATAACGTTATCTTACCGTTATGCTTGGTCAACAGTTGATATACTGGGCGACGTTGCGTAATCATGTGACAACGATGTCTTGGGTAAATTTTGTGCAATTTGCTAGTTTACAGACAGTTTCTAGTTCATGTTGTTGTATGGTGTGATAAAAAGGCGATTGTTTTCTCTGAGTTAGTAAACTACACATAATTTAATTTCATTAGTTTGCTCGTAATACAGAGAAAATTGCTCTTATACAACTACATCATGTATGCCATCTGTCTATATGTCTATAGTTACATTTAATCAGATACCATATAAGTTAGGTCTGTAGACTTTGTCATTTTTCAGGGCACCCTTACTCCCTGTATGAAACAGATACCACCAGGTTCTGGGTTCACTATGGCCTAGTTATACTGGGGGCGGTGCTAGCATTGGTTACAGCTGTCGCCCAGTGGAGGGACCCTGCTCCCTATGGGAAACATGAAAGGAAGGTATGATTTTGTTTTATAATTATACTTTCATGTTAAATACTGAAATCTGATTGGTTTAGACGCAGTTGGTAATCCATTCTATTACCCTCAGCGTTAGCAAAACACTTGGTTACGGGTAACACAACGAATTGTTACATGTGCATAAATTATGCGCGTACGGTTCGCTGTAGAATTAACTTCATTTCTATATAAAAGCAGTAAAATTTTCATAAAAAGTAAGACATTCAGTATAATAAAATAAATAGTGCCTGTTTAGGAGGGTAACTGTTGAAATTGACACCCCTCGAAAACCATTGTCAACCTCCGCTTCGCGTCAGTTGACAATTGTTTTCTTGGGGTGTCATTTTCAACAGTTACCCTCTCAAACAGGCACTATTTATATAATGCCAGTTTTTATGGAGAAATTGTCATTAAACTCTGTTGATCACATTTAAGCTTTTATAATTTAATTCTGGATGTAACGCACATTTTGATTGGCTAAACAATTGTTTTATATCTTATAAAGAATGTTGTCTATGTCACAGTTAACTAACTTACATCAATAATATAACAATCCGCCTGACGTTAGGTTTGATTTGTACATTTTGAGGTCATTTTAAAGGTCAAATGACTGTTTTTATCTACAACTAATTACAAAAAATTAAATTATAAGCAATGAATTCAAAATTTATTAGTTTTATATGATACAAAATGATTTTGGACAGTTTACGCTTTTTTATGATTTACGATTTTTAAAGCATAAACCGCCTCAAACCGTTTTATATCGTAAAAAAACAAATAGATATTGAGTTCATTCCTTAAATAATTCTGTGACATTTTCAATTTGAATATGATTTGTTTAAAACAATGATAAGTTTAACTAATGTTGGAGACAGATTTTCATAAGATGTAGATTTCTTTGTATTGAAGGATCAGAACTGGGGCCCATTGATTCCTCAGAGGCTGGGACATTTCTTGTCAGATGCTCTACCAGGTGTTGTCCTGTTTGTACTGGTAAGATACTACCAGAGATAGATGGTAGCTCTTTTTCACTAAGTTTTATGCTCTAATATACAATTATTTAATGCTTGAGCAGTCGATAGACCCGATATTTTTCCAGAGATCGCAGTCTATTGACTGGCGGTCCAATAGATCACAGTCTATTGACCGGCGGTCTAACAGATCGCAGTCTATTGACCAGCAGTTCAATAGATCACTTTCAAATCTGAATACACATACAAAATAGACGAAAATATTTGATTTGTAATAAAACAACAAAATCCCTTTGATTAGGTAATAATACACAATGTGCTGATCCGGCATATTCAAAATTGAAAGTGGTATATATTTTAGCAATATATTTAAGGTTTCATGGAACATGATAATATCCAACTGTTTCTGCAGCATAATGACGTAAATTGAATAGATCATTTAAAAAAAGCAGCCCTCTCGTAGATGTAGATGGAACAAAACATTCTTTTTATCATACATGTATGTATTGTAGATTCCTAATTTAATTTTCTGCATTTGTAGGTATTTGTTTTCTATGGAACACAGAATAAAAACTACATTAACTACATATTTTTGGCCATGTTTTTATCTCACTATGTTCATAGGTAAGTGGAATTGATTTTTCATTTGAATAAAATGAGCAGTGTTCTTTAGCAACAACTTCTTGAAATAACTTGTCCATGTAACTGTGCTTCACATATAGATTTTATGTGAAACTTTTTCACTGAAACCATTAAAAATGTAACACAGGTCCTTTAAGGCTTCTGACAGCAATGTGTATAGAGTCACTTGTTTGTACTTAATACAATATGATGTCATAATCAACTTTGACGTCACGTTGATCTGCATTCCATTCAGTAGTTCTCAGGGAAAGTGTTGTAACGTGTCGTAACGTTAAAAGTGAATTATAATGAAACAGTAATAAATTAAAACTTCTTGTTTCCTTTATATGAATGCTGCCCTTAATGCTAGACTACACAATTTATTCATATTAATATTCAGTATCAGAAAAAATCGACAGATGTAAAGCTTTGCCTGAAGTGAAAGACTACTTATTACATGTAATCTCCCTGCTAAGAGTAAACAATTGAATGAAGAAATTTTAATGCATGTAAAAACAGCTTGGTGCAGATGAAAAATCAATACAATTCAAGAATATTTTACGTTAAATTCGGAGAGAATATAAGTACCAATGTGACTCATGCTTGGGAAACCAACAGATTTACCCCAATTTTAAATACCGTAATCGCTTTCAATTAATAAAGTTGTGCTTTATTTTCATGATTTAGCGAAGTGTTTTTACAATATTTTTAATAAACGAAATATCTATTTCAAGCCAAAACAAGAACTTCAAACTTTATGACATAACAAAGGATTTTTCCTTAAAGTATTTATGATTTAAAGTCATTAATCACCTGCGCTGATGCGATTTAATTAGATAATTTGCAATATTAGGATATGGACGTCATGTGACGACGAAGTACATATGACGTCAAAAATATGCATAAAAAAAAAAATGCATCAAAAATAATGTTTAACATTGCTGTCAATATATGTTATTAAGATTTTTGGGCAATACCCTGGTCAAAGTATTTTTTCATTGATTAAAAAAATATTGTTTTTCAGTCGTATTTTAGCTCCGGGACACCATAACATTGCTGCAAAACACATATAATTTTTACATCAAATGTTTCATTTTTTTTCATTTTTCATTCAAATTAATACATAAGTCAAAATTTTCAACTTATAGTTCAAGAAACTATCATAAGTAAAATTCTTAATTAAGGACCAGCAGGCATGCTTATGAAAATTTCTTATGATACGTCTTAAGAGATATCTTAGGGTATATCTTAGGACGTATCTAGAATTAGGACATTCTTATGACATCTCTTAGGATGTAAAACGAAAGCGTCTTAGAAATGTATTAGGTTAAGATGTCTTAAGTTTCATCTTAATTTTTTTCATGTACAAAACAAACGAGTTTGCCGCTGTGTTACGTGTACAATTTTAAATGATAATTGAGAAACGAGACCGTTATAATTAAGCGGTCAATACCAATGGCCAAAAACTTGTTTTATTATAATCTAATACAAAATATCAAAAAAACCAATCAATGATATGAACTAATTTTCAGCACTACTTCATCGTTTTTAGAACATCTCTCTCTCCCTCTCTCTCTCTCTCTCTCTCTCTCTCTCTCTCAAATAAAACTAAATTTTTGATCCACTCCTTATTTGTAATAAACAGCACTCAGTAGACCTAAAATCAAGGAATAATTCCATTGTTTAGAAACCATATAAAAAGGCTGTGCAGTCAGTGCTATGTAGTACATGTACATGCAGAATGGGCGGAACACGAAACCCAAACTTCTCAGAGGCCGAAATCCAAATATTATTAAACGAAGTTGAGAAAAATAGGACCGTGATTTTTTCGAAATTGTCGAATATCGTCCCCAACAACCAGAAAAAAGAGTTTGGGAAAGTATATGTGATAAAGTAAACTCTGTGATCACAAACGCCATGTCAGGACTGTGGAAGAGGTTCGAAAGAAATTCTCAACATATACAAGCGATACAAAAAAAAATAGTGCCATTGTAAAAAATAAGTTTTAAAGATGAATTGTTGCAAATGAACGAATCATGAGTGCTACCTGGCCATTTAGCAACAATGTTCAAAAATTTCAGTTTAGAATCACATAGGCATTGTACATTGATGGAATGAAAATGTTTCCTGTTAACATAAAGGTGTTCGTCGGTAGTTTGGGCTTTTATTTTAATGTGAGTACCATCTATTGCGTCGATTGCGTTGGGGAATCCCTCTATCTCATGAAACCCACGTTTAATTTCATTCTGTAAGTGTTGGCTACTCTTACAAGGCATTCAATTATATCACTGAGTACATACGATACACTCTGCCGAGAAATGTTATGAATGTCACCAGCTACAGCCTGAAAACTTTCAGTGGCGAAAAATCTCAATGCTACCATGATTTGTAAAGAAACTGTGAGTGCACATGACCTCAATGTAGGTCGTTGGAGTTCGTGTTCGAACTGTTGACACAGCTGAATGATTATATGTCTCGGCAGCCTATACTTGCTAACAATAGCTGTCTAACGGATTGTCTCGGTCTCTGAATATCCTGTCTCGCCGTCTATGTCCCCTCAGTTGAAAAAACCATAAGGCAGCAGCCAATTTTGTTTAGTATTAAACAAAGATATGTCTTAAGTCAAGCCCTTGTTTGTCTTAAATTTAAGATATTTCTTAAGAAGGCTCTTAAGTTGAGACATCATCGATGGACTGACTTAAGAATAAGACGTTGCTTAAGTTCGTCTTAAGATATGTCTTAGTCTTAAGACACCTTCATAAGCATGCCTGCTGTTCTCTATATTTTCTCTCCCATTGGACAAAACAGATCAAAACTCACCCAAAGAGGGCATTTGGGAAAATGGCACTCAGTGCCTTGAACTAATATGCTAACTCATAGATCATTTTTTCTGCATTTGGCCCCAATTAGTTCATGTTTTACTCATTGAGTGCTCATTCACAAAAGATGTGAAGTGACCTTGAATCAAGTATCAAATCAAAAAGGTCATGATAGCTCTCTGTTTTCAATATTTGTAAGTTAAAAGTTTAACATCAAAGCACCCCAATGTTTCTATACAAAGATTGGGACCTTTTAGCTTGTCACACTCTGGTCACCATCTCCATAATGTCTAGTTAAGTGATAGAATTGTTTTAACAAGACCTTGGACTTTTGGTTGGACGTAGCTATCTATTTCTTGTGTCAAAACAAATTATAAATGACGTGGTTTCAAGCAAAATATACACCGATTGCATAGTCTCAGCCCAAAAGCCAGACTAATCCTGTTGATTTCAAAGAGCCATGGCTGAGTGGCCATCAGTGAAATAGACAGGCCTACTTCACAGTGCTGTTTGACAAAACTACCAAAAGTCCAAGCTCTTGTTAAAATGGTTCTAATCTTTAGTGAAAGTCATGTACAAGATTTTACTTTTCAGAGGCAAAATTACTGTCATATGGGAAAAAAATATCATACTACTGGAGTTGGTTTTGGCTTTGACATGTTCATATTAACATGTGCTCAACCATGGTTCTCAGTGATCCAAGGCTGATTAAGTGACTTTTGTCATGAGTTGAAAGCTTTTTATGTGATCATGATTAATATAGTATTGAAAAGAACTGAAACAGATCTCTTGACATCAGTTTGGCAGTTAGACAATTGGTTTTGCTTACTATCAATGTTGTGGTTATCTAGTTCACAGCAACCTTTTTAAACAACCTCATCTGACTTTACAGAGGCATCATACACCCTCTCATAATGAGGTACAGAAATCCCAGAGTTGCCATTGGGTAAGTCCTTGTTTTTTACTAACATAAATCAGTTAAAATAAAACTCTATTTAAGAAGAATTTCTGTATCAATGTGATTTCTAATTACCACATCATTCTGTCTGAGACTTGCATGAAAGTTGTGTGCCTTAGGTATATACTATAAAGTAGTAAGTCTTGATGTTATGTTAGCAGTTATGCCTGTTTTGTGTTTGTATTTCTTAAATTTTTATAAGTTCAATAGTATAAGTGCCTGAACCTGGTTGATATTGCTTCAAAATGTCTAAATAGTTAATAAGCATGAACTATAGCTAAACAGCTTGAATGTAAAAGTCTAAGTACATTGTACTATGCCTTGGTTTTGTTTTTTTATGCCTGTATTATGTCATAATACATGTAGCAGTCTTGAACTATGTCTAAGTGATCTGTCTGGACTGAATGAAATTAGGACTAAGTAGTTGATATATTGAAGTTCTGACAACTTTCCTGTAAGTTCTTCCTTCTGTCTCTTTGACAGATTTGGTTGAACCTGAAAAAAATAATGCTATTACAAAATGTAGTACAAAAGTGTTATCATCATGACTGTGTTAATACAAGATATAATAAAAAGACCTGTAGATATATACATGTAAGTATAAGACTTCTGTGTATTATTTCTGAATCATTGGTTTATTGTTTTCCAGAATAACACTAGGGGGATTTTTTCCAAACTGTCTGTACCATTTTGTGAATGCTGATTTCATAGGATCAGCAGAATACCACAGTAACTACTATTAGTAAGTTTACATTAATATTAGTAAGTAAATATAATCTGCATAATCACCCACACGTATCAGTTGAATGGCACATATTACACTGTATACATGTATTTTGGTAATCTTCAGAAAATAACTTTAACAACAGGATGTAGGTCAGTTGAGGAACCTTTAAAATAATTACTGAATATCATCACGAGAGTTTTAAATATTTCTATTAAATGGGGGATTTTTTTTTCGAAAAGGTCATAATATTTCTCTGTTTACAATATTTGTAAGTAAAAAGTTAACATCAAAGCACCTTAATATTTCTATACAAAGATTGGGACCGTTTAACTTGTCACAACCTGGTCACCATCTCCATGATGTCTAGCTAAGTGATAATCCTTAGTGAAAGTCATATACAGAATTTTGCTTTTCAGAGGCAAAATGACCAATTTCAATTAAACTTGACACAAAGCATCCTTGGGTGAAGGGAATTCAATTTTTTTTTAATGAAGGGCCATGTCCTCTTTCAAGGGGAGATAATTAGGATATATTGAAAATTTGTTGTTGTTTTTTTTTTTTTGTTTTTTTTTTTTTTTTTTTATATAAAAGATCATCTCAAAAACCATTCCGCCAGAAAAGCTGAAACTTGTGTGGAATCATCCTCAGATAGTGTAGATTTAAGTTTGTTAAAATCATGGTACCCAGGGGTAAGTGGGGCCACAATGTGGGGTAAAATTTTTACATATGAATATATAGAGAATGTTTTTAGCTCACCTGAGCCAAAGGCTCAAGTGAGCTTTTCTGATCACAATTTGTCCGTTGTCTGTCGTTGTCGTAGTCGTAGTCGTTGTCGTCGTCGTTAACTTTTCACATTTTCATCTTCTTCTCAAGAACCACTGGGCAGATTTCAACCAAATTTAGCACAAAGCACCACTAGGTGAAGGGGATTCAAGTTTGTTCAAATGAAGGGCCACGCCCTTTTTAAAGGGGAGATAATTGAGAATTTTTGAAAATTTGTTGGTATTTTTCAAAAATCTTCTTCTCAAAAACTATTCGGCCTGAAAAGCTAAAACTTGTGTGGAGGCATCCTCAGGTAGTGTAGATTTAAGTTTGTTCAAATCATGGTCCCCGGGGGTAGGGAGGGGCCACAAGAAGGGGATCAAGTTTTACATAAAATATATAGAGAAAATCTTTAAAAATCTTCTTCTCAAAAACTATTGGGCCAGAAAAGCTCAAATTATAATGGAATCATCTTCAGGTAGTGTAGATTCAAATTTGTTCAAATCATGGTCCCCGGGGGTAGGGTGGGGCCACAATTGGGGGATCAAGTTTTACATAGGAATATATAGAGAAAATCTTTAAAAATCTTCTTCTCAAAAACTATTGGGCCAGAAAAGCTCAAATTAAAATGGGAGCATCTACAGGTAGTGTAGTTTCAAATTTATTCAAGTCATGGTCCCCAGGAGTAGGGTGGGGCCACAATTGGGGGATCAAGTTTTACAGAGGAATATATAGAGAAAATCTTTAAAAATCTTCTTCTCAAAAATTATTAGGCCAGGAAAGCTCAAATTTGAGTGGAAGCATCCTCAGATATTGTAGATTCAAGTTTGTTCAAATCATGGTCCCTGGGGGTAGGGTGGGGCCACAATAGGGAGATGAATTTTTACATAGGAATATATAGAGAAAATCTTTAAAAATCTTCTTCTCAAAAACTATTAGGCCAGAAAAGCTCAAATTATAATGGAATTATCTTCAGGAAGTGTAGATTCAAGCTCGTTCAAATCATTGTCCCCGGGGGTAGGGTGGGGCCAAAATGGGGGGATCAAGTTTTACATAGGAATATATAGAGAAAATCTTCTTCTCAAAAAGTATTAGGCCAGGAAAGCTCAAATTTGAGTGGAAGCATCCTCAGGTAGTGTAGATTCAAGTTTGTTCAAATCATGGTCCCTGGGGGTAGGGTGGGGCCACAATTGGGGGATCAAGTTTTACATAGGAATATATAGAGAAAATCTTTAAAAATCTTCTTCTCAAAAACTATTTGACCAAGAAAGCTCAAATTGGCGGGTAACCATCCTCAGATAGTGTAGATTCAAGTTTGTTTAAATCATGGTCCCCGGGGGTAGGGTGGGGCCACAATAGGAGGATGAATATTTACATAGGATTATATAGAGAAAATCTTTAAAAATCTTCTTCTCAAAAACTATTGGGCCAGAAAAGCTCAAATTTGAATGGAAACATCTTCAGGTAGTGTAGATTCAAGCTCGTTCAAATCATGGTCCCCGGGGGTAGGGAGGGGCCACAAGAAGGGGATAAAGTTTTACATAGGAATATATAGAGAAAATCTTCTTCTCAAAAACTATTGGGCCAGAAAAGCTCAAATTAAAATGGGAGCATCTACAGGTAGTGTAGTTTCAAATTTATTCAAGTCATGGTCCCCAGGAGTAGGGTGGGGCCACAATTGGGGGATCAAGTTTTACAGAGGAATATATAGAGAAAATCTTTAAAAATCTTCTTCTCAAAAATTATTAGGCCAGGAAAGCTCAAATTTGAGTGGAAGCATCCTCAGATATTGTAGATTCAAGTTTGTTCAAATCATGGTCCCTGGGGGTAGGGTGGGGCCACAATAGGGAGATGAATTTTTACATAGGAATATATAGAGAAAATCTTTAAAAATCTTCTTCTCAAAAACTATTAGGCCAGAAAAGCTCAAATTATAATGGAATTATCTTCAGGTAGTGTAGATTCAAGCTCGTTCAAATCATTGTCCCCGGGGGTAGGGTGGGGCCAAAATGGGGGGATCAAGTTTTACATAGGAATATATAGAGAAAATCTTCTTCTCAAAAAGTATTAGGCCAGGAAAGCTCAAATTTGAGTGGAAGCATCCTCAGGTAGTGTAGATTCAAGTTTGTTCAAATCATGGTCCCTGGGGGTAGGGTGGGGCCACAATTGGGGGATCAAGTTTTACATAGGAATATATAGAGAAAATCTTTAAAAATCTTCTTCTCAAAAACTATTTGACCAAGAAAGCTCAAATTGGCGGGTAACCATCCTCAGATAGTGTAGATTCAAGTTTGTTCAAATCATGGTCCCCGGGGGTAGGGTGGGGCCACAATAGGAGGATGAATATTTACATAGGATTATATAGAGAAAATCTTTAAAAATCTTCTTCTCAAAAACTATTGGGCCAGAAAAGCTCAAATTTGAATGGAAACATCTTCAGGTAGTGTAGATTCAAGCTCGTTCAAATCATGGTCCCCGGGGGTAGGGAGGGGCCACAAGAAGGGGATAAAGTTTTACATAGGAATATATAGAGAAAATCTTCTTCTCAAAAACTATTAGGCCAGGAAAGCTCAAATTTGAATGGAAGCAATCTCAGGTATTGTAGATTCCAGTTTGTTCAAATCATGGTCCCAGGGGGTAGGGTGGGGCCTCAATTGGGGGATCAAGTTTTACATAGGAATATATAGAGAAAATCTTTAAAAATCTTCTACTCAAAAACTATTTGACCAAGAAAGCTCAAACTGGCAGGTAACCATCCTCAGATAATGTAGATTCAAGTTTGTTCAAACATGGTCCCTGGGGGTAGGGCGGGGCCACAATGGGGGATACATTTTTATACATAGAGAAAATCTCTAAAAAATCTTCTTCTCAAAAGTACCGGTATTATGCCAGGAAAGCCCAAATCTGAGTGGAAGCATTTCCAAATTGTTTAGATTCAAGTTTTTAAAAATAATAGTCCAGTGGTATGGTGAGGCCACAGTGGGGGATGAATTTTTACATAGGAATATATAGAGAAAATCTTTAAAAATCTTCTTTTTAAAGACCATTTGGCCAGAAAAGCTTTAACTTGTGTAGAGGCATCCTCGGGTATTGTAAATTTAAAATCACAGTCCCTAGTGGTAGGGGGGGTCCGTGATGGCAGTTTGAATTTTAACATAGGAATATATAGAGAAAATCTTTAAAAATATTCTGGGAAAGTTTTTCGGTCCAAAACTCAGTACTTAGTGTGAAAGCACAGGTTATGCAGATATAAGTTTGATGAAACCATGATACCCTAGAGAAAAGTGGGGCCACAAAATGGGGGGGGGGGGGTATATAGGAATAGAGAAAAATCTTCTTACAGGTACAACAACAAAAGGGGCTTGGTATTTACCAAAAGAAAGAGGTGGATAAAAATTGGCAGATTTTCAACTTTTTTAGCAAGATCTACTGTACTTAGTTGTCAAGATATTTTGAAACTGTAATGCTAATTTGATCAGAATTAAGGCAATTGTTGCTCAGGTGAGCGATGTGGCCCCTGGGCCTCTTGTTTAAATCTTCTACTCAGAACACGATTGGCCAGAAAAGCTGTAACTTGTGTGAAGTATCCTCAGGTTGGGTAGATTCAAGTTTGTTCAAATCATGATCCCCAAGGATGGGGTTGGGGCACAATGGGGAGGTGTTAAATTTTTTACAAAGGAATATATATAGAAAAATCTTTTTTCTTTTAAAGAAAAATATTTTATTAGAAAAGATGCTACTTTATTAAAAGCAACCCTAGATAGTGTAGATTCAGATTCATCAAAATCATTTTTTTCAGGAGTAGGATGGGGCCACATAGGGGGGGTCCAATTTTAAAAAGGAAAACATTTTAAATTTACCAATAATAAATGGTTTTACTTATATGCAAGCATTTTGACATATTGTTGATTCTTTAAAATTGTTTAGACTTTGGCCCCTGAACAGTTCTTGGGCTTCACAAGTTTGATGTAGGTTTATATCATATTTGATCCAGATCTTCTTGAGAACTGTAATGCTCAATACGTGAAATGACTATAAAATCATCCTGTGACAAAAAGGGCTTGATGATAAACAGAATATATCCAGGGGAAAAACATTTTTTAAATACAGGATTCGTTAGACTACATTTTCCAAATATTTTGTATATGACTTTATGATGTCTATTGTTGCTCAGGTGAGCAATTTGGCCAATGGGCCTCTTGATCCCGGTTACGACAAAGAGCACACGGCCGGTGTGACCAGTCAGTAGAGGATGCTCACTCCTCCATGGCACCTGATCCTACCTCTATTTGTTCAGAGGTCCGTGTATGCTCTGCTCCTGTCCTGTTTTGTATTTTTCCCTTGGACTTGTTCGTTATCACCGCATTTAATGAAGTAATGATATGTTACAGTGACCCTCGTTTTATTGTTGGCGTCATTCTGTTCTGTGCTGGGTACGTCATCAACAGACACTCCGACTTGAAGCTACGGTCTCTGCGGGACACCAAAGGTAGACATTTTACGTCATCAGCAACATCACACTTCACAAGTGCATGTTAAAATGTTGTTGTTTGGCTTTTGTGAGTTTTTATTATTGCCTTTGCTGTATTTTGCAAATAATATAAACGAAAAAAACTGCCATAAAGTCTTGATTTACAAGGTGTTTTATTAGCCATAACGAAATTAATTTTTAATATTACGAAGCGCAATAAAAATTAACAAAATGAAGTAATTAATTATTTGATCTCAGATCAAAAACACAAGTCTGTGTTTTATACATGTGATTCATAGTTGTACTCAGAGAGTACGCGTAAATAAAACTTCCGCATTGCAGGTGAAGCATCGCATCGCTACATCTCAGTCATATTTAATGATGAAAATAGATTAGTATAAGAAACATTTGACCATTTTTGCTAGATTCTATCAATGAACAATACCAGAGGACCAGAAGTTATGATGCTATGAGTAATCATACGGAAAATAAAACAGAAAACCCTGGTAAGAAACCGGTAGATTTGACTTTAACATTGTAAGAGTGTGTGTTTCTCCAGCAGATCTCTATATTACTCATATCTTTGGAACCTGACGCGAGTTGTGTTTAGTACTTCATATTAAAAGCTCACAGAACTACATTTAGAGTTTGTTCTGTTTAGGAACAGACAGTCTCAGGGGTGTTTGATATTTTGCCTGCAATTTTAATTTCTTTAAAAGAAACAAGCTGAGATAACTATATTTATTGCTTTGCTTATCTTATATTTTCGCCACCTACGTATTATGCTGTATAGACATTTACTGTTTGCAAATTAAAACACAAAAAAATAAAAAAAAATACAACAAACAAACAAAAACAAAACCAACACAATAAACACAATTCAGACATGATTACCTCTAGGAATATCGAATATGTTTCATACAGATTCTGATCTTACAAACGAGTACATCGACTTGTACATATTAATGAATACTACATGTAATCGAACACTGAGTGGGGTTACATATTCCACTTCCTAATGCTATGGTAAGCAATGGTAGATTAAATAAAATCCCAAACATCAAAATGTCCTCTTCATTCTTTTTTCTAATGTCTGTTTTACAGAACTTTCAAAACTTTGCTACTTTTTTTTTATATGGCATTCATTTTTTCTACTCTCAGTGTATTTGTAGTTACAGTTGAACGTCGATATCTCGAACACTGATATCTCGAATACATTGGATATGTCGAAGTTTTTAAACAGTCCCATCTAGTTCGAGATAACGAAGTTTGACGTACTTTGTACCATTGATATATATTTGATAAAACTGACATAATCTTGTGGTCAATTATCCTGACTTTCATTTCGCAGAATAAATGTTAAATATGACTCAATGATTGTGGGGTTTTTTTGGTCAGATTTAAAGAAACATGGAAGATAAATATCTGTAATTATAGTATATAAATATATGTAGTAGATAAATGTATGGTTATGTATAATTTGACAGGGAGATGCTCTCTGTGAAAGACGAAGTTTAAGTTTTTTTAAGATTGAAATGTTCTACATATTAAACTTCTGTCAAATGACATCTGTTGAAATGAGACTGCGTTATCCACGGCCTACAAGAGTTCTAACTGTAGAGGTGGTGTGTTACAGGCTGTACGGGCTACTACGTACCGTACGGAGGCTTCTTTGAACTAGTCACCTGTCCCAACTATTTCGGCGAGCTGGTAGAGTGGATTGGATGGTAAGTATGGTTTAAAACCATATTTTCTCGGTTTGTTTCATAAGAAGAAGAACGCAAGCTTTAGTTGAATATTGAATAAAAAATCTACAATTTTGCAGCTATGTGTATTTCATTCCGTTACAATATATTTGTCAAAAATGCTAGAAAAATTTCTATTTGTTGAGAATTCGAACACCTTATAAAATCTATATTAAAAAATCCTCTTCCGACGACATAATATCCTTCCGATCGTAGGTTTTTTTTTTTGTTTTTTTTTTAGCTATTATCGAACAATACCAGTAAAGAAACTTTACATAATATATTTACGTTTACAGGAGCCTGGCCACGTGGTCCTTTGCCGGTCTGGTGTGGACGTTGTTTTGTGCGGCAACATTTGTTCCGAGGGCCCGACACAACCACGCTTGGTAAGATGACGTGGCTGGTATAATGGTAGGAAATGGTTCTCAAGATCTTTGATGATTGTCTTACAGTTATATGGATAGGTTAAAAATTGTAGTTAAAACAAATTGGAAATACAATTTTGTTGCAGATGATGTACAATCCATATTTTATGCTTTGTAGGTGTATGTGGTTCATATAAGGCTCTTTGTTGTAGGTACAAGTCGCAGTTTGATTCGTATCCACCAAACCGGAAGTCGCTGATCCCCTTCTTGTTTTAGAGTTGGTAATGCTCTCACTCATTGGTCCATGTCACGCTCATGCTTTACCTTAGGCGATTGGAGAAGGTCCGATATATAAAACATTACTGGTTCTAACTCCATCAAACATGAATAATATCATTGAATGGTGCATCTGAAAACACAATGGAATCAACAGAGTTCGATGTTAAATCAGAGCCATCATTTTTTTAAAGATGCTGGAAGACGTTAAAAATACATGTATTGTTTATGATAAAACGGAATTAGGTAATAAAACAATTACTGTATGTAATGCCTGCACAGTCAGTAGACCCAAATTTATCAATAGATCATATACTGAGATGTTGCCTGCACCAAGGGAAAAATATTCGGGTCTGTGGACTGCTCAAGCATTAAATAATTGTTTATTTGTTTAATATTATATGTAGAAATTTTAATCGAATCATATGCTATGTATATGATTTAGAAAAAAAATAGTTATATATATTTACATTTTCCAGTGTCTTTTGCCTGTGATAACACTAGGTATCGATTTTGTACTATATAACCCATAATACAAATGACTCCAAATTGAGGCGCCAGCGGGGTTTGCTTATTTATATTTAAATATTCAATCGTACGATGGCTTAAAATTATATAAATATAAGTAATAAGGAATCATTCTTTGAATATTATGAGGTGATAATTTAGGTCGGGGCGTGATCAAAGCTATCATAAAGCCCTTCGGGCTTTATTGGATTTGATCACGCCCCGACCGAAATTATCACCTCATAATACTCAAAGAATGATTCCTTATTCCTTATATAATATCATATTGTATTGAAAATATTGACAGTGCATTTCCCTTGTATCATATGATAAAATCTTAAGATTTTGATAACTCGTTTTCTATAGTTTGACTAGGCAGATGTAGGGACTTGACATTATTTGATTCTTGATATATCCGTCCCTTTGTGTACGGATGATTTCACTCAGTATTTTATAGCATCATATCAGTAATCACATGTTTATTGAAACATATCATAATTTTTGGAATATTTTCTAAGGTAAAAGCATGCGCTGTATGAGTGTATTTTGATTTATTGTATAAATTGTTGCTTTATATTGTGGCTTGTATGTTTTTGATTTGCATACAAATCTTTGGGTTAGTGCAAAATGTAACTCAGGACTTCAAGTTTTATTCTTCCTGTTTTATAAGAAATGTATGAGAATATTTGAAGTACACGTATATAAAAGTTTTATATATATATACTTGTATTTTTTGCATTGGATGGAACTAAATACCGACTCTATCAACGAGACCAATTCAGGGTGTAAAAAGAATTCTTTTACTAACTGAAAATAAAACGTTTGCCAAAGTGACCGGGTGCTTGATATCAAAGACAGTACGTCCCGAGTACTAGTTTTTGTCATTATACAACTAGAGTCTTTTGATGAGTCCAATACATGTTTTTATAAACCTCAAGAAAGTATATCGACCGATAACGAAGTACTAGTATCCTTCATTTTATTAGGATTGTTATGATGAATACATATCATTTAATTCTCTTCAAGATCATGCCAGTAAATAAAATTGGTTCATGGTGTATAGAAATTGAAGTCGCTATTGAGACGTCGCGCATGCACGAACCTGTAATTTGTTATAACAATTTTTTTTAGTTCATGTATGTAGGGAGGTTTATAATTTTCTGGTTTTAATATGGTATGTAACAGAGTTATCATGTGACAACAATCGACTTATCATTTGCCTGGAGAAAACGATTTTATAATATATTTGTTCAAAATCGTATATTATGATTATGCTTTTAAAGTATTGTTACTTTATGGATAATTTAAAAAACCCACAAAAATGGTCACCTTAAGGATTACGTTTACTCAGGGTTTGAGATTTCAAAAAATATTTTTACAAAGTTCAATACCTGAAGTCAAAAGTTTATTTAAAAACACAATATAACAATTTTCTTCACAAAAATCAATATTGATATCCATGTTTTGTTTATTTGAGGAAGATATGCTACAATAAAGGTAGATAATAATTGAAACAGAGGAAATTCGGACTAATTTTTTCATTTTCTTATTTTCTCTTAAAATTTTTTTGGTAGCAATGTAATTGCAAAAGTTAAGTTTCTACGTGTTTTTCCATACCAATTTGCACAATTTATTGTTGTATTATATCATGTATTATTTTATATCACTGGCTGGCACGCGATGGGAAAAATCTTTAAAACACTTAAAATTAATTCCAGATAGAATATCTCGAAAATTTGATCATTGACCTTATATAATGTTGATGTCATCAATATAAAGACAATAAAAGTAGTTTAAGGCAATCAATGGTTTGGAGCTCCTATTAGTCAGTTTTTTGTAAAACTCGATCAAAAAAGTAGGTCATTGACCTAGTTATTTGAAAGTGAAAAACAGCACCACAGTAGTAGGGCTATAATGTAGAATAAGTAGTTTTTCGTTCCTATTTTTTTTTGCCCCTGAGTAAACGTAATCCTTAAGGCATTATTTGTTAAACATGCCTGTTTAGGATATGGCATTCACATTGTTCATTCATGTTTTAAAATAAGTAAGCTCAAGCTCAGAGTTAATGATGATTCGCAGTCATAACAGTGAACATGTTGGTGCATTGTGTATTTTGTCAACCACATACAAAACGAGTGGAAGGATATGCTGGACAATTTCATGATTACAGAGTATATCTGTTTAAGCTATGCTTAAATACCAGCACATTGTATAGCTATGTTGGTCAAACGTTAGTTTTTAATACAATATCACGATCCATTTCTAGTTCATCTGGTTCGATATACGCATAATCATAATCGCCGATGAAATCGTCTTCTTCATCATCAAATATATCATTGGTAACGTAATCAGTCTGAGATTTGTCGTCATCATAATAGTCACTTTCGTCATATTCATCATCAGTGCGAGGCAACTCCTGATAAGAATAGTCAATTTCCTCTTCTGTTTCGGCCTCACTTCCGGCCATACTCTCTGTTGGAGCACAGGCCTGAAAACAAGGGCACAATGCAGAGAGTAAACCTTCCGGTTTCTTCTCGCTTGACTTAATGCCATTTTTGCCCTCTTTCCAATCTTTATTTTCTACCCATGTAGAATTTTGATTGAAATCTTCATAGAATTCGTCATCTGGCTGGTAACCATTGTCATAAGCAGCAGAATATAGAGTCCTCGTCTTTTTGGCTTGAGCATCAATGATAGACTGGGTTATATTGAACTGCAGCTGTACTTGTCGCATTCGTTGACTGGGTCGATTTTTCAGCCGTTGTTCTTCACGTTCCTTACGAATCTTCTCTGCCTCCTCCTTTCTCTTTAACATCTCTGCTTCGTCTTCACTAGAATCTCTACATGCATATTATTATAAGAGTCATACACTGATAAAATCAAACGTCAAAAGCAAACGGACGAATTCGTATAGAAATGTTGAGAATATTACCGCTCTTCACTTATGTCGGATAAGTCGCCATAGTCCACAGGATTCATACAAACTGTGCAAATGTTGTTGATGTCGGTAAAACAGTCCATGCAGTAGACAGCTGTAACAGATAGAGCATTAACTTGATGTACAAAATGTATAGTAGACATAAAATAGATAACACAAGAATAACTATGACTGCATACAACTTGATAAGACAGCGTACACAGGGATTCAAGGATGTGGGCAACATTATACACAAGAAATCATATTGACGCAAGCGTCAAACGGGCCGCAAAAATATACATGTAATTGTTGTTTGAATCATCATTGGTTGTTAACATTAAAACACAGAACGAAGAAGAAAATAACGAGTTGGTTGTACTAATTTTAATGGTAGATTTTGATCTTAATTACTATATTTTCAGCAACACGTTTTGAAGTTTAACATTTTACTATTATTATTAAGAATAGAGTTCGTTACTGTAAGTATTTCTAACAGTTGTTCTATGAGCATTGCTTTAGTATGAATTAAGTAATGGAGAACACATTGATTTATACAATATTTCAATACAAAGTTCAATTCATTATTATTCTCTTGGAAATTATTTATTTCAAACCATCTTAATTTTTTGGTGGATTGTATTGAATTAAAACTTTATGCATTAGTTTATATAATTTCAAGGGACAACATGATAAAATAGAAATGGATTAAGATAAAGGTACATGTAAGATCATACTCATCCGGTAGAATCTGTTCAACTTTAAAGGTAAAAAATAAGCCGGATAATTTTTTTCCTAAATGGAATTATAAATTTTATCTACACTACAGTTTATGAAAATAATCATGGGTATTTCAAAAGAATTAAAAATAAATCAGGTTAGCTCAAATTTTCAGGTCCATTCAAATTTTCAGTTCTTTCATATTTTTGCGTAAATAATTGATATGGATGTCATTTCATGATAATGTTCTACCACAAAGTACATGGCAATATAATAAATTCACACACAAAGTCATTTTATTTGACGCAGCACATAGAAATTCAAATACATCATTTATATAAAATTTCATGTCATTCAGGTCTTTAGTATTTCAGGTCTTTAGTATGTCCCGTATACCGATACAATAAACAACTCCCAAATTTTCCGAATATATTATAGTCTCGATAAAACGCGTCTAACACGACAGTCTATGACAAAATTTTCATTTACGAGTAAAACAAAAAAATATGTTATATTTTTTAAAAGGCATAAAACATATTTCTACGTGCAAATTTACTTTTAATTGATAAAAATGAGCATAATATTCATTCATTTAAAAAAAAAAAAAACTATCCCGCAGAAACGCAGTTAAAATATTTAAATGTGTATCAAACAAGTTTAGCTTTTTTAAAAAAGCTTACCGTCTTTAGAACAAACCCTAAACAGTAATTAGTTATCAAAGAAAGTCTAATTCTTTTTATATGAATGTCACCTTCCTCTACATAGCATGGCGAATGGGACATTTTATGTCATGTGTCGTTTAAGCCTTCGTGTCTAAAATTGGGTAGGGTCGTAGACTCGTATTATTTTTATAAAATCAAAGTTATCCCACTGTATTTATCTATCTAAGGTGCAAATAACTTTACCGATATTAGGCATACCGCATCGATTTTTTTTATTTTGTATAAATATATGAATAAACAATGCTAAAAGAAAAACAAATAATTTCAATAGATATTGTAGAATGTTACTTTCAACAAGTTGGACCTGAAAACCAAAGGCTGAATTTCATTCATAGCAATTTTGTATTGCTTTTTCGTTTTCTCACTTTTTAAGATTTGAAATCTACGAAATTTGTTAAGTCGTACATGAAAAAGATCATCAGAAAATTATCTCCCTTGCGCCGAACAGTATTTCAACCAATGAAATAAATGTAATTTTTCACATCATGTATTTTCTACCAATCACAAAGGAAAGGAAGTGCACAACCCGGAGACTGTAAATTATTTCAACTCTTTATACCGTCTTCCAAGGAAGACGGTAATAACGGACCGCCTCCTGGCAGCCCGTAAAAAATACTCCATAGTGACTTCAGAGTTGTTGTGAGAGTTCAGTAATAGCCTTGTACAGCCGCTGATGTTTCCTAATTGTCCATATCTTCAGGTCTGACTAACTGCCTACCGGTACAGTCACTGTTTTGACTAATTTGCTACCTGTACAGAAGCTGTTCTGACTAATTGCTTACAGCTACAGTCACTGTTCTGACTTATTTTCTACCTGTGCAGTCGCTGTTCTGACTAATTTGCTACCTGTACAGTCGCTGTTCTGACTAATTTGCTACCTGTAGTCGCTGTTCTGACTAATTTGCTAACTTTATAGTTGCTGTTCTGACTAATTTGTTACCTGTACAGTCACTGTTCTGACTTATTTTCTACCTGTGCAGTCGCTGTTCTGACTAATTTGCTACCTGTACAGTCGCTGTTCTGACTAATTTGCTACCTGTAGTCGCTGTTCTGACTAATTTGCTAACTTTATAGTTGCTGTTCTGACTAATTTGTTACCTGTACAGTCGCTGTTCTGACTAATTTGCTACCTGTAGTCGCTGTTCTGACTAATTTGCTAACTTTATAGTTGCTGTTCTGACTAATTTGTTACCTGTACAGTTGCTGTTCTGACTAATTTGTTACCTGTTCAGTCGCTGTTCTGACTAATTTGTTACCTGTTCAGTCGCTGTTCTGACTAATTTGTTACCTGTACAGTCGCTGTTCTGACTTATTTTCTACCTGTACAGTCGCTGTTCTGACTTATTTTCTACCTGTGCAGTCGCTGTTCTGACTAATTTGTTACCTGTACAGTCGCTGTTCTGACTAATTTTCTACCTGTGCAGTTGCTGTTCTGACTTATTTTTTTACCTGTGTAATCGCTGTTCTAATTTTCTACCTGTGCAGTCGCTGTTCTGACTAATTTTCTATCTGTAGTCACTGTTCTGACTAATTTTTTACCTGTACAGTCGCTGTTCTGACAGTGAAAGTAGTTGACGTGATCGTCGAATCGACCCTCCTCTCCACAAGATAAACAATATTTTCTTTTGAATCCAAGGAAAGTGAAAAACTTTCGGCACAGAGGATATCTAAACAAATTTTTATAAAACATGAATATATTGAATATCGATATTTTATTTTAATTTCGTATCATCAAGCAACATTTTAATCATATAGAAGGCTATAAGATTAAAAATTATTGTTCGGTGTAAATTAGGTTGGCTATTAGTAAGGGAAATGCTTCTCATATTAAAGTCAATTGTTGAAGGTCAAATCAGTTTCAAGAATCATCTCTGACAATATTCTTTATATTCTTATACAGCTTTTGTGTCTTGTCTGCCCTTACTGACTCATCATCCTACTCCTGATGCTGATTTTTTGCACTTCCCTCAAAGTTCCGGCTTGTCTCCTCATTTGTCTCCTTGCAAACTTTAGAAACCCTCCCCTTGTCTTCAGTATATGGTTGTACAGCCACACTGCACGAGCTCGCTCCCGCCTTGGGTAATAGCATGCTGCAATGATGTGACGTAACCTAAGTCCGTATGCTTTGAATATCGTCATCAGGAAACAAATCAGGAAAATAGTCCCTGTGGGAGAGCAGAAGTCAACTTGTACTACAACGTGTACTACAAGTATACACATGCATCTGAGGGCAATAACAATTAAATACATCATTATAAAGCATATTCAATTATTTTTAAGGTCTAATCAACTGTATTTTTGTAAGAAAACGCCTCATTTTGAAGGTAGTTAAGTGTTTGTATTAAAGGGACTTGGACACGATTTGACTTAAAATGTTCAAATTTTGTTTTTCCATTTTCAATGTTTATACTTATAAATATAGAAGTTTTTAATGCTATGTCAAAATTTGAAAGTCAAATATCAAGTTATAAGCAAGATACAGAGTTCATAGTTCTTTGTTTTGTAAACAAAGCTCGAATATTGTCATTTTTTCATATATAAGTCCCTTTAAGACATTTAAATCGGTTTTCATTTATCAATATAGCCGTGGTCTGTGGACAAAACTGTGCAAAATAGTGCATAAAATTATCATTACTTTCCAGATTGGGACATCAAATTCACTTTATTACCCTAAAGTGTTATTTCTTTTAATAAGTAATATACTGCCAATTAAAGAGTGGTTCGGTTGTAAATAGTTGTTAATGTATGCAGTGTGGTTCTTGGGTCTTAAGATGCACAGACAATTGGAAAATACATGAAAACAACTTGCATTATGATACCATTTTCCGCTTATTAGAAGTACCTATTTCTTCATATACGGCAATGTTGGGAACACTTGGGATCGGAATACATTTTGCTGCGTCAAGTTTGGAGCCACCTTTATCCGCCATTGGGTCAAATGACGTCATCAAAGCTCGGTACATGCTTGCTACTGCCCCTTTTCCGTGAACATGGACTTTCAAATGAGGCGGAACTGAAAGTACACTTTATAATCTTAATGACGGTAAGTAAAATAAATTATGATCGTCAGCCGTAAATATAACATAACAATTTGCATTTAAGAATAATTTTACGTTTGAGAAATATTTAAATACATGTAAATACATTACATAAGAATACTGACCTGGAGCACCGATGTTTTTGGTGAAGAATCTCCTTAGCATCTCTAGCAACCAGTATAGTCCATAGTCACACATCATGTAGAACGCCGCGTGGGAACCGCTGATCAAAAGCATGAACACTCCCTTAAACAACGACTTCATCTCCTTTCTCGTTATCCCAACAGAGACTGAAAATAGAAGCACTTACACAACCACGCGTGAGGGGGGGGGGGGGGGGGGGGGGGGTGGGGGTGGGGGGGGGGGGGGGGGGGTAGACTTTAACTTCGTTAAACAGCTGTCTTTGCTAATACAATGTACAACTCAAACAAACTACTTCCCTCCATTTTAATAACAAACACAAAATCTGTCCTGAATTGTAAACTATAGACATGTATAACAGACATGGGCGCCGTAGACGGGGACCACAGCGCTGTTCAGAAATATTCAACAGACACTAGGGTGTTCCTAGAATACACCCAAACTGTGAACATATACCGAGGCTGTACTCAATTATACAACAGGCGCTTTGACTGTCATGCAATTAACAACAGAACTGTACCGAACTAAACAATTGGTTTAGTTGTCCTAAAATTAAAACATAGATTGTATAATAGACAAAATGACAATCCTAGACATGGTATATGTATTGTATACAACAAACAGCAGTCCTATCACTGTTGAAATAAAACCACTATTGAAATAGTGAGATAGGGGATCTATTTCATTATAAAAATCACTTTGTAACTACTATTGAAATAATCATTTCAAAAGTAGTTCGCCATGAATATCACTATGTAACTACAGGCACATAGCATCGTTTTTGAAAGGGGGGGGGGGGGGGGGGGGGGGGGCCAGACCATCCAAAAATATTCTTGACAGCAAAAGAAAAAAAAGGGAAATTTAAGTTCCGTGGGGGGGGGGGGGGGGGGGGGGGGGGGGGCTTCAACTATACTTCCAAAAAAAAATCTTCCCTCACCAATTTTTTTTCCTACAAATCATGAAATTCCTAATCCGTGGGGGGGGGGGGGGTGGGGGGGGGGGGTTAATATTCACTTTGGACTATCATTTAGTTCATATCAAATTTTTACCAAACTTCAAAAAAAGTGGAGGGGGGGGCCAAGGCCTATAAATCACTTTTTTTACTATGATAATCATTTCAAAAGTAGTTGCTGCGAGAACGTGCCTGAACTACTACTGAAAGGAGGGAATATACATATCCTTGTTTGAATCAGGGATACACACATGTTTTGATGTACTTTCTGGTCTCCTTCGATTTGAGCGGGAAATTCCCTCCTTTCCGAGTTCCAACCTCCGTTCTTCCACGTCCCGTATTTTGTAGGTCAGGTAAAAGTTGTCGAACCTGTCGTTAGACCGGTACTTCTTCCTGTACATCAAGGCCCTAAATCAAAAAGAAACCAAGGATCGAATCAGAGGTCAAAATACGAAACAAATCCAAGCTTAAGTGTCTATACCTGTATTATATTTTCCAGTGCCTGTGATAACAATACGAATCATATTTGTAACATATATCGTTAGTCCAATACATTTCATCAATGACGCAAATGACGTACTGTGGTACTGTGTGTCAATGATTATTATCATATTGAACAATTAGTAAAAATTATATAAATAAAAGTAATAAGGAATCATTATTTGAATAATATGAGGTGATCAAATACGTTCGGGATTGATCCAATCTATCATACATCCATTCGGCCTTTATTTAATTTGATCACTACTGACTGCTTTTTAATACTCAAAGAATGCTCCCTTAGAATTGTTAGTTGTATCCAAATAAATCTTACTTGATTACTACAAATATGAGTGACATCATGGTCAGGTTCTTGACAAATCCGACGACGTTGGTGAAGCTGGAGAGGCGCTCCTTCACGTCCTTCAGGATGTCTTCCTTGACCTGGCTGTAGGACTTGGATTGGGTCACGTTGTATTGGTAGGTGTGGGAAATTGTGACATTGAAGTAGAACATCGTATGAACTGCCTTCACAGCGTCATAAATGGCTGGAACGATATATACACCATTATTTTAGCAGTTGTTGTAATTTCGCAAGTTGTTGGAAAGCCTTTCAATGATTCTAAAATACATATATCTATTTATGTTTATTTATATATATATATATAATACAATATCTTCAGCAATATTAAATAACTGTTGTGATGTAGACTTGTTAATTGATAACAAAAAAATCACAAATGATTTAGGAAATAACTCTGTAGAATCAGTCGACTTCGGCGGTCAGCTGATGGAAAGGGTCAAACAGACGTTTATGCAATATAAAAGTAGTCTCATACACTCCCTATGTCCTCGAATTTGTTCTATCGCACACGGCACTACCATGATACATTGGTATAACCAACTGTTCCAAATCCTTTATATTGTCAAACTGAGGCATTTTCAACGAATCTCTCTCTCTCTCTCTCTCTCTCTCTCTCTCTCTCTCTCTCTGTGGAAAACTTACGGTCATATATCCCGGTTTTCACAAGACTAGCTATAGCAGAGGCAATCAAACACAGCAGATCTATTACTAAAGGAAACAAACAGAATCAATTGTATTTAGCTTCTCTCAACATTTTGATGCATTTGTTATGATTTGATTAATTGTAAATTAAATGAAAAATTATTTGTTATACCTATATACAATTACCAAAAAGTAATGTAGTTTAATAAATATCAAGTTATCGATAATCAAAACTGGATCACAATTCACAATTATTAAGTTTTGTATAATGGGCTTTAAATGAAAACTACACTGTATTTACATATTTTCACCCGACCTTTAAAACTTTGTAAAAATATTTATCACATTCATAAATATTATTATATTTATACTATATATAAATTATATTTATTTTGGAACTACTGTGGTCGAGAAAACTTCTCATCAAAGTGCATGTACACTTTTTGTGATTATTTTCACTCCCTCAGATTTAACCATGCTAGAAAATAATGAGCTCTTTGTGGATAGTAGCATTTCTACTAATTTTACAACTATGTTTTAAATGTGTTCAATAAATGTACCCATGTGGTAACTTGCTAAAAGATTACAAAAGTGTATTTATATATGACCCATCCATCAATGTTTCCTTTGTATATCAGTCGATGTGATAGGTTAGTTTACTATTCTAAAGAATGATTATAAATAAAACTAATGAATTAGAATCAAAACATAACGTGTTCCTGAATCTTAATTATTTTACCCGATGTTGATGAACGACCCCACCTAACCTAAGATTCCCCAAAGTAAGTTAGAAGGTCCCAGTCGAGGTTCAAAAAAGCGACCGGTCTTGTTAATTTTATACAGATGGTAAACGTATAGAAAGATTATTTATTGACTTATCATTTATCATTAGTTATACCGCCTATGATAATTTACTCCATTATTTTTCTCTCCCTCTCCTATGTCATTCCAGTCACGAGCGACAATGTCTCAACTCCGCTCTAGCCACGGTCTGATAGGACAAAACATTAGAAGGTTCGATGGTCGAGGTCATTTTTTTTTTTTTTTAGAAAATACCACTTAATAAATGGTAAAATATATGGATTCTTCACTATAGAATAGTTTGAAGAAATCATTGTTAAAGTTTTAGGTAGATCTGATGCTTAAACCACCCAGCCTCCTTGATACGTTAGAGCTTTTCTGGAGTTACCGCCCGTTGATATCTTCAATGTAGTCCTAGCTCTGTTTAGAGTAACGCTCATAATTGTCTAAGCATTGTATTTTAATTTCATCTAGATTGCTGTAATTAAGGTCGTCCATCCATAACTAAGGTGAATTTAACAATTTTTATAGATTTTAACTATTTTGAATATCTATTCTAAAATAATTATGAGACCGACATAAACCAAACTCGGGAATATGTATGCAGTCGATTAAATGAACTTTTTGCACTTGGAACTTTTTTAAAGAGTTGTCTGCCCCTCGCAAAAATTTAAAAAATTCAATTATCAAAAATATTTATGGTAAATAATTAAATTTTTCAGCATTGTCAAAGAAAAGAAAAGCTTTTGCAACTTTTTACCAAGAGATTTGTGAGAAAATTATTTATACTATAAAGATATATTTAAAAATGCATTTTTCCCATAGACTTAAATGTAAACTTCAAGATGGAATAAAGTTGTTAAAATTTGAAATTTTTAAACATTTTGAAGATGAATCTTTATTATTACATAAATCCCTTTAAACCACACTAAGATTTTAATAATCGAACTTGCAATCTATTAGATATGAAATACAATAGTTATGGATGGACTACCTTAAAATCATAAAATTTTACGCGATGAACTAATTGATTTTATTTTTAATTCAACCGTTAAAGCGAAAAAAATGTTTACAGCCTGTGACTTACTTCTAGCTATGTTACACACGACTTGAGCGCCCTTCACTACGTAACAGATCCAGCCCAAGAACCAACCCAATGTGTCCCTGCAAAGGCAAGTTATCATGAATTAAGTACTCAATACAAGTTTTGTCTGCTGCTTTAAAGAGAACATCTAATAATAATGCTGATCAAGCATATATTTAACGTGTACAAATTTAAAGTAGGTAGAGCGGTCCTTGTGGACTGGTGTGGTGTGTGTGGGGGGGGGGGGGGGGGGGGGGGGCGGTGACACGGGAGACCTTTAAAAAATCGTAGTCGTTTGTGTATCATGTTGACTTTTGAATTAAAAAATCATAATTCAATCATAAGTTAGACTTGATTGAGATCAAGGCACACACATGTATCCATGTCCCGATCATAGCAAGGACAACCAATGAGAGGAGAGACTGTCATAGAATGCTGAGCAGCCAGATATACATATATAGTGCAACGATTCGTCATGGCTGGTAAATGTCAGCTCTCTCTCTCTCTCTCTCTCTCTCTCTCTCTCTCTCTCTCTCTCTCTCTCTCTCTCAGCACTAAAAATAACCAACGACACTAACAAAAAAGTAAAATATTGTCAAATTTTCGGGACAACCCGAAACATTTACAAAACTAGCACTAAACTAAAAACTAAATAATATATAAAACACCGGATCGGAACGTGCCAACTACATCTTTGTATTAAGGTGGCTCTATACACCACTTTTTGATGACGCAGTACGCAAAAAAGTAAATCTTGAAACATGCATTTCCGGTACTGGCTGATTTAAACTGAGGTGAATTGTATGGGAACCGCTATTTTGAAAAATTTGTTAAATGGATAGATTTAATTTGATAATTGGAAAATTCATTACTTACAAGTAATGTGGTATGTGACACCTTCACGTTGTGTGGTATTATTTATCGAAATAAACAATAAAATCAAGTATAAATTTTTAAAGAGTTTTTTTAGCATCATCGATATGTTACACCGTAGCGCAGTGGGTTAGTGGGTTCACTACAAACCAGTAGGGCATGAGTTCGATTCCCGTTGAGAACAATAAATTTTTTAACTTTCCAAAAATTTCTAAAACGTATTTTTTGGTTGAATACCGTGAAAGAAAATTCTAAACAGGTGAAAATATTTCAATTATAATATACTTTAATGCACATCAATATCGACACCTAACGGGGATGAGAGGGTTGCTTTGAATTTCTCTCAGGTTGGGATACATAATTCCTATTAGCCTAGTCAATGTTCCCCTTTATTTATTTGACTTAGTTTTGCACTAAAGCGAATATATCACTTATACAGGGCAAAGTCTATTATGAAATATGCATGTATTTATCATTCCAACATTATATTTAGGAAATTTTCTTCAACTCAGAAATGAAAAGTCCCCAAGGTGTTTGGGCCTGGGATTTAGGAACGATAACCCTTACATGAGGAACTTTCATACCAAATAAAATTTAAAATATTTTTTGTGTTTATTTGCAATTGTTTTCATTCAATTTTTTATTTCACATTTATTAAAATACATTTTCTTATAACATCAAGCAACTTTTTCAGATGATTTGTCAACAGAGTAAGAAAATATGAAAAAATATGTTTTGGGGAAATGCTAAAAAAAATTGCAATAATAACATTTTTGAATGTTAAGAAGTGTTATTTTTTTTTATGTGTCCGAAGGAAATATCCATCATATGACAAAATATTTCTCTCAATTTGTTGATAGCTGTCTTTTAAAAAATATTTTACAAAAACACGAAAAAACATTAAAAAATTCTTTAAAAATGCCTATAGTATCCCTATCGTCATTTTAATATTTGATAAGTATATGTTTTGTGGTCTTCTATTGAAAATTGGAATAAACTGTGGGTGTATAGAGCCACCTTAAAGATCATAAGCCAGAGAAAGAAAAATCCCGGCCGATGCAGCGGACGGTGTCGTATAATGTAAGTTCCGCTCTGTAAAATGGTCCGGGGCGGACCATTAATTCTAACATTTAAGGTCCGCCTTTGTACTAAAAGGGTCCGGCACGTATAAGGAAAGGTTCGCCTAACATAAAAGGTCCGGGATATATTTATACCCGCACTTTCTAAAGAAAATTCGGGTATATTGTTGTTACCCTGTTCCGTCCGTCCGTTCTTCCGTCCGTCCGTCACGTTTTACTTTCTCAAACTGTTCTTACATCTTATAACCAGCAAACTGAACTCTTTGAGTTTGATTTGGGGTATCATGTTGTTTTGTAAAAAGGTTTCAAAAATTCTCTGGTAGTCCTGGGGGTCAAATAATTGATAAAAAAAATGACGTTTTTTCACAAAAAAAAAGCTTCTTCCTCAAACTCCTCCTACATTTTCAAAAGTAGACAAATAATCTCTTGGAATATGTTTTAGGGTATCCTATCGATTTTTAATTTTGTCCTGTGGGTCATTTAATGGCTGAAAAATGACGTGGTTTGTTTTGTTTTGTTTTGTTTTTTACAAAAAATGGTTTCAAAAACGGTTTTTTTTGGCAGTAGCCAAATGATCTTCTAGAATATGATTGGGGGTGTTATATTGAAGTGTGATCAGGTTCCATAATTTTTTTGAATTAAGGGGATCAGTGGGCAACAAAATATGACGTTTTTTTGCAAAAAAGGTATGGTTCCCAGAACTCCTCTAACAACTTTTAGAGAAGCTACGTCATCTCTTGGGATATAATTGGGACTGTCCTATAGATGTGCAATAAGGTTTTAAAAATTTAAATTTCATCCAGGGAGTCAAATAGTAGCAGAAAATTGACGTTATCACTCCAAATAAAACATTGATCCTAGAACTCCTCTTATGATTTAATGGATAGACACATCATATCTTGGGAAATGATAGGGACTGTTCTATAGATGTACATTACGGTTTTGAAAAATTAAATTTAACCCTGTGGCCCATTACCTACGTACCGCTTGATGCCCTGTAAGGATCAAGAATATATATGGCTAAGGGGTGGGGATCTCAACCGTTTTCGTGATATTTGTGCACTTCCTTTTCGAGGGGGGTCACGACCACCCCCGGGGCCCATGACCTACATACCGTTTGATGCTGCCCCTTGACACAAGGAACAAGAATATATAAGGTTTAAGGGTGGGGTTTTCAACTGTTTTGAAAATATTAAGGGACTTGCTGTTTGAGGGGGTAAGGACCACCCACAGGGCCCATGACCTACATAACATTTGATGCCCCTTGATATAAGGAACAAGAATATATATGGTTTAGGGGTCATGATCATAACAGTGTCTGAGATATATGGTAATTTCCAATTCCTTGGGGGTGGGGATGACCCCAGGGGTCAGATCTAATAAACCCTATAAATTGCCAGTAACAGTCAATATATGATAATGAAAACTTTATATTATTATCTTTTCAAGTTAACATTTACAATAGAGTCTACGATTCTTCCCATAAGGTTCAATGTTAGACCCCACACCTTTTGACCCCCCCCCCCTCCCCCAAGAAAAGAGGTTGTCAAACCCCAAATGAGAAAAATCAAACTAGGGTGCACAACTAGATATGCAGGGGTAAAAAGACGTGCCGCTTCCCCAGAGAGCTTCCCCTGATGTACCCTTAACTCTGAAGATAGAAGTGATCTTACTTAAAACAAAATTACTTCCCATTACGCTTCCAGCAGAAGAAAATCTGCGATGCATCATTCCAAGTTGCAGACACACTAATTTTAGTGCATAAAACGTTTCTTGCCTGCCACAAACAGATTTCTCTGTAAACTACTTCAATGATAGTCTTACAAAATTAAAGGATGTGGTAAAAGAAGTCGGGCAGCATTTTTCTTACTATAGAAACATCAAGTCAAAGTCTGAATGTTATCTTGTCTCCTCCGCTACTCATGACCAGTCATATGCCAAAGATTCTGCTTCTGATTACCGAAAAGTTCATTAAATTTGCAGACCAAAATGACTGCACACACCATAATTTTATACCTGCTGGAACTAGCTGAGACACTCATGAATAAAACTGACTATGTTGTGCAATTCTAGACTGAAACAACTGAACTTGAACTATGAAAAAACTGCTGAAGTTACTGTCCATAATAAGAGCCTAAAATGTAAAAGTGTGTAAAATTTTACAATAGAACAAGAATTATATTTTAGTGATTGAATTCTGGTTGGTTTGTGCTATATGATTTGTTAAACATCATATTTCCGATGTTAAAGAATTTTGCCCATACTACAATATTAAGGCAACTTCAACAAGAGGTCCATGGGCCACATTACTCACCTGAGGAACAATAGGTATGATAAAATCAGCTTAATGGAGTCATAATACAAACTATCTGGACAATGTACAATGATACATGTAGATCCTGTGTAAATAAAGTCCATTTTCCCCCCTGGATATTCTTATGTTTATAATCATTAGTCCCTTTTCTAACAGAATGATTTTATAGTCATATCACATGTTGAGTATTGCAGTTCTCAATAACAATTGTTTATATATGGGATATAAACATACATCAAACTCTGAACCTTCTTGTAAGGCCAACGAATTGTCCTGGGGCCAAAGTCTTAACAATTATAAAGAATCATCTGGCTGATTAGTTTCTGAAAAGAAGATTTTTAAAGATTTACTCTACATATTCCTATGTAAAACTTTGACCCCCCCATCCCCCCCCCCACTCCCGGGGTGTCATTATTTTCACAACTTTGAATCAACACTACCTGAGGGTGCTTCCACACAAAGTTCAGCTTTCCTGGCTGATTAGTGTTTGAGAAGAAGATCTTTAAAGATTTACTTTATATATTCCTATGTAAAACTTTGACCCCCCAATTGTGGCCCCCACCTATCCCGGGGGTCATATTTCATAACATTGAATCAACACAAACCTGAGGATGCTCCCACACAAGTTTCAGCTTTCCTGGCTGATTAGTTTCTGAGAAGAAGATTTTTTAAAGATACTCTATATATTCCTATGTAAAACTTTGACCCCCATTGTTCATGATTTTCACAACTTTGAAATACACTACCTGAGAATGCTTCCACACTCATATATAAGTCCCTTTAAGACATTTAAATCGGTTTTCATTTATCAATATAGCCGTGGTCGTGGACAAAACTGTGCAAAATAGTGCATAAAATTATCATTACTTTCCAGATTGGGACATCAAATTCACTTATTACCCTAAAGTGTTTATTTCTTTTAATAAGTAATATACTGCCAATTAAAGAGTGGTTCAGTTGTAAATAGTTGTTAATGTATGCAGTGTGGTTCTTGGGTCTTAAGATGCACAGACAATTGGAAAATACATGAAAACAACTTGCATTATGATACCATTTTCCGCTTATTAAATACCTATTTCTTCATATACGGCAATGTTGGGAACACTTGGGATCGGAATACATTTTGCTGCGTCAAGTTGGAGCCACCTTTATCCGCCATTGGGTCAAATGACGTCATCAAAGCTCGGTACATGCTTGCTACTGCCCCTTTTCCGTGAACATGGACTTTCAAATGAGGCGGAACTGAAATACACTTTATATCTTAATGACGGTAAGTAAAATAAATTATGACGTCAGCCGTAAATATAACATAACTTTTGCATTTAAGAATAATTTTACGTTTGAGAAATATTTAAATACATGTAAATACATTACATAGAAATACTGACCTGGAGCACCGATGTTTTTGGTGAAGAATCTCCTTAGCATCTCTAGCAACAGTATAGTCCATAGTCACACATCATGTAGAACGCCGCGTGGAACCGCTGATCAAAAGCATGAACACTCCCTTAAACAACGACTCATCTCCTTTCTCGTTATCCCAACAGAGACTGAAATAGAAGCACTTACACAACCACGCGTGAGGGGGGGGGGGGGTGGGGGTGGGGGGGGGTAACTTTAACTTCGTTAAACAGCTGTCTTTGCTAATACAATGTACAACTCAAACTACTTTCCCTCCAATTTAACAACACAAAATCTGTCCTGAATTGTAAACTATAGACATGTATAACAGACATGGGCGCCGTAGACGGGGACCACAGCGCGTTCAGAATATCAACCAGACACTAGGGTGTTCTAGAATACACCCAACTGTGAACATAACCGAGGCTGTACTCAATTATACAACAGGCGCTTTGACTGTCATGCAATTAACAACAGAACTGTACCGAACTAAACAATTGGTTTAGTTGTCCTAAAATTAACATAGATTGTAATAGACAAATGAGTACTGTAAAGCTATTGTAAAAAAAAGAAATCCTAGACTGTATCTGTATTGTATACAACAAAAGCAGTCCTATCACTGTTGAAATAAAAACACTATTGAAATAGTGAGATAAGGGATCTATTTCCATTATACAAACAAATCAACTTTGTAAAACATGACTATTGGAAAATCATTTCAAGTATTGAGATATCACATGTAAGCTAAGGCACATAAGCATCGTTTTCTGCAAAGGGGGGTGGGGGGGGGGGGGAGGGGGGGGGGTAGTGAGAATGTTAGTTACCACAACCCATTCCAAAAGAATCTTCTTGAAATGCAAAAGAAAAAAAAGGGACAATTTAAAGTTCCGTGGGGGGGGGGGGGCTCAACTAACTTCCAAAGAAATTCTTCTCCAATTATTTTTTTCCTACAAACATGAATTCCTATCCGTGGGGGGGGGGGGGGGGGGGTGGGGGGGTTGTGGTTAATATTCACTTTGACTACTCTTTCACTAGTCTTCATATCAATTTTTTAAACTTCAAAAAAAGTGAGGGGGCAGGCTCTATAATTCATTTTTTATAGTAATTAAAAAATTGTTGCTGCAGAATGCACTGAACTACTATGAAAGGAGGGAATATACATATCCTTGTTTGAATCGGGATACACACATGTTTGATGTACTTTCTGGCTCCTTCGATTTGAGCGGGAAATATCCCTCCTTTCCGAGTTCCAACCTCCGTTCTTCCACGTCCCGTATTTTGTAGGTCAGGTAAAAGTTGTCGAAACCTTCGTTAGACCGGTACTTCTTCCTTACATCAAGGCCCTAAATCAAAAAGAAACCAAGGATCGAATCAGAGGTCAAAATACGAAAAATCAAAGCTTAATGTGCATACGTATATTATTTATTTTCCAGTGCCTGTGATAACAATACGAATCATATTGTAACTATATCGTTAGTCCAATACATTTCATCAATGACGCAAATGACTTACTGTGTTACTGTGTGTCAATGATTATTATCATATTGAACAATTGTAAAAATTATATAAATAAAAGTAATAAGGAATCATTATTTGAATAATATGAGTGATCAAATACGTTCGGGATGATCCAATCTATCATACATCCATTCGGCCTTTATTTAATTTGATCACTACTGACGCTTTTTAATACTCAAGAATGCTCCCTTAGAATGTTAGTTGTATCCAAATAAATCTTACTTGATTACTACAAATATAGTGACATCATGGTCAGGTTCTTGACAAATCCGACGACGTTGGTGAAGCTGGAGAGGCGCTCCTTCACGTCCTTCAGGATGTCTTCCTTGACCTGGCTGTAGGACTTGGATTGGGTCACGTTGTATTGGTAGGTGTGGGAAATTGTGAATTGAAGTAGAACATCGTATGAACTGCCTTCACAGCGTCATAAATGGCTGGAACGATATATACACCATTATTTTAGCAGTTTGTAATTTCGCAAGTTGTTGGAAACCTTTCAATGATTCTAAAATACATATATCTATTTATGTTTATTTATATATATATATATAATACAATATCTTCAGCAATATTAAATAACTGTTGTGATGTAGACTTGTTAATTGATAACAAAAAAATCACAAATGATTTAGGAAATACATCTGTAAATCAGTCGACTTCGGCGGTCAGCTGATGGAAAGGGTCAAACAGACGTTTATGCAATATAAGTAGTCTCATACACTCCCTATGTCCTCGAATTTGTTCTATCGCACACGGCACTACCAGATACATTGGTATAACCAACTGTTCCCAAATCCTTATATTGTCAAACTGAGGCATTTTCAACGAATCTTCTCTCCTCTCTCTCTCTCTCTCTCTCTCTTCTCTCTCTCTGTGGAAAACTTACGGTCATATATCCCGGTTTTCACAAGACTAGCTATAGCAGAGGCAATCAAACACAGCAGATCTATTACTAAAGGAAACAAACAGAATCAATTGTATTTAGCTTCTCTCAACATTTTGATGCATTTGTTAATTGTATTAATTGTAAATTAAATGAAATTATTTGTTATACCTATATACAATTACCAAAAAGTAATGTAGTTTAATAAATACAAGTTATCGATAATCAAAACTGGATCACAATTCAATATATAAGTTTTGTATAATGGGCTTTAAATGAAAACTACACTGATTTTACAATATTTCACCCGACCTTTAAAACTTTGTAAAAATATTTATCACATTCATAAAATTATTATATTTATCTAATATAATTATATTTATTTTGGAACTACTGTGGTCGAGAAAACTTCTCATCAAAGTGCATGTACACTTTTTGTGATTATTTTCACTCCCTCAATTTAACCATGCTAGAAAATAATGAGCTCTTTGTGGATAGTAGCATTTCACTAATTTTACAACTATGTTTTAAATGTGTTCATTAAATGTACCCATGTGTTAACTTGCTAAAAGATTACAAAAGTGTATTTATATATGACCCATCCATCAATGTTTCCTTTGTAATCAGTCGATGTGATAGGTTAGTTTACTATTCTAATAAGAATGATTTAAATAAACTAATGTTAGAATCAAAACATAACGTGTTCCTGAATCTTAATTATTTTACCCGATGTTGATGAACGACCCCACCTAACCTAAGATTCCCCAAAGTAAGTTAGAAGGTCCCAGTCGAGGTTCAAAAAAGCGACCGGTCTTGTTAATTTTATACAGATGTAAACGTATAGAAAGATTATTTATTGCTTATCATTTATCATTAGTTATACCGCCTATGATAATTTACTCCATTATTTTTCTCTCCTCTCCTATGTCATTCCAGTCACGAGCGACAATGTCTCAACTCCGCTCTAGCCACGGTCTGATAGGACAAAACATTAGAAGGTTCGATGGTCGAGGTCATTTTTTTTTTTTTTTTTAGAAAATACCACTTAATAAATGGTAAAATATATGGATTCTTCACTATAGAAATAGTTTGAAGAAATCATTGTTAAAGTTTTAGGTAGATCTGATGCTTAAACCACCAGCCTCCTTGATACGTTAGAGCTTTTCGGAGTTACCGCCCGTTGATATCTTCAATGTAGTCCTAGCTCTGTTTAGAGTAACGCTCATAATTGTCTAAGCATTGTATTTTAATTTCATCTAGATTGCTGTAATTAAGGTCGTCCATCCATAACTAAGGTGAATTTAACAATTTTTATAGATTTTAACTATTTTGAATATCTATTCTAAAAAATATATAAGACCGACATAAACCAAACTCGGGAATATGTATGCAGTCGATTAATGAACTTTTTGCACTTGGAACTTTTTTAAAGTTTCTGCCCCTCGCAAAAATTTAAAAAATTCAATTATCAAAAATATTTATGGTAAATAATTAAATTTTTCAGCATTGTCAAAGAAAAGAAAAGCTTTTGCAACTTTTTACCAAGAGATTTGTGAGAAAATTATTTATACTATAAAGATATATTTAAAAATGCATTTTTCCATAGACTTAAATGTAAACTTCAAGATGGAATAAAGTTGTTAAAATTTGAAATTTTTAAACATTTTGAAGATGAATCTTTATTATTACATAAATCCCTTTAAACCACACTAAGATTTTAATAATCGAACTTGCAATCTATTAGATATGAAATCAATAGTTATGGATGGATACCTTAAAATCATAAAATTTTACGCGATGAACTAATTGATTTTATTTTTAATTCAACCGTTAAAGCGAAAAAATGTTTACAGCCTGTGACTTACTTCTAGCTATGTTACACACGACTTGAGCGCCCTTCACTACGTAACAGATCCAGCCCAAGAACCCCCCATGTGTCCCTGCAAGGCAAGTTATCATGAATTAAGTACCAATACAAGTTTTGTCTGCTGCTTTAAAGAGAACATCTAATAATAATGCTGATCAAGCATATATTTAACGTGTAAAATTTAAAGTAGGTAGAGCGGTCCTTGTGGACTGGTGTGTGTGTGTGGGGGGGGGGGGGGGGAGGGGGAGGGGGCGTGACACGGGAGACCTTTAAAAAATCGTAGTCGTTTGTGTATCATGTTGACTTTTGAATTAAAAAATCATAATTCAATCATAAGTTAGACTTGATGAGATCAAGGCACACACATGTATCCATGTCCCGATCATAGCAAGGACAACCAATGAGGAGAGACTGTCATAGAATGCTGAGCAGCCAGATATACTATATAGTGCAACGATTCGTCATGGCTGGTATGTCAGCTCTCTCTCTCTCTCTCTCTCTCTCTCTCTCTCTCTCTCTCTCTCTCTCTCTCTCTCTCTCTCTCTCTCTCTCTCTCTCTCAGCACTAAAAATAACCAACGACACTACAAAAAAGTAATATTGTCAAATTTTCGGGACAACCCGAAACATTTACAAAACTAGCACTAAACTAAAACTAAATAATATATAAAACACCGGATCGGAACGTGCCAACTACATCTTTGTATTAAGGTGGCTCTATACACCACTTTTTGATGACGCAGTACGCAAAAAGTAAATCTTGAAACATGCATTTCCGGTACTGCTGATTTAAACTGAGGTGAATTGTATGGGAACCGCTATTTTTGAAAAATTTGTTAAATGGATAGATTTAATTTGATAATTGAAAATTCATTACTTACAGTAATGTGTTGTGACACCTTCACGTTGTGTGGTATTATTTATCGAAATAAACAATAAAATCAAGTATAATTTTTAAGAGTTTTTTTAGCATCATCGATATGTTACACCGTAGCGCAGTGGTTAGTGGGTTCACTACAAACCAGTAGGGCATGAGTTCGATTCCCGTTGAGAACAATAAATTTTTTAACTTTCCAAAAATTTCAAAACGTATTTTTTGGTTGAATACCGTAAAGAAAATTCTAAACAGGTGAAAATATTTCAATTATAATATACTTTAATGCACATCAATATCGACACCTAACGGGGATGAGAGGGTTGCTTTGAATTTTCCTCAGGTTGGATCCATAATTCCTATTAGCCTAGTCAATGTCCCCTTTATTTATTTGACTTAGTTTTGCACTAAAGCGAATATATTCACTTATACAGGGCAAAGTCTATTATGAAATATGCATGTATTTATCATTCCAACATTATATTTAGGAAATTTTCTTCAACTCAGAAATGAAAAGTCCCCAAGGTGTTTGGGCCTTGGGATTTAGGAACGATAACCCTTACTGAGGAACTTTCATACCAATAATTTAAAATATTTTTTGTGTTTTTTGCAATTGTTTTCATTCAATTTTTTTATTTCACATTTATTAAAATACATTTTCTTATAACATCAAGCAACTTTTTCAGATGATTTGTCAACAGAGTAAGAAAATATGAAAAATATGTTTTGGGGAATGCTAAAAAAAATTGCATATAAACATTTTTGAATGTTAAGAAGTGTTATTTTTTTTTATGTGTCCGAAGAGAATATCCATCATATGACAAAATAATTTCTCTCAATTTGTTGATAGCTGTCTTTTTAAAAAATATTTTACAAAAACACGAAAAAACATTAAAAAATTCTTTAAAAATGCCTATAGTATCCCTATCGTCATTTTAATATTTGATAAGTATATGTTTTGTGGTCTTCTATTGAAAATTGGAATAAACTGTGGGTGTATAGAGCCACCTTAAAGATCATAAGCCAGAGAAAGAAAAATCCCGGCCGATGCAGCGGACGGTGTCGTATAATGTAAGTTCCGCTCTGTAAAATGGTCCGGGGCGGACCATTAATTCTAACTTTAAGGTCCGCCTTTGTACTAAAAGGGTCCGGCACGTATAAGGAAAGGTTCCCTAACATAAAGGTCCGGGATTATTTATACCCGCACTTTCTAAAGAAAATTCGGGTATATTGTTGTTACCCTGTTCCGTCCGTCCGTTCTTCCGTCCGTCCGTCACGTTTTACTTTCTCAAACTGCTCTTACATCTTATAACCAGCAAACTGAACTCTTTGAGTTTGATTTGGGGTATCATGTTGTTTTGTAAAAAGGTTTCAAAAATTCTCTGGTAGTCCTGGGGTCAAATAATTGATAAAAAAAATGACGTTTTTTCACAAAAAAAAAGCTTCTTCCTCAACTCCTCCTACATTTTCAAAAGTAGACAAATATCTCTTGGAATATGTTTTAGGGTATCCTATCGATTTTTAATTTTGTCCTGTGGGTCATTTTGGCTGAAAAATGACGTGGTTTGTTTTGTTTTGTTTTTGTTTTTTACAAAAAATGGTTTCAAAAACGGTTTTTTACAATGCTATGTCAAAATTTGAAAGTCAAATATCAAGTTATAAGCAAGAAACAGAGTTTATTGTTTTGTAAACAAAGCTCGAAAATGTCATTTTTTACAAATGTGTTGTATTGGTTTAAGTTTCAATCAAATGTATCTTTCTTTTGTTGAAAATAGTATTTATGAAGATATTGAATTAGTTTAAATTGTTTTTGCATGTCATTTTGTCTATGAAATGGTAACTCTCCATTACATTTTTGTAAACAACTATAAGGCTCGAGCTTTGTTTACATAACAACCAATTCTTACCTCTGTATCTCGCTTGTAACTTGACTTTAACATTCAATATTTTGGTCAATCATTTAAAATGCACCAGTTAACCATTTTATACATAAAAAATAAAAATAAAATTTTCGATTTCAAATCGTGTCAAAGTCCCTAGCTTTAAGTTAGGAGGAATATGATATTGCACTGATCGTGACAACTGCTTGTTTCTGTCTACAGTTGACGACTAACTACGGAAAGAGCGGTTCTCTGGGAGATCAGGCCACGCTAATGCTGAACAAGTTTGACTGGTACTTCATCCCGATGATGAATCCTGACGGATACAACTTTACGAAAGTTAACGTAACCTGGCGTTTGTTGATAATCCGAGAATTAACATTATTTTTTTTAATTGTTAAGTTATGTATTTAAGCTAAATATCAATCTTTTTTCACAGCGACTTTGGCGGAAAAACAGAAAGTCGAATGTCGTCTCGAGCTGTCCGGGTGTGGATCTCAACAGGAACTTTGCAGCCGATTGGGGCGGTAAGTACTTATTTTTGATATTTAAAAACTACAGACTAAGAATTTGTATGAACAAACAGTAAGTACTTATTTTTAATATAACTTTAAAATAACAGACTAAGAATTTGTACGAGCAACAGATAGTCAATCATGGTCTGTGTGTGTATTCTAGGAGCGGGATCTTCGAGCAACTGGTGCTCTGACACATACCGAGGAGACAGTGCGAATTCCGAACCCGAGGCGCAGGCTGTGATCGCCGCCGTGGCGGAGGCTGGTGACGTCAGATCCTACCTGTCCATCCACTCCTACTCCCAGCTCCTACTGGTGCCGCACGCCTACGCCGCTGTAAAGGCCCCGGATTACAATGAACTGGTAAACGCTCCTTCTGTTGAACCATTATACAGTATTATAGTTCAGTAGAAACTTTTTAATGAAATGATGGTCTCGAGATTATAATCAATATATTTTTTTGTTTTAGAAAAATGTTGGCGATATTGCAATGCTAGCATTGAGACAGGTCAACGGAGTCAATTTTCAAGTCGGCCACGGTCCAGAAATTCTCTGTAAGTTACATGTACTTTGTAGTTTTTAGCTCACCGAGACGAAGTCAGGGGGAGCTTATGCTATACCCTCGGCGTCGGCGTCGGCGTCGGTGTCGGCGTCGGCGTCGGCGTCCGGACCTGGTTAAAGTTTTTGTTGCAGGTCCTGTATCTAAGCTATTACTTGTCCTATCTTCACCAAACTTGCATGGATGATGCATCTGGACCTACTTATGGACTTGAAAGACTTGGATGCTGAATCTGAGTCCTAAATTTCAGATGCTGGAGGAGGTTAAGGTTGTTGGACCAGGTTAAAGTTTTTGTTGCAGGTGCCCTTTGATAGCAATATCTAAGTTACTGCAGGTCCGTACTTCACCAAACTTGCATGGATGGTGTGTCTTATGATTCTGATGCACCAGACAGGCTTGAATGCTGAATCTGAGCTATAGGTTTCGGATGCTGGAGGAGGTTAAGGTTTTTGGAGCAGGTTAAAGTTTTTGTTGCAGGTGCCCTTTGATAGCAATATCTAAGTTACTGCTGGTCCATACTTCACCAAACTTGCATTGATGGTGTGTCTTATGATACTGATGCACCAGGCAGGCTTGGGTGCTGAATCTGAGCTATAAGCTGCAGATGCTGAAGGAGGTTAAGGTTTTTAGAGCTGGTTAAAGTTTTTGTTGCAGGTGCCCTCTGATGATTATATCTTAGTTACTACTTGTTCTAACTTCACCAGACTTCCATGGATGGTGCGTCTTATGATACTGATGCACCAGACAGGCTTGAATGCTGAATCTGAGCCATAGGTTTCGGATGCTGGAGGAGGTTAAGGTTTTTAGTGCTGGTTAAAGTTTTTGAAACAGGTGCCCTCTGATGTTTATATCTTAGTTATTACTTGTCCTAACTTCACCAGACTTCCATGGATGGTGTGTCTTATGATACTGATGCACCTGACAGGCTTGAATGCTGAGTCTGAGCCATAGGTTTCAGATGCTGGATATGGTTAAGTTTTTTGGAATAGGTCACATGTTTAATAGATAATAGTACTTTTTCAAACTTGCATAGTTGATTAAACTGTAATATGAATGAATCACAGAGGAAGCTTCAGATGCAGAGCTTGATCAAGGATGCTAAAAAATATATCTTAGTTATTACAGGTCCTAACTTCACCAAACTTGAATGGATGGTGTGTCTTATGATACAGATGCACCTGACAGGCATGGATGTTGAATCTGAGCCAAAGGTTGCGGATGCTGGAGCAGGTTAAGGTTTTAATTGCTAGTGCCCTCTGATGATGATATCTTAGTTATTACTAGTCTGAACTTCACCAAACTTGCATGGAGATGCGTCTTATGTATACTGATGCACCTGACAGGCTTGAATGCTGAATCTAAGCCATGTTTCGGATGCTGGATGAGGTTTAGTTTTTTTGGAACAGGTCACATGTTTTATAGATGATAGCTTGCATAGTTGATTTAACTATATTATAAATGAAACGCAGAGGTTGCTTCAGATGCAGAGCCTGATCTCAATTATCAAGGATGCTAAAGAAATCTCCTACCTCACTCAAACTTGCCCAATAGATAGATGTGTTTTTTGATAAATGATATATCATGATTCCTATGATATAGTATTGTATGGTATGAAACAATATTGTTTAATATGATACAATATAATATCATATGTAATATTATAAAAAGTTATATGATACGATATGATATTGTATCAATTTTTTGATATTTTATGTTATGATATTGTATCATGATATTGTTATATATAATATTGTATATTATGATACAATATTGTATAATATTATGTTCTATTATTAATTTATTATTTTATCACATGATACTATTACATAAGATATTGCAAAATATAATATTGTACAGTATCCTATGACACTATGACAATATTGTATATTCTATAATATTGTATCATACGATATTGTACAATATGATATTAGTTTCTGTTATATAGAATTATATCACATGAAATTGTATAATATGATACTATAATATTATATAATATCGTATCATACGATATTGTATATTATGATATTGGTTTATAATATGATATATTATCACATGAAATTGTATTGTATGATATTGTAAAATATATTATTGTATCATATAATACAATATGTATAATATAATATTGTATGATATAATATTTTACTTTATTACATAATATTGTATCATTTGATATGATACAATGTTGTATCAAATTATATTGTATCATATGATACATTATCATATTATGTATCAAAAATGATACAGTATGGCATACAATATCATACTATGTTATACAATATAATATCATCATATGTTTCAATGTTATGATGTATTATGTAATATGATATTGTTATATAATACTATATTGTTTTATATATTATGATATTGTATTATGTGATCAAATACAATAACGTATAACAAAACAATGTCATATCATACGTTACAATATCATATCTCATCATTGTTTATTATGGTATGTTATTGTATTATATGATATATGTTGTAAATATGATAGGATGCAATACTTAATTTTATATTATTGTATTGATTTACGTATGAACATATGATTATCATACAATTTTTTAACAGATGATATACGATATTGTGTCAAAACAGAATCCATGAATATCCAAGATCATAAAGTATGATTTTCATTTAATATGATAAAGGTGGTCTCATAAAGGTGAAGTCTCATAAGGGTGATGTCTCGTCTCGGTGAGCTTTGTAATCTGTGATTACCTATGTTTAAAAACTAAAACCCCTTTTATTGAATACACTGTGTGCACTGTTAAGAAAATAAATTGTCAGAACCACATTTTGACAATGTTAAATTCATTTATTATACAGATGCCGCATCTGGAGGTGCCTTTGACTACTTTAAATTGAACGGCGTCAAATATTGTTACGTATACGAGCTACGTCCCTCCAGCGGTTCCGGAACTGACGGATTCATACTACCGGCATCACAGATAGACCCCAGCATCTGGGAGACTTTTGCCTCCTTTTACAGTTTTGCCGACCAAATACCGGCATAATTCATATTGATCTTAAATCAGCTGAAATTGACAAAAGGACAACATAAACTGTTTAAATTTTGTAGATCAAATTAATTATGCAAAGAAAATAAAAGCAGAAATACAACATTCCATCATTTGTTTTTATATCCAACATAAGGTATATTATTATTGGCATAACTAACATTTTTTTTATTCGATAGTTTTCATGACAAGAAAATGTCACTTAATTTCAATTTTGTTGGAGACAAAAAAATAAGCATACAATGCATCTGCTAAAGCGATAGAAATTCATGTACAGACTGATATAATAATCATACAACCCATGATAAAATTCTTTCATGTGTTTAATTGTGTTACAACCTGACTTTAGCGTAATATTAAAACGAACACAAAAATACAATTGAAGTGTTGTATTTCGACGAATGGCCTAATAAAAAACAGAAGTTGTGAATATTTCCTCTCTTTCTTACAATAAGCACTCGTATTGTTCACACTAGTTTTGTAACTCGGAACTGTCCAGACTTAAAAGGCTGATGATGGTGATGGAATCTCCAGTACATCTAAATCACGTCCGGGAATCTCCACGGCGGAACTCAAACTGCCGCTTTCACACAACGCGCATCTTTCACTCAAACATTCAAATCAGGAGAACTCAAACTATGTACAACAAAAAAGGGATCCGCGCCTCTCCGCTATGTCGCGTGAAATCCACCCATTCAATAGACAGGGGTCAGCGAGTAAAAAGTAGGACAACCACGGAGGTTCTACATGCAGTGAATTATCAAACGTACACAGTGACTCAGCCGTCTCGTTCAATTTTCGTTTCAAGAGAATTCGACTGAAACACGTTCCGTAGATAATTTGGATGTCAATTTAGACAGAAAAATCAAAATACTTAGACTTAATATATGTGGACTCAATAGACGTTTATATTATCCGGAATTATCTGACTTCATATTGTTTATGACATATTGTGTTTTACAGAAACAAAACCAGACGATACTACACCGATAGAGCATACTGAGTTTTTTATGCTAAAAATAGACATGAATATTCTTACAGACGCTCTGGAGGTATTGAGGTATTGTTGTCGGCTACAAAAGATCTTTAAAAGATTATGTTTAGTACATATCCCAGTTATTCGGCCAATCAAATTACCCCAATTCTCGCTAAGAAAGCACCCCCCCCCCCCCCCACACGCACACATCAAAGAAAAGCTGTGTGAAATATATTATTTTAAATCACAATGAATTCGTGCAAAATTCACACATTTAATTTTTTTTCCTTTTAAATAGCACAATATTTGTCACCTTCATATGTTCCGTCACGTGATTTTCCTCCACACAAACACAGTTGTTGTGAAAATCAGATACCAGATATCAGGTCTTGGAGTTATATTTTCATCATCGGGTTCCTGTATTCAGACAAAAAATATGCAACTGAAAGAGCTACTAAGCTATGTATGGGATTCTAAAAAAAAAGGTAATCAACGGCATCTTTATTTAGATGATCAGTTGCATTTGTTACCTAAGATCGCAGTTCCTTTTCTGTTCTATGACTTTGAAGTAATAGGAATATAGTAATGTGGATATAATTGTTTAATTTTATAACCTGCTTTTTCGTCTGAAGACTTCTACTCCCAATATTATATGATATATGGAGAATTAGAGAGAGTACCATTAATTGTACATAGCAACACACGAATTATTGCATACTGGTTAAAAAATTATCCAAGGAAAACAGTCAAAATATTGTTACATAATGTATAGTTTACTTTATGCTAAAAATGTAAATGGTAAAGAATCTAAATGGCTGAAGAACTTGAGATCAATTTTAGATGCCAGTGGGTATAGTAATATTTTGATGAATAACCAAGTAGTTAATGATGATTGGCTAATTAAAAGCTTAAAACAAAAGCTAACAGGTCAGTTTCAACATCTTCAAAAGGTGTTATTATATAAATAGTGCCTGTGTGGGACGGTAACTGTTGAAATTGACACCCCTCGAAAATCATTGTCAACCGACGTTTCGCGTCAATAATTTTCAAGGGGTGTCAATTTCAACAGTTACCCTCCAAATCAGGCACTATTTATTTTATGATATGAATATTTCAGTTCTTAAGAAAATTTTACTGCTTTTATATAGAAATGAAGTGAATTCTATGGCGAACCGTACGCGCATAAAATACGCGCATGTAACGATTCGTTTTGTTATACTTTCATGTTAAATACTGAAATCTGATTGGTTTTGACGCAGTTCATAATCTGTTCTATTACCCTCAGCGTTAGCAACGCACTTAGCAACGGGTAACATTATATAAATAGTGCCTGTTTGGGAGGGTAACAGTTGAAATTGACACCCCGAGAAAACCATTGTCAACCGACGCGAAGCGGAGGTTGACAATGGTTTTCGAGGGGTGTCAATTTCAACTGTTATCCTCCCAAACAGGCACTATTTATTTTGTTATACTGAATGTCTTTTTTAAAATTTTTAAGAAAATTTTACTGCTTTTATATAGGAATAACGTGAATTCTACAGCGAACCGTACGCGCATAATTTTCGCGCATGTAACATTTTTTAATGTTACCCGTTGCCAAGTGCGTTGCTAACGCTGAGGGTAATAGTATACAAATATTGACTGGGGTTGAGGGCAACATTGATTATATTAGCCCCCGAGGGACGAAATATTGCCCGACGCGAAGCGGAGGGCAATATTTTCGTCCCAAGGGGGCTAATATAATCAATGTTGCCCGAAAACACAGTCAACATTTGTTTTGTTATATGAAGAAACAAACCAAAATTAAGAAAGTAATTGAAAACAGATCGCCGTAATTTTCTCGGCTAAACAAAGAATTCACGAATTCAATTCTGTGCAAAGTTCATTTCCAAAATATCCTCAGCATCAAACGGTCACTGGTGATATTCCGCCGACCGAAAGAATTAATATACAGATGTTCTACCTGATTTCACTTCAAAGTAATTCGCAAATCCTTTTATTCGTTATGATAGCAATCCGTCGCATTCTGCGTCCGTTGTTTACTTGCCTTGACTGACGGTCTATTATGAAGTCACCTTGTTTTGGAGTCGCGAAGAGTTATTTACGTCATCGTTTACGAATCAACTAATCAGAGGCGATTATTTGAAATAGAGGGAATGTTCTCTAGATATATTCCTAGCCGGTCAATATCAAAAAAATATTGACCGGTCAATATTTTTCGGACGAGCTAATACTACAATTATTGACTATTTGTCTATATAGAGTTATATAGTGAGAATATACTACTGAATATAACAATAAATATTATTAACTGCGTCTTAACCAATCAGATTTCAGTATTTAACATGAAAGTATAACAATACGAATTGTAACATGCGCGAAAATCATGCGCGTACGGCTCGCCTTAGAATTCACGTTATTCCTATCTAAAAGCAATGATGTTTTCTTTAAAATTAAGACATTCAGTACAACAAAATAAATAGTTCCTGTTTGGGAGGATAACAGTCAATTTCAACTGTTACCCTCCCAAACAGGCACTATTTATATAGTGTTACCCGTTGCCAAGTGTGTTCCTAACGTTGAGGGTAATAGAACGGATTACCAACTGCGTCTTAACCAATCAGATTTCAGCATTTAACATGAAAGTATAATTAATATAAGTTGTTTACTAATTCAGACTTTAGATGCCAACCGTATGTTAATTGTAATTCAAGTAATTATATGAAACAAGTTTTAGGTAGATTTCGTACTTCAAACCATAACCTATTGAAACTGGTAGATGGAATGACATAGACAGAAGTAACAGGTTTTATTATACTTTCATGTTAAATACTGAAATCTGATTAGTTTAGACGCAGTTGATAATCCGTTCTATTACCCTCAGCGTTAGCAACACACTTAGCAACGGGTGACATAACGAATTGTTACATGTGCGTAAACTATGCGCGTACGGTTCGCAAAAGAATTCACATTATTCATATACATTGTATAAAAGAAGTTTTTTTTAAATTAAGACATTCAGTATTGAGTATTGACATAGAGTTGAAATGACACCCCTCGAAAACCATTGTCAACTCCGCTTCGTGTCGGTTTACAATAGTTTTCTCGGGATGACATTTTCAACTCTTACCCTCCTAAACAGGCACTATTTATATAATGTAATTTATGTAAAAGATACTTTGGAGATGAAATTTACTACATTTTGTTTGCACCGTGTTGAAAAACGAAAGAGAACACTATACACCAAAATCTTATATCTTTTTAGACCAAATATTGTCAAATTTAACGAGCTTTTTCATGAACAATGTGAACTTATTAGGCAAGTTATGTAAAGAAGATGGGTGAATAAGGCGTGTAAACTGCCTATATGGGGATAGATAAAATACTATAAAATTTAAATATGAACAAATCTTATAATTTCTTTCTAAATTAAATTATATTATTGAAAACAATGTATATTTACCATAACATCGATTTATAACCTTTAAATATGCTAAATATTTAGAATAGGTTGATTTAAACTGGCGTATGCCAGTGTCAAAACCTCCAAATAGTGTCAATTTTAGAACTTCAAGGCATTTTTTTATAGAATGGGTCTGGGCTCCATATTTTTGTTATAGTCTATATAAGGTTTAAAGAAAATCAAACCGATTTCAATCAACAAAAACGTGGAGAGATGACCCACTATACTTTAAAAATGTCATTTTGTATCCCAGCTATTGAACGTTTTAGATAAATACTACAAGTCCGTAAATTCGTGGTTGAAGTTGCATTTAGCATTTAACAATGAAGTTTGTTGTGACTGAAATGTCTCAGTGGTTAGAGCACCAGACATTAGGTCACATTACAGAGCTAGGGTTTTTAGGTTGTGGGTTCAATACACCAAAGTTTTAGAATTTTTTTTTCTTATCGTTTGTTAAAATATTAAAAATTCAATATAGTTAGAAATTGTGCTTTTGTAAACTTGTAATATAACATCATCTAGTATATTTGGTTGAAAAAATAAATAAATTTAAAATTGTTTTTTTTTTTACGACAAAACCAAATGGGCATTTGCGCTATCTTGTTCCCCCATCTGCTTTATCAGTATTGTTAACAAGAAGGCTAAACCTCCTGGTTATTATTTCCTTTATATCTATCTACAAAAAATGTACATTTATACTTTATATATATTTTGTACAGGAACCATTATAATTTTTTTCCTCTACTCATGCATAATTTTTTTCCTCTACTCATGCATAAAGTGTAAATTGTGTATATGTTTGTAATATTCTCTATGTTGTTTAAACAACAACCAAAGAGAAAAACATAAACTGTTCAAACTGTATTAAATGTTTGCATAATAAAAAATTAAAACATATCAATAATTCTCTCAAGGCGTTTGATCGTTGATTGGCACGAACAATGACTTTACCATGGAACAGGTCACATGTGATGTGCCTACATGTAAGTTGATAAGAAGCTCAAGAAAAAAAGAAACAACTTTAAATCCAGGATATTTTCTAACAGATATTTATATAAAATACTTTTCAATTTATTTTAAATCAAATACACCCAGTTAATATAATCATACGTTTTTAAATGGTTTTCATTTTAAGATGTTTGTGGCAGTGGAACAGCAATATAATTATCTTCAGTCGCCGTCACAAGGAAGTAAATCCCGCGCTGATTCACCACTCAGACATGTAGCGAGGCTCCTCGCCGTGTCATTGTTTGACTGGGACGTCATTCTTAAAATGTTTAAATCTCCGTGTTTACCTTTTGTGGAGGTCACTCGTCAGGCGCTCTGTTTTGGTTTACTTACTTGATAGGGAATGATATTTACTTCCTCCTTCAGACATGGCTGATATTACATGGCTGGCTTTTTTCTTCTTCCATCTTGGATTCATAAACTGTTACGGTACGTACTTGCTTTTCATATTTCACGTATCTTTTATTGTTGTGACGTCATTCTTTTGTAGAATAGAAGATTGCACTGACTTTGTTGTCACAATTTATGTTAAAAGGTTTGGAAACTAGCTCGTTTATAATCTTTATAACTTCGAACAAATAGTGAGATAGAACTGTGAAAGTAACTTTATTTACAATGTAAAGAAGAGATATACCTACTATATACAACAATCTCTGCTCATATACTCTATCGCTCAACACCTGCAATTCACACGCGCAAGTAACTAAAAAAATATTGGAAAAAACCCAAAAACAAGACAAACAAAAACAAAGTACAAAAACAGGTCACACACACAAAAAAGAAAAAAAAAACCAAAAAAAACCCCCAACCTATCAAAATTGCAACAAAAGGTAATTCCCCTTAATAATCCCCCCCCCCACACACACACACACATATATATATATATATATATATATATATATATATATATATATATATATATATATATATATATAAAACACCGGTAGAGTTTTGAATCGGCTATCTGTTATTTTTTATTATATATATATATATATATATATATATATATATATATATATATATATATATATATATATATAAATATATATATATATATATATATATATATATATATATATATATATATATATATATACATTTGTATATAAGAAAATCCCTGTGCACCCCTGTACGCATTTTCAGTACATTTCACAATACATGTACCCTTTATACATCCACTGTACGCCCATGTAATCCCATGTAATCCCTGTAAGCTTCTGTATTCTCCTTACTTACTGCTTGCTTGATTAAAAAAAATGTTTTAACTTACATGAGCTGAAATCTCAAGTTAGCTTTTTAGATCACATTTTGTCGGTTGTCCATCTGTCTGTAAACTATAATGCATTAAGTCAACTTATATAATTACCTCAATATGATTATGAAGAAAATAGACAAACTATGATATATGTAGCTTAGTTAAAGGCATAAATTAAGGTGGAATATGTAACAATTAATGTTTTTAAATAACATTTTCATCTGAAATAAATAAATAAAAAAAAGTATTGGGACAGATGCTCATTTCATATTTATTTTTCTGTAGGCTAAAAATATTTATTTCAACGTACGTAATTCAATATCCTCAATATATTGGAAGGCAAAAACTGTTCCAAAAGAAATTTCTAAGAAATATTTAAAAAGTTTTAAATAATCGTATGTTTCAAAATTGTATTCATTTAATGAGGTTTCTAATTTGATATTGCCATATATTTAACAATCCTTTAAAGTTGCATGGTCCGATTTTACATGTGACCGCATTAATCAAACGATGGTTATGCTAAGTATGTGTAAAATAAAAGACATTGCGGTAGTTTTCCCTGTCAATTAAGCCATATTTCGATGAAAAAAAATATGTACAAAGTTTGTGTTAGAAACAAACGACACAAAAGGGTATCATGTTATTTCGCCTCATATCAAAATTCTTCCCTGACGCCCAGGCGGCTATGATTGTATGACGACTTCGACATCGCTATAGATAAAGGTCATAATGCCTAAATATTTTGGCAAATCAAAAATAAATATGAGTACGTTTTCTTCACTAATATTTTCTGAAGTTTGCTTTGTTTACAATTGATGCATAACACGCGGGTTGAATAAACCAAACGGTTCCCTTTTCTAATCATTCCCACGATGCAGTTGTTTTTTTTTTGTATGCCTATAAAGAAATAATTATACCCGCACTTTCTAAAGAAAGTTCGGGTATATTGCTGTTACCCTGTTCCGTCTGGCCGTCTGTCACGTTTTACTTTCTCAAACTGCTCTTACATCTTATAAACCAGCAAACTGAACTCTTGGACTTTGATTTGGGGTGTCATGTTGTTTTGTAAAAAGGTTTCAAAAATTCTCTGGTAGTCCTGGGGGTAAAATAATTGGTAAAAAAATGACGTTTTTTCACAAAAAAACATTCTTCCTCAAACTCCTCCTACATTTTCAACAGTATACAAATCATCTCTTGGAATATGTTTTAGGGCATCCTATAGATGCGCAATAAGGTTTCGGAAATTTCAATTTTGTCCTGAGGGTCATTAAATGGCTGAAAAATGACCTTTTTTTGTTTTGGTTTTTTTTTTTTTACAAAAAACTGGTTTCAAAAAACGTCAATTTTTTGCAGTAGCCACAAATGATCTTCTAGAATATGATTGGGGTGTCATATTGAAGTTTGATCAGGTTCCAGAATTTTTTTTTATTAAGGGGATCAGTGGGCAACAAAAAATGACGTTTTTTTTTTCAAAAAAAGTATGGTTCCCAGAACTCCTCTTACATTTTTTGGAGAAGCTACGCCATCTCTTGGGATATAATTTGGGCTGTTCTATAGATGTGCAATAAGGTTTTAAAAATCTATATTTTATTCAAGGAGTCAAATAGTAGCAGAAAATTGACGTTTATCACTCCAAAAAAACCCCATAGATCCCAGAACTCCCTTTGTGATACAATGGATAGACACATCATATCTTGGGATATGATAGGACTGCTCTATAGATGTGCGGTAAGGTTTTAAAAATTTAAATTTCATCAAGGGAGTCAAATAGTAGCAGAAAATTGACGTTTATCACTCCAACCCCCCCCCCCCAAAAAAAAAAAACAAAAACAAAACAAAACATAGATCCTAGAACTGACCTCTTATGATTTAATGGATAGACACATCATATATTTTGATATGATAGAGATTGTTCTATAGCATATATGATGTGCATTACGGTTTTGAAAAATTAGATTTAACCCTGGGGCCCATTACCTACATACCGTTTGATGCCCTTTAAGGATCAAGAATATATATGGTTAAGGGGTGGGGATCTCAACCGTTTTCAAGATATTTGTGCACTTCCTGTTCGAGGGGGGTCACGACAACCCCATGGGCCCATGACCTACATACCGTTTGATGCCCCTTGACACAAGAAACAAGAATATATCAGGTTTAAGGGTGGGGATCTCAACTGTTTTGAAGATATTAAGGGACTTGTTGTTCGAGGGGGGTCAGGACCGCCCACAGGGCCCATGACCTACATAACATTTGATGCCCCTTGATATAAGGAACAAGAATATATATGGTTTAGGGGTCATGATTATAACAGTTTCTGAGATATATGGTAATCTCCAGTTTCTGGGGGGGGGGGGGGGGAGGTGGGGATGATCCCAGGGGTAAGATCTAATAAACCCTATATATTGCCAGTAACCGTCAATATATGAATATGAAATCCCTATATTATTAAGGTCTTCCGATTCCAACGGAAGACCTTACTGTTTTCGTTCGGTTTCTTTTTAGGGTCTTCCGTTTTCAACGGAAGACCCTCTTGTTATTCTATTGTTAGGGTCTTCCGTTTTCAACGGAAGACCCTCTTGTTATTCTATTGTTTTTTTTTATTATTATTATTATTCTTGTTTTTCCTTCTGACTTCTTTTTTGCTTTATATCTCAAAAACTATTCAACCAATTTGCAAGAAATTTTCAGGGATTATTTTAATTTCTTGTCCCTTGAAGCCTTCAAACTTTTAGTCATTAAGTCACTTCCGGTTTCTCGTTACATCATTTTAAAAATTTTCAAAAAGTGATTTTGTCCAGCACTTTTCTCGTAAACAGTTGTTTATAAAGACTTGAAATTTTCTGTGATTGTAAATCTGCGGATTGACTTATGGCAAATGTACAGAAAAAATTATTTTGTTACTTCCGGTCGAAACCGGAAGTGAAACAAATTTTTCGAAAAAATGAATTTTCTGATCAAATCAAAAACGAATATGTGTTTTGTAGAGCTTATTAAGCTGAATCTAACACTGAAAGACGTTTTAAAATCGGACGATGCATAACAGAGATATCGGGGTTTAAAAATTGATTTTTCCGGAAATTTTGATTCCGCTTCCTTGGTTTAAAAAATAGCGTAATATTCAAAGTAAAATTAACTCGTACCAAAAATAATTGTTAAGTCGTACTTGAACACATTCGGATTTTTTTTGTTAAGTCGTTCTTGAAATCGGAAATGTTTTTGTTAAGTCGTACTTAAAATCATTCGTATTTTGTTAAGTCGTACCAGGAATAATTCGATTTTTTCATCTTTTTATTTTCGTTACTCTTGTTGTTGGTTTAAGAGCTCTGCTTCTGACAGGAACTTCCAGCTTTACTTCTGACATTAACGGAAGACCCACTCGTTGCTTTGCAACGAGCTTTGCTCTAGTTTTTTTTAATTATTATTAATCTTCTTGTTTTTCCTTCTGACTTCTTTTTTGCTTTATATCTCAAAAACTATTCAACCGATTTGCAAGAAATTTTCAGGGATTATGTTAAATACTTGTCCCTTGAAGCTTTTAAACTTTCAGTCATAAATTCAACTACCGTTTTCTAGTTACGTCATTTTAAAAATTTTCAAAAAGTGATTTTGTCCAGGACTTTTCTCGTAAACGGTTGTTTATAAGGACTTGAAATTTTCTGTGATTGTAAATGTGCGGATTTACTAATGGCATTTTTACAAAAAAAAATATTTTATCACTTCCGGTAGAAACCGGAAGTGATTTTAATTTTTCGAAAAATTGAATTTTTTGATCGAATCTAAAATGAATATGTGTTTTGTAGAGCTTTTTAAGCTAAATCTAACAATGAAAACCGTTTAAAAATCGGACGATGCATTACAGAGATATTTGGCTTTAAAATTTGATTTTTCCGGAAATTTTGATTCCGCGTTTTTGGTTAAGAAAGTAGTATCAAGTTCTTGGTTAGATTAACTTGTACCTTAAAATTATTTGCTTAGTCGTACTTGAACACATTCGGATTTTATTTGTTAAGTCGTTCTAGAAATCAGAAAGGTATTTTGTTAAGTCGTACTTAAAATCATTCGGATTTTGTTAAGTCGTACCAGGAATAATTCGATTTTTTCATCTTTTTATTTTAGTTACTCTTCTTATTGGTTTAAGAGCTCTGCTTCTTACAGGAACTTCCAGCTTTACTTCCAACATTAACGGAAGACCCACTCGTTGCTTTGCAACGAGCTTTGCTCTAGTTTATTATTATTATTCTTCTTGTTTTTCCTTCTGACTTTTTTTTTGCTTTATATCTCAAAAACTATTCAACCGATTTGCAAGAAATTTTCAGGGATTATGTTAAATTCTTGTCCCTTGAAGCTTATAAAGTTTCAGTCATTAAATCACTTCCGTTTTCTAGTGACGTCATTTTAAAAATCTTCAAAAAGTGATTTTGTCCAGGACTTTTCTCGTTAACGGTTGTTTATAAAGACTTGAAATTTTCTGTGATTGTAAATCTGCGGATTTACTTATGGCATTTGACCAAAAAAATGTATTTTGTCACTTCCGGTCGAATCTGGAAGTGAAACAAATTTTTCGAAAAAATGAATTTTCTGATCAAATCAAAAATGAATATGTGTTTTAAAATCGGACGATGCATTACAGAGATATCGGGGTTTAAAAATTGATTTTTCCGGAAATTTTGATTCCGCGTCCTTGGTTTAAAAAATAGCGTAATGTTCAAAGTAAAATTAACTCGTACCAAAAATAATTGTTAAGTCTAACTGGAACACATTCGGATTTTTTTTGCTAAGTCGTTCTTGAAATCAAAAAAAATTTGTTAAGTCGTACTTAAAATCATTCGGATTTTGTGAAGTCGTACCAGGAATAATTCGATTATTTTCATCTTTTTTATTTTAGTTTCTCTTGTAATTGGTTAAAGAGCTCTGCTTCTTACAGGAACTTCCAGCTTTACTTTTGACATTAACGGAAGACCCACTCGTTGCTTTGCAACGAGCTTTGCTCTAGTTCCCTATTCTTTTTTTTTTTCTTACAAATTTTGTGCACGCGAGTTCTCGGAAACGGCTCGGTCGATTTTTATGAAACTTTCAGATCTGATAGAAGTTGATCTGAACCTTATTGGAAATTTTTTATATTGATGACGTCATATCCGTTTCTGAGATTTTGATGATTTAGTGATTTTTTGAGGGTCTGCTTGTCCATTGAACTCCTCCTAAACGGTAAAAGATATTAAGTTCAAATTTTCAGAGATGATAGACGAAAGATTGAAGATATGTCTAAAGGCAATCAAAATTGTCTAGCTCAAAGAGCCTAAAAGCTCGCTTGGACCCGAAAATAGGGATTTAAAAAAGTCATGATTTTTTGTGGTTTTCTTTGTTTATCTCTTTTCTTAAAAATATTTTGTTAAAACTTGTATAGCAAAAGAAGTTTATATTTATAAGAGCTTTCGTTTAATACCAGAAAAAGGGGCTGGTCCCTAAAATAAGGGACCTAAATGGGTCTAAATTCTTTGATTTGCTTTACTGAGAGTTATTTTGTTATAAATCATAGAAGCAAAAATGTTTATCTTACTGCTATGTACCCATACAATATAATGACTTTCTCAAATGTTTCGTAATTAGGGATTTTTAAGGGGTCAGAACTTCAAAACTTTGATCATCTATATCTGCTTAATGAAAAATATTTTAATAAGCAGTATAGAAGAAAAGAAGTGTAGAATGACGTAAACAATTTTCAACTCTCAAAATTTCGTTAAACGGCCCCGATAAAGAGATAAGTGGTCGGCCCCTAAAACTTTCTTTCTCAGATATCTCAAAAACGATAACGAATTTGTTAACACTTGTTGAACAAAATATGTGTAGTGTTAAGTGACCTTTCATTTAATATTACGGAAAAGAGGCTGGCCTCTAAAATTAGGGACCAATAGGGGTATAAAGCCTTTTTTATTAAGGGTCTTTACTAGAGGTTATTTTGTAATAGGTTATAGAACCAAAAATATTTATCGTACTCTTTTGTACCAATACGATATAATGATTTTTTCATGTATTACATAATTTGGGTTTTTTTATGGGTCAATAGTTTTAAGTTTTGATCACCTATATTTCACCTATACCTGGTAAAAGAATTTTTTTTACAGCAGTATAGAAGAGAAATGCTCAAAATGATTTACTAAACAATATTCAACCTTTCAAATTTCGTTAAACGGCCACAATAAAGGTGTCGGCTCCTAAAACTTTCTTCCTCAGATATATCAAGAACAATAAAGAATTTGTAAACTATAGGGGCCTGAGGCAAAAAAGTTAAACCCTTTCTATCTCAGTTGGAATAAATACAAGTATTAAAAAAAACAACGTAAGAGAACAAATAAAAACGATTTAAAAAGGACTGTTACTCTACTCTGTTTTCAAGGTCATGTTTTGTTGTCGAAAATCAAAGTCAATGACGTCTTATCACCTTCTAAAATCGAACGGAAGACCTCCTCGTTGCTCGCAACGAGATCGTGTCTAGTTATCTTTGTCCGTTTTGAACTTATCATTTACAATAGAGTCTACGATTCTTTCCATAAGGTTCAATGTTAGACCCCACACCCTTTTGACACCCCCCCCCCCCCCGAAAAGTGGTTGTCTAACCCCAAATGAGAAAAATCAAACTAGGGTGCAAAACTACATTTAGATATGCAGGCCTATTGTATTCTAGAGTTTTGTACAATTCTGTTCAGCCATCTCTGAGAAACAAGTTCAGAGCGGGAAAGAAGAAAAAAAGAAAGAATATATGTAATAAGAACCGTACAAAACAATTAGTCTCCAAATTTCATTTGGGAGACTTAACAATAAAGATTAAATAGAGATAGGATCATCAAACATCAATAATTTAAAGATAATTGACAATTTCTGATTCTAAGGGGGTCAGGATGACCCCTTAGGATCATGGCTTAAATACCATTATGATCTGATGCGCCATGACCAAAGGAGGGATATCTTTGGATTAAGGTGGGAATCTCACTGGTTTTTTATATTTGATAATTTCAGGAAGAGCACTTGGGATCATGACCTAGATACCATCTGAAATGCTTTGAACAAAGAAACAATAATATATGTACATGATATATGATTCAATTTCAGAACCCAGATATAGATCTATATATATACATATACATATATATATATATATATATATATATATATATATATATTAGTTTGTGTTTTGTTCTATACTATATTCATGATCATGACTGTAGTATGGCTTAGTCTTATTCTAAATTACATCAAAAAATTGTCAATGACTTGGAACCCCCAACCCCAAACAAACTCAAATGTAAACTTTATGTTCTTATTCGTTTCACTCAAACGAACATGAATAATTTATAAAATAAAACACAAACACGTATATAAGGATGTGAAGCGCTCTGAAGTGCAGTTTACTTATTACACAAATCTAAATACATAGTTTTCTTCTTTATCTTCATTTCTACAAAATAGAACAATATTTTAACATAATATTCCAATAAACATCAAAAGCAAGGGCGGGTGGGTGGGAATTAAGTTATCTGCACTGAAAAGAGCCTTCGAATGGCTATATAACTTTCCGCGCTAACATCGGTCAGTTAAAACCCGTGCAATGAATATTTAAATGTCACCTGACAAGGTGACCAGCAACTAACCAATAGATTACAGGTGTAAATAAACACGAACACGTGTTATTTGGACCTTTAATAAATACATGTCTTCTTACATTCTTACATGTGTACAGTAGCAAATTCTAAATCCTTTCTTGATTGCCTTTTCTCTCCTAATGCACATTGACATTTTGGAAATTGCTGAAAGGGACTTAGACACGATTTCACTTAAAATTTTCAAATTTTGTTTTTCCATTTTCAATGTTTATACTAATAAATATAGAAGTTTATAATACTATGTCAAAATTTGAAACTCAAATATCAAGTTATAAGCAAGATACAGAGTTCATAATTCTTTGTTTTGTAAAAAAAGCTCGAATATTGTCATTTTTACATATGTGTTGTATTGGTGTAAGTTTTAATCAAATGTAACTTTCTTTTGTTGATAATAGTATTTATGAAGATATTGAATTAGTTTAAATTGTTTTTTACACGTCATTTCGTCTAAGAAATGGTAAAATTCTACATTACATTTTTTGTAAACAACTATAAGACTCGAGCTTTGTTTCGTAACTATCAATTCTTACCTCTGTATCTCGCTTGTAACTTGACTTTAACATTTAATATTTTGGTCAATCATTTAAAATGCACAAGTGAACCATTTTATATATAAATTTTTTTTTTTAAATTTTGATCTCAAATCGTGTCCAAGTCCCTTTAATTTAATTTTTGAGATTTATAAACAAAATGTTATATGCATGTGTATTCGCCTTTTTGGGCCAATTGTAAAGTTTCCTAAACAAAGCAGTGTCATCATTAGGCTAGCAATTACCCACATGAATCAAACACTACATATGAATACGATAAAATACTTTATTTCTAGTTCTAGAATGTCAGGGTGTCTCCAAGGGGGCATAACCTATATACAATTTGATGCACAATGACACAAAGAGCAAGAATAAATTATATGGTTTAGGGATGAGGATCTCAAAAGTTATCAAAATATACAGTGTATCATCATTTCCTATTTTATAAAGGGGGGGGGGGGGGGGGGGGGGGGGGTTAAAGACAACACCTGGGGGTCATGTACTTTACATGCATCATAATGACATAAGAAAATATTTTGTATTTTCCTGTTTCATGGAGTCAGAACAATCCCATAGGGTCATGGCCTATATTGTATATAATGCATTATTATAATAATACATTATTAATAAGAAAGTAAGACCCCTTCCTTCCTATAATAACTCATAAAAATGATAAGTCTCTACACTTACTTATACATGTAATACACAAATTTAATACGAAATTGTTACAGGGTCAATATGGGGTCAACTCAATAATGTAAGTCTGACAAATGAAAAAATAAATTTTGCAATTCAAATGACAGAAACTTTACAAATGCGATAGGATAGGTAACGATTATAAGCTTATTTAAATATTAAACAAGAAATCATATTGACGCAAGCGTCAAATGGGCCGCAAAAATATAATTGTTGTATGAATCATCATTGGTTGTTTACATAAAAAACCCACCACAAAGAAAATAACGAGTTGGTTGTACTAATTTTAATTATAGATTTTAATTTTAATTACTATATTTTCAGCAACTCGTTTTGAATTTTAACATTTTACTATTATTATTAAGAATAGAGGTCGATAATTTTTTCCTATATGGAATTATAAATCTTATCTACACTACAGTTTATGAAGATAATCATTGTTATTTCAAAAGAATTAAAAATAAATCAGGTTAGTCCAAATTTTCTGGTCCATACAAATTTTCAGGTTTTTTTTTTATATTTTTGCGTAAAAAATGATTTGGATGTCATTTCATGATAATTTTCTACCACAAAGCACATGGCAATACAATAAGATCACACACAAAGTCATTGCATTTGACGCAGCACATAGAAATTCAAATACATCATTTATATAAAAGTTCATGTCATTCAGGTCTTTAGTATTTCAGGTCTTTAGTATGTCCGTATACAGATCCCGATACAATGAAAAACTCCAAAATTTTCGAATATATTATAGTCTCCATAAAAATGCGTCTAACACGACAGTCTATGACCAACTTTTCATTTACGAGCAAAACAACATAATTCTACATGCAAATTTACTTTTAATTGATGAAAATGAGCATACTATTAAAACATTAAAAAAAACTATCCCGCAGAAACACAGTATGCTAGCAAAGGGAGATCACTTATTTAGAAAGTGAAAGTAATACTTATGTACATACCTGTGTCTCATAATATTGTGCTACTATAATACTTATTAAACATGTATTATGCTAACCTATATTGGTTAACATCATAATGATAATCCAATTAGAGCACACTATGAATTCCTTTAGCTGATCATCACAAAAGAAATGTTTATGCATGTTAACTAATCCCTTTCTGCATATGGAAAACACATACATGAGTATACACCACGTGAAACCCATCTAATAGAAGAGCTGGGTGAAACTAGTACCCGCTATTGAGACCCGTAGACCTGTGTTGAGTACGTAACTTCAGACAAAGATTAGTTATTTGTAACATGGATGTATTTTTATGACCTATTCTTCAAAACCCCTTGCACTATTTTATTAGGTAAATAACAGCTTTAAGGTGGTGCAGGACACCTGCATATTGTGATGTATACTTTCTATTGAAATAAACAAAGTATAAATATAATATTTTCCCCTAAAATAATGTTACCTAACATTGAAGCGCAATGGGTAAGAGCAATTACATTTCTGTAAGGGCATTGGATTCAGAAGTGTATTTTTGGTAATTTTACTATTAATATAAATGAATTTTCATGGGGGGGGGGTCTGGACCCCTCACTCCCACCCTTTCTCTAAATCCGCGCACAATGACAATGACAATGACAATTTCTTTATTCTCTGAACTGCCTAAATTACAGTGTTGAGAAAAGCCACGAAAAATTTGAACAATAATACATATAATACATACATTGCATGCATTGGAGTGACAATACAAAAGTGAAAAAAAGGAAAAAGGGAAAAAAGTATGATAAACAATTAACCTAGAGAGCTAAGTCTCTCAATTATAACTTTAATGAATTTACACAGATTAATCAACAATTTTTTATTACTAGTATTAAAGAGTTGTTGAAATTTGTAAACATTTGGTTGTGTGTAGAAGTATGAAGGTATGTATAAAACTCTCTTATCTTTAATTGTTACATCTGTACAATGAAATAAATAATGAAATTCATCTCCTATCTCAATACAGTTACATATGGTACATATACGGTTTTCACGAGGTATATCATACCATCTGCCTCGTTCTATAGGCAATTTAGCATTACTTGTTCTAAAAGTACAAAAAGATTTCTGATATTTGGATGGCAGATCTAATAAGTATTTTTCCAAGGATTATGTAGTTTTAAAAATTCTATAGTTAATATCTTTTGATGAATTATACATTTCACTATTCCATGACTGCTTGAATTGGTCTAGAAGTATATATGAAAAACAGTTTTCTTAAGCCACTAGATATTTACATTTTGTTGATACAAAATAAAAGATAGACCACAATCATTCAATATTTTAACAATAAATTTAAACCAGGGTCTGTTCATTTTACCCATTGCATATTGTAGTTTTGACGAAACTTTATTTTTTTGTGAAAAAACAAGTTTACTCCAAAATGCTATCATGCGGACTTTAACATTAATTATTAGTGGGTATCGTCCAAGTTCCCCATAAACCATATAATTTGCTGTTGAAGACTTTAGGTTTAAGATATGTTTACAAAATTTCAGATGTAACTTTTCAACCAGTGCTATATTACCAAATCCCCAAACTTCACATCCATATAGTAAAATAGGTTTCACAATTTTGTCAAACATTTCTAATTTACAATCAATTGACATATTGTGTTTTCTACATTTGGCTATTACATTATACATAGCTCTAGTAGCTTTTTCAAAAGTTCTTTCACATTGAGATTAAATGATCCATTTTTACAAAAATGTACTCCAAGGTATTTAAAATTATCTACAATTTCTAAACTAATGTCTCCATACTTAAATGAATAATCTACACGTGATCTACCTTTGTTAAAAATGACAATTTTTGTTTTATCACTATTAACTTTGAGATGCCAGCTTTTACAATATCTTTGAAAAAAATCAAGTTGATGTTGAAGATCATCAGGAGATTCAGATAATAGTATTGTATCATCTGCATATAATAATACAAAAAGTCTTAGATATAAATTATATTTGTGTTCTAATTGATATGATAGTGATGTCAAACCCTCTACATGATTTTTTGATAAAAATTCTTCTAAATCGTTAAGATAGAGTGCAAATTAAAAAGGTGACAAATTTTCACCTTGTCTAACACCCACTGTACTTGGAAACATATCAGAGGTTAAACCCTTGGCAAGTTATACAAGATTTAATTCCCTTATACATATTTGTAATAACATTAAAACACTTGCCATCAATATTGTTGAACAAAATTTTGTTCCATAGACCAACACGCCAAACAGAATCAAAAACCTTTTCAAAATCTATAAAAGCACAAAATAATTTTATTTTAAATGTCTTTGATAATTCTATCAGAGAATATAACGAAAAAATGTGATCAATAGTCGAGTAACCTTTACGAAACCCAGCTTGATTTTCTAAAATAAGTTCTACTCTATTTGCATACTCAGTCAATCTTTCATTGATGATAGAAGTAAATCATTTCCCAAGACAGCTTAAAAGTGTGATTGGTCTATAGTTTGATGGATCAGTATTGTTACCTTTATTTTTATAAATTGGGATAATGTTTCCATGTATCCACTGTGAAGGTATAATTCCAGTTTCAAAAATCTTGTTAAATAACTTCACATAAAGATTTAACATAATGTCACATGTATTTTTAATATATTCATTAAAAATCCTGTCAATTCCACATGACTCATTATTTTTCAGTGCTTTAATACATCTTATAATTTCATTACTTGTAATTGGCTGATTAATAAAATTATTAAATTCCCCATCAGATAACAATTTCAATTCATCTTCAGATAATACATGTTCACATGGTCCATCATTTTCAGTATTACAGCATTTGTTATAAAAATCAAAAAGATCCTTCAAGTCAGCATTACATGTTGACTTATTACCACAATTGGTATTGAGAATTTTCCAATATTCCTTCGGGTCTGTTGTTCGCAAATACTTTAATCTATCTTTCATAATTGTTCTATGGTGACCTTCTACATGTTTTAGTTTCTTCTTGTATAATCTTTCTTTTTCATACAAATTATTTCTAAATATTTCCCCACCATATTTTTTATATAATCTTTTTGCTTTTCTAAAATTTTGTCTTGTAGATTTGCATTCTCTTGTAAACCATGGTTTCTTAAAAGCCTTGGGATTTTAATCGCATGAATATAGTTTTTGTGTACCAAAAACTTCTTTTGCACTTTGTGCAAGTATATTACCAGTTTATTCTACAATACTATTAATATAATCTAAAGATACATGTTCAGTTGTGCAACATATAAGTCTATCCTCCAGACTATTTATAAGAGATATTTTACCATCTACAACATTGTGGTAAGTAACCTTTTCATCAATAACCCATCTTTTTGCAACATCTATATCCATACATTTGTTTGAAAATTCATAATCATTTGTTGAAGTGCATGAACCTGTGTTTATACTTTTAATGGAAGACATTATAACTTGAATTGGATTGTGCACATCTGACAATAGCTCTGAAAAAGGAAGTACCCTCATTTCTGATACATGCTTGATAAAACTTACACTCGCAATACAATAGTGTACTACACTGGAAGATTTACAGGTGTATGCACCATTTTTATCATGTTTGGATCGACCATTCAGAATAAAAATATTACAGTTTTTACATATGTTGATAAGTTTATTTCCATAATGATTAATAGTTTTATCATTTGATTCTCTGTCTACAAAAAATCCATATTTTTGTAGTTCCATAAAATCAGTAGAACTACATGCATTTCGTAAAATGTTGTCATCTAATACCGGATTTTCAAAATCTACGAGATCAAAATAGTCTTTCTCACACTCTACTCTACTGTTAAAATCACCAATCAGACATATACATTCAGTTACAGTTGAAAATGTTACAATTTCTCTTTCAAGTTCGTCAAAAATTTCTAGAGATGAATAACGAGAGTTTACAGGTGGTATATAAATAGTTCCTATATTCAAGTCTTCATATAAATGAACTACATCTTTTTTAACTCTAATCCATAAAACATGGTCACATTCATTGGTAATTAAAGAGACAAACTTACTTAAAGTGTTACGTACATAGACAACAATTCCACCCGATTTATGAGATGATAGGTTTGACCTGTGTTTACGGAATCAAGTCAAGTCGTACCCTACCCGACTCGCACCAAAACCAACTCGTACTCAAATGGTCAGGTCGTACCCCAAACTATGTGGTTCACTCGTACCCAAATATTTAGTACGACTTCACTAGTCAACTCGTACCCACGGGGAAAATATATTTATACTAAGAAAATGAAATACAATAGTTTTCATTCATATGTTATGTTTTTTTATATAAGTTTTATTTAACTTTAAATTAACTTTGCCTGTTTCCTAATCCATTTGATTACTCAAAAAAAAATATGTTTTAATTATAGAACAATATCTAATATAGTGATTTACTTACCGTTTTCTTGCAGGAAACACACCTCTCTGGAACCATGTTGATCTTCCAAAAGTGATGAAAATGTGTGTTTCTGATGACGGTGTAATTTTCCACGTCTATAACATCAGCACAATCAATTTTGGTTTCCGTTAAACACACAATGTCTTGTTCGTTGATAAATTCTAGAAAATCTGGAGTTTGTAATTTAGAACATTAGCCGCAAACATTTAAACTAACGATTTTAATATCGGACACATGGAGAGAGTTACGGTGGTTGTTTACATTTACCACATGAACTTCCGGTACAGGCCCTCTTATGTAATTCTAGCGTTGTGCTGTCGCATTTCTGGATTTTTGCTCTCTGGCGCGGGGCTGCGCGGCGTTCGGATCGTGTCTTCTTGTTTGGTTCAGGCGCCTTTGGTTCCGTAAATTGTACATGAACTTGTCTCCCATCGACAAATAATTTGTCCGCCACCATTGATGCCCTTTTCCCCTGCTGTTTGGCCGTTTTAAAGTGCGGATACAGTTGCTTTCTTCTTTCGTGGATCTCTCGCGGAAACTGTCCATTCACTCCGTAAGGTTTGTTTCTTAAAGTCGATGGTGCCGCTCGTCGTACTTTTTCTCGATCCTTGAAGAGGACAAACTTGGCAACTATAAGTCTATGCTTCCCTAGAATCCTTTTCACCATACGGTGGACCCTGTGGAATGATAATTCATCACTTATATTCATCTCCTTTTGAATTAAGGTTTTCAGAACTTCCTCCGTGTCCTCCTCTGTTTGTTCCTGAATTCCGTCGAAAATGAGATTATCCCTCATCGATCTTGTTTGGAGGTCTATATGGCGCTCTTTTAGTTCCTTCAGCTCCCCGTTGAGTGTTCGGACTGTGTCTAGAATTTCGCTGTTTTTATTCGTGATCTGGTTTGATTGTTCTTTAAAGTTGGTCATACTTTTTGATCACTTTGATTTCTCATTTTTGTTCTTCATAGTGACTATTCATAAAAGTCACACTATTGTCCAAATCGCGGACTTTCGTTTTCATTTCCTGAACATCGGTATTTACTGCTCGCATGTTCCTTTCCAGATCACTGAGCCTATTGTCAATAGTGTCGAGTTTACTGAGCTTTAACGACATTTGCTCGAGTTTGTCGCACATATTCTTGAGCGATTCGCGTAGGTCTACATTTGGTAGATTTTGTATTGGAGACACAAACCCGGCAAATTGACCCTGAGGGGCCTGGGGACTATATGGTACAAACTGATTCTGGGGGGCTGGGGTAGATTGATTTACAAATCCAGGATTGAAACCAGGATTACAAACGTTGTTTATCATGTGTGGCTCCATGTTACCGTTACCGTGAATTCTGTGGATTTCTGATTGAGATGTACTCACGTGTACTTTGCTTTCACTCTCACCACTTATATCAATGTTATTGCTGTTTTTCCTCTTCTTTGTCTTATTTTTGTTAACTTTTTCACTCATTTTACATCACAATCACTTACTGAAGTAAATACAGAAGTATAACGCAGTTCATTTCGTAAAAATCAAAGAAAAAACTCCAAAAATCACGGACCAGATTTAAAACCGGCCTTACCTCCAACGCATGCGCACGAATTATGTACATGTAGGTACACAGAAGCAAATCTAAAGCCGGCAACCGAGAGGGGGTATAATTTTATTTTGTTTGTAATAATTATATAAACCAGTATACTTTCTATGTCATGAAATGTTAAGATTATTGATTAACTTGAAATTCACATACAAACAGTTCAACCCCAAATTGCACATAAAATGCTGCTAATGCGTATTACCATATGGGAAGGGATCTCATCCTTCAGTTATGAAAATTATAATTTTTAAATGTATAATATTACCGGAACTTGCATGTGGCCTTCATTTTAATTAAACTGGTCCAAAGCAGTATTATTTAGGGGCAAACACTTGGTGCGGGTATTACTGTCTAATGACAGCATCTAGATGTATTTACTTTGAATATTTCTTACTTTCAAAGGAGACAAATTTTGATGTTATAAATAGGCAAAAGTCTATAACCTTCTAAGATAATTGGTTTGAATGGAAAATTAATGATACTAGATGACTTTAGACCTTTGATGTATTCATATATTACAATATTTCAAACCACCATGTAAATATTTTTATGCAATTTGTTTTATATTAATTTTTTCACCTAAGATTCAAAATGGCGTAATTGAAGTCATAAAATAATGACATTTGTCACTGAATACATCACATATAATCTCAAATTTGTCTCAAAAAATCTTTGAAAATTAATAAGCTCAGACCAATATTTTTTATTACAGAAAATCTCTGTATCAGAACAACCACCAATCTAAGCCAAAGTTCAACTTACAATAATAACACAGCGGATCTGGCAAATGATGGCAAAAAACAAACGACGGAAGTTTATTGTGCACACACAGCTCCAAATCATTCAAAGGCGTGGTTTCAGGTGAATCTTAGAAAACCATACAGCATAGAAAGAGTACAAATATATTACAGATATGAAGGTAAATTTTTCCTTTAAAGATTTTTAGATTGATAAACGATTGAAGTTTAATAATAGAATAAAGGAAATATGCAATATTCTTAAAAATGCATTATTAATAAAAAGAATGTATTAAAGCAAAAGGAATGATTATGATACCGTCAAAACTCTTAAACTATATTCAAAGTGTTCCATTTCAACACACTACATAGTACGATATATTTTACAGCCATATCAAAGCATTGCAATCATTATATTTTAAATCGCACGGTTGCCTCTGTAAAACAATCCTTATTTATGGTTATTTCATAAGCATTCCTTCAGTTCAAGTGAGCTGTTGTGATCACCCACTGTCCGTCGTCAGTCCGTCTGTAAACGTTTTACATTTTTGACTTCTCCAAAAACAACTGGGCCAAATTCAACCAAACTTTCTTCAAAGTATGCTTATGGGAAAGGGATTAATTCATAAATTAAGGGCTAAACCCTTTTCAAAAAGAAGATAATCGCGAAACAGTGAGGAACGGGGATGCTTTTTTAATCGTGATCCCCGGACCAAAACTGGGGGCCACGGCGGGGTTCAAAGTTTAACTTACATAAGACATTTTTATATATTAAAAGTCCTCTTTTCAAGAAAAAATGCTCCAGAAATGCCTATATATACACACAAGCATGTATATATAGTTAATATTCTAAATTGTAAAAGCGTGACCCTTGGATCAAAACTGGGACCCCAAGTGGGGTTCAAAGTTTAACATAGATCTTCTCAAGAACCACTACACCAGAAATGCCAATATTTACAAAATAACTTGTATATATAGTGAAGATTCTAAATTGTTAAATATTGTGACCCCTTGACCAAAACTGGGGTCCCGGGTAAGGTTCAATGTTTAACTTACACATGAAATGTTTAAAAGTCTTCTTCTGAAGAACTGCAATGCGACGGTTTGGGATATTACTTGTTATGTTAATAGGAATCAAGTCAAGCCATACCCAACCCGACTCGCACCCAAACCAACTCGTACTCAAATGGTCAGGTCGTACCCAAAACTATGTTGTTAATACATATTCATATTCCGGAAACGTATCATCGTGGTACTAACTGTTTCGTTTGTGTGTAAGGGAGCATGTTTGAAAATCGTCTGAAGATGAACCACAGCACAAAAGTTTGTGGGATTACTTTTCAAACAGCCATGGCTATTTTAGAATCTTAATAGAGTCTAAGTCTCGTTTGTTTCACTTTCGCTTTACCACTTCCGAGTACCTCAACACAATAAACAAATAGAGAAACAAGTTCAGCTTTTTAAAAAAAGCTTACCGTCTTTAGAGCAAACCCTAAGCAGCACTTAGTTATCAAAGACAGTTTAACTCTTTTTTATATAAATGTCACCTTCCTCTACATATAGCATGGAGAGTGGATTTATCCAAACATTTTTGTGTCATGTGTCGTTTAAGCCTGCGTGTCTAAAACTGCGTACCCGAGCTTGTAAGTTGAGATCGACTATAGGGTGAAAGAGATCTTAGGTAGGGTCGTAGACTCGATTTATTTTGATAAAATCAAAGTTATACCACTGCATTTATCTATCTAAAGTGCAAATAACTTTACTGATATTAGGCATACCGCATCAATTTTCTTTTCTTTACATTTTTGTATAAATATTTGAATAAACAATTCTAAAATAAAAACAAATAATTTCAATAGATATTATAGAATGTTACTTTCAACTAGTTGGGCCTGAAAAACAAAGGCTGAATTTCATTCATAGCAATTTGTATTGCTTTTTCGTTTTTTCACTTTTTAAGATTTGAAGTCTACGAAATTTGTTAAGTCGTACGTGAAAAAGATCATCAGAAAATTATCTCCCTTGCGCCGAACAGTATTTCAACCAATGAAATAAATGTAAATTTTCACATCATGTATTTTCAACCAATCACAAAGGAAAGGAAGTGCACAATCCGGAGACTGTAAATTATTTCAACTCTTTATACCGTCTTCCTTGGGAGACGGTAATAATATGGTAAATTGTTTCGCCATCGGTTGCACCCCCAAGACCGGTAAAAAGATGCAGTGCAATTTATACCGATTTCCGACCGACATCAGGGAAAGGAAACGATGGGCTGTACGATATAGGTAAGTAATCATAACAACATATACCCGGTATATATGAAAAGTCAAAGAGAGTTGCAAACGTCAAAGCTACCGAACGACAAAACTAACTTAATAAATTGATTAAAAGGTTTAAATAAATGATGAGTAAAGATTTCATTTGAGTATAAAGGTACAATTAAGAATACTCTAGCCTTAACATTTTACTTATCGTTCAAAAACGTAATTTTAGGAGAGCAGACAGAGATTATAATCCAAATGACAGGATTTGCAGCTGCCAGTTTCTTGATGGCAAGAAAGAGAATATACCAACTATATTCAGTTATAGTAAAAACTTTGAATGTTTTCCAGATGTAGCCACACCAAAAAGGTATCAGAAAATCGTAGTTCCACAAAATACAAATATTTTAATTACCCTGTTATACTACATGTATAATGTATAACGTTACATGTAATGATTACATCTAGGAAACAGATTGTGTTATCTTATATGTTTATTAACATGTATACATGTAAACTGTAATGCAAAAGATAAATATGAAGATATAAGTACGTGCAGGTTAATCCAACTACAATGAATATGCACATGAATATTGTATGTGTACAATGATTTGACTGAGCATTCATTTTACATAATGGTGCATGTACATGTGGTTATAGTCATCATGTAGTTCAGTTTAAATTCTTCATGATTCGTGCATTAAGAAATATTTTATTGAAAATTCACAAGCTGAAGAATGCAATAGTACAGCAACATCAAGTGAAAAAAAAACAAATCATGTAATATACTGTTATATCTTCATAGATGCAAAGTTACAAAACATGCTGCAGTGGAAGTATGTGATTCAAACATTGATGTGGGAGCTGAGGTTGAAGTTGAGGCTGACTCCAATATTCCTGTACCAGACAGCATAACTGTACTTCATGATCATGAGTATGCAACTTCAAGTCCTCATCATAATAAAGGTACCGACATGGTGTAAAATGTGTTATCCAGATACAAATGCATGTACATATATACAAGTACTTTTATACAACTTTAATACTCCTTTATGGGGGTTTAATGCTTCCAAGCCAAGTTTTTCTATACGTTTTGTATACTTATAGACATGTATACTAGGGATATATACATGTATATTGTAAACAGTTGTTATTCTTACAGCGTCCCTTAAACACATGGAGGAGGAATTAGTAAAGTTGCAGCAAGAAATCAGCATGCTCAACCTAAGAAAACTGTCCATGACAATTGGGAACATAATCAATGACCCTGAAAAGGTATGTTACAATAAATATTATAGATTTTTGCAGTATAAACAGTTTCTTATTGGCTTGCAATTTGAAAACATTATTCAACAGTATTTTAATAACATAAAAATGTTGTAGCTGTTGGTTTCTTTTTGTACAGATGCTGCTGTATACACCATTTTCTGCAGATATTTTTCACATTTTGGAGAACCTCGTGGAGAGAATGGTCCCGTTCAATTATTATGGTGGTTGCACTGTGGTGAACTTCAGTGTCCATAATAAGTTGTTAATGACATTAATGAAGTTACGACTCAACAGCAGGGACCTTGATTTAGCAGAGAGGTTCAACACTAGTCGTGCATAAAATTTTGTTTGAAGGGGTCATGAAAGCTGTCGGAATACCAAGGCAACTGAAATGCCAAGGATCCATGCTAAAGTCATTTTAAAGAATTTTCATCGGCTAGAATTGCATTAGATGCCACAAAATTTTGTGACACAAAACATCCTAACAGATATGAATAGCCAGTTTTTGGCATACAGTAACTTCAAGAGTCGCCTGACAGTGAAGGCTTTAACTTTTGTTGCACCTAATGCTGCTTTTGTGTTCTGTTCCTATCTTTATCCTGGATCAACCTCAAAATCCGCAATTGTGGACCATTGTGGCATATTAAAGAAGTTGTAAGCTGGCGTTATGATCCTGGCTGACAAAGGATTCAACATTTATGATAAACTGCCAAATGGTGTCACCCTAAATATCCCGCCTTTTCTCACTAGCAAATCATATTTCACTAAGGAAGAAGCTCAACTGTGCTATAAAATAGGCAGAAGCAGAATCCATGTGGAGCAGGCAAACGAGAGAATAAAGAACTTTGAAATTCTGAGCCATATTTCATCACAGAATAGACATCTATCTACTAAATTATTTCAACTTTGTGTGGCCCTTGTTACTTTACAGGCTCCCCTTTTGAAAGAGATTGCAAAAAAGTATGACATTGAAACATTCAGTAGGTCAATGCTTATGTAAATAAATGCATATCTAGAATTTGCAACCCTCTAGTTAACACAATATACATTATTTGCTATGCATATGTACATGTGAGATTATAAAGTTAAGATTCTTTGTTTAATCAATTCTATTGGTATGATATCGTCACAAAAAAGCCAGTATGTACTACATTATGTTTTAAGAGAAAGCTATGCAAACTCTGGATCGTGGCTTTAGCCGATGTAGATATTATTAACAAAAGTTATTGAATTATTTTATCATTTATTTTGTTTATTCATTATACCAGTGACATGTAGACATAGAATAACAGACAAAATGAATTATAAACTTGGCAGGAACACTTTATAATAAAACTCGATCATGCTCAAGATGTTTGATGACCATGACACATCTTTCTCGATACGAACAACTTGAATGTTTGCCTGAGTTCAACTATGTCACAGCAGTGTTCCTGTCAGGTACACCTGTCCTTGGATCTGATGCCATGTTGTGTTCTGAGGTGAAGTGAATTAACACTTGGATTACAAACTAGAAATTGGAAGTGTCATTTCATGTATTGATTACGTGTAGAATAGCAGTGACAGCATGTAAACAAGAGGTTTCATCATGAATGTACTTCAATATTCAGGATGAAGTGCAAGTTATTGAAAGGTTACAATGAACATTTTTGATATTTCATCAATGAAGCTTCTTAATAAAGCACAAATAGGACACATATATGTATATTTTCATGTAAGCATTTCAACACATTTATAAATAAATGTGCATAATTCAAATCTAAATCCCCTACAGTATAAATTTTAAGGTTTTTGGGAGTTGATTTTAATCAACTCTCATATGCAGTTACAATGTACTCTGGCAAACCGAAACTGAAACAGTGTTTGGACCTCAGCACAAATCATCACTGCTGACAAGACTTAGTTCCTGAAAATAATCGATAAATTCGATGTAATGTACGCTGAAACATTTTTAAAGGAAACATATTTATAAATACCTTGAAAATAGTTGGATTTTAAATAATACGAACAATTTAGAAGTTTTCTGCAGTCGTATTTATTCCTACGCCAGAGTTCAATAGTCTCGTAGTCAGTAGTCTCGTTCAACCATCGGCTGTCTCCGTACACCTCTGACAAGCAGAGAGTCAGTCTATATTTAGAGGTCGCATCATCAAGCTATTACGTGACCTGGTATCTCTTACTTGTCGGAGATGAACAGAGATAGCCGAGCATCTGATTGAACGAGACTAGAGTTCATTATTGGCTGGATCCATACAATTTTTGAAATATTTCGAATACCGATACATAATTTGATGAAATCAATTCTATTTTTAAATATTACACACCATGATACATTAGAGGTTTTTTTTTTCGAAATTCTTGTCGGAAAAGTCCGAGAATTCATAGTATAAAAATTTGCGTAATTCAAATACAGATTATGATTAACATATCGATGGTTTTAAGATAAATAATAATCGATAAAATCAACTCCCGTCAGTACTTCAGTACTTTGATTTAGCTAGCTTACCTAGAAAGAAATTCTTCACATTTAAACAAGCTTCTTCTATTGTCATTGATCTTGATCTGGCGTAAAATGGGCATTCGATGTTCTTTGGATTTCCTTGAACAAAACCATCTGGATAGACTTCAGGTACCCAAGACTTATGAAGCCTAATTACTATTCAAATTATTAAAGCATTGTATGTGTTTGGGAACAATACATTGTTGTATTTAGTTTTTAGCTCACCTGAGCTGAAAGCTCAAGTGAGCTTTTCTGATCACATTTTGTCTGTCGTCCGTCTGTCCGTCCGTCTGTCCATAAACTTTTCACATTTTCAACATCTTCTCACGAACTACTATGCCAATTTCAACCAAACTTGGCACAAATCATTATAAGGCAAAAGGGATTCAAAGTTGTGAACATTATGGGCCATACCTTTTTTCAAGGGGAGATAATTAGAAATTAATGAAAAAATTTGAGAAATTTTCAAAAATCTTCTTCTCAAGAACCATTTAGCCAGAAAAGCTGAAACTTGTGTGGTAGCATCCTCAGGAAGTGTAGATTAAAAGTTGAAAATCATGACCCCCAGGGAAATGGTGGGGAGGGGGGTCGAATTTTTACATAGGAATATATAGAGTAAATCTTTAAAAATCTTCTCCTCAGAAACTAAGCAGCCAGGAAAGCTGAATCTTGTGTGGAAGTATCCTCAGGTAGTGTAAATTCACAGTTCTGAAAATCATGAACCCTGGGGGTAGAATGGGGCCACAATGGAGGGGATGAATTTTTACATAGTGTAGATTCAAAGTTGTGAAATTCATGATCCCCGAGGGTAGGGTGAGGCCACAATGGGGGGTTCGAAGTTTTACATAGGAATATACTAGTACATTGTATAGAGTAAATCTTAAAAAATCTTCTTCTCAAAAACAAATCAGCCAGGTAAGCTGAAACTTGTGTGGAAGCATCCTCAGGTACTGTAGATTCAAAGTTGTGAAGATCGTGATCCCTAGGGGTAGGGTGGTGCCACATTGGGTGTGTGGGGGGGGTGTTAAAGTTTTACATAGGAATATATAGAGTAAATCTTCAAAAATCTTCTCCTCAGAAACTAATCAGCCAGGAAAGCTGAATCTTGTGTGGAAGTATCCTAAGGTAGTGTTAATTCAAAGTTTTGAAAATCATGAACCCCGGGGGTAGAATGGGGCCACAGTGGAGGGGTCGAAGTTTTCCATAGAAATATATATATTAAATCTTTAAAAATCTTCTTTTCAAAAAAATAATCAGACAGGAAAGCTGAAACTTGTGTGGAAGCATCATCGGGTAGTGGAGAATCAAAGTTGTGAAGATCGTGATCCCTGGGGGTAGGGTGGGACACAATGAAGGGTCGAAGTTTTACATAGGAATATACAGAGTAAATCTTTAAATATCTTCTTCTCAGAAACTAATCAGCCAGAAAAGCTGAAACTTGTGTGGAAGTATCCTCAAGTAGTGTAGATTCAAAGTTGTGAAAATCATGATCCCTGGGGGTAGGGTGGGGCCACATTGGGGGTGGGGGGTGTTAAAGTTTTACATAGGAATATGTAGAGTAAATCTTTAAAAAATTTTCTTCTCAAGAACCAATCAGCCAGATGATTATTTATAATTTTCAACACTTTCGCCGCAGGACAATTCTTCGGCCTCACAAGAAGGTTCAGAGTTTGATATCCCATATATAAACAATCGTTAAAGGACAGGTGACACAAAATCATTTTCTTCTAAAAACATTTTCTTTCATAAATATAAATCGGTTTATAACATTTTTTCCATTTGACTAGCATCAGATAAGAACACACAGCTCAATTAAGTGTGCTGAAAATCCCAGCTGCAACAGATCTCCGAGTTTTGCCGATCTTTAATGAGATAAGAAACCCCTGTGCGTTATTCATCAAAGATGACATAGTCAGCCATCGGCTACATAGTAAACAGAGCAATGGACAAGGATTTATTTACACGTACAAGATAGTGTATTTGTGTTGCAAATAATGATTTCGAAATAAAGCACTATCAGATTAGAGTGAATTTATTAAAAGCATATTTTATTTAAAATTTTAGTGTATGAACCCTCTCCTGAAAACAAAGGAGTAAGATTATAGAATGTCCAAGATTACATGTTGTATTATTGTGTAATGGAGTTTTTGAGAAATTTTGTGTACATAAGATAGTGGTAATAGAAATTGGAAAAAAGTAATTAAATTAAAATGAATCTGAAGATTCTGTGATTGATAATCATTTATAGCAGATTATCATCCTGTCAGCCAGACAGGCAATCAGTTGTTCAGATTGTCAGTATTCAGTAAAGTTTGAAATATATTGTTTGAATATGCATACTTATCCAATCTTGCAGATCCGAATAAGTTGATATTAATCTAAATATTTTTTTTCTTAAAAAAAAACTCAACTGGGAGCACGATGAGTTAGATTTTAATTACCCGGTATATCACATATAAATCCTTTTTTGTGTACTATTTGAATCAATTGGTGTTGCTGTAAAAAAATATATAATTCATTGTCCATCTGAATCTAATGTCAATATATAAGAAGTCATCAGTGTGCATAACAGCTCCTTTTTGGGCTTTTTATTTTATTGGGTTTGATCAATAGAGAATAAATTATACACAACTCAGAAGTACTACCAAAAAATGATCTTCATAAACTATTAAAAGAAAGATCAAATTACATTTGGATAAAATTCAAGGAGTCTGAGATTAACACGTTTTTAAAACCTGAATACCATGTTAAAAAACTACTGTTTCAGTCTTTACTGATTATGAAAAGTGGTAGTTTGGGTTATAAGTATTGAGACTAAGGTAGACTCCTGATTTTGTGGAACTAAAGAAATTTACAAACACATTCGCTTACAGGTACCAGGATTTCTGGTAATACTTCTTAAATAAAAAGATCCTTTATTAAGTCCAATTAACTTAATTAGGGTTTACTTAGGGTTTAAGATCTGGTGAAATTACTGGTTATGAAAAGTCTCTATACATTATCACTTACTATGTGTTGACAAAACAAAATCCTTTCTTTAGAAACAATGATTCCATGTTTTTGATGATTTTTATCTTTTAAAAATCCATCATCTGACATATTTTTTCCAACATGAAGCACATAGATTAATGAAAAGTTAATAGAACAGGTCACAATTTTTACTCCTATTCATACATGTAATTGCTGAGGAAACAGAAATGGGGTTTCTAAGCTTAGAATAGCTCTGTTTATGTACTTGGTCTTAAACTTTTAATAGCAATGAGCAAAAGTTAATGACTTCAGATTTTAGATAAGAGCAAGTTAAAAATCCCTATGGGTGAAAGATACAGTGAATGGACAGTGTGTCGGCTATTACGTCGCACCGAAGGTTTCCGATCTCAGAGGCTTCAGATATGCATATTGGGGTCACGCATCTTATCAGCTCAGTAATTCAGCAATAGCTGTGAAGCAGATGGGAGTAGTAAGGAAAATTTTGCAGAAATTGTGTCCCACTCACAATTTAACTTGTTGGTCAATGTTTTTGTGATTGTGTCACCTGTCCTTTAAGGATATTTTTGAGAACTGCAATACTCAGCATGTGATATGACTATAAAATCATCCTGTTAGAAAAGGGACTAATGATTATAAACATAAGAATATCCAGGGGGGAAATGGAATTTATTTATACAGGATCTACATGTATTATTGTACATTGTCCAGATAGTTTGTATTATGACTCCATCATACCTATTGTTCCTCAGGTGAGCGATGTGGCCCATGGGCCTCTTGTTAGTACTATCAGATAATAATGTGTCAAACATATAAAGGCAGGGATGGATGTCAATATTAAGTTTATTTTAAATTGATGGTGAATAATGTTCTAACATATTTTTTAACAAATTATAACTGCACAAATATAATGACAATTGAAAACAAACCCAATAAACTAGTTTATCCTTATAAAACTTATCTGTCTCTGAAACATTCAGTTTAAAGAGCTTGCAGTATTCTTGTATTGCAGTCTTGTCATGGGCAAGTCCCCATTGGATTGGTGCTCTTTTTTCCAAGTTGTATGCACTCAGTAGTCTTTTTTTCAAGGACACGTTTAACCTAAAATATTTCGAAAGGATTTTTAAATGATCTAAATCTTGTTATCTAAAGAAAAAATACTCTAAAATAAAACTACTGTAGTTTTATCAGTTATCAAATAGCACAATATTTTGTCGATTTTATTTTTATTTTTTTGAGTAGATCATCAAAATGAAAAGTTCATCGAAGTAATAAACATGGCTTTTTCAAATATATTCAAGGCTACTTTTGGAGAATTTACAACATATTCTCAATAGTGTGTGATTTAAAAAATTCAGGACAACTGATATCTTTAAACTATATATCTTTAAATATTTAACAATGCATCTTTACTTATGAGGCTGAGAAGAGATGCACAGTGTTAATGAGTGTTTATTGAAAATCATGCCTGTTTTTAATAGCTGTAATAATTTGTCCAAAATTAAATGCTGTGAAACGATGCTTGCGAACTTTGGCCCACAAGGTATTTTCCCACTGTCCTAAAGTAGTCCATGCAGTTTGGATAACTTTCTCAGGGGACATTGACAGTTTCTCTCTAAATCATGGTTTTTGATTAGATAGTGATTATGATAAAAGATATATATTAAAAGGAATAAAGCTGATATATGTACCATATGTACCATAGGTTTGATTAAAATATTATTGAAACAGGGCAATAGAAAAGTGACGTCAAAATATTAGGATTAAACATACCTTTAAAAGGATTCCTTGCATTCAGCATTCAAGAAATCTTTGCTTTGAAATAGATCTTGCATCAAGACAAGAGGAATATTTTCAGTCGCAGGTTCTTTTGATAGTATTTTGACATAGCTATGTTACTTAACGTCATATCGTTACTTAATCTGGTAGACATAATTCAGCAATAGTTTCAAACAATTTGCAAGAAAAAAAATTAATAAATTCCTTTACTTCTAAGAATTATTTAGAATCTTATCCTGCAAAAATTGAGGGCACGGCGCACGGTCAAACTTTGTGTTATTTCAACAATAAACTATATAATGTCTCTATAAATTGGGCTTAAAAACAATTATCAAAGATGCCTAATGCATAGGAGTAATAAAAATAACAATACAAACATAACCTCATAATGATTTTATTGGCGATTTAGGCCACGGCTGCTTACAATAAGGGAGCCAGGCATCAATTATTGCCTTGTTGGGCATCCCCAGACAATACAAGCAAGAATGGTGAGCCCTGGGAACAGATGCTCACCTGCTTGATCACCTAGTATAGATTAAAATGCAAAAACAATGTCAAATAGGAGATAGTTGAGCACTACTGGTGAGCCACATAGACATCTGGAGAGCTCCCACTCCTGGTAAACTTGTTTACAGCCGTGACGATTGGGTTGGTGGAAGATCAGATGGACCAATGAGTGTTTCTCTGAAATTATAACAAGAAAAACACGAGAGAGCAGCGGAACTAAGTATAGCAAACGTTTAAACATTTACATTGGGGAAAAAAAAATTGACGGGTTTGGGAGGGAGGGGTGAATTTTTTCGAGAAGACTGACGTACTTGCGTATGACGTCACAGATTTGGTTGAGGTTACTAATATCCGAAAGGCCAAAAGAGCCTGAGAACACTGATAATAGTACATTCAAGGCAAGACCCATTGAATATTGAAATAAGCATATTGGCCCTTCGATAAATGGATTTAACCCTGAATGGTTAAATCCTATTATCAAAGATGCCTAATGCATAGGAGTAATAAAATTAACAATACAAACATAACCTCATAATGATTTTATTGGCGATTTAGGCCACGGCTGCTTACAATAAGGGAGCCAGGCATCAATTATTGCCTTGTTGGGCATCCCCAGACAATACAAGCAAGAATGGTGAGCCCTGGGAACAGATGCTCACCTGCTTGATCACCTAGTATAGATTAAAATGCAAAAACAATGTCAAATAGGAGATAGTTGAGCACTACTGGTGAGCCAAATAGACGCCATGAGACTATGCCAAGGCATAGGCTGCGCCACGAGTAGGGCAATCCCCCGACCGTTAAGCTTGGACCCAATAAAGAATAAAGTCAATTTGAGTAAATTTTGTATGTTATAAACAAAATAATGGGCTGTCAAAAATCAAAATGGCACTCATGCCACAAGAAAATGAAATAGCTTGCCAAAAAAATTGTAATAAATGCAAATTCAAATACTTGATCTTATCACATGACCAAGACAATACCACAAAATGATACTAGGTGTGAAATTACAATACCATAGACCTTCAATAGTCCATGAACAAATAATCTATGACCCAACAATTAGTCATAGCGCAGCCATGGCCCATTTTGCCCATCTCTAGGTGACACTTTGACACTTGAATCATTCAAAAATGCTTGCAATGCCTGTTGCAATCTGTACAAAAACATGTCATTTCCCATTCCAGAAAGGTGGACCTTTTCTTTGCAAAACATGCCTGTGTTGGCTTTATGTAATTCAGGGTACCTGATGTACTTTCCCCCAACCCGATTAAAAGAGTAGCCACATAACTATTAACCCGCATTCTAGTTCTCTCCATGGCCGGCTGATTAATACCCCCCCTCCAATGCAGGCGTGGGAGAATTTGGGACCATATAATTATGGTGGAAGGTAGTAATTGAATTAGTTTTTCTATCACGGTTTTTAGTTTGTCACGCAGGTCGGCTGATTTAGCGTGCCTATCACCTATTTTGGCCCCTTTGGAAGCGGGAATGTTGTTACCACCACAATGGATGACTAACATATGGGGTGCATTTTGTACCTTAAGCAGTGTTTTAACTTTTGAACAAATCTCTTCCACCCTCATTCCCCCTTTGCCTTGCCAAAATATGGTAGCATTATGGCGATCTAGCTCTAGGTTGGCACCATACTGGGATTTTCTAGCGTAGCAAAATGCATGCTTGACAATGGAAGAACCAAGGACCCATATCGTTCTAGGACCTAAAAAATGGTTATTAAAAAAATTTAAAATACTAATTGTGTTGGGTGACATTAGCCCTAATTTCTTATGTACCTGTACATACAATGCGACTTCCATCTCCCCTTGCTAGCAATATCATGTGCGCTGGTACCCGAGACCCAAGCAGCGGACGCTGCCCCAATGCGGAACGAATGAGGTTTGTATGATTGGTTGTCTAACCCCAATTTTTTGAGTGCTAAATTAAATACTGATGCAACTTGGTACCTAGTGACTGGTCTTCCTGAAAGGTGGCAAAAAAATGCCCCCGGGTTGGTGGGTCTTGCCTGCATGAATGATTGAACTATGCGTACAGGACATATTGGCAGTAGTGTGGGGGTTAGCGATATACTTGAACCTTTTCCTTCCTGGTCAGTTTTTGAATGTCTAAGAAAAATGTGAACAGTATTGTTGTGTGCGAGATAGGTTACATCCCCATATTGAATGGCATGACCTGGGTCTTGCAACGAGTTATGTACCAGCTCCCCCATTCTAAAATACCCGAAAAATGCTGTGGAGAATGGCTGAGAACAGAGTTGATTCATAGGTTGATTTACATATTGTAGGCATTAAATGGATGATGCTGGATAGGATTTCGAATGAAAGTGGTTTTCGGTCGTCAACCCGCCCATTCCTACGACTAAGCCCAACCAAGACTTTTTTAAGTACAAACGCCTGTGTTGGGTCAGGCAGGCTGCGGATCTTGCAGAAGTATGATATCCCTGATATGTATGATTTAACTGTATTAGGTGAAAACTGCTTATAAGACAAGTATGCGACAAAATCAACCAACTGATTGGGATGGGGAGGCCACTCTTCTACTTGATAATAAGCCATACGAAAGGAGTTGAAAGCATTGATTGCAGTGTCATACAATTTCTTTGTATTGTCAGACATGGAGTATCTCAAGAGCTCTTAAGATCTAAGTTAGAGATGACTTGAAGAAAGGACTGGGGAATTACTGATGGCTCTTCCTCTGAGTCTGGGAAGCTGGCCTGGAAAATCGACCATTGCTGTCGAGAAAGAGCATCAGCTTTAGTATTATCGAGACCCATCATATGTGTTGCCTTGAACTGGATATTGTACACTAACCCTTGCAAAACTAATTTCCTTTACAAGTGCATGACTCTACTAGACTTGGATGTTTGAGTATTGAGAATTGATACCAGGGCTTGGTTGTCTGTATGAAGAATAACTCTCTTGCCAGCTAGTTTTGTACCCCAAATACTAAATGCCATGGCGATTGGTACTAGTTCAAGAAATGTAATGTCCCTAATGACTTCTGTCCCTTCCCACTGTGCTGGCCAGCGCATAAATGCCCATTGCTTTTGCAGGATTGCCCCACAACCTAACTCTATATTCCCTGCACTATCTGTAAACAACTCAAATTCGTAATCATTGGACCAATCTATAATTTTGTATGATGTGATTCCATTGAAACAATCTAAGAATATTAGCCACATCTGTATGTCTGCCTTCATTTCTAAGCTAACCCTGCGCTTGTGGTGTGGTTTCGATAGTCCGCAGGTAGAATCGTAAAGCCTTCTAACAAAAACCCTACCAGCTGGGATAGCCCTAATGCAAAAGTTGAGCAAACCTGTGAGAGATTGAAGCTCTTTCAATGTAACCTTACGCTTATCTAATAAGGACAAAAGCTTTGCTTTGAGTTGCTGCAATTTCTCCACAGGTATTCTGATTGACATATTGATTGTGTCAATTTCTAAACCTAAGTAAACTAAATTGGTTGTGGGCCCAAGGGTTTATCATGTGCCAATGGCACCCCCAACTCTAAACAGATAAAACTAAAGATTGACATAAGGTTAGCACAATCCTGAGTGCCCTTTCTACCTGCTACCAAAAAATCTTCCAAATAGTGAACAACATCATTGCTCTTGGCTTGCTGCTTGAGGGCCCACTCTAAAAATGTTGAAAATTTCTCAAATTTTGAGCAGCTTATAGAACACCCAAAAGGTAAACACTTATCCACAAATATTTTACCCTGAATTCTATACCCCAGTAACTGGAAATCAGATTTGTGAACTGGCAATAATCTAAAAGCATTTTTTATGTCTAAACGTGCTACCAGCGCTTCATGACCTAGCTTAGAGAGCATGTTTAACGCCTCATCAAAAGAAGAATACCTAACTGAACAATACTTTTTGTCTATAAAATCATTTACACTGGCTCCAGGGGGGTGGGATAGATGGTGTATTAATCTATATGAGCCTCCCTTTTTTGGTACCATGCCTACTGGTGACAACCTTAGGTCTTTCAAAGGGGGGTCATCAAATGGGCCTGCTACTCTGCCCAATGTAATTTCCTGTGATACTAATTGAACTGCTTCATATTCTAACCCTGACATGGATTTGAGGTTTTTGCAATCAGTGGCTTCTCGTGGACCCTCCAAACAAAGCTTAAAGCCAAACGAAAATCCCTGTATTAATTCTAAGGCCACTAAACTGAGTGGATAATCAACTAAAAATTCCCGTAATTTTGAAACTTTGACTGGGCTAGCAGCAATGTTACTGAGGTCTAAATGACTGGGAGTAAGGGGCACAACTGGCTGCACTTGGGGCTGAGGGCCTCCTTGGGAGTTGAGGCCGCCATGCTGTCTGCCCACCACCAGACCTAAAATTCAAACTAGATCCTGAAGGTGTCTTTTGCCTAATGTAAGGGTGATTGAGTGAACACAAAATACATTCATGTTTGTATTGGCACTGGTATTTGCTACATTGCCCCTTATAATTGAAATCATAGCACTTCAATAGAGGGGTCTGCTGTGATTGTATCTGGGTACCAGTTATATGTGTGCTGTACATGTACAAGAGCCATAGCTCTTGATCAACAATGGCAAATGACATGGAGGGGTTAGCCTCCTTTTTCAGCCTAAATTGTATATCATAATCCCGCCATCCTAATGTCTTAACTCTTCTTGCCCCCAACCTAATTGTATGCATGTATTTGAACAATTGTACAGCTGCTTCGGGATGTGCTGATGTATATATGGAGGCGAAAATAAGAAATGCGTCTGTCCACCCTGTATATCAGTAATTGTCTTAGCCTTTGACTTGGGTGCCAAGGTGAGGTTACCCTCTTTCATGGAAAATAATTTTATGTCATCATTGGGGTCACCCCCATCTAAGTTAGCAATTAAAAGGCCCAAATTTACATACTCCCCATTTGCGATTTTAATTTTTAATCTATTAGGCACCACATGGCCCAAATCACTTTCGTAACTCTGTGTTTAGGCAAAACAATTGTCAGAAATAATTTCAGGCACTGTACCTGTACATTGATCAGGGCCCGCCATGCTTGGCTGTAGCGACTCGATGGGCATTGGTTGCGTCCCCATGCCTGGCTGCATGCGCGGATCCAGAAAATTTTTCCAGGGGGGGTCCGAAGGATAATTGTGTTTGCCAGGGGGGGTCCGAGGAATATTTTCGCGATAATTTTACTATGTAAATTTAATAAATTTTCATTTTCCAGGGGGGGTCGGGACCCCCCCCCCCCCGACCCCCCCCCCTCTAGATCCGCGCATGGGCTGTAGCGGCTCGATGGGCTGTGTCCAATATTGGCCTAGAATATCCGCCACCGCTTGGGACACTTGTTGCAACTGCTCGCTGGAGAGCAACGGTGTTGTCGTCTGTGCTGGTGCCACAGGGTCAATAGATATGGGTGCTGACTGAGCTTGGGGGTTAGCAGCAACTGCCCCATGGTGGTGCCTGGGTTGCCTCTTGGACCTCGTCGTTGGCTGGGCCGGCTCTCGATTTTTTCTTTTTGGCATGCCGAATTGCTCGGAATGTAAATACAAAACAAAAATATATCAGGTTATGAAATAGAAAAATGCATCAATACGCCAGAAATTACGTGTAGACCGATGGACATGCTGCTGTCTGCACGCGGATGAAGCTTGTATACCATCCCCACAAATCGACAAGAATAATCGGTCATCGGATCATTTTGTTTACCTAATTACCGCTTCAACAATCATATTTGTCACCACAAATTACTTGAACGTTAGTATCTTGACAAATTACGGGCCGAAATACAGATTTGTGAAGCGAAATTTAAAGACATCTTACCTTGTGAATTTTTTCGAGAAGACTGAGGAACTTGCGTATGACGTCACAGATTTGGTTGAGGTTACTAATATCCGAAAGGCCAAAAGAGCCTGAGAACACTGATAATAGTACATTCAAGGCAAGACCCATTGAATATTGAAATAAGCATATTGGCCCTTCGATAAATGGATTTAACCCTGAATGGTTAAATCCTAATAGTATTAAAACCTCAAATTAAGTATAGTCATGGTATTTTATGTTCCAAATAATGACGGGATATATTGTTTTTTCGAACAGATATTAGTAACTAAAGACAGATAGTCCTCTTTAGAATTCACTAAAAACATCGACGTCGCCGGACGTCACGGCGCAACGAGAAGTACAAACAAAATGGATTTAACTCAGGAAAAGGTCGATACATGCTGTGAAAATGCTTAGTGTTGTAAAAAATAAGTCAACAATTATATGCAAGTTTGTGTTTAACTGTAATAAATTTTGTGGGGGTGGTACTAATTGTATTTTGAATATCAAACTGTCCGAAAGAGAGTAGAATATCTGTAAATATTTGGTCAAAAAATAAGTAACGTCAACCGACGTTCATGGTTATCCTTACTGTAAACTAAGAGATACACGGTTAGAAAATGAAAACTTCGAAGAAAAAACTTCTCGAACAAATGTGTGCAAATAAGATGTTAAGTGGTTCAGTGCCATTTTAAATTGTAAGGAGAGAGGTACAAGAGACTAAGCGTGATATAAAAATGGGGTATATTCATTAACTGTTCGTGTTTAATATTGACGTCATGTATAGAACTTTATCGTGCGCCGTGGTGAAAAAACATGTTGTTTTTCAAAAGGGGTAACAAAAATACCGTTTCTTCAAATGGACTTAAACTTCGCATATCAATAACAAACGTGTTGGTGCACAGATTAATATGTTAAGTATGACTTTCATGAAAAATATATGATAGGCAGCCACATTGTCTTCGTATTTTTTGATTGACCCTTGTATTATGGTAAAAAATATTTAATGGAAAAACGACTGAATACACATGTATACAGCAATTATGATGAATGCATGTTGCATTTTATATGATATCTGAAGAATTTTCACTCATTGTTTACTTACTTGAGATCTAATACACATCAAAAGTGAACAGATTGTCCAATGATTTTCAAACATTAACAACATTTTACAATAACATACCAGTATATTTGCCCATAAAGGAGAGTTGCTGCCACATGATGACACTTATACCTCCCCATAGGACACTCGCATGATGATGACTGCACCACACCATTATCTTCAGATTCAAGGAATATCTATTGCAATGCAGTGTAACATTATTACATTAAAAAGGGATAACATGCATGTACATGTACCTACACTTGTCAACAGACGTAAAATTTAATCATTTTGTTGTACTTCATACACAGATCTAATCATGCATGTATGCTATAATAGAATTACCCTATACTAGTAATATATATAGGTATGTCTGGGCTGGCAGATTTGTTTATGCTTGTACGATAACGTTAGGTAAATGGTTTGTTTTGTTTTCAAGTATGAATAAATCGTTGAAGGAGCAATCTGTCAAAATTTTAATGAAATGTTTTTTATTTTATCAAAAGAGTAAATGATATGTTATAGTCTATACGTGAGTAACAAATCAACAACGCTTGAACATTGGCAGTAGTGACACGCAACTCGTTAAACGCGAAACGGAGAACCCTTTGAGACTCAACTGCAGCTTCACCTTTTCTTAATCTTCGTTAAACCCTCAACATAGTCATCCCTGCGAATGTTATTGTCATTTAAATTTTAGACCACGTGGTTTTATTTGACCCTTCCAGTTTCGCAGTAAAAATCGTGCCTCGTGTTTATAGTCTATTTTATAGAATCTAGGTACTTGTTGTCAAATATAAATTCTAGACGTATATTGATTTTAAACTTTATTTTCATTAATTGAAATAAATGTGACAATACGAAAAATAGTTTTAGCTCACCTGAGCCAAAGGCTCAAGTGAGCTTTTCTGATCACAATTTGTCCGTTGTCTGTCGTTGTCGTCTTTGTAAACTTTTCACATTTTCATCTTCTTCTCAAGAACCACTGGGCAGATTTCAACCAAATTTGGCATAAAGCACCATTAGGTGAAAGAGATTCAAGTTTGTTCAAATGAAGTGCCACGCCCTCTTTAAAGGGGAGATAATTGAGAATTATTGAAAATTTGTTGGTATTTTTCAAAAATCTTCTTCTCAAAAACTATTCGGCCTTAAAAGCTTAAACTTGTGTGGAGGCATCATCAGGTAGTGTAGATTCAAGTTTGTTCAAATCATGGTCCCCGGGGATGGGTAGGGGCCACAAGAGGGGGATCAAGTTTTACATAGGAATATATGGAGAAAATCTTTAAACATCTTCTTCTCAAAAAATATTAGGCCAGAAAAGCTCAAATCAAAATGGGAGCATACTCAGGTAATGTAGATTCATAGTCCCCGGGGGTAGGGTGGGGCCACAATTGGTGAAGGAGATTCAAGTTTGTTCAAATGAAGTGCCACGCCCTCTTTAAAGGGGAGATAATTGAGAATTATTGAAAATTTGTTGGTATTTTTCAAAAATCTTCTTCTCAAAAACTATTCGGCCTTAAAAGCTTAAACTTGTGTGGAGGCATCATCAGGTAGTGTATATTCAAGTTTGTTCAAATCATGGTCCCCGGGGATGGGTAGGGGCCACAATTGTGGGATCAAGTTTTACATAGGAATATATAGAGAAAATCTTTAAAAATCTTGTTCTCAATTCTAAGCTCAAATTTGAGTGGAAGCATCCTCAGATAGTGTAGATTCAAGATTGTTCAAATCATGGTCCCCGGAGGAAGGGTGGGGCCACAATTGGGGGATCAAGTTTTACATAGGAATATATTGAGAAAATCTTTAAAAATATTCTGGGAAAGTTTTCGGTCCAAAACTCAGTACTTAGTGTGAAAGCACAGGTTATGCAGATTTATGTTTGATGAAACCATGATTCCCTAGAGAAAAGTGGGGCCACGAAATGGGAGGGGGGGGGGGGGGTATATAGGAATAGCGAAAAATCTTCTTACAGTTACAACAACAAAAGGGGCTTGGTATTTACCAAATAATAAGAGGTGGATAAAATTGGCAGATTTTCAATTTTTTTAGCAAGATCTACTGTACTCAGTTGTCAGGATATTGTGATACTGTAATGCTAATTTGATCAGAATTAAGGCAATTGTTGTTAAGGTGAGCGATGTGGCCCCTGGGCCTCTTGTTTTTCTGCTGTTGCAACAATTAACATGCGTAGTAGCGATCCCCCCGAGGAATTAATTTTCGATCCGCGCCTGACCTAGTAATAATTTTCAATAGTAAAAAAGAGAGTATACTATTTTATGCAGAATGTTTCTTGAAAATGGCTCGATATACTAAGTTTATATGCAAAACATTCACCAATTATTTTTTTTAAAAACATTGTATTTCACGTGATTTTATTTAGCAACCTAAAGTTTATATTTTCAACCACTCTACACGTGGCTGAACACGAACGATAACTCTGTTCTGAATATCATCGTTAAATTTAAATAACCGCTAGGTGGTGAAATAAGACATACATCTTAAAAGATGTTGATGTTTTAACATAAATCAAAAAAGGATATGAAATGAAAATTGACCAGTACTTACGTATTTTGAGAATATTATCCGAACACTTATACTTCCGCTCGAAATTTTACAGGAACTGAACAAATCTCGGTGAAGTCTCGTGAACTTTCATTCGAGCGCCTCTGGATTTATTACATACTTAGCAACGATAAAGAAAACATTCCGAACACATTCGCAGGGGTGATAGTTTGCCCAGTACAATATCGAGAATGCCATATCGCTTGAGGTATCCGGAAGTTATTAATCTCGTCAAATCTCGTCGGTCAATGTAAAAAAAATCTTATCGAGAACTACAATGTTACAATTTGTGAGATTAATTTTTATGCAACTTTGGATAATGTAGATTTATTATTTTTAAATAGTGACCCCGGAATAATACTGGGAACCCAAGACGGGTTTAAAGTTTAACATCGGAATATCTATGAAGAATGTTTAAAAATCTTCTTCTCGAGAACTACAATGCTTCAATTTGTCAGATTACTACGTAAGCGTCCTCAAATAATGTAGATTCTTAGTTATAAAACCTGTGACCGTCGATCTAATACTGGGGCCCCAGGATGGGTTCTACTTATTATAAAATCATTGTACATTGGCATTATAATATATTATGTACAACAAGGAGAGGGCTCTTTAAGTTTTTGGAACTTGTGTTCAATCCTTTTGGCATCATTAGTCAATGAAATATGTTCAACTCAACTCAAAGGGTTCAAAGTTTAACACAAAAAATATAGAAGGAAAATGTTTCAAAATCTTTTTCTGGAGAACTCCATTGCTCCAGTTTGTGAGATTACTTACTGTGCAAGCATACTTAAATAATGTAGATTCTAAATTAATAAAGCTGTGACAACCGGACTAATACTTGCCCCCCAAGAAGGGTTCAAGTTTAACAAAGAAATATATACAGAAAATGTTTTAAAAATTTATTCATGAGAACTACAAAGCTACAAAGTAATTTTAAGGAAAATTTAAATTAAGGACAATTAAAAGTTTAAGAGGGAAACATCTTTTTTACATATATATTTCTAGTACGATGTTTGTGATTTTGGTAGATATTTTATTTTTATGGAAGCGTATTAGTGCCATTTGTTTATTTTTTTTTTAAATTCCACACCTTAAGGTGTAAATTTTAAAACTTTAAACTGTACATGTATATTTTACGCTTTAATCTGTAAGAACACTCCTTAAAGGGACATGGTCACGATTTTGGTCAAAAACTATTTTTCCGATTTTAATGTTTACATTGCTTCAGTAAGGCATTTTTAATTGGTTAGCACAATTTGAGTGTCATTCGTTGAGTTGTAAGCGAGTTACAGAGCTTGCAATTCTTTGCTATGTAAACATAACTTTTGTTTACATTTTGAATGGTGAAATGAAAATTCCAAATTTGGACCTAAAATGAATGTGTTAAACGTTAGGGACTGTTTATTTATGCATTAAATGAATAAGAAAATAGACAAATTAGCTTGAAAAAGATTTTTTACTGGAATATTGAACCTATGTAAACAGAAACAGGGCACGAACCTTGTTTACACGACAAAGAATTGTGAGCCCTGTATCTTGCTTATAACTCTTATAACTCTACGACTTGCTCCCAAATTTCATTTGATCATTAGAAATGCTTTCCTAAAGCATTGTAAATAATGAAAACAGAAAAATGGAATTTGACCAAAAAATATTGACCATGACCCTTTAAAGTGTAAAATTTAGATTCTTAATTAATGTAAGATTAACACCTTAATATGTAAATTGTCCATAAAAATCTGTAAATTTTACGCTTTAACGTGATATGTCATTTTTACCGCTGTTTTTGCTATGTTACATGTAGAAACCCAACCCCAGCTTTGTCAGTGTGATGATCTACATAAGTTAAAAACCATCTGTTAATTATACAATTTAATTCAAACGCATTTAAAGATATTGAATAAAATTTCCAAATATATTTTTTATTACTGACCCGGTCTGTAAATCTGCCCCAGATTGAATGAATGTCCACTATATACTTTTGTGAATGAACGTTTTCACTTTAAATATAGCATTTTTGCAAATACTAAGGCTAAGGCCTAAAAAAAAACTTGTGTGTTTAGGGTAACCTGACCTTATCTACAAAAATGCCCCGATCCTACTTTTTTTAGATGTCAGTTTTTATTCAATAGTGAATTTTATATTATTTCTATTAAAAATCCGTTTTTAAATATGGCACAAACAAACATTCTTAGGACTCATATAGAAAGGAATATGATAGAATTAAAAAAAAACTTGTCTACCTACCTAATTTTTTCATCAGTGTTACCCTAAACACACAAGTTATTTTTATAGGCCTAAGCTAAAGTCTTTTTGAAAAATAATTTGTACACCGTTTCCTGTTGATATTTTCTATTTTATCTTTTTCTTGGAATTGATTCTTGGTAAAAATCAATAAGATGTGGTCCTTCATTTTCAAGGCAGAAACAATCATGATCTCCTAATCAAGTACTTTTTGCTGATATTGTTTCATTAATAACAAACTTTTTTTGACTTTCTCTGAATGTATTGTTGTTAATACATTTAATGAATACATTTCCTTTATTTTATTTCCTTCTGTTATTTACGCCTCGTTATTAAGAAAACCCCCCAAAATTATTTAAAATCTCACTGATGAATATCTCGCAGCTCACGCCACCGTCTATCAGTTCTATCAGTACTTTGATTTTAATCCATTGAAATGTTATGCTGTCTATACTCTGTCCCGAGTTTTTGCTTCCATTACTTTTTGCTTGATATTTCGATAATCACAAATACCTTTGTGCTCAAACTAAGTTCATCAAATAATATAAAAAATGTCCAAATTATCTGTTTTGATACGCCCCCCTCTACCGCTTCAGGTTTAAATACACACCTAAAAATAGAAAGTCTACGAAGATTTTGCATTGCATCTCCATTAATTAGTCCGGATGATAACGTTGAAAAATTGCGCGAGGTATCCCGACAACTTTCGAAGGGAGAAAAGATGTAAACATTTCCCATAATAAATCTCCGTAAGAAATTTGTTTTCGTTCCTGTTAACTTTTATGAGTGAAAAATGATAATTGTTCAATGAAATATCTTGGATATATCCCCTTTCATCGATTTCAACTGTATGTCTCATGTATGTGTATTTTTATGAAAAATCATCAACACGTGATGAATGCAATAACTTTGGACGGACTTTGGTAAACGTATTGTAAAACAAACCACCACAGATTTTTTACTAACATTACCTGTAACATTTATTTTGTTATTGACTCAAACCACAAGCCATTTCCGGAATTGTTACCATAAAGAACGCATTTCTCGGAAGAAAAGTTTACTTTGTAGCAAATACTTTTCCATTAGATCATCTTTTTTTGCGAACTATTAAGTCTATTTTAATGGCAATGTATCTATAGCACAAGAAAAGGTTTATTAAAATTAAATCAATTTACCCAACTAGGCGTTGACAGCCGATTTTTGTTACTCAAGAGCGATTTCCAAATAGTTTAAAAGCAAAACTGTATGTTGTAGTAGCTGTTTCTTTTGTAGTTTTTTTTTCAATAGTGTTAATTGTAGAGTAGTAATTGTTGCTTGTTTGTTTGTTTTCGTTCTATTTATTTATTCATAGATATAGTGTGTTTTACATATTATGAATTTATTTTTCAGGTCAAGGTAAATGGAAGCAGTGGCGATTCAAAAATTTCTACCTCGATGTTTCAAACTCATCGGCAATGCAAACAGAAACAGAAAACAGACATCGCTGTTATACTGACAACACTAACAAAACTAATTATTTAGACCTACCTCCGCATACCATAAACATGACGTGTAAGGCGATTGCGAGCTATATCATTGTGGAGACAACATATGACACCCCCAAAGATGATCCTACTGAAGGAGCGATCCTTGAAATATGTGAAATAGAAGTTTACGGTTAGTATGTCGATAACATTTTCGTATTTTTTTATGTCTATCAGTCTCTTCTTTAATCTACCTACGACACAATATGACGCGTTTGCAAAACCTATCAATCTGCTTCAGGTTACATTTGAATTCTGTACAAATAAACTTTAACAATATCTCTTATCTAATAAACTTCGTTGTAGAAAATTAGATAATAAATAATAAATTATTTTCTACCTATGTTTTAAGAGTATAACATTGCTTGGGACAGTTCACGTTTCACGTAAACTGTCTATTTATTTCTATTTAATAAGAATGGCATTGTTTTTTCATAAAATATTAGCACCACAGTCGATCAAAATCACTCAATCAGGAAAAGGAACATCGACTTACGCGGCTTATCGCCCTTGCTTATGACGTCAGTAAGACCCAATCGCCTAATAAAGCTCTGTGGTGAATAAAAATATCCATGTCATTTTGTAGTAGATTAAGAGAAAAAAAGTACTTTTTAATATAAGAACTTATTCAAGCATTAAAGCTATATACGCTATAATTTACGTCAATTTTGATTGACAGAGAAAACGCAAGTGTTTGTCTACTTATAAAAGTTATCCTTAATCTGTAAATTACAATGGTGAATTCCATTTCGTTACAAAGATATAGATTTTTAATTGTTTATTTTCCTGCCAGGAAAATATACCTTTTCATGAATATTGATGAAGGAAGAGCGAAACCGACCTCATTGCGCATGTCCGCGAAGAACTAGGTGGTCGTTATTGATTGCCTAATTAAATATCCAACTTGATTTTTGATATGCTTAACAGTTGTTAATTTGAAATACATGCATGTATAATGAGTAAACTACGTTTGTCACGATACCCTTACCTCTGCATTAACACTTATAGGATCTATAAATAGCACATAGGGGGAAAACACAGGTCTACGTCATTTTTTTAAAGGAAGTATTCATATCTACTCACAGGCTTGTATTTTTTTTTCTTTTGTTTGTACTCGTATTTCGGACAAATTTATGCTTTACTGAAAATATCCTTTCCTTTGTGAAACTATCACAATTATGAAGATGTTGACCTTTCACCAGTTTTGGTATGATAGACTAAATTTAGCTGTCGATATCACGTGATAGATTGATATTCACGAGGAGGCATTACTTTCCTGGCAGGAAAATAAATATTTTTTATTGTTTAATATTTGATATATTTGTTACGTGATCGAATTGAGCATTATAATTAACAGCATAAAGGTAACTTTTATTACTAATCAAACACATACATTTCCCCTTTATTCAAAATTGACGCAAATTATAGCGTGTATAGCTTTAAATACTTATTTTTGGATATCGTCGGTTCTATGACATACCAAGCGGTTCAGACAAATTGAACTTAGAAATATATAGGAGACACTGTTTTAAACAATCTCAGTGTAGATTTTAGTTAGAATCTAATTGGTTAAAACCAGACCTTAGGATCAATATTGGGGTCCAAAGAGGGATTCAAAATTAAACATAGAAACATAAAGGGGATATTTTAAAATCTCCCTCTCAAAGAACTACTATATTAAACATAGAAACATAAAGGGGATATTTTAAAAATCTCCCTTTCAAAAAACTACTACATGTATATTAAACATAGAAACATAAAGTGGATATTTTAAAATATCCCTCTCAAAAACTACAATGCTACATTTAGTTAATTTACGGTTTAAGCATCTTATCTTATCTTAAATGATATATACTTTTAAAAATATTTTAGATTTCATTCTATACTTTTCTAATCTTTATCTGCAGAGGTGTTAAGGGAGCGTACAAGCAATTTGTCATGATTTTATGTAAATTTAAAAAAAAACCTGTTTATTAGATCTCTGTGAGATATTGGACGGTTTAGGCGCGGAATCGGCGAAGATTGTTCAATATCTGATCGAATGGTCAGTTGGAGGCCTATAACTTGCTGAAAACAGTTGATTTTTTAATTAAACTTATGTAAAAAGCTTTATGTTTTGTAAGAAAATTGTCTTTTCAATGCTTGTGATCATTCTGCTTCATTTCATTTGCCTTCTGTTAACTTTATTTTATACTTGTCGTTCGGTACTTTCTGTATCATGGTGGATTTTTGAGATGATTGCAATGTTATTGTCGTTTTTAACAGTGTTTTCCAACGGAAAACATCCGGTTATTAAAACGGTGAAAATGGCGGGCGGGCGGGCGGCTGCCAAAAGGGTACCCTCATTGTACGGATAACTCCTCCTACAGTTCTCTAGATAGGGAGTTGTTCTTTTGCAGATCACTTGTACATATATCAGAGGTGTGCATATTGCTAGGATTTTGATTTCTGATAATTTATGAAAAAATACCAGCTTTTGAACTTAGTCGTTTTTTGGCAAAATATTGCAGATAGGGTACTCTATTTCACTGAATACGGTTGGTAGTGTTTATCAATTCAGGGTTGACATGAATTATGGATACAGTTCAAATAAAAGAAAACCCGGTTAGCTGTCACATTGACAGCTTTTTTCTTGTTCATTTAAGATAACAGTTACATGTGTAGGTCAAAATAGATGCTTTTTACCTTAAATACTTATAAATATCGAATAATTTATGAAATATGCTGCATACAAATCTTGGTACAGAGTACAGTGTGTCATCTGTAGTCGTTTGATATGTACAAACTTTATGGACTTTTACAGGTAAGTTGTGCAGGACAATATTTTTCATGTGTTATTCAGACTATTGTATACAAAATTTCAAATAAAGTATACTTAAACATTGGATGCCCTCGCCTTTTTCAATATTCATGATCATGAATTGAAATCGAATAACAAAACAACTACATTTAGATGTTTGTATATGATCAAATAATGACTTAATCTTGGCTAAGATTTGATTCCGCTTGATATTAAGTTTGACGTATTCACAAAATCCACAAACATTCCCTCATCTCTAAAACTTTGGTAAAAGTCGGTGGCTTATCGTTTTCAACAATGGGATGTTCATATGTGTCGCCCGATTGAAAATTGTATCTTCTGTTAAGGCTTTTATAATTAAGCAATCAATGCTTATATTTAAAATCATGCTAATGTCTGTTTGTTTGAAATATATATGTATTGTCGCTGTAAAGTCATTATATACGTTCTCAGTCAGCGATATAAAACATACATGAAACAGTCATATTAACATATTATCTAGTTCGCTTCCGCGACTTAAAAAAAATAGTGCCAGAAACTTTGTAGAGAAAAATCTTTTTCATCAAGGATTAGATATAAATTAATGATTATTTTTCAAAAGTACATAAATTATCTAAGTGGTTGTGTAAGATTGATAGTTTTATTTAATCCTAGAAAAATAATCCTAGAAAAATAAATATACCCAAAACTCGTGTAGACGTTAATACTGAATTAGCAAAGTGTATTCATAGAAAATTGAACGTCCTATATTTCCAATGCATATACACTGAATGTAAATATTTTGATTATACAGCCGTTTCGCTCATCTTAGTGCTGATTTGCAAAAGTGCGCTTTTGTCTAACAGCGTAAAACTCTTTGGAAGCTTTTTAGGTCACCTAGGTCAGATGTTCTTGTGTTATTGCGGAGCTCTAATCATTATATAGGGAAATGCATTAATTCTTCAAAAATCTTCTCTTTTGCTCTTGGATATTAAGCAAATGATACATTGATACATTAATAGTTGTTTTAATGAGGCAGAGTGCCTTTTCCAATTTGTGAATTTCATGGCCATTGGCATGGGTCAGGGGCTCTTGTGTTAGTGCGGGCTCTAATTATTATCTAGTGAAAATGAAAAATGTATTAATTCTTTGAAAATCTTCTCCTTTGCCCTTGTAGTAGTTATCATGAGAAAAAGGGTCTCATCCGAAATTGTGAAGTTCATATGTAATTGGTTCTGGTGTTAGGGTGGGGTTCTTTACAAATCTTATCTTCTGAGCCTGGATATCGATCTGATGAATTTTAAAAGCAGTTATGATGAGGAAGAGTGCCTCTTCCGAAATTATGAATTAACGTGGCCCCTGGATCAGGGGTTCTGGTGTTAGGGCAGGGCTCTAATGATTATATAGTCGGATGGTGTAATTTCGTACGATGTTTTTTTTGTACTTAGAATTTGTTTAAGTATGTCATTGTATGTTATGCTACAATTTTTTATATATATTATTTTTAGAATTTAGAACTTTTATTGGATTAAACAATCCCGAAATATTATAAATGATTTCATTAGCCCTGAAATTATAATGCACATAAATACACATTTTCCTTGCAAAAGCCACTCTTCCTTACTCAGGTAACCAATAGGGCCCATGGGCCTCTTGTTGATGTGAAACATCCCTATGGTAAAAGGAAACTAAATTATGATATGACCTTACCATCCCCGGGGTTTATAAGCTGATACTATATGGATATATACTAAACATGTGTTCTATTTTAGTTTACCTTTTAATTTAATATCATGTACATTGTAAACTTGTGGAGATAAGCTGTATGCATGGTGTGTGTATTATAAATGAAATTGAGACTTTTATGAAATATGGACTATTAGAAGCCTGCAGGTCTTTTATTATCAAAAGTTAAATTTTTAGCCCCTGGAGCTAAGGTATAGATAATCTGAGATTTCTCCAACTCTTGAACTAACACACCCACCCCCACCATTTTCATGAATCAATGTTTTTCGAAAATCATACAATAAAAGCGGGTAACAGTCAGTGGAGTCTCAGATTAGTGTTAAGACTTCAAAATGAAGCTTTATATGCAAACATGTGACTCTCTGACATGTCAATCGTATGGCTATGGTACTCAGGTGACCGTCAAGGCCTGTTCCTATATAATAGTGAAATATTGGTGATTGAAATTACAACAAACACAATGATGTGATCAAATAATACTGATAATATAAAACGATAGAATATGCACGTGAATACTATTTTAACAAAAAGATGCGATGTTCAAGCAATTGTGACAAACGTACATTTCACAAGCGATCGCGGTTTTGGGGGCTGAAATTCCAGGTACAATCACAAATAACTTTTCCAAGTGTCGGTGAAGGAGTCAGTCCAAATGTCAAATCTCCTTCGAGATTTGATATCAAGGTACGTTGAGTTCTCGAAACTATCGCTATGATCAACTTTTAGATCACTCTTTATGAGGCTAATACAAATGGAAATACATGTATAAGAACTATCTTAAAACATAAATTTTCTTGTCAGTAAAATCATAACTTGATCAGCTCGATCGGACTTAACCGGTCATGACTTTAGATAGATCACATACATTCAGATAAGAGAATATTACCCATGGAATTAAACCGAAACAAATATAAACATATGAGTTAGAAGAAAGATTTCTAAAGAAATTGTATGTTTCAAATTTCGAGATTCTTTCCCCTTAAGATGTACTAGTTTATGACATATACGTTTATGACAAAGAGATTTCAAATTTGCATTAATCCCTAGGCAAATTGATATAATCACAAACAGGGTTTTGACAGAATTTGAACACTTTTACCAATTAAATATTTTTAACTTTTTCTAAAAAGGTATATAGCCAATTTTTTTTCGAATGTTTATGATGCATCTTTAGAATAAGAGAAATATAACATTTATATGACTCTTGCCCCCAGGGGCCCTCGAGGCAGGACAAAATTGCCTTAATTTGACCATTTTTAAAAAATCTTCTTTACTTCTGCACATCTGAAAGAAAAAAAATGAACTCAGTATTGTAGACCAGGATGAATTTTAAAGAAAAATTGTAAATTTTATGTCTCCGAGATAGGGGTTTTGACTTTAAGGCCGGGCTAAATTGTTCATTTAAGCATCGAGTGCTTATTTGTTGATATCGACAGTATTATAAAACACCAGGCCGTGCAGACAAATTGAATATTGCGCGTTGGCGCGATGAATTAATTTGTCTGCACGACCTGGTGTGATATAGAACTGACGCTATCCAAAAATATCAAAATCCAGACATGTAAACTTGTAAATCCGAATATGCAATCGTGTTGATGTGTGAGCCTGAGTATGAATGAGTGAAATTTTGATCGTAAAAACTCAGGGATAAATTGCAACTGTAAAATGCTGTTGGTTATTTACATGTAACCTGTGACTATGATACACACTTTCCATCTGTAATCTCTGCATTTGTATTTCCGTTTTCTGAAATAGCACGGCTGACGTGTTACAAATCAACAAATGTAAAGTCTACAAGTTTGTCGAATTTTGACATGACCATATATGGAAACAGTGACGTCACTGATAGAAAAAGGCTAGCTGCAGGTAAAGGCATGCCGTAATCGTCAGAATAGGGACAGAATAAATAAAAAAAATATTAGGTAGGCCTATAATTATATTATCTCTGGATAACATTTCATAGAAAGTATTATTTTTCGGATAATTAAATCATGAGATTGGTGTACATTTTATCAAGAGAATGTATAAAAGATGCGAGAGAAGATTTCGGTCGGCTTCCGATATCTTAGAACTGAAACTTTTTTTTACATTTAATGACTTTGATTGAATACACGTGTATAACCATTAGGAACATAGCATCAGAGAGGGTTCATCCCCCCACCCATATTTTCTCGCAGCAAACAAAATTGTTCCTTAAAAGACCTTAAAAGGAATGAAATATTAACACTGAAATTGTAAATTGGAGTCATAGGAGGTATACTAGCACCCCCCCCCCCCCTAGGATTAGGAATTTGATTTGGGAAACAATTGGGCAGGTAAGATTGGAGTTATAGGTACCCCCCCCCCCCGACCCCCCCCCCCCCCCCCCACCCCCCGACACGGATTAGGATTTTCATGATTTTTTGGAATCCTTGTCAATATCTCTGATAATTAGATTAGCCCCCCCCCCCCACTTTCAATTTGCTTCCGACATCACTGTTATTAGAGTACATGCAACAAATTGTTATATAGTATAGTATAGTAAAGGGTTCGGATTAATTAAGAAAATATCTCCGAAAGCATCCTTATCGCTACAACAAAGTTGGGACAAGAACCGTCCACCCCACCCTCACCCCCACCCCCCGCCAAAAATTACACGGGGTCGGCCAGCTGAGTTGCAAAGTTATCGATAAGAAAAACAAACTATTTAAAGGCATTGGTTCTGAGATTGTGATTAATATTAGACATAAGAAGCGACACCCTCTTTAAAAATTAAATTAAAAAAAAAATTCCAAAGATAAGATTAATTGTCGTGAAATTGAAATGTTTATAAATTATTTTACGAGATGTTTTTTTGCATTGTCGGCAATATATAGGGAAAAAGCCCATCATGCAGGTAAAAATTGGCATTATTTTTTATTTCAAGCAATTATTACGGGATATGAGTATGACGTCCTGAATGTCGGTTCAATACAGATTCACTTTGTGAAGTTGGTTGATAAAAATTTTCTGGAGAGCTCTTATAATACAGCTGTACAACCACTTGTCAACTAGCTGCAGGTCTGAACAAATTCGGATGGACGACCTGGGAGCTACAGTGCCTCCCATAGTAAAATCTTCAGTTTACGGCGCACAAAAATATGCGCTAGTTTTTTGTTATTATTGAAGATTGTGTTATTATTTATCTTTCACTTACACAAAAAAGTATAAATACACTTAAAGTAACATTAATTTTTTTCCGCGAAAAATTACCAAATGCAGGTTGTTTATTCTAACTTATTCAGAAAAATAACAAAAATAAAGCTCTGAATGTGACAGCAAACCGGGTTTTCTTTTGTGTGAACAGTATCCATAATCCATTTCAAATTATCAATCCTGAATTGATAAATATTACCTATCCAAAGAAATGGGGTCTCTGTATACAATGTTTTTGCCCAAAAATGACTAAGTTCAACAGCTGACATTTTTTCATAAATTATCACAAATCAAGTTACTAGCAATTTGCATATCTCTGATATATGTATAATTGATCTGCAAAAGAACAACGTCCTATCTTTAAAACTGTTCAAGGAGTTGTCGGTACAATAAGGGTACCTTTTTTGACAGCCACTCGCCTGCCCGCCATTTTTACTATTTCAATAATCGGAAACCCGGTTAAAACTTTTCTCTCAAAATTCTTAGAATTCAGAAGCAATGGAGTTACTTGGGACCTCAAGGCGGTCTTCGAACCCCATGCCACTAAAAAAATATATTTACCTCCTTAAGAAATTTCTTGATCCGTCTCATTTCTAGAAAAGAGTACGCATTAATTTATATTCCAGTTCATATATTCAAATTACATCATGATGTCAATTTTTTTTTAGAGAAATGAGGTATTAGGCATTTCCTTTTATAATACCATGAGAATTATTATTACGGAAATTAGTGCATTCGTCACTTCGGCAAAGATTTTTTTTTTTAAATGAACCTCTCCTGTTTGGTCTAGCTTCAATCATACCTCAATTTTTTTCTAAAAATAATACCGGTATTTTCGATAGAAAATGTGCCGTTCATTAAAAGCTTATTGCTCAAGCGCGAGCAACTACGTTAGTCCTTTTCACTGGAATACGCATACTCGACTCCATAGTGGGGGATTCTGGGAATACTTTACTACTGTAGATAAACTGTACCATTTGAATTTCGTTTTATCATATTCACATGAAGTTTTCTGTTTTATTGTAAAGGTCAAAAAGTAACAATAGCTAAAGGTCTTATACGTTATATTCAATATTATAATAGATAGCTTACTTTATCTTAAATTCCTTCAAGCTCGGAAAACAACTTCGGATATGTTTTCCGAGCTTGCCGGAAAGGCCCGAGAAGATACGATTGCTACAAAACAGTACCAATGGTTCTTGAAATTTTCACCTCGAAATTGAAATTACAGTAACTATATTATGATTAAGGCAATAAGCTATGCCATTGCCGATGTGGCGTCCACTCTAGATTCACAATTCTAAATTGAGACCCCACTCCAGCACAATTCCAGTAGGCTACACCACTGTGCCTTCCTATTGTTAATTAATCGATTCAGAAATATAAACCAATGTTTTAGAAATCTGCTTCTGTGTTTTACGATGGCTACAGCGCTAGCTCACCAATCGTTTTAAAAGATAAGCTTGTAGACTTTACATTTGTCAATTTGTGTCATGTCAGATGTGCTATTGCCGAGCCTGAAGTTACAAATGCAGAAACTACGGATTAAAAGTGTGCAAAGTTGAAGGTTTAATCAACAAATGTTATTAATTAATGTGCATCATGCGAAGGAACTGGGTCAAATCTTACACGTGTTAATACCCGAGTTTTATAGGTTACACGATCAGAATTAAACATATTCATAACCAGGCCCACACATCAACACAATTGCAAATTCTGATTTACACGTTTACATGTCTTGATTTTTTTTAACACGATTACCCTCCATAAAAATAAAGTGCTAATTAATATACATATTTATTTTGATGTCAAATTGTTTGACATTTTTGTGTACAATCACTTTAAACCATTATATATACGTTCTTTGTCAGGAATATGAACTATCGATTGAACGGTAATAAACAGTAATTTTCCCCTACCGGTGGGGACTATAGCTTTCCTCTGCGTTCGTCTGTCCGTCCGTCTGTCTGTCCGTCCGTCTGTCCGTCCGTCCGTCTGTCTGTCCCACTTCAGTTTTCCACACTTTTTTACTTTATGCGTTTGAGGAATAATTTGAAATTTGCTGAACAGCTTCAAAATGTCAAACTACAGATCAAGTTTACACTTTTGTAGCGTCTGGTTGACATATTTTCGAGAAAATCAATTTTTTTATATTCCAATTTTTTAATGTTCGGGTTCGATATTCTGCATAACAGTGCATTGTTTTCGCAATTTCCACAAACCGGCAGGGGACGTGTATTGCTTATTCAATACTCTCAGAATGCTTGTTTAGTGAGCTTCTGTGGCTAAAAATATACTGCCAGAAACTTTGCGGAGAAAACTGTTTTAGAGATTGGAAAAATAATTTAACAAACATTTTTTAAAAGTACATATCAAAATTTTATATAAGTTTCTTTTAAATTGTACAATAATGAATCTTTTTAAAACGCGTTTGACTGAATATATAATGATGAGAAATCTTTTTTCTTTTTTTTTTACTTGCACTAAATAGAAGCTTGCTGCATCTATACTACTATATTAAAATAATAGACTCGAATTTTGGGGCTTTATTACCGAGAAATCGGAAGAGTACTAGTACTGTCTTTTGTTTTATATATTTAAAACATCAGTGGTACTTGAAGATTACCAATTTGTTTTTATTTTTTCTCAATCAAGCTTAGCCAATTAATAATCATAATAATAATAATAATAATAATAATAATAATAATTTTGCACATGCGCATTACATTCATGCATTCTTGCATTTTAAGTTCTTCTATTAACAACTTCTGTTTCAACAATATCCAGTAATGGCACCTTCTCAAAAACAGGTAGCTTTACATTGATAATTTGTTCCCTGCACGAAGGAACAATGACATTTTCTGCTTCTCTCACTTTTTCACATTCCAACTTTCCTTCAAAAGAAACATTTATTCACTTTTTAGCTCACCTGAGCTGAAAGCTCAAGTGAGCTTTTCTAATCAAAATTTGTCCGTTGTCTGTTGTCGGCGTTGGCGTTATCGGCAGCGTTGTCGTTGTAAACTTTTCACATTTTCTTCTTCTTCTCCAGAACCACTGGGCAGATTTCAACCAAATTTGGCACAAAGCATCACTGGGTGAAGGGAATTCAAGTTTGTTCAAATGAAGGGCCACGCCCTCTTTAAAGGGGAGATAATTGTGATTGAAAATTTGTTGGTATTTTTCAAAAATCTGTAGATTCAAGTTTGTTCAAATCATGGTCCCTGGGGGTAGGGCGGGACCACAATGGGGAATAAATTTTTATATCGAGAGAAAATCTTTAAAAATCTTCTGATGAAAACTATTAGGCCAGGAAAGCCCAAATTTGAGTGGAAGCATTCCCAGGTCGTATGGATTCAAGTTTGTTTAAATCATAGTCCCGGGGTAGAATGAGGCCACAATGGGGGATGAATTTTTATATAGGAATAAATAGAGAAATCTTTAAAAATCTTCTTTTTAAAAACTATTTGGCCAGAAAAGCTAAAACTTGTTTAGAGGCACCCTCGGGTAGTGTATAAATTCAAGTTTGCAAAATCATAGTCCCTGGAGGTAGGGCGGGGCCGCAATGGCGGGTTGGATTTTTACATAGGAATATATAGAGAAAATCTTTAAAAATATTCTTGGAAAGTTTTCAGTCCAAAACTCAGTTTTTTGTTTGAAACCTCAGGTTATGCAGATTTAAGTTTGATGAAACCATGATTCCCTAGAGAAAAGTGGGGCCACAAAAGGGATTAGAGAAAAATCTTCTTAGAGGTACAACAACAAAAGGGGCTTGATATTGACCAAAAAAAGATGTGGATAAAAATTGGCAGATTTTCAATTTTTTTTAGCAAAATCTACTGTACTTAGTTGTAAAGATATTTTGATTTCGATACTGTAATGCTAATTTGATCAGAGTTAAGGCTCAGGTGAGCAATGTGGCCCCTGGGCCTCTTGTTCTGAACTAACATAAATGCGTTACAATCGAACACAAAACAGTCATTGTTGTTGTGAAATCAAGTCCAAGTATATCATCAATAACATTGTCTGCCAATGCAAACTTCTGATTAAAGAAAAGATTCGATATTGCGATGAGAATCACGAGTAACCTTCGAGTTCCATCTCCCGTAAGAATGGGCTGTGTAACTTTGACAGGACTGGTTTTTTCCGTCAACAACAGTATTGAGTATGAGTGCTGTTCGGAAATTATTGAGCCATTTACTCCGATTTTTTCTTGGGGAAAAAAAGATAAACCCTTGAAATTTCACAAAAACGTACACAAGGATAGAGTTTATTAATGTCATGACCTTGACCCAAGGTCATTCGGTCAAGGTCACTGGCAGAAAAAATACAAAATTCGTGTCCGGTCCATATCTTTCTTATGGAGAATTATTGGAAGTTCTTACTTCACACAAAGATTGCTTATGACCTAAGGGTGTGTCATGACCTTGACCCAAGGTCATTTGGGCAAGGTCAAGGTAACTGGCAAAAAAAGTGCAAAATTTGTGTCCGATTCATATCTTTCTTATGGAGAATTATTGGAAGTTATTAATTCACACAAAGATTGCTTATGACCTCAGGGTGTGTCATGACCTTGATCCAAGGTCATTTGGGCAAGGTCAAGGTCGTTGGGGAAAATAGTGCAAAATTCGTGTCCGGTCATTATCTTTCTTATGGAGAAGCATTGAATGTTCTAACTTCACACAAATATTGCTTAGGACCAAAGGTTGTGCCATGACTTTGACCCAAGGTCATTTGGGCAAGGTCAAGGTCACTGGCAGAAAAAGTGCAAAATTCTCAAGGTCAGGTCGTTGGGAAAAATAGTGCAAAATTCGTGTCCGGTCATTATCTTTCTTATGGAGAAGCATTGAATGTTCTTACTTCACACAAATATTGCTTATGACCAGCAGTTTTAAAAAAAATAGACCAGTTGTTATTTATAGAAAATGGACGGTGAAATAGATTCATCCAATATTTTTTATAATTGGAAAAATACACGCATTATGATTTTCATCTTAGCGGGGGGTATCAATTGTGAGCTTGCTCACAGTACCTCTAGTTTTTAACGCTTCTCATTGCTAATATGTTTTAATTACATTTCAAACGAAAGAGAAATTATAATTTCTTCATTATTTATCTTTTGTTTACATTTCAAGATTTTAACATTTGCATATTGCCCCCATTCTTGATTTTTGTGAAAAAGAGTTATTTCTTACTGAATGTAAAATTACTGTAAAATGTCTCCTATTAATAGTCATTCTGTGTACATACTTTAGAATTGTTGAAATCAGTTAGTGTATAAAAAAAACCCCGTAATATTTAGTCCCTCTGTCTTAATCCTAGTTAAACAATTAGTAAAGAAAACTGATTAACTCAAGCTCTTTATTCCTTGTCATCGTATAGTTTTTGTTTGAGCCATTGGGTGGCCCAAAAAATGTCCTTTTCGGAGATTTCAACCAATTTCTCGATGTAAATTTCCTGCACTGTCTTGACGTCAAAATTCAATATACCGTCGTTGTCAGATTTCCATTGCTTGGTAAATATATTTGTACCGTATCCGTATTTCAGTTCGAACACTAGTGAAACTTGATAATAATAATAAGTTGGTCACAATAAATAGTGACGGGTTTCGTCGTTGATCTAAGATTTGGGGAAAGTTTACTCGTTGCAGTGGGAGGACCCGTTTGGCAATGTCCCGTCCAAAAAGGTTTGAGACTATTGCACTGAAAGTAGAAGCAGGGAAGCCTTCAGAAAATAATTATGACTTTATTGATGCAGGTCTCGGATCAGAATGAACACAATATTAGTCACCAGGCACAATAAAAAATATGATAACTATCTGCATTAAGTATTACAAATGTTGGTGCCCTAGCCTACCTAACACTGGTGACTATCAGAGTGATTAAACAATATAAAAACACTCACTCTGTATAAAAAATGTAAACGATGACATTTTCCTAAATAATAGTTAATGTAAACAATTGTCGAGGAAATTCGAACTTATAAAAGTAAATAGAGTAACACACCCCTGCGAATGTGTTCGGAATGTTTTCTTTATCGGTGTTAAGTATATAATAAATCCAGAGGTTCTCGAATGAAAGTTCACGAGACTTCACCGATATTTATTCAGTTCCTGTGAAATTTCGAGCGGAAGTATATGTGTATATGTCTGGTCGTTTTTCATATCATATCCTACTTTGATTTATGTTAAAACATGAAAATCTTTCAAGATATGGGGGTTTTTTTCACCATCTAGCGGTTATTTAAATTAAACGATGATATTCAGAATAAAGTTATCGTTCGTGTTGAACCACGTGTAGAGTGGTTGAAAATATAAACATTGGGTTGCTTAAAAAAATCATAGCCATGTTTGATGCTTGTTGTGTGCAATACTAGGTTTCTAAAAAAAAATAATGGGTGTCTGTTTTGCATAAGAACTAAGTATATCAAGACATTTTCAAGAAACATTCTGCATTAAATAGTATATTCTGTTTCACTATTGATGCTATTACTATAGTCTGTCTCAAGTTATTGCTTCCATCAATTTTTGATTTTTTAATAAAAATACACATACCTGTGAAAGAAATACAATTGAAATCGATGAAAGGGAATATATCCAAGATATCTTCATTGAACAATTATCCCTTTTCACTCATAAAATTTCACAGGAACGAAAACAATTATCTTACGGAGATTTATAATGGAAAATGTTTACATCTTTTCTCCATTCGGAATACACTCGGAATACATCGCACAATTTTTTAACGTTATCATCCGGGCTTATTAATGGCTGATGCAATGCAAAATCTCCGTAGACTTTCAATTTTGGGATGTGTATTGAAACCTAAAGCGGTAGAGGGGGCGTTTCAAAACAGATAATCTGGACATTTTTCATATTAGTGGATGATCGTAGTTTCAGCACAAAGGTATTTACTATTATTGAAATATCAAGCAAAAAGTGGAGGAAGCAAAAACTCGGGACAGAGTATAGGTCAGGCGCGGATCGAAAAAAACCCTTAGGGGGGATCTCTACTAAGCATGTAAAATGTTGCAACAGCAGAAAAAATTATTGCTTTTTATTGTCACATTTATTTCTAGAACACATTTTATCCACCATTATTAATGGAGATAAAGTTTAAAATCAATAAACCTCTATATTTTACATTTGATTACAAGTCCCTACTGTAGATTCTATGAAATAAGTTATAAACACGAGGCACGATTTTTACTGCGAAACTGAAAGGGTCAAATAAAAACACGTGGTCTAAAATTTAAATGACAATAACATTCGCAGGGGTGTACACAAGGCTTTACACAAACGAAGCAGTGATTCAAACAATGCATTAATTTACCTTTTGATTTCTTAAAATAAGGATCAATTAAGTTTTTAAAGTATAAACAATATAAAAGTTAACTGTTGCATCGCAGAGCCGTAAACAAGTCTTAAACTCAAGAACTAAAAAGAAATTAAGTGCAAGTGCCGCAGGTGTCATTTATGACTCAATAAACCAAAAATAAAAATGAAAAAACTGATTTAACTACTGAATTCATAAACCAAAACATAATTGTAAATAAAGTTAACGGTTCAGAATAGAAAAGCAAGGTTTAAATCAAATATAACTTGAATAAGAAAATTAATGAAGTAAACTAAAAACTTTAACTTAGACGAAAGCTCATATTTCTAAAAAAAAAAAAACACATTTAACGTCAAATATGAGAAGAAGTTTTATGCATTCCAAAATAAAGAAATAAATAAAAGTTTTTAAAATAACTTTTAAATTAAAGAGAAAATATATAAAACCATATTTTACATGAAAGTAGAAGCAGGGAAACCTTCGGAAAATAATTATGACTTTATTGATGCAGGTCTCCGATCAGAATGACCGAGGTAGGGTACGCTTCCTTCATTGGAGACCTGGGCTTCCCTGATCTATTTCAGCTAATCAAAATTCGGATTCTTTGTTCTAAGACTATTACATGTATGGAAATTGAAATTTGACCCACGTGACTGTAAGCTCCGGTTATTGGCCATCGAGAAATAATTAGTATAACGAAAAACGGAAAAGTCTGTAGACAATTATGTGATTAATTATGGTCTAACAATTAGTATGAAAAACGTCAGTCAGCATGCGACCCAGTGGAAGATTGTATTTGCTGACAAGGTCGTTGTATCGACCATAGAACTAACGAAAAGATGACTTCAAACGAGACTGTTGATAGTCCTGTTTTATCAACTTGTTTGTCAGTAGCTTGCCTTGCCTTAGAAACTGTTCATACGAAGAGCATGCCCTTTTGTATCGAATTAACTGAGAGACAAAAGCACCATATGCAGGTAATGAAGGTATATTGCATAAGTAAGGAAAGTTGACTATAGAAAGTCATCGCGTTTATATATATTTAACATTTTGTAATGTATTTTGAGTTAAAAGAAAAAGGCAATAAATGTGTACATTGCTGTAAATCTGAACAAAATATTGAGATCAAACAAACTATGATTAAAAATTCCTCTACTAATATTCTACACAAAACAATTTAACTCATATATATTTAACTAAACACATAAACTGTTAATAAACATATCTGTCCTTTCCAATATATTTCATTTTATCAAATAAAATATACAACATGGCTACTTTCCCCCTTGCTCCAATTATTTTGTTCCTCGAAAGCTCAATTTTCAACTTTTAAATTACTAGGCAAGTAGTAAAAGAAAACAAACCAAAATATATATAAGAGGAGCAATGTGAAACACTCCCCAAAACAAACAAAACTATCAAATACAATAACTCTGAGTTGATTACTATTATATACAAGAATGTGAAAATACCATCACATTATGAAAATGACTGAACACAAGAAAAAATCAAAGTAATGAAGTACTGACGGGAGTTGATTTTATCGATTATCATTTATTCAAAATCAACGATATGTGATTTTGCATGGCAAGTAGTATCAGTAATCGAAATATTTCTGAGAAATTGTATGGATCCAGGCAAGATTGAACTCTTGTCTTGTTCAACCAAATGCTCGGCCGTCTCCGTTTGTCTCCAGCAAGCAAGCAAGAGAGACTCTGTTTTGTCGGATATTAATGGAGACAGCCAAGCGTCTGGTTGAACGAGAATACATTGAACTATAGCGTAGGAATAGATACGACTTAAAAAAATATCTAAACTGTGCAATTTAAAATCTTACGATTTAATGGTATTAATAAATAAGTTTTCTTGAAAAACAATGCTTCAGAATACATGGCATCGAATTTATAGGATTGTTTTCAAGAACTAAGTGTTGTTAGCAGTATTGATTTGTGCTTAGGTCCAAACACTGTTTCACTTTCGCTTTGCATAGTGCATAGGAGAGTTGATTAAAATCAACTCCCAAAAAACCAAGAAGTTGAAAAAAAAATGACGTGAAGCTTGTTAATATAGAAAAACTAAATTGTGTTAGTAACAAGGAGATAAGTCAGGTAACGTTTTGTGATTCTGTTTGCTTTTGTTAATTTGAAAGAAAGAAAAAAATTAACATTTAACCAATAAGATAATGAAAAAAATCAAACTTAAAGAAACTAGGAGAAATTTAAAATAATGTTTTTGTTTGTAAGTCATTGAAAGAAATTGCCCAAATCAATAATGTATTTATTGTAAGTGGAATACATATTTGCTGTGAATAATGATTACGTAAGCTCTGAAGGGTTGTTTTAAAATGTTGTGAAACTTGTAATGTAAGAACGGATTGACAGAAAATTTGTGAGGAATTTGTATGGCTGTTTGCGTTTGTTTATCCGTGACAGAGAACTCGGACCATTTAGCAATTACGGAAAAATTGATACCGAAATATCAGAAATGATTGGTTTAGTTATGACATAGTATGAAGTACAGAGTGATAAATTGGTAATAGGAACTATAACACAGTTTCCACCGAAGGTTAACTCTAGTGCTATAATTGACCCTTTTTTAGCTCACCGAGCCGAAGTCAAGGGGAACTTATGCTATACCCCGGCGTTGGCGTCCGGACCTGGTTAAAGTTTTTGTTGCAGGTCCTGTATCTAAGTTATTACTTGTCCTATCTTCACCAAACTTGCAAGGATGATGCACCTGGACCTACTTATGAACTTGAAAGACTTGGATGCTGAATCTGGGTTCTAAATTTCAGATGCTGGAGGAAGTTAATGTTTTTGGAGCAGGTTATAGTCTTTGTTGCAGGTGCCCTTTGATAGCAATATCTAAGTAACTGCTGGTCCTAACTTCACCAAACTTGCATGGATGGTGTGTCTTATGATACTGATCCACTTGACAGCTTGAATGCTGTATCTGAGCTCTAGGTATCGGATGCTGGAGGAGGTTAAGCTTTTTAGAGCTGGTTAAAGTTTTTGGAGCAGGTGCCCTCTGATGATTATATCTTAGTTACTTCTGGTCTAAACCTCACCAAACTTGCATGGATGGTGTGTCTTATGATACTGATGCACCTGACAGCTTGCATTGAATGCTGAATCTGAGCTCTAGGTATCGGATGCTGGAGGAGGTTAAGCTTTTTAGAGCTGGTTAAAGTTTTTGGAGCAGGTGCCCTCTGATGATTATATCTTAGTTACTTCTGGTCTTAACTTCACCAAACTTGCATGGTTGGTGCGTCTTATGACACTGATGCTCCAGACAGGCTTGAATGCTGAATCTGAGCCATAGGTATCAGATGCTGGAGGAGGTTAAGGTTTTTTGAACAGGTCAAATATTTAATAGATAATAGTGCTATTTCAAACTTGCATAGTTGATTAAACTATAATATGAATGAATCACAGAGGTAGCTTCAGATGCAGAGCTTGGCCTTAATTATCGAAGATGCTAAAAAAATATATCTTAGTTATTACTGGTCATAACTTCACCAACCTTGAATGGATGGTGTGTCTTATGATACTGATGCACCTGACAGACATGGATGCTGAATCTGAGCCATAGGTTTCGGATGGTGGAAGAGGTTAAAGTTTTAATTGCTGGTTAATGTTTTTGAAAAAGGTGCCCTCTGATGATGATATCTTAGTTATTGCTGGTCCTAACTTCACTATACTTGCATGGATGATGCGTCTTATGATACTGATTCACCTGACAGGCTTGAACGCTGAATCTGAGCCATAGGTTTCGGACGCTGGATGAGGTTTTATAGACATGCAATAGCTTGCATAGTTGATTTAACTATATTATAAATGAAATGCAGAGGTAGCTACAGACGCAGAGCCTGATCTCCATTATCAACGATTCCAAAAAAATTCTCTTAACTCACTCAAACCTGCTTGATAGATAGATGTGTTTGTTGTTAATTGTTATAACATGATTACTATGATAAACTATTGTATAATATGATACACTATTGTTTAATATGATACAATATGATATCATATGTTATATTGTAAACAAAAGGCCCATGGGCCACATCGCTCACCTGAGGAACAATAGGTATGATAAAATCATCTTAATGGAGTCATTATACAAACTATATGGACAATGTACAATAATACATGTCGATCATGTATAAATAAAATCCTATTTTCCCTGGATATTCTTATTTTTATAATCATTAGTCCCTTTTCTAAAAGGATGATTGTATAGTCATATCATATGTTGAGTATTGCAGTTCTCAAAAAGATCCTTAACAATAGTTTATATATGGGATATAAGCCTACATCAAACTCTGAACCTTCTTGTGAGGCCAAAGAATTGTCCTGGGGCCAAAGTCTTACCAATTATAAAAAATTATCTGACTGATTAGTTTCTGAGAAGAGGATTTTTAAAGATTTACTCTATATATTCCTTTGTAAAACTTCGACCCCCATTTGTGGCCCAACCCTACCCTCGGGGATCATGATTTTCACAAATTTGAATTAACACTACCAGAGGATGCTTCCACACAAGTGTCAGCTTTCCTGGCTGATTAGTTTCTGAGAAGAAGATTTTTAAAGATTTACTCTATATATTCCTATGTTAAACTTCGATCCCCCATTGTGGCCCCACCCTACCCGCGGTGGTCATGATTTTCAAAACTTAGAATCTACACTACCTGAGGATGCTTCCACACAAGTGTCAGCTTTCCTGGCCGATTAGTTTCTGAGAACAAGATTTTGAAAGATTTACTCTATATATTCCTATGTAAAACTTTGACCCCCCATTGTGGCCCCACCCTACCCCCGGGGGTCATGATTTTCACAATTTTGTATCTACACTACCTTAGGCTAAGGATGCTTTGTGCCAAGTTTGGTTGAAATTTGCCAAGTGGTTCTTGAGAAGATGTTGAAAATGTGAAAAGTTTACAGACGGACAGACAGACGGACGACAGACAAAAGTGATCAGAATAGCTCACTTGAGCTTTCAACTCAGGTGAGCTAAAAAGTTTTATGATAGGATATGTTATTGTATCTATTTTTTTGATATTTTATATGATATTGTATCATGATATTGTGATGTAAAATATTGTATATCATAATACAATATTGTATAATATGATATTGTATAATTTATTCATTACATTATCACATGATACTGTTACATATGATATTGCAATATATAATATTGTATCGTATTATATAAAATTGTTAGTAATGGGAATCAATGATATTTTCATAATCGATAATCGGTTTGCTGCAACTAACTAATTATCGATTATAATCGGAGATTTTTATATTTTATAGTGTAATGCTAAATAAATGACCAAGCTTTCGTAACTTAATTTACTTAGTATTTCTAGCTATCAAAAATTTTTATTCAAACGATTTTCATTAGGAGATTAGGACATTAATTTTAATTTCTTGAAACCAAAATGCGTCCAAATTCGAGAATATGCTATATTTTCCCGAGTAAGAATATGGAGCTCGTCTGACATGTCAGCCATTTTCAGGGTTTAGATAGTTCGCGTTTAGAATATTCTGTGTATGATATGCGCTCGTTGAAAGGGAAAAAATCCTCAACCGATTAATCGTAATGAAACCTTTTATGATCGAGCGCTTACATGTAGAATGCGATAACAATCGATCGATTTTCGATTATGATCGATGATTGAAACATCACTAAAAATTGTATCATGCGATAATGTATAATATTACATTGGTTTCTATAATATTGTATTATATTATATTTTACTATATCACATGATATTGTATCATTTGATATGATACAATGTTTTATCAAATAATATTGTATCATATGACACAATATCATATTATGTATCAAATATGATACAGTATCATTAAATACAATATCATACTATGTTATACAATATAATATCACATGTTACAACATTATGATGTATTATGTAATATGATATTGTATCATATAATAATATATTGTATTATATATTATGATATTGTATTACGTAATAAAATACAATTATTTATAACACAATTCAATTCATATCATATGGTATTATATCTTATCTCATCTTTGTTTATTACAGTATTTTATTGTATAATATGATATAAATTTGTAAGTATGTTAGGATGCAATATTGTATTTTATATTATTGTATTGATAAAGGTTGTATCTTATACAGTATAAAATGAACATATGATTATCATACAATTTTTTAACAGATGATATATGATATTGTGTCAAGACAGTATCCATGAATATCCAAGATCATGAAGTATGATTTTCATAGAAAATGATGAAGGTGGTCTCAAACAGGTGACGCCTCATAAAGGTGATGCCTCGTCTCGGTGATTTTTGTAATCTGTGATTACCTATGTTTCGAATTAGATTTGTACAATAGATACAATACAATTAAAATGATTACCAAAACAATGACTAATATGATGACAGAGGAACGAAGTCAAATAAATAAAAAAAATCACTGTTAAGTATCTTTAAGAGCTGCTTCACTACTGGGCTTTTTAGATATAAACGAAGGGACATTTTGAGAAGATGCATGGTGCACCTCCTTCAAAATTAACAAGGTGGTAAAAAACAATACATAACACAAAACATATACCTGCTAAACTTAGAAAAACTAAGGTAATGATATCTGAGGTATTGGGCCATCTTGAGGAATTACAATCTGACCATCTATCATGGGCTCAGCAAGGGATTTAAAAAATGTTTGGTTGATAAGGAACATCTACAGGGAATATGGAATACATAAAAAGCACAACCTTTAAAACCTTCTTTTCTTTGGGACAATCAAGAACAATTTTGATTGTGTTATATAATAAAACTGACGTTGGGGATAATTCAATGATACTGGATTTAAGGGCATTTTGAATATATCTAAAATTACATAATTCCTTAACCTGTTGAACATTGTTTGCAAATAACGCCATGGTACAATCAGGAACGGTTATTGGGGATTGAGGCCAATTAGAAAAACACAGAATTGAGGTGCCACGAACACAATCAGACAAATCCTGAGAATTTAAAAACAAAAAATAATCATGATGATGGGTAATTGCAAAATAATCTGACAATGACAAAATTTGGATTGCTTGCATCTTAGAGGTGACATTTTCTGAAGTTGGTACAAGTAGATTCGCATTTCCGCAAAGAATTTGAGACCTGTAACAAAGACAGGATGACCTTGTAGCCGAAACAAAATAATTTTTTTTATCTACATGGAATTTTGAAGTGTCGTGCTTATGCACTGAAGAATTTATTTTTAAAGAAACCGTAAAACGAAATGTTTACATTACTACCTAACAGCCTGCCAAAAATGTAATTGACATTCTGTATGTTACATAACATGTGCTAGTATACCTTCGGAGTGAAAATTAGTTTAAATAAGATTTATGTAAGAATACTATTTAAGTTAAAAGAATGTATGAGATATTTCATTGCTCTAAACGAAATAAATGAAACTAATTTTGATTATTATACCCGCACTTTCTAAAGAAAGTTCAGGTATATTGTTGTTACCCTGTTCCGTCTGTCCGTCTGTCCGTCTGTCACGTTTTATTTCTCAAACTGCTCTTACATCTTATAAACCAGCAAACTGAACTCTTGGAGTTTGATTTGGGGTGTCATGTTGTTTTGTAAAAAGGTTTCAAAAATTCTCTGGTAGTCCTGGGGGTCAAATAATTGGTAAAAAAATGACATTTTTTCACAAAAAACCTTCTTCCTCGAACTCCTCCTTCATTTTCAACAGTAGACAAATCACCTCTTGGAATTTATTTAAGGGTATCCTATAGATGTGCAATAAAGTTTTGGAATTTTCAATTTTGTCCTGGGGGTCATTTAATGGCTGAAAAATGACGAAATGGATTTTATTTATACAGGATCTACATGTATTATTGTACATTGTCCAGATTGTTTGTATTATGACTCCATTAAGCTGACTTTATCATACCTATTGTTCCTCAGGTGAGCGATGTGGCCCATGGGCCTCTTGTTTTCATAAATTATCAGAAATCAAAATCCTAGCAATATGCACACCTTTGGTATATGTACAATTGATCTGCAAAAATACAACTTCCTATCTTGAAAAGTGTAGGAGGAGTTATCCGAACAATGAGGGTACCCTATATGCAATATTTTGCGAAAAAATGACTAAGTTCAAAAGCTGGTATTTCTTTCATAAATCATCGGAAATCAAAATCCTAGCAATATGCTTACCTCTGATATATGTACAATTGATCTGCAAAAGAACAATTTCCTATCTTGAAAAGTGTAGGAGGAGTTATCCGTACAATGAGGGTACCCTATATGCAATATTTTGCCAAAAAATGATTAAGTTCAAAAGCTGGTATTTTTTTCATAAATTATCGGAAATCAAAATCCTAGCAATATGCACACCTCTGATATATTTACAATTGATCTGCAAAAGAACAACTTCCTATCTTGAAAACTGTAGGAGGAGTTATCCGTACAATGAGGGTACCCTTTTGGCAGCAGCCCGCCCGCCCACCCGCCATTTTCACCATTTTAATAACCGGATTTTTCCGTTGGAAAACCCGGTTAAAAATTGGGAACACGATTGTCGTATACTCAATTTTTGAATTCTTTATAATTCAAAAATGTGAATACGATAGTATTTAATAAAATAAAACTTCTATCATATTTAAGATGAATGAACATTTTTATTAAAAAAAAAAGTAATCGTTGTTTTACTTCAAAATTTTAATGGGCCGATTCCGCGTTTTTTGGAGTTTGCAAATGTTGTGAGATTATTGTCAACTGAGACCATTTGGTGCCTGTGAACACAAAGTAAGGCAAGGCCAACAAAACGGTCCTCGGTCATTGTTGACCTTCCCCAATGTTTCAAGCGTCTCATTGCGGAGAAAGATCTCTCGCAAGGGACTGTACCAACTGGCAGGGTGAGAAAAATGCGGAATATGACATCCAAATTGGAATTTGTTTAATTCTTAAATTTACAAAAGAAAGAATTTCTACTATGTGGGAGGGAATATCCCATTGATGGTCAAATAAATTCTAGTGAGGCAGTTGCCTCATTGCCACAATGGAAGCTACGCCCCTGCTTTTCTGCATTTGAAAAACACATGTATGTACATCTAATCGAAGAGCTGGGTAAAACTAGTACCAGCAATTGAGACCTGTAGACCTGTGTTGTGTACATAACTTCAGACAACGATCAGTTATTTGTAACATGCATGTATTTTTATGACCTGTTCTTTAAAACCTTTTCTGCATATGAAAAACACATACATGAATGTACTAGTGCTACCTGAGACCCATATAATCGAAGAGCTGGGTAAAACTACTATCCGGAATTGATACCTGTAGACCTGTGTTAAATTATTGTGTACATAACTTCAGACAAAGATCAGTTATTTGTAACATGCATGTATTTTTATATGCATTTTTTAATAAATGAATTTTCATTGGAGGGAGGGGGAGGGGGGGGGGGGGTCTGGACCCATCACTCCCAGCCCTTTTCTAAATCCGCGAACACGATTATGTAGATGTAGGCACACAGAAGCAAATCCAAAGCCGACAACCGCCGCGGAGAGCGGGCATAATTTAATTTTGTTTGTAATAATTATATAGACCAGGATACTTTCTATGACATGAAAAGTTAAAATTATTAATTAACTTAAAATTCACATGCAAACAGTTCAACCCCAAATTGCACATAAAGTGCTGCTCATGTGTTATTATCATATGGGAAGGGATCTCGTCCTTCAGTTATGAAAATTATAATTTTTAAATGTATTACCGGAACTTGCACGTGACCTTCATTTTTAATTAAACTGGTACAAAACAGTGTTATTTAGGGACAAACACTTAGTGCAGGTATTACTGTCTAATGACAGCATCTAGTTATATTTTGATATGTCATAAACGCAAAATTTCTTTTTCAAATAACAACATTAGTCAAATAATCGAACAGTGTAATATCGTGAATTGTTGATTCATGTTACTTATAACTGTTACATTAAAATATTAAAATTAATCAATTTAAACTTAACTATAATAGTTTACCCATAGTTAAGTTTAAATTGATAAATTTTAAACTTTTAATAGAACACAAGACTGCTGATCGTAATTTATCAGACGTGATTGCCTGTACATGTTTTAGAAATCATGTAGAAATATTGCTTCTTCCAATAAAAGAGTATAAAAAGTCTGAATGCTTTTATATATCAGTTTCTTTCATCCATTTTATTTTTGCGACTTCCAACAAAAGAGTATAAAAAGTCAGAGTTCTTTTATACATCTTTTTTTCATTTCTTATATTTTTGTTGTTCAGAAAGTCTTGTAGAGGTTTAATTAGTTATAGATTTCTACGTTTGTTATATAAATGTCATTTTTTTTTTATTACATTGACAAAATATGGATAAATTAGGATGTGAAGTTGGTAGATATGGTGCTAACTGTACAAGCTGCATGGGGTGTTCAACCTGTGACATTAACCATGGATGTCGTAAGTGTTTAGAATTGAATATATCACATGATCATACACACTGTCGATCAACCTATATGCAGTCAATCAACATATTCAAATTAATCAATCAAAGTAATTGTAAAAGTTGTCAAAAATATTATTATGTAAACTCTGGAGATAATACATTTGCAAAGATCCCATTTCATCATGATCTAATAAGCCTAATCTATTATTTATTAATGCATTTACACTATAAACTGGCCGTAATTTATATAAAACCCTGCAATGCTATTTCGATATATGTTATTTTTTTGATATTTGAAGCGAAGCATTTGTTTTTAGAATGCAGTCCACATTGCAGGACCAATTCTTGCGATGATAGCAGACACTGTACTGACGGATGTAAAAAAGGATACTGGAGACAGACCTGTGATACAGCTTGTAGTTCTCATTGTATCGACAACACATGTTCTCCCTTAGATGGAAAATGTACTACAGGGTGTCAATCAGGGCACTGGGGAGACACATGTAATTCGACATGCCCTCCAAATTGTAACGATCAGACCTGTTCCCGAGATGATGGGCGCTGTTCTAGCTGTAAATCGAATTGGACAGGAGACCGGTGTGACGGTAAGCTTTAACAATATATTCCGTATTTTGTTTTTAAAGGTCGTAAGATCAAACGCTGCTGTATGTGCGTGTACTATGCGACCATGAGACTGTTATTCAACATGTCTCATATACATGTAATATTGCAACGTTTTACTATCATTGCACGACTTATTAGCCCCAATATGCCATGCTTTACCACTAGTATATATACCCTGTATAAGCATCCCTGTTTCAGACCACAGGGAAATTTGTGTTTTTTGGGGGAATAAATCAATTTTCCCAATCAATGAACCCCTATAGCTCAAAATGCTGCATTCTCTTACAATTTGTGTACGAAAAAGCTTACAATGGTCATTTTTAAATCTATTTCCTGAACATTAATGCAATAAACGTTTTATAATATCGAACAACATGTGGTTATACAAAATACGTTGATTTCTAAAAATTGTTTGACTCTTCAAAAGCAATAATGTTGTGATATCTTGATTTCTTGTGTTACTGTCTCACTTTTCATTCATATTTTCTAATCATAGATAGTTAAGTTGGTTTTATGATATAAAGAAAATCATAATAATTAAATATTTTTGATTTACAGGCATTTATTTGTTTACATCGTATGCGCTTATTGGCTTTTTCATTCCTATAAAATCGCCCTGTCACGTGACTCTCTAGACCAATCAGATATAATATATAGAATAATCACACTGAGGTATAATAATAAATGCTGCTGCATCTCTGTTTCTTCTTAGGCGGCGTGTTATTTTGCTTTCAGCTATGTCTACTGAAGAGCGTCGGAAATGGGCGGTATATATACCCCCTCTGACTCGCACGAGCATTCGTACCATGGAACGCATAATCCCACGTCAGTTCGCATCAATTTGGCGCACGTTCAATCGTCCGATCACTTGGTCTCTCGTGCCATCCTATTGCATTATCTTTCAACAATCGCTTTCATTGTACAACAATCGCATATAGACGCAAAATATATCGCAAGATTGAATGCATTTACATCGCACAACGCTCGCTTAGATCATGCGAATTTCGTACGAATACTCATTAAAATGCGATTATTTCGGACAGTTTACGATTCATAACTGATTTTGTCGGTCGCACGAATATTCAGTCGCTTCTGCTCGTGCGCCAATTTTAATCAATTAGTACTGAAGTACTGACGGGAGTTGATTTTATCGATTATTATTCATTTTAAAATCAACGATATGTTACTTTGTTGGCAAGCACAGGTATTTTCTAATGTGTATTTGAATTACGCACATTTTTATAATCTGAATTCCCGGACTTTTCCGAGAAGAATTTTGAGAAAAATCCCGTAAAAATCGTGTTGTGTAATGATTAAAGACAAATTGATTCCATCAAACTATGTATAAGTAATCGAAAAAAATTGTATGGATCTTAGCAATAATGAAGTCTAGTCTCGTTCAACCAGATGTTCGGCTGTCTCCGTTAATATCCAACAAGCAAGAGAATGTGTACACCAAGTCACGTGATAGCTTGATGACGTGTCTCTAAATATAGAATGACTCTGCTTGTCGGAGATTTACGGAGACAGCCGATGGTTGAAGGAGACTTTATTAAACTCTGGCGTATAAATACATACGACTGCAAAAAAAATCTAAATTTTTCGTACTATTTAACATGTGACTATTTTCAAGGTATTCATAAATAAGTTTCTTAAAAACCAATGCTTCTAGATACATTACATCGAATTTATCGATTATTTTCAAGAACTAAATCTTGCCAGCGGTGATGATTTGTGCTTAGGTCCAAACACTGTTTCACTTTCGGTTTGCCAGAGTAACTGCATAGGAGAGTTGATTAAAATCAACTCCCAAAAAGGGGCTTTACTGTATTTTCCTCGGATTTTAAATATACCCTTATATTCATATACTAGTTGACTATGAGAAATAAAGAATATTTAAGCCGATTTCGGACTTTCATTCGCGAACCTTTCTTAAGCTTTATAAAATAAATATATTATTAAAGTCTTCCGTTTCCAACGAAAGACCTTATTATGATTGTAGTGTTTTTTCTTTTTTCCTTTCATATTATTTCCCCCCTTTTTCAGCAGAATTTCTCAGAGATGGCTGAATAGATTTTCCTGAAATTTTCAGGGATAATAGAAAATGATATTAATATCTCGAGGCTTTTTTTTCCTTTTTTCAAAATTTATTTCCGGTCGTCCGTTTCCTGTCCCGCGTCAAAAAAACCTTGTTCCCTCAATATCTCGGAATCGGAATCACTCCATACTTTGTGGGATGATAGACCTATAGGTGTAAATGTGTTTAAACTATTTTGTTTTGTTCGTCGTAACTTCCGGTCGTCACCGGAAGTACTTCAAAAATTCTTTTATTTACGAATTTAATTTATTAGGGCCCCGCAAGGATTTGCGGGTGCCCTATAGTAATCACTCTGTCCGTCCTTCTGTCTGTCCGTCTGTCACTCTTCCGTCCACAAATTTTCTGTTTTTTTCTAATAACTTTTTTTATGGTTGCCCAATCAAGTTCAAATTTTGTATGGTAGTTCAGTAGGCAGAAATACATATTTTGATGCTAAGTTTGGTTCTCTATGTCTTCTGATTTGGAGCTAGGGTGTGGGGTAGATTCCTTAACTATGCATAGAATGAATGGGCAAAGAGAGATAACTCCTGAGATTGTTACCATTGTATACTTGGAAGGCTGTGTAATATTTGTCCTTTGGGATTAATTAACCTTCCAGAGGGTGAAAATCCTAAGCTTTATCTTTATCTGACACATTGAGATTAATTACTCCACTGCCTGTATCTGCAAATGAACTTTGTTTTGAAGTTAAGGTCAAAACAAATTTTGTGCCCACGAGATCTCAAAAACTGTAAGTGATTAAGATACAAAACGTTCATGGATGATAGACATTTGTATGAAGATGTACGTATTTAAACAGTTTCATTTTGTCAACCGTCATTTCCGGTCCACACCGGAAGAGTTCAAACAAATCAAGCTGGTTATCAGTTTAACTGTTTTTATTTGATAGTTTTTGTTGGCTCGATAAACAGTGATGTACGTTAGGAAAGTATACAGGAAATGTTAAACTTTATTTTCACCGAGCACTTCCGTTTGTCCGTTTCCTGTCCCGAGACCAAAAAACTTATTTCGACGAGATCTCAAAAACTGTAACGACTTGAACAACCAAACTTTGATGAATGATAGGCCAACGTTTGTACATGTTTTTACACTATTTTGTTTTATCCGGCGTAACTTCCGGTCGTCACTTCAAAATTGAGTTTTTAATGTTTTTTTGTTATTTAGGATGGAAGTAACATTTCATTAATAGAAATACAATAGGTCATAATCACATGGTAAAAGAAACAAAAAATTCTACTTCCGATGAGATATCTCAAATATCTCGGGTAGCTTTCTTTTTACGAGATCTCAGAAACTGTAAGAAAAAACTTTTATGGATGGTAGAATTTGATTAAAGATGTGTTTCACGGGTTTTATTTTGTCGTTCATTAGTTTTAGTTATCACCGGAAGCGTAATAAAAATTGAAGTTTAGATTTTTTCTTGGAATATTTTATTCATTCCGATGAACAGTTATGTACCGTAGGTAAATGTTCTGAAATACTTAATTTTAATTTCTTTAATCACATCTGTTTGACCGTTTCTGGTCCACCCACAAACAAAAATTTCTCAACGAGATCTAAAAACTGACAAAAACTTGAGCAACCAAACTTTGCGGAAAGACAGAACAATGAATGAAGATATGTTTACCATGTTCTGTTTGATCCGGTATAACTTTCTGTCGTCACAGGAAGTACTTAAAGAATAACGTTTGGTCTTTTTGTTTTGTTTGTCATAGAAATAATAACTGGAAAATTTCTTAACATTACATATTTTATCCATTTTCTTTTTACAAGAGAAATTCATTTTTTTTACAGATTAATATAAATTATAAGGAACGGAAGACCTTTTTGTTGCTACAGCAACAAGAGTCTAGTTTTTTCTATTTATATTTTTGGCACTTTATTTTAGCTCACCGAGACAAAGTCGGGGGGGGGGGGGGGGTTAAACTATACCCTCGGCGTCTGCGTTCGGACCTGATTAAAGTTTTTGGAGCAGGTCCTGTATCTAAGTTATTAATTGTCCTATTTTTACCAAACTTGTATGAATAGTGCATCTCATGATACCCTACGTACTTGACAGGCTTGAATGCTGAATTTGAGCCATCGTTTTCGATTGCTGGATGAGGTTAGGTTTTTGAAGCAGGTTAAAGTGTTTAGAGCAGCTGCCCTTTGATAATTATATCTTAGTTTTTATTGGTCCTGTTATAATTTTACTAATGAGTTTGAAGCAAAAATTCCACCTGGTGTGACAGTTTTAAATAAATCCAATATGGCGGCGAAAGGTACCTTGTGAATCATTAGATATATACGGTATTTATTTTTATTATGAGAAAAAAATTATAAAGTCAGGCGCCTGTGGTATTGTATTATACAGAAGGAAACATCATTTGTCGATCATGCAGATTTTGTTGATGATAAACAAATTAGAATTATCGGACTTTGAATTTAACACCGCGACTCAGATTACACCAGAGTGTTCCGAATTCATCAAGAACGAGGGAAATCGAATGCTGCCGGTGAATAGTTTCGATGACTATTCACCATGGGCATATAGCACGGAAATTATTTCACGGTTAAATAAAATAGCATGTTTATTCGTTGTAATTTTACAAAAAAATATTCACAAAGGTATAAGATACTATTGTATCTTTTGATCATTGTAAGATATGATATGATATTGTATCAGTCTTTTTGTATAAAATGATTTGATATGATCTGATATTGTATTATATGATATCGTATCATGTCATATTGTAATGTATGACATTACACAATATTGTATAATATGATATTGTTTTTGTGACATGATATTGTATCATATGGTATTGTATCATATGATATAATACTTTGTTGCATCATTATATTGTACAGTCCCTCTATAGCGTTCTATATGGAACGCCATATAGCTGCCTTAAGGTATGGTAAGTCGTAATGCATGGTGAGAATCATAAAATAAAGGGTCGTTTCTGTGTGTTAAAGAGGTTCGATCCTCTAATTTTGGGTAGTCATTTTGTATCACCTCTAGTCTGGAAATTCTGTGTCATATATGAATTCTACTTGTAAATTCCTTTTTTACAATGCCTAATAAACTCTATTGAATAATATAGTGAAGAAAAAAATCCATATTTAGAAAGTGTAGTAAGGGTCTACATTTTGTGGCGGAAGGTTTTTATGAAGAAAATGAACATTTTTCATAACTCAGTTGTTTTAGAGTACCCTAATTTTAGTTTTCTTATTTTCCGTGCAGACCAAATTTTCAGATAGTTTATGCATTGGGTTATCTTCGTATTGTTTCAAAAAAGACATTTCAACAATATTTCTATCGACATATATTGGCATGTTTAAATGATATTTCATAAAAGTAAAGAAAAAATAAACTCCAATTTTCCCCTAAAATTAGATTATTTCATGCCATATCTAAAAATTTACATTATAGACCCATACTTTTGGTTTTATTTTCTGAATATTTAAGTTTCTTTTGACAAGTCTGTCATAATTTGAGAAAAAGTTTGAGACTTTTAAATTACTTAATTGCATGAATCGTTTATAAATAAAAATAGTATTTTTTCAGTGCAAAAAGGTCAAAATATAAATAAGGTGAAGAAATTGCAAACTTTTACATTATGATAATTTTAATTTTATTAATTCTAAATAATGTAAATTTGTATTTGATGCCATGGTTCATTTCGATAAAAAAAATTATAGAGGGGAAAGGGATTTATGTGCAATTTGCACTTTCAGTGCAGAAAGGTCATATTAAATACACCGTAGCACCGAAAGGAGCATATAGACCCCAAAATTTTGTTTTGAGTTTTGGTTTAGATATGTGTGTAGATATTTAAAAAATACTTTAGAAAAACACTAAGAGACTTTTGATCGCAGGATCCAACGTCCTTAAATGGTCACCAGGCTTTGTTATATGGTGAAAAGTATACAATGTATGGTGGGTAACACATATATCTAAAAGTACCTCAAGGAGTGGCAACCATTTAACATACTGTAATGACCAACTGATACACGAGAACACCATATGAATGTAATGGTGACCAAATGGTTTTACGCTATGACTCATTCCTTCATTTTTCTAACCGTATACATGTAATATAAATAAAGCACCAGCTATGTCATTAAAACCACCATTTAACGTGCTTTTGCAACCACGTAAACATAGCTGTAGCAGTTTAATGTATTTGAGGTACTTTTAGATATGTGTTACTCACCATACGTTATATAATTTTCACCATATAACAAAGCCTGGTGACCATTTAACACACATAAACGACCCTTTATTTTATGAATCTCACCATATGTATTATGACTTACCATACCTTAAGGCAGCTATGGCGTTCCACAGCTCTACTTTCCCACATGAACGTTGAGCGCATGCAGAACGTAAACGGAGCGCACACTGGAGTGCAGAGTGAACTGTGAATGCACAGTGAACTCAAGATGAAAGATGTGTTCGGAACAACTTGGGTTAACCTCCAACTCTTACCTCAACAAGAATAAAGATGAAATTTTTAGTATTGTTTTGTTACAAATTTTTACAAGAAATTTGGCCAAATATTCAAGTAAAATAAAAACGTAATCTATGCTGATTTTTATTGATGATTGAAATTTACATATAATAGCGAGCGCAGCGAGGCGGCGCGAAGCGCCGCTCGCATAGCGAGCTCTATAGACAACGTGTACGAATTGAGGAAATTCGAGTTGAAATCTGCACATTGTTCAAAGAAAATTTTGTGGACCCGCGTGAAAAGTTCTACATATCCCAATAATCCTTTGCGGTGCATAGCAACATGGTGGAACAGGAAGCGTTACTACGGAAAATTCTTACCTCTAAATCGCATACATCATTTTCATTTAACAATAGAAAAAATCCTTTTAAAAACTGTTAAACAAAGTACAATACTCAATTTTTAAGAAAATTTTTAAAATATCAGTCTGCTTCCAGATAACCCCTTATATGTCAAATTTTTAAACATTTCTGTTTTAAAACTCTAATGAAAGTGAAATGTTATAAAGTTTGAAAATGAAAAACAAAATAATCATGAATGAAGTTTGTATGATTTTTATTGGAATCCACATAAATATAAAACTAAAATATTTAAAAATTCTTTTAGGGCAAACTGCTGGATGAAATCTCACAAAAATCTGAAAATAGAAACAATATGCGTTGGTTAATGAGATGAACAAAAGAAATTGAATGAAATTGAAAAATTAAAAGAAATACTGAGATATTTCAAAACTCTTGGTTTGAAAGATCCTGTTTAAGAGTTGTCTATCTTGATTTTACTTGGTCTCCAATATCTTGGGACCAATTTTCTAATTTAAAAAAATCACGAAGAAAAACTTTAAAAAGTATATGCCAAAATGTAGGAATAAGGTTAGTAGTGCTTATGATAATGTTTGAATCTGAAAAATTATATTTTTGATGAATGCATTATATTTATATTTACTCTTTAAAACAAAATGTTAGTAGTTACATTGCCTTTTACTTTTTTATATACAATACAAATTATAAACAACCATATGCATATTTATACATACATTAGATGTCCATAGTGATACACATGTATGTGTGGTAATTAAAAACATGCTCTTTTTTAAGATTCTGTCGTTCCCTCATTTGGCTTGCAAATCCGGCTTCCACTGCTATTGCTAGCCTACCTAGCTATATCTATTTAAATCAAAATACATTAGCTAAGTTTCAAACTTTCAATGCAAGTCTTATACTGCAAATATTTTAAATTTGGGAAGTTGGAATCAATTAATACAATAGATGGTACTACGGAACTTTAGTTTTATATTAATCATGCATATAGGGTTCAAGTGAAAATTATCTGCTCACCTTTATCGATAATCCGTCACATATTTATGATCGTCTGTTGCAGATGACATGACAAATATGTATTGCCATTAGCAGGGAAACAGTATATTATTTCGATTTCACGTTTTCTCTACATAACAGCTGATAATCAATGTTAGTTGAAAGCTTTAATCACGAAGAAAATTGACATATTTTTTAAGCGTTTTGGTGATTTCATTCTTATCTCATCTCCCTCGTTAGAAGAGTTCAATTGAACGGTGTATAGCTATTTTGTACCACGACATTATCCTATCATTCCGGAACAAAATGGCGTTTCAAACGGATGTCAGACATATTGTGACGATGTAGCCTTCCACCTTAACAATGATGACAGATGTGTGGTTCCTTCTGCGCTCGCCCCAACGGTCACACCGTAAAACATATTATGATTATTATATAAATAGTGCCTGTTAGGGAGGGTAACTGTTGAAATTGACACCCCGAGAAAACCATTGTCAACCGACGGTTGTCAATTTCAGCAGTTACCCTCCCAAACAGGCACTATTTATTTTTTTATACTGAATGTCTTATATATAGAAATGAAGTGAATTCTACGGCGAACCGTACGTGCATAATTTACGCGCATGTAACAATTCGTTGTGTTACCCGTTGCCAAGTGTGTTGCTAACGCTGAGGGTAATAGAACGGATTACCAACTGCGTCTAAACCAATCAGATTTCACTATTTAACATGAAAGTATAATAAAATACAGTGTTGTTTCATAAACGATGTTGTGTCAAACTGCACTTCGGTATTTAATTAAAAATCATTATGATTTTCATATAATATGATAAAGATGGTCTCATTAAGGTCATGTCTCGTCTCGGTGAGCCCTGTAATCTGTGATCACCTATGTTTTATTTTCAGATTGCGACTCCAAACATTACGGACCAAATTGTTCTTCCGCATGCAGTGTTAATTGTACCGATAATGTCTGTAACAACACTGGATACTGTACTAATGGATGTAAGGTGGGAACCTATGGTGACATGTGTCAGAATCAATGCAGTACATGTAAGGCAAATTGTGACAGAATATCGGGGCAATGTATTGGAGAATGTCCGACTGGCAAGTTCGGGGCATATTGTAAGGAAATGTGCGATCAACTGTGTTCCAACGGATGTAGGAAGAGCAACGGCGTATGTAACAGTTGTGATGATAAGAAATATGGAGATTATTGCAACAAGACCTGTAGTTCTCAGTGCCAGTCTGCCTGTGATCAACAAAGTGGAAGCTGTGAGTGTATATCTGGATGGACGGGGACAACATGTAATGGTAGATATACAAAACATTTTTGTGTCCTAACTCGAGATTATGTAAAAGAAATAAGTTGTTTTCGTTTGACATAGAACATAATTTTGAGGTTCCCCGTTACTCCTTGACACACATCCTTCTTTCATGATGACTGTTAATAAGTGTAATATTTTGATTGCTTGACAGGAATACATTCATCATTTGCAAGTCACTAAAACACTAACAGTATCATTTCTACATTTAAACCCTCACATCAAACCCAACCTTCAATGAATATGATTTAATTCAGCACTATTTATTCTCTAACAAATATTCTGAGGAAAAAACGTTCAAAATTCCCTATTTAATATGAAATTAAAAAAATTGTATCTGTAGATTGCCAATTAAAAATAATGTTTGTACATTAACAAAATTCACAGATCTTAACATCATAATTTTTCGTGAATTAAAAAAATATCGTTACGGTTCTTGAGAGTTAAGATACACGGGTTTGGAGATTATTATGCAACAATATTGTTTTCACGATAGAGAGCAGAAACTATTAAAGAAAAATCCAAAAAAAAAATTAATGATCTTCAATTTTCAAGATGGACGATATGGACTGAAAAATTAGATAAACATATATACTTTAACTTTGATATAAGATAAAATACTTTCAGGTGAGTTTGATTGATTGAGTTGTAAGAAATTCAGTATTAATGTTTCTTGACCAGAGGCCCTGACAGCTGACGAGTTTCCGGTGGTGACGGCAGTAGGAGCGGGTGTTGGGGGGCTCCTGTTTGTTGTGGTCGCCGTAGTCATCGTTGTCTTCGTGGTTATCAGGTAAGTTTATATACAATACAGTTAGGTATAACTTTCTACGAAATACCGTACCATCCTGTTGTATAATTTTCATACTTCGAACTTAAGAAATATTTAGTAACACATATTCAAATGTGCATGTACAGTAGATAAGTACATTTCCAATATTATAGTTTATTAGGATTTGATAAAAAAAAAATATGATTTTCTTAATGGCGATAAAAATATTTGAATGAAAACAGAATTTCATTTGATGTGTAGCAATAAGATTTCTTTTTTAATGCTTGTCACTTTTGAAGAAAAAGACACAAAGATTCGAAATCTGCCTCCTCTGTCCTATATCACAAGTCGGCTTTTGATCAAGGTAATGTCACGTTTTAAGTTACAATTTTTAACGTTTTGTGACCTATTGTTCTTTTAGACAGGTTTTAGAAATTTCTTATTGTCCTGCACACCATCCAGTAAGTAAAATGTAGCTGTCTAATAAGTTTCTACGGATTGGACGGCTAGAGGTGACTTTGGAACAGCTACAAAATCAAGCAAACAAAACACAATAGAATTCCGCTTGCAAAACTGTGTAGAATATTCTCGAAGGGTGAATAGAAAGCAAATACAAACACAAATTCGAAGTTGCTCAATTAAAATACATGTATCATTTTATATTTAAAAGTAGAGCGGAAAAAAAACATCATTAATTTTATGCATGAATATGTAAATTCCAAAAGAATCAATAAATCATTTAATTGTCCATTCTGCCGATCCTTTGTATGGTACTCAGGTAACCCTTAAGATCATTTGGCTTCTTGTTTATCGTAGATTAAATCCGCTTACTCTAAGGAGAAAACTATGAATTTTTATTGGATCTCGGAAAATAATCAAAATCGATTGTTTTACGACGAAAAAAAAATCTAGATTTTTAAAAAAAAATTAATGATTGGAACAATCATTAATTTTTTTTAAAAATCTAGATTTTTTTTTCGTCGTAAAACAATCGATTACCATATTTCTCTGATTTGTATTCATGAATCAAAGTGTCGGTATAAATAAAATAAAAGTACGAAAAACTCATTTCATTGTGTTTTGCTTTACTCTGCAGATGAAAGTAAAGGATACACAAACCTAGGCGGCATCACTGAAGCTATTGAGGACCCGGATGAAGAACCTCAGATAGAGAAACCCGAGGAGTGTGTATACTACAACAACCTCTCTGTGGCTAAAGACATCCCTGTGTCAGACCTCCTTAATATCATCACAACCAAACAGGCCAAGGAGAACGAGGGGTTTCTGAAGGAATTCAAGGTTAATGCATCCCCCCCCCCACACACAGACAAGAATTTCTAAAAAGTTTACAACTCGAGAAACCTTAAGTAAAGCGAGTAAAACTGACTATGACACAAACATTTAAAGCTTTCATATTGTTCTTCATTTAAGGTAGCTCGCGGGTTTACATGCTTGTGAGAAAACCTACCTCGAAAATTTGTTCACGTGATCCATAGGTTTCAGAGTTTTATTTCTAAAATTTATTTGAGATTCATTCATAAAAAATAATCAGTATGTGTTCTCGGCCAATTTTTGGCAAAACAACTTTGAAGATTTAAAAGATTTCTCAAAACCGTATATTTTCATTACGACGTATGCCCGACGTCATTATTTCCTTACGTCTGAGAACCCAAAAATTGAAATGCATTAATTGACCAGACTAGCTGATTAACACATTTTATAATATGTAAATACTAATTATACATTATTGTGAATGTTATCAAATGTACAAATGCTATTAATGTAAGGCTGTAGAAATACAGAAAATTCCTATTTTTGTTTTTATGAAACTCTGAGTCAATCAATGCAAAAAAAAAATGCCAGGAAACTACTGAAATAAAAGTTTGTAATCGTATAAAATAATTAGCTCAAGCCAAAAGAATTTTAAAAAATTTGATCGGTAATTAAAGTTACGGAAGTTATAATTGTAAAAAAAAAAAAAATAGCAAAGTTATTGCATACGGTTCAATTAATTTACTTGTCTATTTTAAAACATGATTCTGAATGGAAAAGTTCCAACGCACACTCATACTCATAGAACAAAATGTGACAATTTATGTGACATCTTTAAATTTTCAGCACTTGATGATAATAAATGTTTGTAAAAACAGTAATAAACTGCATTTAAGTTTTTTAATATATTTCCCTTTATGCTTCAAAATATCTCATTTGTCATTTTGAAAAAAATGTAGCCTATTAGTTTACTATGACGGTCAACTCTTTACGTTGATTCCTACTGTGACGTCAGCAAACCCGCGAGCTACTTTAAACAATAAAATGTTTTCTTTGGTGATTTATTCGGGATATGAAGGTGGCGACATTGCAGAAAAAATACATTACCCGCGTTAGCGGGCTATGTAATTTTTTTCTGCAATGATCGCTACCTTCATAACCCGCATGAATCATCAAAGAAAGCATTTTATTGTTTGTATTAACATATTTCTCTTTTAAACTAATTAATAAATTGATTATGAAAAGTTAGAAAAATTCACTTAATAACTGTTAACGTACATAAGTACGTTAGCTAAAAGAAACAGCCAAATCGTCTCTGTGAGACTTTGAGTCTGACGTCGTCATGATTATTTCGTGCAGTCCGTGATTTTTCCTAGGTCGCTGTAGGTTTGGATCAATCGATAAAGAGGACGTGTCAATATCAGTCCTGTCACTTTCTTATCAGATTCAGCCGCTGTAGATTTCGACCAATCGATAAACGGGGCGTGTAGATTTCAGTCTGGCTGTTTCTATAGAGCTATGAATTAACTATAAGTTTCTGTAAGAAACAGAGGAAATCATACTTAGTAGATGTAACTATAGGATTATAAGCTGACTAATCATTCACCTATGGTATCATCATCTAAACACAGACATTCCGATGTGTATTTTGTTCGTAAATTATTTGCAGACATAAAATGTGTTGCAGGTTTTATATGTTTCTTATTCAAGTGGTGGTTTTGTTTCAATATCTTTGTTTTCCTTCATCCCTTCCATTGCTTTTAATGTTCTGCTTATAGTTATTTCAGAAATAAATAATTATGATTGATTTTATAAATAAAATTTAACATTTCATATCTATATCAAAATTTAATGCTTGTTTTTATAAATGTTTATGCCTTATGTTTGTATGTAGTTTGATATGTTATTATGATATATTTACAGTCACTTCCATACGGAGAAAGATTCCCATGCGAAGTCTCTAAAAGCGCAGAAAATATGCCCAAAAATAGATTCAAAACAACGTTCCCATGTAAGAATGTTCTTTCTTTTTATTTAGGTTGATGAGCCTGTATAATATATGTACATTGTATATACTTCTTTCATAGCGTTTATGCGAAGTTTGACCCTTAGCAATAAGCATATTTACTTTTGGACGTTCGTTACTTAAACACTAAGCAAACATAAGATATCAATTGAACAATTATTGCCAAAAGCTCAAGTGAACGTAATATTTTACATCCCGGTATGAAAATACATTACGGTTTGATATGTTGGTTACAGATGACCATTCCCGTGTTGTGTTGGAGTCGTCCAAGGAGTTTAACTCTGACTACATAAACGCTAACTATATCGAGGTATTGTAAGATATACTTACAATTAATTTAATTACTTGTTAGTTAGTTTGTTTCTTTTGACAGATAAAAGTTTAATTATCTATTACAGAACATGGATGGAAAACGCGAATTTATTGCTAGCCAAGGTAAGTAATCTCTCTCTCTCTCTCTCTCTCTCTCTCTCTCTCTCTCTCTCTCTCTCTCTCTCTCTCTCTCTCTCTCTCTCTCTGTGTTATAGGTTTTAAACACTTCACACGTACTTTGTAGGACCGCGGGTTAACACAGTCGTCGACCATTGGAGGATGATTTGGCAGGAACACGTCAATTACATCGTCATGTTGACCAACCTCATAGAGGGTCCAAAGGTCAGAACGTGTTTAAACACGTTACTTTAACACCTAAATGCGAAAATAGATTTTTTTTCATCGATTGATACATGTACAGTATGTTTTATTATACTTTCATGTTAAATACTGAAATCTGATTGGTTTAGACGCAGTTGATAATCCGTTCTATTACCATCACCGTTAGCAACACACTTGTCAACGGGTAACATAACGAATTGTTACATGCGCGTAAATGATGCGCGTACGGTTTGCCGTAAAAATTCAAGTCATTCCTATAGAAAAGATGTTAAGTTTTCTTTAAAATTATGACATTCAGTATAATAAAATAAATAGTGCCTGTTTGGGAGGATAACAGTCGAAATCGACACCCCTCGAAAACCATTGTCAACCTCTGCTTCGCGTCGGTTGACATTAGTTTTATCGGGATGTCAATTTCGACTGTTACCCTCCAAAACAGGCACTATTTATATAATGTACCCAAATATCTTCGACAGATAAAGTTATATGAATTTCTGTACCCAAAGGTTATTTTATACAAGACAATCGATTTATTTTACGTGTTTATTTTCTATGCCTCAAGGCTATCATAGCATGCAATTGTTTAAGAAGTTTATCAGGATCCCTAATTGCAAGGAAGAATTTTAGATGTGTAATGTTTTCTGTACACTGTCATTTTAATGACGTTCTAGGTAAAATGTCATCAATACTGGCCAGAGGCTGGCAAGGAGATGGACGTCGATCCTTTCTCTTTAACTTTGCTAGAAGAGAAAGTGTATGCCTACTTCGTCGTTAGAAAAATGGCGGTACGGAAAAAGAAGGTACTTAAAAGCATTTAGTAGCACTACGCATCTTATTTATGGTACAATTGTGAATACTAGTATGTTTGTATAAACAGAAGTCATTTACATTGTATATCACAATGTCAAGGTCACCGGGTCAAGGACGGTCGTACAGTTTCACTACACCCACTGGCCGGACCATGGAACCCCGGACCCCCTGAACTTGGTCGACTTCCTGAGACAGTTCCGACACAAAATCAAACCGTCCCATCAGCCAATCCTCATACACTGCAGGTATTGCGCATATGCCACAAGAGATATTTAAATAAGATTTTGATGGTATTTTTGAAAAGTACCTAAAATTTACAGGAATACATGTAACTTCAAACTTAAAAAACTAGTATTTTGTTTCAGTGCAGGGATAGGGAGAACCGGCACATTTATCGCTCTAGACGTTTTGTCCAGATACGGCAAGGTCAAGGGAAAAGTCAATATCATTGAATATGTCAAGGCCATGCGAAAGGACAGGATGACAATGATACAGAACGTCGTAAGTCTTGGGGAGCCCGAGCTCTGTGTTATTTATCGTGTTATTACGAGAGACAGTGGACAAGAGCAAGAACACTATCATAATTTGAGTTTTATATAGAAGGGGATATTATAGAGTGATGGAACGGTAATGAGAAGGAAATAAACACAATTATATTTGCATTGCTGTAAAACGAAAGGACTTCTTAGTTCAGATTAGTGATGATTAATGCTTACATGTATATGTGTATTACATGTTCTGTATACGAGTGTTTCTGTGTATAGGACCAGTACGTCTTCCTGTACCATGCCCTGTACGAATTCTTCAGAAGGTCTGGACAATTTGTCAGAAAGGATGATTTTCTGTCGGAGTTTGCGAACTTGAATAAAGCAGAAACAAAGAAGCAACTATCAGACGAGTTTAACGTAAGTCAGTAGACTATCACAATTATATCGTCACTTCCTGTCAAACTGAACACAGTGTCACATTAATCAGTATTATGAGACCAAAAAATTAGTTGAAACTTTTACTTTCTGTATTAGATTTGCTGCCCAGTGAAAGTCTGGATATACGGAAGAATGGGACATAAAAATATCGTTTTACATAAGGAATCATTCTGTGAGTATTATGAGGTGATAATTTCGGTCGGGGCGTGATCAAATTCAATTAAGCCAGAAGGGCTTTATGATAGATTTGATCACGCCCCGACCGAAATTATCACCTCATAATATTCAACGAATGATTCCTTATTACTTATATTTATATAATTTTAGACCATCTTACGATTAAATCTTTAAATATAAATAAGCAAACCCCGCCGGCGCCTCAATTTGGCGTCATTTATATTATGGGTTATATAGTACAAAACCGATACGTAGTGTTATCACAGACAAAGACACTGAATGATGTAAATATATATGAATAATGCATTACTTTTCTTTGAACAGGAACTCACCAGTTTGAAACCAAAATACGAGGCCAAAGATTACAAGTCGGGCAAGAAACACCAGAAACTGAACGCCTCAAAGTCCGTACTGCCAGGTAATGGTGCCCAGTGGGCGTGGTGTATGTAGCATGTAGTTTTGTGTAGTTTAATTTTAAAATAAAGAATACACAGGTAAAATTGCAACATATGTTCAACATATGTTTCGAGTAACATATGTTAAACATATGTTGCAATTTTACCTGTATATCAGAATATAATTATGATACACAAAAGGTTCTAAACAAAAGTAGTATATATAAAGACCTTCTCTAGTTTAGTTGATGTAAATTAAAACAATGTTTGGCATAACTTTTAAGCAAAGCATTCTGACCATTACTATTAATTAGTAATTATTAAGATAAAGTTATCAGCATTTACATCTTATTTGTATGCATATTTCCCAAATTAAGTAAGCAAAGTCAATTTTAATTTATCAGTATTGTCTTTCATTTATTTAAGGCCTCTTTCCATAGTAAAAACAGTTGCACTTATGATTACCTCTTTGTTGTGAATAATAACTGACTGTTTTGTTTGTACATATCCAGTGGAGAAGTACCTGGTGTATCTGACATCTCACATAGCCGGCAGAGACACCTACTACAACGCCATCAACGTGTCGGTGAGTACAAGGCTAAGTCGTCTCAGTAATATATGTATAATGTCTATCCAGATTCAATATGTCTATTTGGAGTATGCAAGTCTATTGAACAAAACACGTATGTAAATTGGAAATATGTATGACTATTTTTGGAAATTGTATATATACTGGACACAGATTGTATGCCTATTAAACACAATATATAACTTTTGGGTGCTGTCTGTATATACAGTCTATTGGGAACAATCTGTTTGTTTGTTGGGTACAGTCTGTGACTCTGTATATACAGTCTATTGGGTACAGTCTGTTACTCTGTTGGGTACAGTCTGTTTATAAAGTCTATCGGGTGCAATCTTAATATAAAGTCTACTGGGTATATTCTGTATGTCTGTCCGGGACTATCTGTATATACAGTCTATTTGGTACAATCTGTATATACAGTTTATTGGGTAAATTCTGTTTGTCTGTTACATGTAGTTACAGTCTAAATATACAGTTAGTTTGGATACAGTCTTTTTGTACAGTCTCTAGGTACAGTCTGATTGTCTGCTAGATACTGTTTGTATACGCAGTCTGTTGTGTACAGTCTGTTACTCTGTTGGGTACAGTCTGTTACTCTGTTGGGTACAGTCTGTTACTCTGTTGTGTACAGTCTGTTACTCTGTTGGGTACAGTCTGTTACTCTGTTGGGTACAGTCTGTTACTCTGTTGTGTACAGTATGTTACTCTGTTGGGTACAGTCTGTTACTCTGTTGTGTACAGTCTGTTACTCTGTTGGGTACAGTCTGTTACTCTGTTGGGTACAGTCTGTTTATAAAGTCTATCGGGTGCAATCTTAATATAAAGTCTACTGGGTATATTCTGTATGTCTGTCCGGGACTATCTGTATATACAGTCTATTTGGTACAATCTGTATATACAGTTTATTGGGTAAATTCTGTTTGTCTGTTACATGTAGTTACAGTCTAAATATACAGTTAGTTTGGATAAAGTCTTTTTGTACAGTCTCTAGGTACAGTCTGATTGTCTGCTAGATACTGTTTGTATACGCAGTCTGTTGTGTACAGTCTGTTACTCTGTTGGGTACAGTCTGTTACTCTGTTGGGTACAGTCTGTTACTCTGTTGGGAACAGTCTGTTACTCTGTTGTGTACAGTCTGTTACTCTGTTGTGTACAGTCTGTTACTCTGTTGGGTACAGTCTGTTACTCTGTTGGGTACAGTCTGTTACTCTGTTGTATACAGTATGTTACTCTGTTGGGTACAGTCTGTTACTCTGTTGTGTACAGTCTGTTACTCTGTTGGGTACAGTCTGTTACTCTGTTGGGTACAGTCTGTTCATAAAGTCTATCGGGTGCAATCTTAATATATAAAGTCTACTGGGTATATTCTGTATGTCTGTCCGGGACTATCTGTATATACAGTCTATTTGGTACAATCTGTATATACAGTTTATTGGGTAAATTCTGTTTGTCTGTTACATGTAGTTACAGTCTAAATATACAGTTAGTTTGGATACAGTCTTTTTGTACAGTCTCTAGGTACAGTCTGATTGTCTGCTAGATACTGTTTGTATACGCAGTCTGTTGTGAACAGTCTGTTACTCTGTTGGGTACAGTCTGTTACTCTGTTGGGTACAGTCTGTTACTCTGTTGTGTACAGTCTGTTACTCTGTTGGGTACAGTCTGTTACTCTGTTGGGTACAGTCTGTTACTCTGTTGTGTACAGTCTGTTACTCTGTTGGGTACAGTCTGTTACTCTGTTGGGTACAGTCTGTTACTCTGTTGTGTACAGTCTGTTACTCTGTTGGGTACAGTCTGTTACTCTGTTGGGTACAGTCTGTTACTCTGTTGTGTACAGTCTGTTACTCTGTTGGGTACAGTCTGTTACTCTGTTGTGTACAGTCTGTTACTCTGTTGTGTACAGTCTGTTACTCTGTTGTGTACAGTCTGTTACTCTGTTGTGTACAGTCTGTTACTCTGTTGTGTACAGTCTGTTACTCTGTTGGGTACAGTCTGTTACTCTGTTGTGTACAGTCTGTTACTCTGTTGGGTACAGTCTGTTACTCTGTTGTGTACAGTCTGTTACTCTGTTGGGTACAGTCTGTTACTCTGTTGGGTACAGTCTGTTACTCTGTTGGGTACAGTCTGTTACTCTGTTGGGTACAGTCTGTTACTCTGTTGGGTACAGTCTGTTACTCTGTTGTGTACAGTCTGTTACTCTGTTGGGTACAGTCTGTTACTCTGTTGTGTACAGTCTGTTACTCTGTTGTGTACAGTCTGTTACTCTGTTGGGTACAGTCTGTTACTCTGTTGTGTACAGTCTGTTACTCTGTTGTGTACAGTCTGTTACTCTGTTGGGTACAGTCTGTTACTCTGTTGGGTACAGTCTGTTACTCTGTTGGGTACAGTCTGTTACTCTGTTGTGTACAGTCTGTTACTCTGTTGGGTACAGTCTGTTACTCTGTTGGGTACAGTCTGTTACTCTGTTGTGTACAGTCTGTTACTCTGTTGTGTACAGTCTGTTACTCTGTTGGGTACAGTCTGTTACTCTGTTGTGTACAGTCTGTTACTCTGTTGGGTACAGTCTGTTACTCTGTTGGGTACAGTCTGTTACTCTGTTGGGTACAGTCTGTTACTCTGTTGGGTACAGTCTGTTACTCTGTTGGGTACAGTCTGTTACTCTGTTGTGTACAGTCTGTTACTCTGTTGTGTACAGTCTGTTACTCTGTTGGGTACAGTCTGTTACTCTGTTGGGTACAGTCTGTTACTCTGTTGGGTACAGTCTGTTACTCTGTTGGGTACAGTCTGTTACTCTGTTGTGTACAGTCTGTTACTCTGTTGGGTACAGTCTGTTACTCTGTTGGGTACAGTCTGTTACTCTGTTGTGTACAGTCTGTTTATACAGTCTATTTGATACAATCTTTATATAAAGTCTGTTGGGTACAGTCTTTTTGTCCGTTGGGTACAGTTTGTATAAACAGTCTATAGGGTACAATGTAAATGTAAGTTAGGTACAAGCTGTATATACTTTCTTTTTGGTACAATATGTATGTCTGTTGTGTACAATATGTACACAGTTATGTAGGTACATTTTGTATATACAGTCTGTTGGATACAGTCTGTAAATAAAGTTAATTGGATACAGTCTGTTTGTCTGTTAGTTACAGTGTATTATGTACAGTCTGTCTGTCTGTTGTGTACAGTCTATATATACAATCTATTGGGTACAGTTTGTTTGTCTGTTGTGCACAGTGTATATATACAATCTATTGGGTACAGTTTGTTTGTCTGTTGTGCACAGTGTATATATACAATCTATTGGGTACAGTTTGTTTGTCTTTTGTGCACAGTGTATATATACAATCTATTGGATACAGTCTGTTTGTCTGTTAGTTACAGTGTATTATGTACAGTCTGTATGTCTGTATATACGGTCTATTTTGGTACAATCTGTCTGGTGGGTACAGTCTGTATATACAGTATATTGAGTACAATCTGTATGTCTGCTGGGTACAGTCTGTATTTCACGACACAATACGTCTATATGTTATATACTATTTGCAAGCCTTCATACAACACAATTTAAGATTATCCTAGATAAGCAGTGCTCTTGTGTTGAATTTTATACAGCGCTATCATAATTGTTTTTCTATGTATCGTGAATTATTTCTTAAACAAAATATTGAATGCTTTACGCATTAATAAATTATCTGCAATTGAATTTGAACTATTAAGAACAGTATCAATGCATCACTTTGTTATATTTAATAAAATGCTTTCTATTTTTTAAAATTATCTATTCTAATGTTATTCTGTATTCGATGAAACTTAACCATATATGTACAATAATTGTTTTAGAACTTTAATGGGTGGAATTGAATTTAGTTCAGTATAATCTTATATTTTTCAGTCATTCACTCAAGCAGAAGAGCTTATATCTGCGCAGTTTCCGGTGGCGGGAGCCGCCATTGATCTTGTGCGGCTGCTGATTGATGAAGACTGCTCGTTTTTAGTTTCTCTGAACCCTATGTCAGAAGTAAAGGAGGTAGGCCATAGACTTAGCAATCTATTCATCTATGTTGTATTCGCACAATTTGTAGTTGGATTTATTAGATTTTTTGCTAATTAGATGAAACATTTGGCAGTCAATTCATTGGCGCCATTATAGCAATGAAATATTTAGCATCACCGTTTCTGTTTATCGATGCTGTATTTGCTTATATTTGCGCCTGTTAATGCAAGTACTGTGCAACTATTTAAAGAATCTAAAATTATTGCTTTCATTCATCAAATGTCTTTATGTTTTACAAAATACATTTGTCAACATTATTCATGATTTGTATATTGCATGGTGTATTTAAAATAAGCATGCTGAATCATTGGATCAAGCAGTTAATATGTAACTAAACGTTCCTTCTTATTTTAGCTTAAAGACTGGGTGAATGATAATATTAAAACCATTAAATTGGATCCCTATGAAATCACCAAGCATGCGCAGACAGAGCAGTCTCCAGATATCAGAAAGACAAGTCTCAAAATCAAGGGAAAGGAGGTGTGCTAGAGGAAAATACCCTCTCTCTCTCTCTCTCTCTCTCTCTCTCTCTCTCTCTCTCTCTCTCTCTCTCTCTCATTCTCATGCACATACATGTTAGAGTGATGATGATCTATAATTCAATGGTGATATTCCTGTATCTGTAGGATGACATCCTTGGTGTTGAGATATTGGAGTGTATGAGTTGGAGCTCGTCACAGACCGTGCCCACGGACAAATCAATACTGATCAATTTCATCAAGCAATTCTGTCTGGACCGCAGGTCTCATCCAGATGGGCGTGTGGCTGTCCTGTCTAAGTATGGCGGCCTGTCAATGCTACCGGTGTAAATGTTGTTTGTGTTCGCATGCATGTTATAGGTGTTGTATTCTTACTGTTTGGTTGTTGTAGGGACGGTGCCGTGGGTTGCGGTGTGTTCTGTGCCGTGTATAACGCCGTACAACAGATACAACAGGACGCCGAGGTGGACATGTTTACCATCGTACGACAGCTGCAGGTCCGCCGACCGGAAATGATCTCAACCGTGGTGAGTGCGCGTGTACCCAGATACTGATCTGACTTGTATTCTTGAGTTAGATTGTCTTTTAAAGGGTCCCGATTTTGGTCAAAAATTATTTTTCCGATTTTAATATTTACAATGCTTCAGAGGGGCATTTTTAATAGACAACCGAAATTGATAGATTTTTCGACAAAATAATTAAACTACCGCGATATCATAGGATGGGCTCATAATCGTTAGGTAAGGTAGATTTTTAGTTTGTTCAAACCATGACTCCCAGGAGTAGGGTGGTGCCACAATGGGGTTAAAGTTTTACATAGGAATAGATAGAATAAAATCATTAATAACCTTCTTCTCAGAAACCAATTGGCCAGAAAAGCTGAAACTTGTGTGGAAGCATCCTCAGTTAAGATATTTGAGTTTGCTCAAATTATGGTCCCCGGGGGTAGGATGGGGGAGGGGAATTTTACACAGGAATATATACATGTAGATTCAAATTTTACACAGGAATATATAGATTCAAATACTTTAAAATCAAAATCTTGGGGAATAGGGTGGGCCATATTTGGGATCCAATTTTACAAAGTAAAGACATTTTGATTATTCAGTTTTACTTATATGCAAGAATTAAGACATATTGCTGATTCTTTAAAATTGTGAAGACTTTGGCCCCTGGACAATTCTTAGCCATCAAAAAGGTTCAGAGTTTGATATAGATCTATATCCTATATATAAACAATTATTTGGGATCTTTTTGAGAACTGCAATGCTCAACATGTGGAATGACTATGAAATCGTCCTCTAAGAAAAGGGAATTTGTTATGAACATAAGAATATCCAGGGGGGGGGGGGGGTGGATTTTTATTTATAGATGATCTACATGTATTATACTACATTGTGCAGATATTTTGTATTCTGACTCGATTAAGCTGATTTTATCATGTCTTTTGTTGGTCAGGTGAGCGATGTGGGCCTCTTGTTTAAATACTCAACTGTGTAGTTTAGCACTTCTACCTGCTTTTAAGAGAATATACCGAGATAAACATTTTGTCTTTTTACCGGTGATCTCTATCTTTCCTATGTGTTTAGTCAAGCTTTTGACATAGTTGTGTTGATTGTTTGTCGTGCTAGTGTTAATTGTCGTTAATATTTTGTTACAGGAGGAGTACGAGTTGTGTTATGACGCCGTGCACCAGTTCCTGGCGTCAGATAGCGTCTACGCCAATACCTGAGTCCGTGCGTCCGTGCGTCTCTATGCATCAAGGACTGTATATTACCTTCACTAGGTCGGTGTATTATAGAACACGAGAAAGAATTGTCGTTTTATCAGAGTATTAACAATTGTAAAGTGCCGCGGGAAAATCAATGCTGCATATTTTTTTTCAAAGGACGCTCCCTCTTAAAAGTGCAATGATATATAAGGTGGTATGGGACACCTATCGATATAAACAATAAAATCAAGTATAATGTAATTTATTTATTTCCCGATGTTACCTAACAGCGTAGTGCAATGGGTTAGATCGTTACTTACGAAACTGTAAACTGTAAGTCATGAGTTTGAAACCCGCTGGGGATTTTATAATTTTTTACCTTTCCAGAACTTTTTAGAAAACATCTTTGTTCCCGTGGGGACTGGAAAAATATTGTAAAATTTAAAAAATCCCAAAACGTTGAAAGTATTTTAATTGATTATAATGTACTTTCATCCACATCAATTTCGACAAGTGTTCCATACCACCTTACATTAAATTATTAAATATATATGATTTTTTTAAAATCTCTCTCTCTCTCTCTCTCTCTCTCTCTTTTAATTGTTTTTGTACATATTATAGATTATACAAAAGTATGGCTGCTTTTTTGTCGTCTCATATAGAAAATAATATATAATTTATATAATCTTTTTTTTTACAATTACATATGGTGCGAAAATTTTGTTAGCTTTACTGGTATGTTTATAGGTGACTTAAAAGATTTTGTTCCATCATATCCCATTATGTCACAAATCAAAGCGATGAGTTGAATCTGAATAATAATATTTCTTTGTTCCTGGTAATAAAATATATATATATCGGCTCCTAATGATATTTAAACGGAATCTTTTTTTAGATATAACTTTAGTATTTGTAATTACTGATTTGTCATTTAATTTTTTAACAAATTTCTGACTCACTCTTACTGAGGGTAAAGTCAGTTTTTACTAAATAGATACAGACGGTTATATTGGAAGCAAATCTGTCTCCTATTTTGCTCTATTGTTACATAATATTGGAACCAGCAGGGTAGGTTTGTAGCTTTGTTTTTAATGCATTATACATTTTTATCATCATAATAATTATATATTGTTTTTGTTCTTATTGTTATCATTTTTTATGTTTAAAAATAATTACATTGTGATTTCATTTTAATCGTATTGTTGATTTGATGTTTTAATCCTTCTGATCCATATTGGCATCTAAACTCAGTGGCAACATTTAAATCAATATGAGCTGTATTTTTTAGAATTTTATTTTGCTGCATAAACCTGCTAGTATGATAAGGCTACATGTAATTTAAACTTTTATGATAAATAAGATTTGGAAAAATCATTAATTTTTGTCAGAAGAAAGATTTCTCTTCTAAGGAATATATAGCAGATCAATTTTTGTACAGGACGACAATAATTCAATTTTGCTTCAATTTAGGCTTCTAAACAGCTTATTCCACAAAAATAAGGCTAGCAGAAATTTAAGAACCATGGAACTTTTGTGATTTTAGAAGAAAATAACATTTCAGCATGAAAATTGCAGCTCATATTGCTTTAAATCTCGAATCTGTGGTTTTTTTTTTTTTTTACATGTACTACTCTATTGTTCAGTCAGCATAATAATGTAAAATTCCTATTTGTTTCTTAAGTTGCTTTGTTTCAGTAAGGACTTGAATTTAATCAATTACAAAACCAAAGAATACATTCTTCTTCTTTTTTATATGCGTTATGTATTTTTTAGATTGATGAGTATTAGATGTGACTGTAAATTTTGTATTTACTGCCACCCAGTAAATTCAAAATTTACAACATGACAGATGGTCACTGAACTTTGATTTTTTGTTTTGATTGTTTTTGATTTTTGTGAAGTTGATTTAATCTTTATATTTGCATGTATTTGGTAATAAACCTTACCTCCTAGGATTGGTCCTGAAGGGTTTGTTTTTCAATTCAATGGGTGTGCGATACCGTTTGACTTCTGTATCGTATTTACTGCCAGTGCCGGAATCCTTGAGTACACGTGTACCGATTGGGATCGGTTACATTCATGTACCGACAAATATAGATGAAACCACAATTAATGAAGTAGATTCAACTATAGAGTCAATGGTAGCTCAGTAGATATACTAGCATAAGGGCCAAATGACTGAACATGGGTTTTATTTAATATATATTATATGTAACTACCGGTAGTACAGGGTGTATGTTTACGTCACTTTGACGGAAGGAGTCCACACTCAGTGGTCCGACCACACCGTCACTATGTGATACACTCAGTGGTCCGACCACACGCTCTCTATGTGACACTTGACTGTGTCGGCTCTCATTAAACATAACACGACACCATGCCTCTGTTATAACTGTATTCAGGATTTGGCACATAGTTTTAACAATTGGAAGATTACAGGCATTTGTATATAACATATAAATATAGCACATGAAACCATAACTAGTATTATTAACATATACCATTGCCAAGACTGCACAACAAGTAATAAATAAGGTAAATGTACATAATATGACTGAATAACATATTGCATTTCATGAAACTTGTCAAATTAACAAAAGACACAAAAAAATATGATATGAACATATCAATTAAATAATATTACAGTTACATTTGACGAATAAATAATAAGAAAGAATAAATACTAAAGTACAAATAAATACTACACAAATTATAACAATTCATTGGATAACAATTATCTAAATCTGACTGCAATTTTGATACCTGGCATTCGATTTAGGATATATGCTTAGATAAGTATTCATGCATAGAAACATGCCGTAGTATATAATGCATATTTTTAGTGAACAATTAAGATCGATAAATGTCCAAGGAAAAGGATGTACAGTGAGGTTGTCCCTCTTTGTACACCGATATCGTCGGTCGAACTATTGGTCTCCACATTTACAGAAAAAATCTATATTACTCCGAGGAACTATTTATTATGTCATATAAATATGGAGGACTCTAAGACTTGCATCTTGATATTTGTCTACGACTTCAAAATGAAACAGAACCGCTGGCTAGTTAAATATGTACGTGTATTGTACAAATATAAGCTACTCCACAGAGTTTAACTGTCGTCTGGTTAATCACCAGAATAACGGCATACTGTGGCTAATTCACCGGTTATAACTAGTCACATTCCGGATACGGAATAGGATTTGTTCATCTACTCAGCTGACATCGCCCATGGCTGTGACGTAGGTGTCTAGGGCCCCGGTGGCCTGCATGGAGAAGGCGGTGACGATGCCCCCGGCAAACATGGCGGGCACGGCGATAAATGACAGCCATGTTAGAAGTCCCATCCCCGACAATCCGTGGCCGCTGTAACAGAAACGTGTTCACATACAGTGGGATGGAAGCTCTCTAATGGAACCTATGTCAATTATTTTGTATAAAGAACAGAATTAAAAAGAAACATTTTTAGAAAGTGAATTTTCCTATTTAAAATTCCAAGGGTAGCGAAAAGTATTTTAAGAATGGGTCCTATTTGTTTGATATGGTTAGTCGGGTTTCATTATTTGAATGCTATCTGATGATATTCTATAGGATACTTTAATTCTAACCTATCACTAGTGATAATAAGCGGGTTATGAGAGATCCCATATTGTTCACAATGACACGACAAATGTCGTATCTGATCTGATAACACGTGTGTGACTAAGCTAAATATTTCACCCAGAGAACCTTCATTTAGGCAAAAAAAACTAACGCTCTACGAAATAAAGTAGTCTAATGAACTGTCAAAAATGTTTCCCATGATCAACAGCCTTGCGGCTACATGCATGATTCAAGACAGGTACTTGCCCCCTACCCTCCCTCACATTTTTTAAAAGAGGTTTTTTTTATTTCACACAGTAAAATTACCGTCAATAGGTCTTAAATCAACCCCTCCCGATAAAAGTATTTGGACCAACGCATGAGTTACGTGTTTTGTGATAAAGGATTTTTTGTAAAACACACCAGTCTGTCTGTCTCGTACCACGTACCTTGTACAACCTGCAGCAAAGCGCGCGCCCCACAGCATGACGATTCCCCCCAGCAGCCCCATGTATACCGGAACACCTTTGGCAACACCGAAAGAAGTGGAGGATGCTGCAGAAAGAGCCCCTCCTACTATGGCACAAACGACGTATACAACCTAAAACGCAATTCAGAATAAGTTAAAGAAAGACATGAAATGGTTTTTGTCGTTAATTGAAAAGTTTTATCTATCCTCACAATGACACAGACCTGCCACCAGTTGGAAATCCCCGACCGTTTGTCGGCAAGATAGCGAAATTTTTGCTGTAGATTTTTGGTGAAAAACATCTGAGCGACCACTGTGACGTAACTGGAGGATCCTCCAATCGTGTCGTTGACCAGGAGGATGATGGGAACTTGTAGCAAACCAATGAGAGCGCCTGAAAGTTAACATTATAATAAAACATGAATAAAATTATCTGAAATGAATTAGTTTTGCAATACACAGAGAGAGAGAGAAAGAGAGAGAGAGAGAGAGCATGCATATAATCATTGTGGCGATACTTAAAATTGTAAGACCCATTTTATACTGTTTATCATCGTTAGCAACTTTACCTCCGACATAGGGTGGCCACGCGATGGTGGTGATGATGTTACTCTCTAGCTCCGGTAGTCGCTGTAACCAGATCATTACATCAAGTTAATAATGGTCATTAATCGGTATCCTGTAGGACATTAAAAGTCATCTTTACGAATCAATCGCCATTGTCCCAAAATGCAAGACTCTTTAAAGCTCCATTCACATGAAGACCTCGTTACCATGACTTGGTGCTAGAATTAAGCATTAAGATCCCAGTCACTTACAACCCAACTATTCAGGGCCCTATACATACACCCCATCGCTAAGCTGATCAGTGCCCCACACTTCAGCCAATCACTCCGCCTAATCTACTCAGGGCCCCACACCTACACCTCATCACCCATTGTAAGCTCATCAGGGCCCCAAACTTACACCCATCACTCCCCCTAGTATATTAGGGCCCCACACCTACACCTCATCACCCACTGTAAGCTGATTAAGGCCCCACATGTACACCCCATTGCTCCCTCTAAGTTGATCAAGGCCAAAAACTTACACCCCATCACTCACTCTTAGCTAATCAGAGCCCCACACTTACACCCCATTCCTCCCTCTAAGCTGACCAGGGCCCAATACTTACACCCCATCATTCCCTCTAAGCTGATTAGGTCTCCTCACTTATACCCCATCATTCCCTCTAAGCTGACCAGGGCCCAAAACTTACACCCCATTGCTTTCTTTAAGCTGATCAAGGCCCCACACTTCACCCTACTCCCCCCTCTAAGGTTGTTCTCTCGTTGGTACGGATGTTAGCGCGAGGGGGGTCATTGATGTGAGAGGAAGTTTCGGTGGACAGAAAGAAACCATGTGTCCAAGCAGGGGACCGCCATACTCTTTCACATAAATCTATTGTCGATCACGAGGATTGAACTCAGGTCGCAACAGTGAGAACCGAGTGTATTGTCCACTACGCTACTTGGACACCAATAACTATATACAAACTACAGATCTGCATATAGGCTATTTACATCTCCATTACTAAATATATGTACAAGACTCTCCAGTGACTACCCCATTACCAGCCCCTAGTCTTATTTCTGATCACTCACCCCTAGACTCTCCAGGTCCTTGTTGTTAGGCCAGAACCACTCCAAACAGAACACAGCAACGCCCACCACTGCCGCCATAGGCACGGCTATCACGGCGTACTGTACGTCCAACTTCTCGTGGACCCTGACGATGTCATAGATAAACACGTTTTGATTATAAACAATTTCACATGCTTAACAAACTGAAATGTTCGAAAGGCAGTCGGAAATACATACTGTTTGTGCTGGAAGCAGATCTTAGGTTTGGTAAGACTAGACAGATGAGAACCAAGTAACCCGTATGTAAGAGCACCAATCAGCGCGCCGAGTAACGTAAACACTGAAAACAGATCAGACACATGTAACAAAAAGTGATAACACATGCTCCATAATCAGTAACAAGACACTTGTTACTTATTCACAAAAACAAGACACATGTTGCATATTCACAGTAACAAGTCACGTGTAACGAATTCACAGTAACAAGACGCGTTACTTGCACTGTACGTGAGTACTTACAAGAGTTAGGTACCCATGCTCCTACTTGAGGTAACACCATTCCCGGACACTGAAAGAAAACGACATTCTGTAAAACAGAGACTGAGCAAAACCGCTATTGTTTAACTGTCAATCGGGCCTACAACCAAAGCAGAACTCATTTAAACCTTAGCACAATGCTTAATTTTGAGTGCACGTTCCTGTTCTGATCGTAAAACGAGTACACGTATTCACGCTCTGTTCTCTGAGTACATGTATGAAACGAGAATCCATGTTACAGCGTGACATGAATTATAACCGGTGTACCTACCCGACATGTCACAAACATCTTCACGGGTAACGTTTTGTATGATTTTCCATTCAAAAATAAAACATTAATAAAATTTATTTGTAAAAGAAAAATTGTTCTAGTAGTATAAGCCGAGTTTTTACATAAAATTTAAAGATAGATAAGAATTCCGAATGTAGAAATTTGAATAAGAATAATCAGTTCTCATGTTCCGTTTTGTGAATTAGATATATAACCTGATTGATATGCAATGGCCTGCTATAATCTAATATATATATACGTGTTCTGCGTTACGTAAACCGCACGGGTCGGTGATTAGCCTACCCCGGATTCTATGACTACAACTTACCGCTCCTGATAACGACATTCCTACTCCGAGCAGGAAGGCGCCCAGGGCGCTGGAGAAGATGCCGCGGTCATCGAAGCATGACACAAACTCCTGTGAGGCGCTTTGGAACCTGTCCTTGGTGGCGGGGAGCAGCGACAGTATCGCCATACAGACCTGTCCTGTATACAATAGACACTGCGTTAGTCAGGATCAAAGCTTTTTACCTCTAAATCTTAGTATTTATTGCAATTGTTGATATAAGAGTATACAGACATTGTCCATATGCACGTGCGAAGTTAGCTGCAGAAATCAGGTCACTCTAGCCCCATACTATACCTCCCCGATGTCTTATCTTTTTATTTAAAAAAACAGTGGCAATTCGTGTTTTTCCACTCGTTCTATAGCCATTCAAATCAATAAGCTAAGGAGTAATGGTCTCGACGTTCTGAATTCCTATTTTCAAGTTCTTTGCTTGTTTAATACGACATCTACATAATTATGTATAATCCTATGTAGAGCTCTCCATGATAACCGTTCATTGAGCTTTTTTTATCAGCCTTGTAATCACCTGTACATCATTTTGGAATTTATACAACAATCATATCATAAGCTAGGGATGGCCACAAAGCTTTATGAAAAATAATCTTTATTACACTTTTTCATGCGTCTTTCCCTGGCCTCTAGTCTCGAGTATCTAGATGTCATTATGGTATTCTATCTATTCATGAATAGCCAGTTAAAGTAGGTTATTCGCCTTGCTTTCAAGTCAACAGAACCAAAAAAAAAAGACTTTAAAATAAAAAAATTTGCATGGATTCTCAGTCTGCTTACATTCAATTAATAGTTAATACTTGGAAACGACTAGACATAACGTTATCCTGAATCTTCGGTTTATCATTAAAATTAGAAGTTATCTCGTTTGAAATTCTCCCCTTGTTAAGTGTATAGGTAAGTGCTCTATCTACACGTCTGAGCAGTTTTGTATCTACTCCATACCTATTGCTACAGCAGACAGGAACATCTTCAGCATGATGAAGTTGTTAAACACCATCTGATCTCGAATACTCTTGGGTTCAAAAACTGTAAACAATCAACCACAAATTGTTTCAAAGAAATGCATTCTCTAGCAAACAATGTTGAGTTTTTACAAACATCAGGGTGAAATTAACAAAAGCTGGTTATAAAAATATGATCATTTCGAGTGCTATTACCTCGTGACTTTTCCATGGCTATTCCGAACACCACCCCTGAGAGCGCGACCCCTGCCATTTTTAGCAGCGTCCGGCCGCAGTGTTTACAGCGCCCGTCCCCCTCGGGCTTTGAGTCCCCGCCCTCCTTCCACCCCTCCCTGACGGACAGGCTGTCATTGCTGTCCACCTCCACGTCAATGTACGAAACCTGGTTACTCTTGGTCGCGTGGAGCAGTGATGACGTCATGGCAGTCTCTGGCTGGCCCCTGTGACGAACATTGCGAACACTCGCCATTATAGAGATTCAAACACTTCCTCGTAAATAATAAAAATAAGTAGGCTTATGTGGATGTATTTGGAACTGTACTGTTCCAGTCAGGAAAAATGACAACAGAAACTTGCATGCCGGGAAATCACACATGACCGACTGATCACATGTCATTGAACAAACAAACAGAGATAGTCCTGCACACGTCTCTCATAATTTATATTTAAATCATAAATTTCATGGCGCAGTGAGCGATTGTAAACATTAATCAGGGCAGCACATTGTCGGTCATTAGTTCGACCTAAATTTAATCTGATAGAGGGCGGCTTAACATTGTAAAACAATTATGGCTTTAAATGCCGGCATGTCACGTTTACACGTTATAGTTAGGGAAGAGATATCATTATAATTGAAATGTTAACAATAATTCTCATCGTTCGGTGATTTGGCAAATCTAAATGAGAAAAGAGATGGGTAGAACTGTTATAGATTGGAGATAAACTTCACATGACATTTGGCTATTTAAGTCATTGTAGTTTTAAGTTGCCAAAAATATTTGAATGTTTGAATATTTTATCTATAATGTATATGCGTTTTTTGGAATTGATAAAGTAAAGATTAAGATAACGACTTAGATTTTTTTTCGAGCAGATCGAGGTTTGTTAAAGTTGAATAACACCATCACAATATGGCTGACCTCTGATCGAAACGACATTCCGTTTTTATCAAAAGGAATTTAATTTTTTGACGGCAATATGTAACTTACTCCATAGCCGAGAGGATCAAGTGTGGGGCTTGTGATCCGTATATCCCGACATCGAATCCCCCAGGGGCTTTTGTTGTTACTTACTGAACTAGTTTTTTATCCCCAAACTGCAAATTTTTCGCTAATTTGACATATGTACAATTTAACTGTTTATATATCATCATATCTTTTATAATTAAATAATTAACTATTAATTTAAGTGACTTTTTCCAGGTGTGTTATTCCACATCAAACCTAAATTCCCTATATATATACACCCTGCGTTGTAAACGTGAATCGTTAAGGTTGTGGTTTATCAATAGAGGTGATATAGCGACCACCACTACATTCACGGCGAATAGTCTAACATTTATAAAACTAAGCAGCATTTCAACTATTAATTTATTTATTTATTCACTGTAATTTCATTCTTAGATATTAAGTATAATTTTTGACATTTTTTAAAGATATATGACTATGTTGTCCTTCTGATAAATTCAAATTTTTAGCAATTATAAAACCTTGCATCATGTCTACTAGTATATATGATACAAGTAAAAGATAATGTATATTTCTACTGTTGAAATTGAAATACGTTAGAAATGCAAAATGATTAAAGAGTCAACTCTGGGAACGTCACTCTAGGAAATAGTACTGAGTAGCATACGCCAAAATCTTTCAAACTTTTCACTGTTATATAAAATTAAAACTATCATGAGGCTCAAAACGGTTTTTGGACAGCATGGGTTAATAACAGATTATCATTTACAACACGATTTATTTATAAGACACAATTACGACCTGTTTCAAATCCATCCCCCGCCGTCACACAGTCACACACTCAATTTCATCTCATGAAATAATACAATCTTCTAAAATAACAATTTTCATTAACTTACACACCATTAAATCTACATTAAGATTTTTCTTGTAATTCACATTTTTAATTTAATCTAATTATTTTTTTTATTATGCTCACCATGTGAAACGCATATAAATATAATTTTAAAAATACGCTGGTAGATTTTAGAGCTTCGTTTGAAGTGTCTACTTATAATAATTTTTATCTTTGTTAGTGATGCTAATTAATTCTGGGTTCTTACCTCCGATGTTTATAACTCCAACTAACACCGTGTATTTTTTAAATGTTTACACCTTTTACTAATCAGAGCTGTAGACGAGGCGCGGACGTGACCCATGCTCCCAGCGTGTACAGTCTGCCAGCACCGACTGCGCAGACTCGCTCCCTCGTCCTATTCTCGTACTGTCCGTCAGTAACCACTTCACGTCAGCGGATTCCTATATGCAGGGATTTAGGGTTACTTATAATGGCATTAACCCACTGCTATCAATTTTTAAGTCAGAGCCCGTCCGCCGGTAGTTCTTATTTAAAACTTTAATCGGCTTGAGATTTGTAAACGTGCGAACCAAGTCAAAATGATATGCTGCGGACGTGAACGCAGAGAATTCTATGTTCAGATTCCGGTATTCACGGGGCTCTACAGAGATTAACTCTATACATAACGAATAACCTGAAATGGTAATCCAATTAAAATTTTATATATTTAAAGTCTTAATTTGATCGCCTTTTTATTCACTCAAGTTTGAATCAATTTAAATTTTCAAAACAAAATGTGTTTATATAATCCAGGGCCCGAGCATTACAATACAGTCGGGGCGTGCGGCTGTGTGTACAATGGAGGGGCTCTTTTTCTCTGTTTGCTTGTTTAGAAACTAAGGTCCCCTTGAAGACCAATTACTTATTGTTATTGGTTGACTGAGGAATTTAGTGTTAGTTTAACTTTACAGTTGTAACAATGGCGGTCTGTTGCATTGTTAACAAGATTTGTGACTGTCACGATCTCTCGTCAAATTCAGCGAACATGCAACAAAAAAAAAAGGCTGATCCGTGTCATTGCTTTAATGAAACTAAAAAATAAACCGAGAGAATTTATCAATTTTGATGCTTAAAAATTATGATATTATGAAATTTCCTCAGTGGTATTTTTGACAAACGTTGCATTATCATACAATTTGTATATACACTGTAATGATAAAACATGTTCTATATTGGCAACATGACAGTTTCATTGAATTGTGTGAAATAGCTTGTTCATTAACGATTGTTTCATCCAACAATAGTAATGGTACGATAAATCAGTACTACAAAGAACAGAGTACAAGAGCGCGAACAGTAGATATAACCGAGGGTGCGGGATAGTGAGGCTCGGACAGGAGATCAGTGCAAGACAACACCTCACAGTACAAAGGCGACAGATTGTTATCACAGGGGGCCGCAATCACACGGGCCGATCACAGGGGGTCCCTAACATCTGACAGCCCAATCAAAGGTCACTCCGGGTTACCTCTAGACTGCACTGTACACTGTATTGTTACATTATAGAATTGACCGGACAGAGATTTATTATATATTTGAAACATTACATTCAATTATAAACACACTGAAATATTATTTCTTTCCAAAGTGCTCTATTTATTTTTATAAATATTGTTAAAAATGTATGTTTGGAATTATAATCTAATATTATAAGTTTGTGTTTAGGACATGTTCTACACGAAAACACAACCAGTTTTCCCTCCCCTCAATTTCACGTAATACAGATCCCCATGCATTTTCAATAAGTGCAATTCACTTCACATGAATTTCTTGTAAACAGGTAAAATTCATTTTACACGAACTTCTCTTAAAATTTACTTCACGTGAACTAAGAATTTAAGATCTTTATTTACTAAATATATAAACCTATTATTGTTATATAACATAGAACTTAGATCACTATTACTGAGCTGACGTCGGTCTGTTGTTGTAAAGTTGTTCGTTGTCATACCTGACCTTCCCATTTAATGTTTACCGCAAGTGAAATAAGATTCTTGACCAAATCCTATTCTTTCCAAGCTGCTTACGATAATTTATTGCGACAAAGTTCTTTGTTGTTTTAATTGCCTTTTTCTCAAGGGTTCTGAATGAGGTAAAAGTAAAACTAAGTGGATTACGGGCAGCTTAAGACAGTCCCGGCCAGAACGGTCCCTGCTCTGCAAACACAGGCTGTACCCACTGCCCTAACTGTACCCTAACCCCGGGACACAGTTAAAGCAATATGAGCTGTATTTTTTTTTTAGAATTTTATTCTGCTACAAAAACCTGCTAGTATGATAAGTCTGCATGTAAATTAAACCCATATGATAAAAAGATTTGAAAGAATCATTAATTTCGTAAGAAGAAAGATTTCTCTTCTACGGAATATATAGCAGATCAATTTTGTACATGACGACCATAATTCAATGTTGCTTCATTTAAGGCTTCTTTACGGCTTTTCAAATAAAAAACGACAAACGAAACTTTAAAAACCATGATATTTTTGTCATTTTAGTAGAACATAACATTTTTTATAAAAATAAAATTCAGTAAGAAAATTGCAGCTCATATATTGCTTTAACAATTCAGCGGGCAGGATAAAGATGCTGCATACAATGGCGGTGATGGCCCACTGGTGTGGTTACGTACTGAATGGACTGTAACTGCACAGGAGTACCACAAGAATGAGCCCTAATATAATAACCTTATCCACCACACCTCTCAAAATAACAACTCAAAATCTGTCATTCAAAGAATAGCCTAACCTCTCCTTTTTCGTAAGAACGTGGTGAAATTGAATTGTTCCCTTCTGCACATACTCATTTTACTTATTTTGAGTTAAAATGAAGGCGGGGACAGAACTCTAAAGTAAATGCCGTAAAACTGGCGGTTTGCTTGATTGTTTCTTCATGTAGTGTGTTTACAGACTACGCAGGCACGAACGGGTTAATGAAGATCTTCTTTGACGACACAATTATTATAAAAAGGCGAGCTTAGTAATGCCGTTCATACACGTATATAAGGTACCGTGATAGACGGATGGGCGGACAGATAAAAGTCCGAATATAAGAAAGGAAATGTTCCGCTAGTATCACACGAAGATATCTGTGTAAAAATAAAATCTTCAAAATGATACATTATGTAAAACTACTTAATATACGCATGTCTGTATGTAAAATAATGTTTTTATTCACCTTTAGATAAATAATTTTAATTTATATAAATCTCATTGAAAAGAAAAGCTCTTTACAAAGACAACATTAAAATAAAAGCTAAAATATTTTGAGTTTTTCTTCACAAAATGACAGTGTATGGTAAAAAATACCATGTGTAAAGTTTTAAGAAGATCTGGTTGATGTTAACTACTTTGTATCCAGCCTGATAACGGTTATCGTGAGAGGCTTGCTATATTAAACATTGTACAAAACCAGCACAGTTTATTCGAAAAATCTAAACAAAATTCAGGAACTTTAATGTTTTATTATTTTCGTCGTCGTAATTTAAGATTGACGTAAATAAATTTTGCTCAATCGGAGAATATTTTGATTTATTTCAGAAATCTAATTTATTATTTAAAAAAAAAACTACTAAAGCACTACCGGAAAATTTATTATATTACAACTTTTTTTCACGTGTCAATATATACAAGTAGTAGCGTAAAATGCCCTTCGTATTGTACACCAGAGATGAGTAATTAACCAATGTACGCTTAATAAAAAATCTCTTTTCCTCAACAAAGATTTTTCTTCCGACATTTTATATATCAACTGTGAAATAAGTCTGGTTAATTAAATCAGTTTTGTATTTGCAGTTTATTTAATCATAAAAAACTCTGTTTTCCTTAACCACACATAAAGCATTTTGTTTCATATGATTTTCATGATGTGAATCCTGAATTGATTTTGAAGAAATATAATTAAAAAAAATTTAAATGTGAATCAAATTTATGCATACATTCTCCATATGCATAAACTTTGCCTTTAACATGGGAATCATCTAATAATCTTATATGGGTATTATATTGATTATATTCACGGTTATATATACCTGATCGGATATCAAATCAAATGAACAAACATACATATACATGTATTTGTATTGCATGAAGAAATACAAAATTAAGGCAGATGCATGTTGCAACTGAGAGAGAGAGAGAGAGAGAGAGAGAGAGAGAGAGAGAGAGAGAGAGAGAGAGAGAGAGAGAGAGAGACTTACTTTAATTTGCAGGATTTTTGGACACAATGAGTGTACTTGCAAGACAAGAAGAACAGTAGCCCCGGAAAATGTTATGCCAATGTTATCACATTTTCATCACACCAAACTGAAATGAGAACGTAACTGAGAATTGGGTCCCGCAGAATATAAAACTGGGCCTTGGGTTTAAGTTTTAACGCGCGATCATTGTTAGATACTAAGTGCCGTGTTAAAATCCGATTTGTAGATGTGGGAATTGTTTAAATTACATTCTCTCTATATACAGAGTACATGTACCGCGTGTAAGCCAGAAATGTCAGGGGACGGAAGCAAGCAGTTGTTTTTGTGTCTGATCGTTCCCAAACTTCATGGTTATGTTTGCGTTAACAAATATTAGCAGGTGCAGATCGGAAAGGAAACCCTGCAGATCACTGAATGTTCATTATAATTTTTAATTATGATATAGAAATGAATTTGTCTAACGCCCTGTAAAATAAAAACATCAAAATTGTCAATCCACAAACAAACTTGGCAATCACCCAAAAAGGAAATTGTATCGGAAGGATATTTGTAGCACTGCAGAGTTTAGTGCAAAATTTATTTATTTATCTGTACTAAGTATTATTATTTCTTTCTTTTTTTTAAATAACTAACGAACTTGTGTTATTAAAAAAGATTGGTTACAAAGTTTAAGATTCACAAGTCATGCACAATTCTAGAGGGTGTGTAATCCATGCGGCACTCTCTGTATTCAAACAACCTTCGAATACAGATCTTTTTTCCAAAAACTATTTCCATACTGAATTAATATAGGTTGAAGACATTAAATTGATACATTATTACATGTAATTTGTAACTTATATAATGATTATACCTATTATTATCACTATTAAACCAACTGTAGGACACTGGTCTAATGACCAAATTGGTTTTTTTAGGTATGTAAAAACAGAGAGAGAGAGAGAGAGAAAGAAAGAGAGAGAGAGAGAGAGGAGAAAGGGAGACTTACTTTTTTTTTACGTTCCTCTCTAGTCACTTTTCGGGGATTTCGGACGCTCTCAGCAGGTAATTAAAGTCCCTAGTGTAATGGAGTTAGTTCGTCCCCACACATCGGCGGGGATTAGGGCCTGGTCTCTCTTTCTTTTTTTAATTACACCAGTGCACGACATAAATTTAAAAAGGTCATTCAAAGCACAATCATTTCAACATGGGCGAACCTTGCCATTGTGGTGATTTGTATGCAATAATTGGGATATCTCCTAGGCAGGAAAAGAGACATAGATAGAGAGAGAGCCATCGAATGTACAAATATCTCCTCTCACAAAGCAGGAGTACCGAGGCCTGCTAATTTTCTACACACAAATGTTGATCAAGATAGAAAGAAAAAGCTGACTTCTACTATAAATATTACTAGGGGGTGCTGGATTTATATGAATATCAGTGAATATCATAAAAAAAAACTCAACAGAAGTTTAAATCTTTTATCTAGTTCTATAATGTTTGGTCGACCGTCTGAGAATACCCTGTCAGCACAGGGTCTGAAAATCAATAATGCCAAAGTGAATAATCTCACTGTTATTGAAATTCTAATTGACCCTGATGTGTACAGTCTGATTCTATCATGTAATTATATATAAATCTAATTCAACGAATAGAAGTGAAATTTGTGTCCTGTCATAACGAACGAGGGTAATTTATTTTATACTACGCGGACTACGCAGGAATTTGTTTTGTGAATGAAAAGAGATTATGAAAAGAGGGCAAGTTAACTGCGCATGCGCATTACAAGTCTTCATTCACGTTCGCTGGACGGCAGAAAAACAAATACGTACGCCCTTTAAATCCTGAATAGATAAATAGATAGACATGTAATGAGATAAGAAATCTTCAAAGTGACATGTAATATAAAATAACTTGAGCAATTGATCATTCAGGGTTAAGTGACTTTTTTATTTAAGTGATTAATTAAGTTTTATCTTTCTCTAAGTTTTATGAACCATAATTTTTTTATTTGAATATTTTTATTTGTAATTGAATTACATAGAAACAAGTGAAATTCTAATCTGAAATAAAAAAGGAGGGCATCTCCTTTCAAGTCCCAGTCATTTCATAAATCAGGTTTATTCGAGGCCATGTTTTATCAGCGCATCAAATCTAGGTAACAAGTTGTACTAATTCACGCAAATCAAATTTTTACAATATTTAAAAGAATACAAAATAATCACTCACGTTGATATACTTGTATTATCTAACAGCCGTGGGAGGGTCTGTTCAATGTTAAGATAGACCATGGAATCTATTCTGATTTTAGAAGGGAATTATTTAATAATATAGGATATAATCCAACACTGGTAATGTCAAATTTAGACTGTATTATTTTTCTACTGTCAAATTTTCCAAGACAAACCTCTAAATATTACTTATTAGGTTTGTTACTGACTGTTTACAGAAATTTGTGGGGTCAGTAAAGTCCATAGAAGGCTCGGCGGAAAGTGTTTTGTTTTGTCGAGGACCTAAAGTTTGATATGTAAACAACAAAAGATAATATATCAAAGTACTGAGAGTACTGAAAGACGGGGTCTTGAAAGATTGAATTTGTAATTGTCCTGGATTTCCTCGAATATGCTTCCAAAATTTATGAGTTTGAATTAGTTGTTACAATCTATGTTAATTCGGCTTTTTGCGATTGTCTGATACTTTGTCTAAATTTTACTCAATCCCGGCCTTCATACCGGTAATTGTAGAAAATTGACACAACGGAATATTATTGCAGTATGTAAAATAAGACTCCAAGGAAATTTTTTAAAAATTACTACTATAACCAGGAAAATAAAACAACTATATCAAAGTAGATAATTTTAATCATTAGATTTATTCAATTTTGTGATCCAAAAGAAAGTCCAAAAGTCGGACGGTATCCGTAATAAAAGTTTTATGAAAACCTCGAAAAGTCTAAAACTGCTGAATTAACAAACAAAGTGAACATTTGTATACCGATAACAAACACAGGCACCTGACGTTAGAAATATTTTTTTACAATAAGATTCCAAGAACTTTGACAATAAAAAAATTTGTCACGGTCGCCATTTTGATTTTTAAGACCGACTTATCTGACACGATTTTCTTCATTTGCGATTCATGCAAAATTAATAGGTAAAAATAAATCCGTTCGCCACTTACTCCTTTTTTGTGTAAACTCGTGCATCACCTACACGAATTACGATAAAACCGTTCCTTTCATTAAAAATCATACTCCGAAAATCAGAGACATATATAACAGATATTGTCAACTCCGCCATTAGCGTGTAAATGTTACGGGACCAACCTTACTTTGAGAACTACAAGTGCAACAGCAATCTTGTATAAGTCATTAAATTTGAACCTGAGAGTGAACATGAACATGAACCTGTAAATATTTTAAGCATGTTTTATTTATGAAATATTTACAAAAACTCTTTATTTAGTTTTTAAATTACTTTTTTAAAACTTATTGAGTTTTCACTAAGTAATGGTGATGCATTACTTTACTCATGTAATGATAATGTAATGCATTACTTCAAGAAAATCAAGTAATGGTAATGGTAATTTAATGCCCTAATTCATGAAATAATGGTAATGTAATGCATCATTTTACAATGTAATTCACCCCAAGCCTGATCCCAACGAAGCCGGAAAACATGAACATTAACATTTAACTTCAAGTTGGTTCTTCAATCGATAAGATTGTATAATTTATATTATATGATGTATAAGTCTTCCAAAATGTACAATCTATTATAGATTTTGCTTACAATGCATTGTTTAAAATTTAAATTCAGTTTAATCAACTAAAGAGCCAACGAACAAGAAGGCAAATTCATATTTGTTTTTTTTTTCTTTGTACAAAATTCCTTTAGAGACGAACAGCAGTCATACCGTAAGTAGACTGGAAGCAAATGAAACACCTATTTAATTTGTAAAACATCTGTGTATAACCCGTCACGATTTTAACTTCGGCTTTCGCATGAAGTTTGGTAGTATTAAGGTGAAAGACTGTCAAAATAAAATTCACAACTTATCAAATATGGCACATTGCGTTTGGGAACTTTAATTTCGATTCCACCATCAACCTCTTTTTTTTATTAATGAGCTCGTACACTAACTGAATCCTTATGAATTTTATGAGTAAAAGAAAAAAAGAAAATCCGTGTCCTTTGATCGATTTAGTAAAGAAGAGTAATCTCCCATGATACGGTGTCAACAAAATATGTTTGAACCCAAGACCAAGGTGAACAACTTTTAAAACTCGTGTACGCTATCAAAATCTCTAAACAGAAAAGTTTTAATTGACTATTAAGACGAAAACCAAAAACTAACATATTATTGACCATGAAATTATTCAGCGCAAGAGTTAGTAAACATGTTTGTTTTATCCGCCCTTACTGTTGATATATTTCGTAATTCCTAAAGGCTTGCAATGTATGTTATTATACCCTGTGTTTTATTATAGTCTGTATCTTATTATAACCTGTGTCTTCATAAACCTGTGTCTTATTTAAACATATGTTTTATTATAACCTCTGTGGTATTATCACCTGTGTCTTTCTAACCAATGTCATATGTGTTTTTATAACTTGTGTCTTATTATAAAATGTGACTTATTTAAACCTGTGTCCTATTATAACCAGTGTCTTATTAAAACCTATGTCTTATTAAGATTGTGTGTTATTATAACCAATGTCTTATTATAACCTGTGTCTTATTATAACCTGTGTCTTATTATAATCTGTGTCTTATTATAACCTGTGTCTTATTATAACCTGTGTCTTATTATCACCTGTGTCTTATTATAACCTGTGTCTTATTATAACCTATGTCTTATTAAACTTGTGTGTTATTATAACCTTTGTGTAATTATAACCTGTGTGGAATTATAACCTGTGTCTTATTATAACCTGTGTCTTATTATAACCTGTGTCTTATTATAACCTGTGTCTTATTATCACCTGTGTCTTATTATAACCTGTGTCTTATTAAACTTGTGTGTTATTATAACCTTTGTGTAATTATAACCTGTGTGGAATTATAACCTGTGTTTTATTAAACTTGTGTGTTATTATAACCTTTGTGTAATTATAACCTGTGTCTTATTTTAACCTGTGTCTTATTTTAACCTGTGTCTTATTATAACCTGCGTCTTATTATAATCTGTGTCTTATTATAACCTGTGTCTTATTATAACCTATGTCTTATCATAACCTGTGTCTTATTATCACCTGTGTCTTATTATAATCTGTGTCTTTCTAAAACCTGTGGCTAATTACAACCCGTTTCTTATTATTACCTGTGTCTTATTATATCTTGTGTATTATTATAACCTATGTCTTATTAAACATGTGTGTAATTATAACTCATTTATTATCATAACCTGTGTTTTATCATAACCTGTTTTTTATTAAACTTGTGTCTTATTATAACCTGTGTCTTATTATAACCTGTGTCTTATTATAACCTGTGTCTTATTATAATCTGTGTCTTATTATCACCTGTGTCTTATTATAACCTTTTTCTTATTATAACCTGTGTCTTATTATCACATGTGTCTTATTATAACCTGTGTCTTAATATAACCTGTGTCTTATTATAACCTGTGTCTCATTATAACCTGTGTCTTTTTACAACCTGTGTCTAATTAAAACTTATTTAAACCCGTGTCATATTATAACCTATGTCTTATTAAACTTGTGTCTTATTATAACCTGTGTCATATTATAATCTGTGTCTTATTATAACCTGTGTCTTATTATAACCTGTGTCTTATTATCACCTGTGTCTTATTATAACCTGTGTCTTATTATAACCTGTGTCTTATTAAACTTGTGTGTTATTATAACCTTTGTGTAATTATAACCTGTGTGGAATTATAACCTGTGTTTTATTAAACTTGTGTGTTATTATAACCTTTGTGTAATTATAACCTGTGTCTTATTTTAACCTGTGTCTTATTTTTACCTGTGTCTTATTATAACCTGCGTCTTATTATAATCTGTGTCTTATTATAACCTGTGTCTTATTATAACCTATGTCTTATCATAACCTGTGTCTTATTATCACCTGTGTCTTATTATAATCTGTGTCTTTCTAAAACCTGTGGCTAATTACAACCCGTTTCTTATTATAACCTGTGTCTTATTATATCTTGTGTATTATTATAACCTGTGTCATATTATAATCTGTGTCTTTTTACAACCTGTGTCTAATTAAAACTTATTTAAACCCGTGTCATATTATAACCTATGTCTTATTAAACTTGTGTTTTATTATAACCTTTGTGTAATTATAACCTGCAGTGTCTTATTTTTACCTGTTTCTTATCATAACCTGTGTCTTATTATAACATGTGTCTTATTTAAACCCGTGCCATATTATAACCTGTGTCTTATAAAACCTGTGTCTTAATATAACCTCTGTGTAATTTTAACCTGCGTCTTATAATAACCTGTGTCTTATTATAATGTGTGTCTTTTTATAACCTGTGGGTATTTATAACCCGTTTCTTATTATAACATGTGTCTTATTATATCTTGTGTCTTATTATAATCTATGTCTTATTAAACATGTGTCTGATTTTAACCCATGTCATATTATAACCTGTGTCTAATTATAACCTCTGTCGTTTTATAACCTGTGTGTTAACATAACCCATGTGTTATAAAAACCTGTGTTATTAGTAAGTGTTTTTGTTTATAACTTGTGACTTTTTATAATCTGTGTGGTATTATAACCCGTGTCATATTATAACCTGTGTCATGATAAAACCTCATTATAATCTGTGTCTTTTTAACATGTGTCTTATTTAAACCCGTGTCATATTATAACCTGTGTCTTATTATAACCTGTGTCTTATTATAACCTATGTCTTATAATAACCTGTGTCTTATTTTAACCTGTGTCTTATTATAACATGTGTCTTAGTATAACCTGTGTCTTATTATAACCTGTGTCTTATTTTAACCTGTGTCGTCTTATTTAAACCTGTGTCTTATTTTAACCTGTGTCTTATTATAACCTGTGTCTTATTTTAACCTGTGTCTTATTATAACCTATGTCTTATTATAACCTGTGTCTTATTTTCACCTGTGTCTTATTATAACCTATGTCTTATTATAACCTGTGTCTTATTTTAACCTGTGTCTTATTATAACCAATGTCTTATTATAACCTGTGTCTAATTTCAACCTGTGTCTTATTATAACCTATTTCTTATTATAACCTATGTCTTATTATAACCTGTGTCATATTATAACCTGTGTCTTATTTTAACCTGTGTCTTATTATTACCCTGTCTTATAACATGTGTCTTATTATAAACTGTGTTATAATCTGTGGGTTATTATAATCTGTGTTATATTTATTCAAACAATATTTTTTTCAATTTAGTATATTGAATGGGATTTGGCAACAGGTACATCCTTTTTAGCCTTCTCTCTACATAAAGGTTAAACTGAACAAATTGAAATATTTAAATGTTCAATATTGATAATACAACACAGAATATAGAAAAGATAGAAATAAAAAAGATAAAACTAAAAAGAAAAAAAGAGAGAAAATAACAATGTGATACCGGTTTCAAAAAAAAAGATATGACTGTTTCCAAATGTTGTTTCCATAAATAATTACAAAAAGTTTTTTGTTTCTGCAATTAAGGTATGTACTCTTTAAGTATTTGAACATTGATATTAAGTCCATAATAAGGACTACCGTATAACATTAATTTAAGTAAAAGTTGAAGATCAGTATTTATCATATCTTTATGGTTTGAAAAATGAATCAAAATAAATAAATATAGAGTAAGAACACGTTACCCCCCCCCCCCCCCCCCCCCGTGGCATGACCCTTTGCCTTGATTGGTTCGCGGGTCTTATGTATATAGTATTTCCCTTATTACTTACTGACTATTCGGACAATGTTAAATCTTTTGTCCCCCTTGACAGTAACTAATACATGAAGTTGCTGTCGAGGGATATTGTCCGATTTGTCAGTAAATAGGTAGTTCAACATACCAAAGAAAGCTACATGTATTTTAGTTGTACATGTATAACTTTTTAAATTGCTCAAGAAGAGAAGCCGAGTAATAGAACCTGAAAACGTTGCAACAGAAAATATGTTGGTATAAGCAGATTAAGGTACTGAAAATCTCGACATTCAGTTTTCCTCTTTGTATGTCTCGACATGTCTAGTATGTCCTCGTAATCGCATGCCATTAACGGTATGAAGTTAATGTGGATACTTAACAACTAGTATACAACCACTTCGAAGCATAATCATGAGTATTCTTTCTTAAATAACATAATGCACTTTATTAAGATTGTTATAGGGCAATGAGCGTGCTACATTCAACCCTTAAACTTTCCCTGTGGCGGTCCCGTCAGAACCAAGGGGTAGGAACCCCCTGTGTTGACAGGGAATGGAAAGGCGGCCCCTGTGTCGGTACCAACAAATCCGTCCAGGGACGAGGCAGTCGCCGCGGCGTTCTGTGCCGCTAGGTAAGGGTTCACTGTCCCCGAGAGCAGATATTGGTCCATTCTATTATTTCTGAAGCCTTGTTGATTGGTCAGACTGTTCAGTAGATAGGCCCCTCCCAGCCCGAGCGCTAGGGCCGTTAGCGCGTTCTTGCCGGCGTTGGAGCTACCAGTGCTACTGGTGGTCGGCGCAGCTAGAGCTGAAATCAATGTCTAGTGTCAACGGCTCTCTAGTCTTTCAAATTCAATCATGAAGATTTTGTAATAGAGCTACGGGTACTTTAAACATTTTAAAAAAAAAGAATGTTCTATATAAGATGAGCACTATACAATATATCTAAATCTTACTTTGGCAAAGAGGTCCTTCGTAGGCATCAAAACACGCGCATGCGGCCTTGGAGGTTTTACTGTCAACACAGAAACCTTTGGTTGGACCACCACAAATGTCGTTCTTAGCGGCTTGGTCGGCACCCGCACTGCAGTCTGTAGGTGAAGCACAGAGTGTAAAGGTGATACATCATAGAATTCAACAAAAACATGTACCTTTATGTATTAAACTTACGTGTATGAGTAGGATTATACATGTATCAGTAGGATACATGTATGAATACTCAATTTCAGAAAAGAAAACTTTTTTCTATAAATGTGAAAGACATTACATTAATTTTAAATTTTATTTATTGTAGTTGTAATGAAACTTAAAATATCAAAACTGATTCAGATTATTTTGATGACGAAGAAAGTTTAGTTTTAGCAATGTCTTCTCTAAAATTCGCACACACTAAATAAACACAGTCATGATCTACGGCTGACGAAAATAACCTATCCTTACAATTACAACGTACTGCGTCATTTTTAGCTACACCTGCATACGTCATTGACTTACCTCCGCCTCCCTTTTCTAGAGCAGCGAGCACGGCGGTGGTATCTAAAAAGGAATAACAAACACATATACTGATGATCACAGTATACCGGTATCTGTTATGGAAAAGTCAGCAAATTGTCACGTTAAATAACTGTAGGGGGGGGGGGGGGGTTGTCCATGTAATTTTCTCCTTTCAACACTTGCAATTAGTTTCACCCAGTTTTGAATTCGCCCAGACACAGTGGTTTGTTTAACGATTGATAATATGACTTTGAATGAATAAGCCCAGTCTTAAATTCGACCGCTAACAACGAAGACGAAAGTGCGAAAATAAAACAGGTGCCAATATTTCCCTGTATACAAAGTACAAAAGGCCCAGTAGTAACATCGCTTACCTGGGCAACAATAGCCATAATTGATCAGAAAATCGGCTTTAGTGAGTCAAATACAAAACATCTAGACAACCTTGTAGATTGGGGAATGTTGACATCGTTTCTCCATTCGGAAGTCACTCGGAATACCTCGCACAATTTTTCAACGTTATCATCTGGGCTTAATTATGGCTGATGCAATGCAAAGTCCCCGTAGACTTTCTATTTTTAGCCATGTATTGAAACTCGACAAGCTAGCTTTGGCGTTTCAAAAGGAAAATCTTGGGATTTTTTCATACTATTGAATGAACATCGTCTGAATCAAGAGGTATTTATAAATATCGAAAAGTTGAGGAAATATGCGGCAAAAATATCTTGGGACAGATTTATTCCTGAGCCTCGGCTTAGGCGAGACAAAAAAAAAATAAATCATTAATTTTTTTGACATGAATTATTTTCATTTCAGTATAACAATACTTACTTGGCAAATGAACAGTTTGATCCATTTCTGTTTAAGATCTTCAGTTAAAATTTTTTTTAAAACCTCACAAAATCGCATGAGATTTTACAGGTTCTATAATGTAGCATGTATTTTTTAAATCCACAATAAGAAACTAATATCCATCTTCTGATAGAATTTTTTTAAATTTTTTACACGAAATTGTACTTAAGAAATTACAAATCTGCTTGCAAGAATTTTGATGAATTTATTGTTTATGTAAAATGTATGACGTCACAGGAGGGTGGATTTACTTTAAAGGACCAAAATTTACTAAAATAAAATTTAACGATTGAAGAATTCCTATTTTCGTTTTTTAAACATCTTTTAAATCATCAAATTTACAACACATTTCTGGCTTTCCTATGAGAGAATTAGATCTATGTTGACTTACACAAGGCGAGTAAAAGGACGGGCACCAAGAGAGGAGGTTTATCGTTGAACCTCTGCCTTGACATGTCAGAATCTGTGAAAAGGAAAAAAAATAATACACAATTTTTTTCTGCGAAACATCTTTTATATATTTGAAAGGACAATAATTATATTAACATGTGGCTAAAAAAGTAAGGTTGAATTGTATTAGACATATTTTATTGATTAAATCAAATGGATTAGACATTTAATATCCAATAACTTAGATAGTCTTCTCCTCATGTATGGTTATTAACTCTACCATAAAAAATAAAATGCCTTATAGTACTTATATCCCTCCCTCAAACAAAAACACTAAATATCTCAAAAAAATATCTTGAAACAAGTGAAAATATTATTTTACAACAAGTCAACTTACAGTGAGTACAAGCGTGATGTGTGTGTGTGTGATCCCTCTGTCCTGTGTCTGTCTCCTGTGCCTGTCTCCTGTCTGTCTCCTGTGTCTGCCTCCTGTCTGCCCGCGGTGTGTGACGGGTGCCGGTTGTTCTGTCGGGCAGGTCTGGTATATATACACATACAGACCCCAGCCAATGGTCAAACAAAGGTCAGATAAGTAAAATAACCCCTACAGTGTACGCCAATAATGCGTCTAGGACTATGGTTTATGACAAACTTTCCTGAGCTGACAACTTTGCAGAGTGTTGCATTTATGTGACCTCGTGTTATGCACCCAGTATAACTTAGGTGTATCCTTCGCTTCGCGTCGGTTGACAATGGTTTTCTCGGGGTGTCAATTTCAACTGTTACCCCCCCCCCCCCCCCAAACAGGCACTATTTATATAATGTTAATTTAAAAAACACATCTGACAGTACTAAATACACGTAGGATAAAAAAGTTTAATTATCAACTGGATGACCAGAGACGCCAAGAGAAATTGTACCGGGGTCAATTTTAATTACAAACAAGTTTCGCTTATTTGTTTTAAATTTGTTCATATGATTATTGGTTAGTTTCTTTGTTTGTTACTTTTTATTTAGTGAAATTTTGGGATCAAATGTGGCCCATAGACAAACTTAATGAATACTGTAGCAATTTTGTGCAAGTCGTTAATACAGTGTCCAAAAGGAATCATTATTATTTTTAGTGCTTCTTTCCGACTGTTTTTCATGACTTTATCCTGAAAAACTTCTTTCAGGTTTTTTCCCTACGAAATCTGAAGACAAGTACATTTGTACACATTTTAAATGAAGCAAGTTGATATTGAATTCACTCGTGTGAAACCGTCTAATACAAATTTCAATGTATGACAAAGAAGATGAGAGGATACGGCAGGTAAAATGCCTATATTAGATGAGATAAGAAACAGAAAAAATATCAGTAATTTGAAAATTCTATCAAAAATCGTTCCAAACGATGTGTTTCACATCACATCAATTTAAAACCCTTAAACATGTTCAATATTTGGAATATACTGATTTAAACTTATGTATATGTTCTAAAATCTTCAAATAGTGATATTTTTTAGACATTCTTTGTCTTTTATATTATAGAGTGAGCATGTGCTCCTTAATTTGTCGTTGTTTTATTGTGGTTTAAAGGAAAACGATCGAACCAGTTTCAGTCAACAAAATCTTGGAGTGAAGACCCACTCTACATTAGAAATATCATTTTGTTTCCCAGCAATTGAACGTTTCAGGAAAAAACCATACAAGACCGTAAATTCTTTGCCAAATCACACACATGTAATATTTAGATAAAGCACTTAAAATGTTGATTAACAGAAATTGATCAGTGGTTAGAGCACCTTACCTTCAGTAAGGAAGTAATAGAACTAGGTCGACGGTTGGATACCACAAAAACTTTATGGAAATTGTTAAAATATTCAGACTGAAAAGGTTAAAATTATGTGCCTCTCTGTATTATATTACTAGTACCAAAGTAAAAATTTGATTGAAAAATACTGAAATTGAAATTGTATTTTACGATTAAACCATTGGACATTCGCGCCATCTTGTTCCCCAACTTTTTTGATGCATCAAAGGTAAAATTGCAGACATTTTTGTCAAAATAAGGCTCTCTTATTGCTGATTCCCTGGGTGTTATTTCCCCCTCCCTCCAGTGGTCCCCTCCCCACATATGGGCAGTGCCATTAATTTTCTATTGACCTCGGTGACCGCCAGCTCCCACTTACAGGCAACCCCATCCCCGCCTCATCGCAGACCACTGGATATGTCCCTCATCAATGACATGAAGTTTCTTGTTCGTGTAGACCATTGAGTAATACCAATCAAAACGAAAAAAAAAAATGATTGATGGCCTCGTCCATCATTTGAAGTAAACCCGCCAACCCATTGGATAACAGTGACGATACTCCATCACAACGAGTCGTCACTTGCATTATTTTTTTTTCGAGGTACACACGTACATGTATCAAAACCTGTAATAAAATAGCAAAAAGTCAAAAATATGTCTTTAAATAAATCTTATATTGTATGAGCGCAAGTGAAATATATCGATATTTGAAGATATTTATTAACTATGAATTGTTTTTAACAAACGGGTCAAAAGACGATTTACAACCCCACAACAAGAGGGTTGTTTGGTTCTTACCAAAATATCAGATGAATCAAGCTTTCTCACCTGTCCACCTTGACACAATTTGAATAGACCTCCTCCACCCCGGGATTTAGTAAAAAAAAATTATAGATCTAATAGTACGTGTAACTACGATCCTGGCTGTAAAACGTTACTATAAATGATATAAACCATAATGCTCTTACATAATGTGTCTGACGATCATTAGCAGTCTTAATTGGACCTACTCTACACTTCCGTCAAAACTCATTGAAACTGTATGAGTTATCACTGATCCTCTAGACGCAGGCAGGAAATCCCTCTCCTCACTCAACGAGAGAGAGAGAGAGAGAGAGAGAGAGAGAGAGAGAGAGAGAGAGAGAGAGAGAGAGAGAGAGAGAGAGAGAGAGAGAGAGAGAGAGAGAGAGAGAGAGAGAGAGAGAGACAGAGACAGAGACAGAGAGACAGACAAAGAGACAGCAGACAGACAAATAGACAGACAGAGAGACGGACAGACAGACAGACAGACAGTGAAAGAGAAACTAAACGGACTAAACATGTCATGCCTGTCTCATTAAAGGATTTTTGTTTTCATCAGATAAGCACTAAAATAAAAGCTGTGTTGAATTATATAATGTGTAATTATTATGTGTACCTTGTTATTATGGAGTAGGCTTACAAAGGCATTGCCTGCTGCCAAATTCATTTATGTAATATATTTACATTCTGAAATATGTTCAAATTAAAATACCTTCGTATCGATATCCCGAATGAATCAGCAACGAAAACATTTAATTGTTAATATATTTCTTTTAATAAATTAACTGTTCGATTTAAGAATAAGTTGAATTGACTGAATAATTGTTAATGTAGATAAAAGAAAAGGCTAAGTCGTCTTATGTGGGAATTTGAGTCTGACATCATCATGATTATTTCGTGCTGTCCGTGGGTTTTCTTAGGTTGCTGAAGGTTTCAACCATATATATATATATATTCAATGATAATTGCCATGTGATCAATTAAAGTCACGTAAGCAACGTTTTGTGGCCCCTTAATCTTTGAAAAAAAAATTATTTATTAAATTTGAATTTGAGCCGGAATATTTGAATCCACTGCACAATTAGTTTCCGTATTCGTCGATGTACTGAAAGTAAAAAGAATTTCTCGTTGTGTACAAACCCAGAGTGAAGCTTGCTTTTATATTGCTGGCATTTATCGACATGAAAAAAATAAAAAATAAAAAAGTGATTACTTTTCTTGCGTTTTATACCGGAGCATGTATATAGAGTCCGTAAAATGGGTAAAAGGATTGTACGTATAGTAGGCGGTTCTACATGAGGATGCGTTAGTATTGATACACACTCTCCAAGCCATCGCAATGAAGTCCTACGAGAACAAGATTAACCATTTTGAAAGAAAAGGTGGTAGAAATCTTTGCATACATATATATGTGCCTAAAATCTTTTCATAAAATATACATCTGTTTCTAACTCAAAACAACATGCTTTTGAACGTGCCAGGTGAAAGAGCTGTGTGAGTTCAAAGGTGTAGTGTGTCTTATACCTCTCTATAATACTGTATACTAGGAAATATTAGCCCCTTTCGCCGTCATTGTCAGTGGGCGAATTCAAGACTGGGCGAATTATAATGTCTCATATTATCTATCTTTAAATATATCCGTGTCTAGGCGAATTCAATACGGTGCGAAACTGTTTGCAAGTATAAAAAGGCGAAAGTTACAATGGGTGAAAATAGCCCTGTATACAGAACTAGATTCATTTATTAGTTGACTAAGGTTTTTGTTAACAAAGTTATTAAACAATTTCTAATTGATTGGATAACTGTTAGTTGGGAACGGGTGTGTCCCCCAAATAAGTCACTGCTGTCCTGACTGTTTTACCCTCTCATAAGATCTGTAACATTATTTGCTGTTACTCAACCTTTTCACTGTTGTACGCAACAACTCGACAGAAAATGAGCAAACTAAAAAATTCACGTTAAGGCACTGGCACTCGAGGCATGGAGGCCCCTTTAAATTTATTTTATATAACATAAATATGGGACAGATCCTCACTTTCCTCCTATGAAAACAATCTAATTTGGTCAATCTTCGGCTGACTCGGAAGTAAAAGAACGCACCCCCTGTTAATGTTCTTTGCTCTGTATTTATGCCTTTAAAGATGCTTTTTTAATCCTAAAACTTGGAATTTGTGTAAAAAGTAAAGTAATTAACATGCTTTTAAGTGTCAGTCGAAAACTAATGGGTTTTTTTTAAACTTTAAAATAAATGTTTAATTTTCAATAAAGAATTTTTGGTTATGCATATTGAAAAAAAAACCATAAACAAGTAATAGCTGCGAATGAGCTTTGGATTGTTTTTATTTTAAATAGATATAGATGATAAGCGGTATCCATGCATCTACTGCCTGAGCGTTGAGGGAATTGAAAATGTTAAAATCTTAACCGCGAGCACGTAAAGGGGCAGCCTCATTGTTGGAATTGGGGGGGGGGGAGCTTGGTAGCCATCCATCTCAAGGGGTTAATTTCCGGAGGAGGGTTTACTATGTAATATCAAATATATACATGTAGTAGTATATAGACTGCAAATGAACAAAGAAACCTCATCACTGTCTTGAATCTGACTAGAGAACCGCCAAGTTAACAATTCTATATACTTATAACTTACAGTAACGGTTTATACACTAATAAATTACAGTTACATGTACTTCTTGTCTTGATTTTGATCTTTATGACCCGCGTGACATAATCTCCTGTCTCTAGTCTTTTTGTCGCATGGAAGTGATGACACAGGCTTAGATACTTACCCTCTTCCGGCGACTGTCTATCACTTCCGGTGGTAAGCAGGGATGACGATTGAGATGTACCAGACATGGTTAGTACATGTATAGCTGTTTTGGGAGGAACACGCCATAACAACACAGAAGGTAATGGCCTTATGTTTGTAATCTTCAGGATTTTAAAGCATTCACGCAAACCAAGAACGTTTTGTGGACGGGGGGGGGGGTTGCGTCCCGCTTATTTGCCGCCAGTTATATTTAATAAAAACGAAGACACTTCAAACAACTGCATATACAGAGTGATATATTTGTTCATATATCTGTTTGAATTTGCATTTGGAAAATCTCGACTAGTACTGATTCCGTCACATACTTCAGTTAAAATAACGCTGAAACATCCGTTGAATGAATTTAGTCTGTCTTGTTTGAAACCCCTGATTCAACTAATTTTTTATTGAAATTTTACCTCAGTGAAACAAAAAGATGCTTCCATATTTCAGCCGTCCGATGAATGCTGTGGTATGGACCGATTGCAGGTGACGTCACTTCTCCTAACCGCCATTCTCCAGGCTCTGACTTACGGTATGTCAACATCTGATGACCATTCACTGTATACAAAACTGAACCATTTTTTTACATTTAGAAAACGATTAGAAATGATTTACACAGGAAAAAGAGTTATAAAAATCGAGAATTTTGTTTTTTGATGATTCAGTGGTTTGTTAAATATAAAACAGAGCATCTTTTATGTACACAACAATACCTACATCTGAAAACATACAAGAGTTACACATATTATTGATCTGTTGATAGCTACATGTATATAACATTACAAATATACTGATTTTCATTTTTAAAAAACCCGTGCATTTCGTTCTGCACAAACGCTAGAGTAAGTACAAATTATATGACCATGTCGTCTGACATATAGAACACTCAGATCTACGCTACCATCTACACACCACTCATATGCATTCCAATAACAAACAAATATTCATAATTTAATGTAACCAGATGTTAGGCTCTAGATCCACCCAACTATTGTATGTTTTTATCGCAGTGCCACGTGAATGAAATGGTGAAAAAAAATGAAAGGGTGTAAGAGAGAGAGAGAGAGAGAGAGAGAGAGAGAGAGAGAGAGAGAGAGAGAGAGAGAGAGAGAGAGAGATGCTCACTGACATACATAGCATACATGATTATAATAGAACCTTACTTGTCCCCTAATTATACACGAGCACTTTTCAAGGTAGTGACCCCGAAATCTCATTACACAGTATTTAGGGAGGGGGTCATTGGTATTAAAATGTTTATACTTATTTCTTAAAGGTATACATGGCGTATTTTTAGTAAATAACATTACTCAAATCTGATTATTTGCTTCATTACTTTATACAAATATAGGACTTTCACGTAAATTACGCTGTCCTGTCCAATTCAATCGGAGAAAAAAAATATACGAGAAATTAAAAAAAAAACCAAACAATATTTTATTTCAATACAAAAGATTTGAATAACCCCGCCTTAAATGGGTCACGTGACATCCATCTCGATCTATCAATAAAAATGACGACGACAAAACAGATGGGGTAGGCTAATAAGTTTGACAAAGTCGGCAAGGAAGTATAGAGGCAGACTGACAAGGATGGGAACAGAGGAGAGATCTTTATCAGAATTGAAAGATGGAATACGCATATGGTTCAGCCGAATAGAACTTGTTTCCATCATGATGCTTATGGGGTTGTGCTAGACACTTCTAAGTGTTCCATGTGTTCCATGTCTTTACTTTATAAGTTATAACCCCAAGTGGATTTTCGGATAGAGAACTTTTTGAAAAAAGTAGAAATAAACACTTTCAGTACATGCATCCCTCAGAGGGGGGGGGGGGGGCATATTTATAACGTTTAATACCGTGTCAATGACGCTAAAATCGTGTTTTATTTTTATTACACAATGAACACTTCATATCGTTCTACATTAACCAATATCGGAATAGTAATGCTACGAGTATCATGTGATACAAGAAGTATCTGATTTAAGACATGTACACCCTGATTCTAAATTGTAAAGAAATTGTTTTCAAAGCTGGGTTTTCCCGCATTCATGCGTAGTGGCGTTAAAAATTGCAGATTACATTAATGTTCATCAGACGTGAAGCAAAGTTTAGAAACAAAATTACTTAAGACGTAAATGGTATCTACAACTCATTTGTAAAATCCCGAATAAGTGAATACTTAACTAAATCAAAGTACGGAAGTAGTACTGAAAGCCGGGCTCTTTTGATGTATCATTAGGCATATTTTGTAGTAAAAACTGGCAATCTCTCTCTCTATCTCTCTCTCTCTCTCTCTCTCTGAATATTTTAAGACTTTTCCATTTATTTAAACACCATATCTAAAAACCCAAGCATAACTTTCATTCTCTCTCTCCTTTTACTGACGGGTTACACCAACATTCCTGTTTGTAGATCCCTTGGTGATTCCAAACATCACCCAGGCCAATCTGAGCTCTACTTACCAAGACTATGTAGCATCCAGAGCCGTGGATGGTCGGCCGGATCTGTTGAACATGATAGCGGAGGACTCCTGTACGCACACAGACGTGGGCCAGACCTCAGCCTGGCTGCGGGTAGATCTAGGAGCCGAGTACAGCGTCTACCGAGTCATGATCTGGTACAGAAACGATCGTGAGTCTAACTACAGGATTCTATGAATATCCTGAGTAATGTATGTTACTTAAGATGAAAAATACAAGAAGAGAAGGGGAAACTCATGTTGCGAGTGAGTGATGGACTCAAACTAGTAGATGACAATTTGTTGGTGGTACATTAATTATGATTGTCATCAGTATAGATATAGAATGTAAGAGCAGGTTAAAGAAAATTAAAAATAATTTTAAAAAAATCCCAACAGTTCCATTGATGACACCTATGTCACACTAGTATTAACATAACCGTCCCGGTATGCACGCCTGTGGAGACTTGCTATTTGTGGAGGGAAGTGCTTCTTTATTCTAAAAAATGTGTTTATCAAACTTAACAAACCGTTGATATTATATCCAGCAAACAGCTTTACAATATTTAGATTTGCATGTTTGTATCCAGGCGGTGTGGTTACGAACACGGTGCGGTTACAGGGTTACTCCGTGCGGGTGTCCAATGATACGTTATCTATCCCGCCCAACGTCTGCTTCCAACATGACGGAACTTCCCAGATTCCTGTCGTCACCACAAATGACTGTCCACGGATCGCCCGATACGTCTGGTTATACAATGAAGGCCGGTCACCGGAAACTATCCTGGAAATATGCGAAGTCCAAATTTATGGTATAACTTGATTTGATGAACTTTTTTTTTATTTTAGAATCATTTATACAATTAAAGGTGCACATGAGTGTAAAATGAACTATTTTGCAATACAATTTGCCACAAAATAATAATTATGTCCACATAAATACATAGGTTGTAATGGACCAGTTGACACGAATTGGGGTCTGACTTGGACTCCCTTTTAGATATCGAACACAGATTTTAAAAAAGTGAAAACTTTATGTAGAATTAAAAAAAATTATATGCCAATCAATCATTCATCTTGATTCATTTATATTATATACTGTATATATTTCCAGGATGTGAGTTGAATCACTATGGAGAAAACTGCACGTCTTGTGGTATTGGTTGTGAAGTTTGTGACATCACATCCGGTTGCACAAAATGCTTGTCGGGTCACGTTTTCCCTGCCTGCGGTGAGTGGATTTGAGACCGAGTAAGGGATGTAATTTTTATTATGTTTTTCATAACAACATATTCTATTATTGTTATCATGCACTGATCCCGAAAAAGTAGCCCAAGGGTGGGGGTGGGGTGGGGGGGGGGGGGGTCCGAGGGATAATTGTATTTGGTGGGGTGGGGGGGGGGGGGGGACGGATCCCCCTCCCGATCTCCCTTCTTGATCCGCGCATTAGTATCTTAGAAGATTGCATCACTATTGTTTCTCGATATTCGCTTCCTTGGACCGTAAGATTGGTGCCAGATCTCGTCCTCGAAGTCATTCAGTCATTGTTGAATTCTGATTTATCATTAAAAAAAAAGAACAAATTGTTTTGAAAACTTTGTAGGTTATACCGTAATAACTTTTTCAGTACTTAAAATAACATGAAATACATGTACATGTATACCTCAATATACCTCAATATTTGCCTATATATGTACCGATTTTTATAGTTTGTATAGACGCAAATGCAGCGATGAATTAAGAACATCGCAATACTCGCACAGGGGCTCGGTTGTTGGATAGTGAAGTTCCTAATTATATGTTCCCAAAGAAAAAAATGATTAAAATTTGTAATTTTAGGTGTATTTCTGAGGGTTGCAATTTTCTCAAATGGAAGTTAATGCAAACTCTCAATAATCATTGAGGAAATCCGAAGCATACGATAGGCTAAAAGGGATCTTTCCGCGGATTTTGTTTTGCTCTCCCTAGACTTATCATACGTTATTGGAACATCTCAGTGATTGTATGGATAATTTACGTTACTCAAAAGTAACTTCCGTTTCTTTCGATAAGTTTGGCTAGGATCTAACTATACATTTGATGATTTCGGAACGATGTGTTTATTATTCGGCATAGAGATGTAGGCAGACGGTAGGGATAAGTCATTTGATCATCTTTGATATCTCTTCAGAATTTGTTTGAGAAATTGTTTTAAACATGGCTTGAACCGAGGACCCCCTATAAATCTAAGATGTCGAGTTCCGTACCTTTACTTTCTTTAATGTACATTGTATAATGAATACTCTTTTTAATGTGATTGAAACGAGAGTTTTCAGTGAATTTATTTATTGCAATACCTTTGAATAATCGTTTCATAAGTTTACATTCAAAACTTTGCTGAGAGAGAAAGAAAGAGCGAGAGAGAGAGAGAGAGAGAGAGATTATGTGCGTGTGTGTTATTCATGTATATATTTTGTCTGATCAAGAGATCTACACTGCACGACTTTTTATATATAAATGTTATTCATCAGAATGCCCACCTGGTTGGTATAGCATAGGTTGTACGGAGGCCTGCAGCCTGAACTGTTTCCTCAGCGTGTGTCACATAGAGACCGGGGAGTGCAGCAGTGGCTGTAACGCCGGCTATCTCGGCGACTTCTGTAATGAAAGTAAGAGAACGTTCAAATAAGGAGGTAAGGGGTTGTAGACATTTTTAAGAGTTTTTCTACTGTAGAACAAATAGAGGATTGGTGAATTTTCAAACAATCTTAAAGGATGTGAGTGAGTTTACCAAGATGTCGACAGTGACTTGTGAAGTAAGCCTGTTGTGGTACGGCTATGAAACTGAAAAAATAAGAATACCAGATACCAACACACACATACATGTATTTACATTTTTTCCCCTACAAAATTCTATTTTGAACGATGTACATTCACCAAGATACTTTTACTGAAAGCCGCTATAAAAAAAGTTCAAAACTATAATTGAATTGATAAGAACTGGTATACACATAGCAAAGTCTTCACATCCAAAATAAAATCAACAAACATTCGCATCATCTTATTTGCTCATACTCTCTATAAGTTAAAAGATGTGCTCTTTAAAGCAAGTCTTAAATTATATAACATCAGGAGTCTGTCATAAGAAGTGTGTCCAAATAAGCCTGTAGTAGCAAGTTAAGATAAAAAAAAAATTGATAAGACACCAATTTCCTGAAATAAATCAGAATTCGTTCCGATCGTAACATATTGTCATTTGTGTGAACTAATTATTGTCTTAAACAGACTATACAAAATTAAACCAAAAAGTAACTATATATAGAACAGTTTGAAGAAAAAGACATCCATTGCTTTTAATTATTTTATTAGCATTTCTTTTAATGGATATGTAACATAATACAACGGGGTTTGGTAATATATGGCAGTCTATAAAACATGAGAAGCACACGAAAAGGTGCTCCCAAACATTCGTCTTGTTTTACATGTAGCTTGCTCACTGGGACGTTTTGGAACTGGGTGTCAATTTCCATGCAGTGGGAATTGTATAAACAACGACCCTTGCAATCATACAAACGGAAGTTGTGACCGCGGCTGCGCAGTACGTTGGAGTGGACCTCTTTGTAATCAAAGTGAGGCTTACAAACTCACGTAATCTTATTGATAACCCATTTATTGATAGCTTTGTATCCATAGGCTGCTGTTTACCTTTTTCTTAAGGACGTTGGATCCTGCGATCAATAGTCTTTAAGTTTTTTTAAATATCTTTTAAAAATCTACACATAGCTTAACCCAAATTCAAAAAAATTGGGGGTCTATATGCTTCATTTGGCGGTAGGGTGTACTTAATATGACCTTTCTGCACTGAAAGTGCAGATTGCACATAAATCGCTTTTCCCTCTATATTTTATTATCGGAATGAACCATGACATCAAATAAAATATTTACTATTTAAGATAAATAAAATTAAAATTATCATAAAGAAAAATGTTACAATTTCTTCACCTAATTGATATTTTGACCTTTTTGCACTGATAAAACGCTTTTTTTATTCTTTACCAATTCAACATGTAATGAAATTTATTTAAAAGTCTCAAACCTCTTCTCAAATTATGATTACATTGTACCTTGTCAGAAAAATCTAAAAAAAATTACAGAAAATAAAACAAAAAGTATGGGTCTATTATGTAAAATTTGAGATATGGCATGAAATAAGCTCATTTTAGGCAAAAATTGGGATTCATTTTTCCTTGACTTTTTAAAGTTAAATTTGACAATATGTGTCGATAGAAATGTTGAAAAATTGTAAAATTATGTTTTTCGTAACAAAATAAAAATGTCCTAAATGCACAAACTATTTGCAGCTGGAAATTTTCTTTGCACTGAAAAAAGGAAGCTAAAGTGACGCTACCCTAAAACAACTTGGTTATGAAAAATGTTCATTTTCTTCTTAAAAACCTTCCGCCACAAAATTTAGTCCCATACTAAACTCTGTAAATATGTAATTTTTCATTTAATATTTTATTTAAGATAATTTAATTGGCATTATAAAATTTTGAATTTATGAGTAGAATCAATATATGATGCATAATTTCTAGAATAGAGGTGACCCTAAATGGCTACCCAAAAACAGAGGAAGGAACCTCTTTAAAACGACTGTACTCTATTAAAAAGCTTTCCGAATCCAATTTTATTATCTTTTGAGGGGGATTGCGACCATCTTGTATGTGTAATTTGTATACAGTACAACATGTAGAACGTCATATCTATTGCTTTTTTATCTTTTGACAACAGGTACAGCTCAGTCAGTTTTGGGCAGAAACAAGCCAATTCAAGAGATGGTCACATTTTTTTTATTATCAAATGTACAAGATGGCCACACGTCCCCCTTAATGATAACTGCTATTGTGCAACTGCAAAGACAGTGACTCACTTCTAATCTGGTTTCAATATTTACATATAATATTATATGGCTGTGTATGTATACACTTACATGTAGTTACATGTTTTCATTATATAGTTACAAATCATCACACTAGTAGCAAAAATAAATGCCTTTTGTATCAGTTACCCGTTGCAAATGTTCTACTAGTATCTGCAAATTATGGTGGCATATTTCTGCCCCCTACATGCAAGATAAATTATCATGTCAATATGCAAAATAATTATGTCTACAAGCAAGGTACAGATCTTTTAAGAGAATCTGATTTTCATATGGGTAAAATCATTTATTTGACATCATAGATGCAAGATGCAACATAATTATGACAACATGCGACTTATTTATATTGACATGCTTTATTTATGTCAATATGCGAGTTAATTATGTAAATATGCAAGATATTTATGTCAACATGCAAGATGATTATGTTTACATGCAAGTTTTTTTTATAACCACAAGCGAAATAACTTGCATGTTGACATAAATACATTGCATGTAGGGGGTAGAAATATATCACCATAGCTTTATGTATCTTGCATTTAAATAAATAAGGCATTATTCTTTGACTTTAATGGAGATGTAAATACTGGTTGGTAAATAGCTGCAATAATATAGCCCTCTCCCGATTTTTATTTTTTTTTGGGGGGGGGGGGGGGGGGGGCTACAACTCCATAGGATCTAGGTAATGGTGCAAGTGCGGGAGTGATTGACTCCCGCAACTATTTCAGCTCAAATCGTATAAAAATGACAAGAACATTAATTTTGTATTTCTTACCTGAACTCAAACATTGTAGTTGTGTATGGCATAGATTAATCCAAAAAATATCAAGTATAGTACATATATCGGTTATTTTTCGTGCAAGTGAATTTGTCCGCCATTTTTACTGACCTTGATCGGTTTTATTTTGGGACAGCCAATGAGAATTCAGGAGCGGATCTTGAACTGAATATAGGAATTCCCCTATTTTAAACATAATTAACGCGGCAAATATGAATTTTCCATTATATACCATTTCCTTTAATGATGTTTTAGTGATAAAACAAAGTTAGATCGCTTATTTACACTGACATTCACGTTATCAAGCTCATCAAAGCTCCACTCGTAAATACAATAAAATCACGCGAGAACTGTCATGGATGCAGAAAAAGAAGGTAAACATGCTGATGTGTTTTACCTGGTTTTGATTAATATATGGTTAGTTTGTTCAACCTGAATTTAAAATCATATATATGAAGTCAAATATAAAAACGATCTTTCCACACCGAAATCAGCCGCATGAAAAAATTAATTCTGCACCATTACGGTGATCCTATAGAATTGTAGCCCTCTCCAGTAAACACCAGATATAAAAAATCGGAGAGGGCTACATTATTGCAGCTAGTTGGTACACAATCAGATCTACCATAAAGAATGATGCCTTATTCCCACTATTTACAAATGTACATTACTTGACGAATACAGTATTAAAAAGGTTTCACGTACCTCAGATATTATTTTAAAATCACGAGATGCTGATCAACGCGCTCGTTTCAGTCTACTTGGCAATTATCGTCTTATTGAACCATATACAAAAAAAATCATACGATACAAAAACAAAATATACAATACAAATAGAAATTTTACAATAGAAATAAAGAAAAAATAAATGTATCAAATAGAATTTTATTCGAATAAACATATACATGTATATAAGATCAAATTATGTAACGTTTGATATGCCAAATCTGTACTAGACTGTTCATAATTATGTCTTTGTTTTATACTCTGTCCCAAGATATTTTGGATTCACGTTTGGACGATTTTTAATAAAAATACACTTACCTGTGAAAGAAGTGCAATTGAAATAGTTGAAAGGGATATTTTCCAAGATAATTTCATTGACACATTATCATCTTTCACTCGGAAAAATTCACAGGAACGAAAACAGATTCCTTACGGAGATTTATAATGGGGAATGTTTACATCTTTTCTCCATTCGGAATACACTCGGAATACATCGCGCAATATTTCAACGTTATCATCCGGGCTTGCTGCAATGCAAAATCTCCGTAGACATCACATTTTTTAGCATTGTATTGAAACCTGATAAGCTAACAGGGGCGTTTTGACTGAGAAATCTTGGAAATTTTTCATACTTTTGAATGAACATCGTTTGGATCCTGAGGTATATATAAATATCAAACAATTAAGCCAAACGTGAATCCAAAATATCTTGGGACAGAGTATAGTTACTTTCAAAATAGAAAAATAACTGCCTTTTCTTTCTTCTTCAAATCGTTCGATTTCAAGTTTAGGTGAAGAAAATTCGGGCAATATCGTCGCGCTGAAATGAATGGTTTTCTTTTTCTTCTTTTAATCTCTTTTCAATTTCATCGAAGTCTACAGTATGACTATTTTTTTTTCTGTTTGTTTATTCATTTTTTGTTTTCCTTTTTTTAATGGGTGTATAGCTGTTCTGCTCCCCCCGATTGAAGTTTCTGGAGGCAGCATTGCCGGTTCGGTAGTTGGAGTTTTGTTCGCCGCCATTGTGGTAGCTGTCGTCATAGTTTTAATCATGAGGTCAGATTTCTCTTTTCAGAATAAACACCATGTATCGGCCAATGAACGAAAACATTCTAAATCACTGTTCCTCATGTTTGACCGAGTGTCCATTAGAATTTATGAGTCACATGACTAACAAATGTTTTAAGAGACAGTACAGCGCATCTTATCAAAAAACCGACTTGAAAAAATTGTCCGATCGGGTTCGGTATTTTTGTACTACTCATGAATGTATAAACTTTCAGAAAATTACAAAGTTCTCCATGCAATAAATCTAATTATTTCATTAAAATTAATAATTACGTATAACCTATCACATAAATACATCGCAACGTGTTCGGGGTTCAGCCTTCTATAATATTACGCATGCGTATTTAATGTAAATAAAACACATGCAGGGCTCGCGAAGAATCTCCTGGACAGGTTTGTTGATAAAAATATGTCTTTTCTACTTCTCATAGGTAATAACTGTTCAAAGTTTTTAAAATAACCACAATTATTATTTTGTAAGCATGTATTTTTCGTGTTTATCACAGGAGTTGCTACAACCTAAATCTATTTTCATAAATGAGGCCCTTTGAGGGGTTATTTGACATATTTATGTCTATTCACTTTAAAATGAACCTAAATTAGTAAACCATTTGTAAATTATCGAGTAAGTAAGGATATGTTTCATTTAGAGAATCGCTTTAACCTCGTTTTCCATGATGACCGTAGTCGGACGAAGATCTTGTAGTTTTCAGCACGTGTCAATTACTGTCATTCAAAGTCCACGTGGTACAAATAAACGATATAAGATTATTCAGGTTTGTACGACCCTTGAATTTCCGGAAGCTCATAATTACGTTAATTAAGTATGTGAAAGGGATTTTCGTGCATTTCAACTATTACAATAAACGTTATTTATTATTTCCTAACTATACAATAGGTAAATCTGAAGTTATCCACGTCATGTTTTTCAGCTGTACTGTCTCATTTTTAACTTTCTTAACATGATCAATCAAAACTACATATACTGGACCAAATTACATTTTGTTTTAACTATTTGAGCAACTAATTAAAACTTTATATCTTGGCCTTGTTTCTCAATATCAGGTTTCGACGAAAGTTGACGCCGGAGTACAGGGACTTTGTGTATCAGAGAAGTTTAAAGATAAAACGGGAGGGTAAGTTAGAAAAACACGGAGACATCTTGCTCTAGTTCACATCTACCTTCACAGTCAATATATGCTGCAAGATTAATGCTGTCTCCCAACGAAAGATTTAATTAATCTTACGACTTTTAATTTGTACCTTATGACAGATTTTCAAAGAATTAAAGCAGTAATATTAGTATTCAAATACTCCAGAGTCGACGGATGTGACTCTCGGAAATGAATTCAATATGATTAAAATAACTTCCGAAACCCAACATATACATATCAATTTAGCACATTTCTGTTTTTATTTTTAAACTGAATTACCACATGTTTAGTCATTATCTTCCTTGTATATTCAATTCTTATATTATAAATAACTTTTGTATAATAAATTAATTATATTTGCAGGTACAAATAGTTCTGCTGATCTTGTAAATGACTTAAGTGAAGAACAAAGTTCACGGCAAAGTAATCTAGTAAAGAGAGACACGTCACTTTACTCTAATACGCCACGACAGTCGTATTTTCTTACCTCCAAAGAAATAAGAGTGAAGGATATTTCTAATGTTTTAAAAGTGAAATCAAGAGACAGCTACAGAATATTTCTAGACGAATTTAAGGTAAAATATGGAATTTTCACTGACACAATAGATGGCCATAGAAGTTTATTTATTTTTGTACCATGTATTAGTTTATATAATTGTGTGATGTTCTACTGATCATCGTTTTGTTTTGTTTTATTTCCCTTTTTCATTAATGAAATATGAAATAGATATCAGTCAAACTCTAATTCCATCTATTCACATGACATGACTGTTTTGTACAAAATCAAAGTTAATGTTATAGGAATAAATAGTGACTTACGAACAGTGCTATTTTACAGAATATTCCTTACGGAGAAGAGAGTCATATAGCCTGTACTGTAGCCAAGGAAACACACAACAAGCCAAGGAACAGGTTCAAAACCACCTTTCCCTGTACGTGCTAATTTTACTAAAAGACAATGCTAGCTGATACTTGATTTGTCGAAAAAGGAGTCAAAACCATTAAAAATGAGTTCCAAAATCAATTCTTTTTCATCCCGAATACGTTAACATATATATATACACAACCCCTCCCGAGAGATCCTAATATCTGGTTCCTTTTTTGGTATTCTGTAGATGATCACTCCCGAGTAGTTCTGAGATCTGGTGAAAATGACTATATCAACGCTAACTACATACAGGTATTTAACAACAACATACTATGTTAACATAGTTGGTACACTCTTGTTACAGATTCATGTACTTTGTACAATCATGTTACATACAGGTACATGTACTCGGTACTCTCTTGTTACATACAGGTACATGTACTCGGTACAATTATGTTACATACAGGTACATCAACTCTGTATTCTCTTTTACATACAGGTACATGTACTTGGTACTCTCTTGTTACATACAGGTACATGTACTTGTTACTTTCTTGTTACATACAGGTACATGAACTCGGTACTCTCTTGTTACATACAGGTACATGAACTCTGTACTCTCTTGTTACATACAGGTACAAGAACTCTGTACTCTCTTGTTACGTACTGTACATGAACTCTGTACTCTCATGTTACATACAGGTACATGTACACGATAATTTCTTGTTACATACAGGTACATGTACTCGGTACAATTATGTTACATACAGGTACATGAACTCTGTACTCTCTTGTTACATACAGGTACATAAACTCTGTATGCTCTTGTTACATACAGGTACATAAACTCTGTACTCTCTTGTTACATACAGGTACATAAACTCTGTACTCTCTTGTTACATACAGGTACATAAACTCTGTATGCTCTTGCTACATACAGGTACATGAACTCTGTACTCTCTTGCTACATACAGGTACATGTACTCGGTACTCTCTTGTTACATACAGGTACATAAACTCTGTACCCTCTTGTTACATACAGGTACATAAACTCTGTATGCTCTTGTTACATACAGGTACATGTACTCGGTACTCTCTTGTTACATACAGGTACATAAACTCTGTACTCTCTTGTTACATACAGGTACATGTACTCTGTATGCTCTTGTTACATACAGGTACAATAACTCTGTACTCTCTTGTTACATACAGGAACATGTACTCCGTACGCTCTTGTTACATACAGGTACAAGAACTCTGTACTCTCTTGTTACATACAGGTACAAGAACTCTGTACTTTCTTGTTACATACAGGTACATGTACTCGGTACTCTCTTGTTACATACAGGTACAAGAACTCTGTACTCTCTTGTTACATACATGTACATGTACTCTGTATGCTCTTGTTACATACAGGTACAATAACTCTGTACTCTCTTGTTACATACAGGTACATGTACTCTGTATGCTCTTGTTACATACAGGTACAAGAACTCTGTACTCTCTTGTTACATACAGGTACAAGAACTCTGTACTCTCTTCTTACATACAGGTACAATAACTCTGTACTCTCTTGTTACATACAGGTACATGTACTTGGTACTCTCTTGTTACATACAGGTACATAAACTCTGTATACTCTCTTTTTACATACAGGTATATATACTCTGTACTCTCTTGTTACATACAGGTACATGTACTCGGTACTCTCTTGTTACATACAGGTCAGTGAACTCTGTACTCTCTTGTTACATACAGGTACATGTACTTGGTACTCTCTTGTTACATACAGGTACATATACTTTGTACTATCTTGTTACATACAGGTACATATACTTTGTACTCTCTTACTACATACAGGTACATGAACTCTGTACTCTCTTGCTACATACAGGTACATATACTTTGTACTCTCTTGTTACATACAGGTACATGAACTCTGTACTCTCTTGCTACATACAGGTACATGAACTCTGTACTCTCTTGTTACATACAGGTACATAAACTCTGTACTCTCTTGTTACATACAGGTACAAGAAACTCTGTACTCTCTTGTTACATACAGGTACATAAACTCTGTACTCTCTTGTTACATACAGGTAGAAGAACTCTGTACTCTCTTGTTACATACAGGTACATAAACTCTGTACTCTCTTGTTACATACAGGTACATGAACTCTGTACTATCTTGTTACATACAGGTACGTGATTTAATGCACTATATTCACTGTTGCATACAGGCATACTTTGTTATTTGCTAGTTTCATACAGGTTAATGTACTTAATACACTCTTCATAATTACATGTAGTTAGTACACTCTTGTAACATACATGTACTTGTACTGGACACATAATTACTACATACAGATACATGTAATGGGTAATTTTACTGTATACAGATACATGTACTTGGTACATTATAACTACATAATTACAACATACAGATACATGAACTTGGTACATTATAACAACATACAGCTACATGTACTTGGTACATTATTACTATATAGAGATACATGTACCTGGTACGTTATTTCTACATACAGATACATGTACCTGGTACGTTATTACTACATACAGATACATGTACCTGGTATGTTATTACTACATACAGATACATATACTTGGTACATTATGACTACATACAGATACATGTACCTGGTACATTATGACTCCATACAGATACATGTACCTGGTACATTATGACCACATACAGATACATGTACTTGGTACATTATTACTACATACAGATACATGTACTTGGTACGTTATTACTACATACAGATACATGTACTTGGTACATTATTACTACATACAGATACATGTACTTGGTACATTATTACTACATACAGATACATGTACTTGGTACATTATTACTACATACAGATACATGTACTTGGTACATTATTACTACATACAGATACATGTATTTGGTACATTATTACTACATACAGATACATGTACTTGGTACGTTATTACTACATACAGATACATGTACTTGGTACATTATTACTACATACAGATACATGTACTTGGTACATTATTACTACATACAGATACATGTACTTGGTACATTATTGCTACATACAGACACATGTACTGGGTACCTTATTACTACATACAGATACATGCTCTATGTACATTATAACTACATACAGATACATGTACCTGGTACGTCATTTCTACATACAGATACATGTACCTTGTACATTATAACTACATACAGATACATGTACCTGGTACATTATTACTACATACAGATACATGTACCTTTTACATTATAACTACATACAGATACATGTATCTGGTACATTATTACTACATACAGATACATGTACCTGGTACATTATAACTACATACAGATACATGTACCTGGTACGTCATTTCTACATACAGATACATGTACCTTGTACATTATAACTACATACAGATACATGTACCTGGTACATTATGACCACATACAGATACATGTACCTGGTACATTATAACTACATACAGATACATGTACCTGGTACATTATTACTACATACAGATACATGTACCTGGTACATTATAACTACATACAGATACATGTACCTGGTACATTATTACTACATACAGATACATGTACCTGGTACATTATTACTACATACAGATACATGTATCTGGTACATTATAACTACATACAGATACATGTACCTGGTACATTATGACTCCATACAGATACATGTACTTGGTACATTATTACTACATACAGATACATGTACCTGGTACGTTATTGCTACATACAGATACATGTACTTGGTACATTATTACTACATACAGATACATGTACTTGGTACATTATTACTACATACAGATACATGTACTTGGTACATTATTACTACATACAGATACATGTACTTGGTACATTATTACTACATACAGATACATGTACTTGGTACATTATTGCTACATACAGACACATGTACTGGGTACCTTATTACTACATACAGATACATGCTCTATGTACATTATAACTACATACAGATACATGTACCTGGTACATTATAACTACATACAGATACATGTACTTGGTACATTATTACTACATACAGATACATGTACCTGGTACGTTATTGCTACATACAGATACATGTACTTGATACATTATTACAATATACAGATACGTGTTCATAATACATCATTATTACATACAGATTCATGTAATTGGTACATTATTAATACATAAAGATACAAATACCTTTTACATTATTGCTACATACAGACAAATATACTAGGTACATTATAACAATATACAGATACAATTACTTTGTACATTATTACTACATACAGATACATGTACTCGTACATTATTACTATATATAGATACATGTACTTAATACTTTAGTTTTTACATACAGATCAGGGATTGGGTAATCGTAGTCAGTAATCGTAATCAGCTGTAATCGTTTACAGGTTGCTGAGTTATCATGAGTAATAAGTAATCTTCCATTTTTTTATTACAAGGAATCGTAATTGAATGAATTACTCTGAGAAAGGCCTGTAATCATGATTAATTATTCATCACTTTATGATTACAATGGTAAAATTGAAATAGTTAAAACGTGAATGACAATTCAGTTTTATACAAAAAGCTTCTTAAAAATGATAATTTGACATCATGATTATAGCCTCCGCTGTCAACATTGTTTCTTTCATAAACATTAAAAATTCTAACTAAGAAACAATACAAAAAACAAATCAAATACTGTTAATATAATCTAATGTTATCATAATTAAAAAAGGAAAAGTAATCTATTGTAATCGATTACTACTAAAATTGGATGTAATCAGCTTGTAATAGATTACTTTAAAAATCCAAAGTAATTGTAATTTAATCGATTACTTTTAAAAATAAACAACCCCGTCTCTGATACATATAATGTACTCAGTGTAAAAGTACTATAGGACAGGTTCATTTCTTTGATATGTTCGACTACATTTAGAAGTTAAGGAAGTTCTTTCATGACGCATTGAAATACATTGTAGATTCAAACTAAACATTTTTAACATTCTACATTTATTGGCATTAGTTATTTTTCCCATTTCACATGTTCTGTAACGATTAACTTTAAACAACGATTTAATTTCATCCATAGGACTATGACGGGAATAAAAGATATATAGCATCCCAAGGTCAGTCTCTCCGTCATTACTTCCGATTCTACGTCACTTCTTTCTTTCTCGTCGATTCTGAAATCTATCATAAATAAATCAATGTTTTGTGCAGGCCCAAAGAGCAACACGCTCGTAGATCATTGGTTGATGATTTGGCAGGAGGAGGTGTCACTAATTGTCATGCTGACCAATCGGATTGAAGGAGGCAAGGTAGTGCTCATTCAAAGATTGTTTGTTTTTTAATCTAAAAAATCAACAAAGTGGGAATAGAAGACGTCACTATGAATGATGTATCTGTAAATAGTATGACTAAATGAATAGAATTGCAAAGGGTTCTATTAGATTCATGTTTTGTTTTGTTTTTTATTAATTTAAACCAAACTGATGAAACATCACTTGTTTACTATGCTGTTATATGTTCTCTAAACTTTTAACATTCATTATCACCTTGTCCGTCTCAGAGTAAATGCATGCATGAACTATATACTATTTTTAATAGTTCTTTTAAATAATCATGATCAAAACATAAATTAAGATTTTCATGGGCGGGGTCGTCAGGATTTCTTGAATCTCCATTCGATAATGAGGGCGCCCACTTTATACTGACTTCATACATAGTCAACGCATGTTTGCCTATTGTTCTCCGTTCAACAGTAGTTGAATATTTGCAATATCTAAGTAATGTCAAAGGGAGATTAATAGACAAACATGCGCAAATTTAAGGGTTTAAATGAGAAAAACTGCTTCTCTTTACTTTCTCTTTCTCTGTTGTACTTAGTAACCAAGGGTTGATACATGTTGAATATTATAATCCACCACGTGATTTCTCACCTCAGGTAACTTTGTGAATACAAAATTCTATCACGTGACGTGTAAGGTATGACGATATGTGCTAACTAGGACGAAGTTGTCAAGCTTCTGTACTTCTTGTCTTATTGTTGAAACCATAGTAAATACCTAGTTAACTTGTACCAAATAGAAAAGAAAGAAATATGGTGAAAAAGTGATCACATAATTTTTTGTACATGGCATTGTTATTCATGCTACTCTAATTTTAGTACTATTCTGATAATATCAGCTCCGCCTCTCATGCATATTGATTTCAATCTTATGTTCGATCAAGGGCATATAAGCAAAAAATCTCTCTATTCGAAAGTTTTAAGGAGAAAAACATAGAATGAGTTTATTGTATCAAAGTCCAAAATCTTAATTGATGTTGGAAATTGACAAGACTCTTTAATGAAATATACAAAAGTGATATAAGGTTAAGAAATAAACGCAACAGAAGTGACCGAAAAGGGCCCAAAACCCGGCGCAAAGTGCAGTCATCCTTTTTACATTAGAGTAATGAATAGGTGAACAATGCATTTGAATGTCAAAAGAGGGGTATTTACTTGTGAGACGGCCTTTATCATTGCACTACGTTGCTTGTTGACGTGCATATGAGATTAAAAGTAAATCAAGTCATCATTTACAGTCAAATTATTCTATCTCAAGACAAAATGTGAGCAGTATTGGCCAGATTTAGGAACGGAAGTGACGTATGGAGACATCATAGTACGTCTGCAAAACGAAAAGCATTACGCTTGTTACGTCATAAGGCAGATGGAGGTGCACCACAAGTCAGTACGTACAGAATCACGTGTATTTGTATCGTGTATTTATACGACTAGGACACTAAAAGTTCAGTAATATCGGCAATTTTGATGATGTTTTACATAGAAGGCCAATGACCCCCTCGCGCTAACATCCGTGTCAACGAGAGATATTAATATAAATTGTAGAACTTGCTTATCAATCGTTGTAAAATAAATAAAGTTCATTTTTTTAGAAGGCGGCGAGTAGAGTGGTCACTCAAATGCATTACACTCACTGGCCGGACCACGGCGTTCCCGACCCCCTAGATCTGGTGACCTTTTATAGACACGTGGCGCGGGTCATAGACAAACAGAAGGATCATGGTCTTTTGTTGGTTCACTGCAGGTAAATCCCGAGTCAATGAAAATGACATTTCAGAAGATATGTACACGTACAAGTAAATGATATAATTGTTGTGTACGTTCAGAAATCAGTATATGATGTGTTGCTTGCTCTCTCTCTCTCTCTCTCTCTCTCTCTCTCTCTCTCTCTCTCTCTCTCTCTCTCTCTCTCATATCCGACTCTGTCTGTTGTAGTGCGGGTATCGGGAGGACGGGGACGTTTATAGCGCTGGACTCCATGTATCACTGCGGTCGGACACATGGCAGCTTTAACCCCGTTGATTTCGTCAAAACAATGAGGAAAGATCGAATGAGTATGATTCAGAATGTGGTGAGTATGATTCAGAATGTGGTGAGTATGATTCAGAATGTGGTGAGTATGATTCAGAATGTGGTGAGTATCGATGCCATAATGATCATTCTGCCCTGGGTGGATAACAAAAGAAAAATGATCAGAGGTGAACATTTTAACAATTAAGGTGGTAAGGGACATTTGTGAATAAAAGTACATTATAATCAAACTCTTTTCACTGGTTAAGAATTTTCAAAGTTTACAATATTTGCCCCCAAAAAACATGTTTGAAAGTTTTTGAAAAGGTAAAACATATAAAAGCCCCAACGGGATTCAAAGTCATGACTTACAGGTTCGTAGTTAACGCTCTAATCCACTGCGCAACGCTGTTAGAATTATACTACATTTTATTGTTTATTTCGATGGGAAGTATTATGTCACAATATGGAGGTTTATCGCCTTAACGCTGTAGAAACTACCTATGTGTATACTCATATGGAACAGCGTTTCATTTTCTAGGACCAGTACGTGTTTCTCCATTTCGCGCTGAAAGCATGTTTTATGTGGGAAGACAGAACTAAAAGTAAATGTACCTTCACTGAGGAACAAATCAACCACAAGGCTGCTGTTCTAAAGATGGCGCAGGAATTCAATGTAAACTCTTTTGTTCTAAAGCAACCACAACTGTTGTTCTGTACTCGTTCTTTGATTTAGTATAGTGAAAAAATGATATTAATAGCCATCTCTATGAAAAAGAAACAATTTATATGCAATAATTGTTTGCGTAGGAGCTGATTTCCATAAAGCAGTCCTACAGTGAAGCTGATAAATCCGCCGGGGTTTCCCACAAAGAGTTAAACTACACTCCTAGCGTTCTACCAGGTAGTTTTTTAACTAGTTTTACTGTTAAAACAAATTCTTAATTTTTTAATTTCCTACACTCTATAGACCTGTTTATTTGTATGTTTTTGAAGTGGACAAATACAAAGTGGGTCTGACGTCATACGTGGACGGACGGTCCGAGTATTACAATGCGGTCTTCCTGCGTGTACGTATACAACCAATCATTTGCCGGTAAACAGACATCATGTATTCTACATGTACATGAATGATGTTGAAATATTTCTTTGCATGTTCAAATTTAAGTGTTTAGTTTTCGCATTATTTCTTTATTAGTTTATTGTGTTTTGTAATATGTGTATTTTGCTGTGTGTTAGTTGATTATATGTCTGTTATATTCTTTGCTTGCCAGCTGTATTCGTTGATATTGATAATGTTGTATAAAATCTACTCAATATTATATCATCAAACTTCAATTTCTTCACAAAATCTTATTTCGAATAAATCAGCCTGAGATTTGATATGCATTGTATGCATTTTATTCACTGGTCAATTGTTTTATTATTTGTAACTTTTTTCTGTTGTAGTATTGTATCGTCTTTTTAATTTTTTATTATTTGTAACTTTTTTCTGTTGTAATATTGTATCGTCTTTTTCAATGTTTCAGTATTTGTAACTTTTTCTGTCGTAGTATTGTATCGTCCTTTCATTGTTTTAGTGTTTGTAACTCTATTCTTCGTCTTTTGTACACTGCACCTTTTGTTTGTTGTAGTCTTTTTGTGAGAACCAAGCATTGATCGCAGCTCAGTATCCCCTGGAGGGACAGGCGCTGGATTTCCTGAGGCTCCTGACAGACCACGAATCTAACGTTTTAGTTTCTATCTCTCCTCTGAAGGACATCCGATCGGTACACTGCTTTCAAAATTTCACTTCACACAATTAAATGGTGCAGAGAATAATTTAAAAAATTCATAACAACCGATTCATGTTTTTAAATCTATATTTTCTTTAAGGGTATATTTCACGTCAATATTTTTTCCATTAATTATTTGGTTTTATTGTTATCTTTTCATATTTATTTTTTTTAATAATAGTTTAATCTAGTTGTGTTTACGGACATCATGGTTCCTCGGTGCCAATCAATTGTGTATCCGCGCCAAAAAAAAAAAATCCCGAGAACGACTTGGGATCTTACATGTTATTGGCTAAATGGCTTAAAACTATAACCCCTCTCCTCTACCCGTATTCTGTTTGATATTAGGGCACTTGATTCGTGGTTTAGTTGGGACTCACCCCAAACACATTCACCTTGCACCGGTGGATTTTCTTTATGATTGTATAATCATAAAGAGACTGTTTTTTTTTCAGACCAAAGAGTGGTTCCCGGCGGCGGCTCCACTGACTGTGTCCACCTACACGGTATCACTGATAAAGTCCGAGTTCATCACCCCCTCCATCCGGAGATCAGACATCCAGATCAGATACGACGAGGTAATGGCAAGACAGGGGGAAATACGTGTAGAATTAATGAACACATTAAATAGGACCTGGCCTGGTTTCAATGATCAGTTTTACTATGTTAGATGTTGGGTTTTTTTCAGTCAGAGGCACATCTGGTTCAGGTTTATGAATTAACCACATGGAAATTTAATGATACCATTCCACGTGACCTACAGATGAGTATGGATGTAATCAGTCACGTGAACACGGGCAGAGTCGAGAAAGAAATCGTCTCTCCGATTACCATTGTGTCCAAGTATAAAGTTGTTTTTTTTCTTGTTTTTATTTTAAACACCAGTCAGTCTATAATTTATTATGAATTATTGAAACTGTTAGTGGCATATCTTGCCTCTATATGCAAGTAATTTTTTTATTAATTGGACATGCAAGATAATTAGGACTCAATGCAACATAACTACATTGACATGAATTTCTATATCGCAAAAATGTAACGACAGACATACAATTAATTCATCTTCATGTAACTGCGATGATTCTGACAAAATTATAATACTTCAAGTATATATTTAAATGACTTAAAGGTTAATATAGATATAAGTAAAATTTTGACATTATTTAACCATTTTAACAAACGTGTATAGAAGTTGTATCAAGCAAACTGGATGTCATAAATGGGCAATGATCGATCACTGTACTCTCTATAATGTCATATATGTTGCATGATGATATGGTTATCTGGTATGTCGATTAGCAAACAGAGGATATGCTAGACTGATTAATAATTCTTTACACGTGGGATTAAAAACGAACTAATTAAGACTACAATGTGTGTGCCCGATCCATTGCACTGTTTGGTTGTTGTAGGGACGGTGCCGTGGGTTGCGGTGTGTTCTGTGCCGTGTATAACGCCGTACAACAGATACAACAGGACGCCGAGGTGGACATGTTTACCATCGTACGACAGCTGCAGGTCCGCCGACCGGAAATGATCTCAACCGTGGTGAGTGCGCGTGTATGACAACTTGTACTGTCAACATACAAGATGATCAACCACTGAATGTAATGCTGATTGTACTCTACTACAGTACTGTACTGCTTTAATCATGGTGATAATTATTGGTATAAAACATAAATGACCATTTATACTAAATTACTAACTGCATTTCCCTATGAATAGCATTGAACTTTATTTATGAAAAATGAAGTCTAGTAAGAAAATTAGTTTTCATTATGACCCCTGGGCGCCAGAAATTAAGGGTCTACATTTCATAGAGGTACGGTTTGATTGTTGAAACATCAGAGAAAAACTGATTTTTTTATATTTTTCACTTTATGCTTACTCAAAAGATACCATCAGAATATACAACCCGCCTTGTCTTTTCGCTTTGATGTACTTGTATTTAGTTTCAGAATAGAGGACAATTTACTTACCGAATTCCTGATGTTAATCTACGGCAAAACTTTTTTTTTTCATTTAGTTATAATCTTTATATAAGTTGTATGTATTGTCTTTCCACAAATTTATTTAAAAATTAAATTTGTTGTTATGACTACTTAGTCATAACAACAAATTTAATTTTTAAATAAATTTGTGGAACTACTTAGTCATAACAAAAAATTTAATTTTCAAATAAATTTGTGGAAAGACAGTATGTTGATGTACATTTCTTGGGTAAGTACTAAAACTTCAAAGTACGGTGTACTGTTACTAGAAATAACGAACATTCAAGGTTCGGTGGCTAGAAACGGAAAACTGAAATCGTAATTTGAATCGTAAATAGATGTCATTTCACCATTTAATATTTCTAATTTACTCTGTAATTCCTTTGTAGGAGGAGTACCATGCATGTCACAAAATTATTGTAATGACTTTAGAGAGATGTAGCGAAGAGTTCGGCAGTAAACCCCTCAACACGGGGCCCACCGAGGGGGAACTGTACAGCAATGTGGAAAATGTGTACGCTAATTCCTAGGAATGTGTACACATATATCATGAACCTGGCCGCTATATGGACGACTATGCTGCACGCCTAGAATATGTTACTAGTAACTTATTACTAGGACAGTTTACTTTACATTTACTAAAGAAAGTGTACCTTGGTTCTTTATGACGTCACTCATATGTAGGAGGATCGTGTTCGTTTTTTGAAAATGATGGGCATACCTCGGCCTGTACTTACATACATTGTACATGTACCAGTGACCGGGATCCTGTGTCAACCTTTCTTGTCATACTTATGACAAACAGAATAGAACAGACCACATGGTTATCTGAGATTATCTCTCAAGTTGTTTTAATTGTTTTTTTAATTCACCAATTTTTTCAACGTTTAATTCTGTTGTACATGATAACTAATTATGAAATAAAAATTATATATAGAAACCTAGATTTCAATTCTTCTTTTATGTATTTCCAGTTTTTAATTTTTTTTTTAATAAGGAGAAATGATCTACTAATTTATAATAATACAACCACATGTACGTGTTTCTTATAATTAGGTTAGGTTAAAATTGCTACATATTGGTGGCACAGACTAAAAATGACTTTTTTCGATAATGAAAACCAAGAAGACATAAGATTACATGTGCACATTTTACATTATGTATCATTGCAGTCGTTCAAACACTGGATTTAGTACTATGACAAGATGATAAAAGAATGAGGTTACAATTGTGCAATTATACGCAGTATACATGTACAGATAATAAGCACAAACATTGCAATAACTCTGCTAAATTTGGAAAAATTAGCCTATTTCCTATTCGGAATGGGGCCGAATTTCGGCCCCTGAGAAGGTACAGATAAAACCCTAGGAACAATAAAATATGTTTAAATAAACCAAACATATATGTCCTTTTGATTATGTGCATGTGAAAAATATGTTTGTCATTTTTTGTAGGGAGAAGGCTACAAAAATTATAGAACATGTGTCCAATCCGATTGTGAGTACATGTACAAAGAAGACGGGTGGATAAGGCGCTTAAAATGCCCATACGCGGTCGGACAGGCTACTTAAAAATTAGAGTATCAATAAATCTGATGGGTTTTTTTTTTAAATCATGTAAAACAATGTATATTTAACGAATCATTGATTTTTAACTGTAGGTATGTTCAATACTTGGAATATGTTGACTCAAACAGGCGTATACGTATCAAAACCTGCAAATACTGTCATTTTTTAGAACTTCAAGGCATTTTCTTTTATAGAGTGGGTCTGTGCTCCATATTTTTCTCATAATCTATTTAAGGTCTTTTGGAAAACAAACCGATTTCGGTCAACAAAAACGTGGAGAGATGACCCACTATACATTAAAAAAAATTGTAAATTGAGACTAAAATGAAATGTAAAACCGTCCGTTTAATTTTTCCCCACAAAAAGTCCGAGAGAAAATGTGTTTTTCTTCAATTAAAATGTCACAAAACCGCATCATATGTTTTGGTTAAATTGTTTTAAAACTGTATTATCAAACACAGATTCCAGATATAGCTGTACGAATAATAAAAAAAGAATAATTTGGGGAAAACCAACTCAACAAACAATTAACAGATTCTTAAAATAAAGAGAAAATTCAAGAAAATGTCATGGGGTCCATACAGTGGCTGTTGTGAGGAATTTTACTCATCAAATTGATGTTGTCATTGATCAAAACACTCCGTAAATTACCGTTATTGTCTACCAGCATGTTACATAGAAGTAGCCGTCGATTGTTCCATATATATGAAGATAATCATGGTTACTATTGTACAACTTCTGGAGGTCTAAGGTCAGCCTGTGCAAGTCCATGGCGTTCTCAGGATATAGATTGTGGTAGGGTCATTTCATCGCCATGTATGAAACACGTCGGATTTTTTATGTAAATATTAAAGCTAAGTTTCAGTAGACCACGAAATGATAGACTTTATAAGTAAAGGGTACTTTATAAGTAATTGTAATCATACAGTAAAAATATCATCTGTATTAGGTACATGTGTGTTCTAATTCTTGTCAGTTATGAACTGAACTCCGGCAAATACAGAAATATATTTACATCTACCAAGTATTATTTCCTCTATTTCTTACGGAAACTTATAGCTAATTCATAGCTCTAAAGAAGCAGCCCGACTGAAATTTACACGCCCCATTTATCGATTGGTCGAAATCTACAACGGCTGAAACTGACAAGAAACTGAGAGGACTGATATTGACACGTCCTCTTTATCGATCGGTCGAAACCTACAGCGACCTAGGAAAAATCACGGACTGCACGAAATAATCATGATGATGTCAGACTCCAATTCTCACAGGAGACGATTTGGCTGTTTCTTTTAGCTAACGTACTGATGTACATTAACAGTAATTAAGTGAATTTTACTAACTTTTCATAATCAATTTATTAATAAGTTTAAAGAGAGATGTTAATATAAACATTAAAATGCTTTCTTTGATGATTCATTCGGGTTATGAAGAGATCATTGCAGAAATTCTGCAATGTCGCTACCTTCATATCATATCATATCATAAGGATGCTTATATTTATACACGGGGGAAATTAACTGTTCAAAAAAGTTGGAAGTTTGATCGTGATAAGGTTTTGTCATGGCGGTTATAGAAACATTTCAAATTGACAATTAATATTAAAAATAACAGGAAAAGAGGAGGCACGATGGAACCTTCTTCTGCGTCTCCATCTTGGGAGGCCTGTTACAGGAGTTGATAGATTTCAACCAGTGTATCTGTACAAGTTAACTACACAATGTGTACAAAATCTGTACAAGTTAACTACACAATGTGTACAAAAAGAGTACTTTAATACATCTATTTGTTACCTGTAATAGAACACCAGTGACCACTTGTTAATGAACGATTATATATCTTGTTACAAAAAAGTGTATTGAATATGAAAAACATTTCCTTTTACATTGCACTTTGTATTAAATTCCGAGACAGAAATATTTCCACATGTTAAAATCCTTACAATTTGATAATCGCCAATATTTTTCTGTTTCATTAATGAATGGTTCCCCAATATACAAACTGTGAGATTAATAAAATCTGCCAATCAACTCGGGAAAAAATAGCTTAAATACTGTATATCAGAAATGAAATTTGTCAATGCCCATAAGTTAACATAAAATACTAGTATATCCAATATCGCGCATGCAGAAAGTTACATGCAAATATAAAAAGTGACTTAGGTCCAAGGAGCCGAGTGTAAGTTATTAGTTTTCATATACTTTGCATTACTTTTGTCATAAATGCAAAGGTTTTTCAAGGTTTGGTAAAAATTCAACTCTACAATGTGGCCCCACCTTACCCCTGACGATCTTGATTTTGAGAAACCCAGCTTCACTGACCAATTAGTTTTTGAAAGAAAGATTTTAAAACATTCTTCTTTATGTGCCTTTTGAGAAGATTTTTGAAAGATACCAACGATTTTTTCTTAAATCTTAAAGTGACACGGTGACTAAAAAATGTTGTTTGACTTTTTGATTATAACATAGGAATTAAGAAGAAATATACGAAATTTTATCACATGGAAGGTTTCACGCATTATAAGTCATCATCTGTCAGTTTTCAAGTCGTTAAAACGTATCCGAAATCACACATGTTACAAACAAACCGAGTTGTTTTGGACAGTAATTTGATTGTCATGTGATTGTGACTGTTGTCTAAAAATAGCTACAGTGGGATTGACTCACCGAGAAAAGAATTTGAATTCGAAGTTATTCGATGTCCGTAGTAAGAAACATACATTTATATAAGGTTTCATCGAGAGGCCGTTCTATCATGATATATGCCACACTGTAGTAATTACATTCCCCCTGCACTTGCGTGGTTATGAAGCGGAAGGCAAATTAAACTCAATATTTGTGTTGGCCCAACGCTTAATTATATTTTTCTCTTTTAAAGGTGGAATAACACATCATCACAAAATGGCTGATCGCTGATTGAAACGACATTTCGTTTTATTAAAAGGATTTTATGGACTGAAACATGTAACTTACTCCATAGCCGAGTGGATAAAGTGTCGGACTTTTGATCCGTACCCCTGAGTTCTAATCCCGCAGGGGCTTTTGTTAATAACTGGAAAAAAATATTTAAGATATTCATTCTTTGTCCCCAAACTGCGAATTTTTCGCTTATTTGACATTTGTACAGTTTATTTATCATTATATCTTTCATTATCAAAACATTTCTTGTTAATTTGAGTGACTTTTTCCAGGTGTGTTATTCACTTAGATCGTAATTTTCCAAAGGTTCATCTTCACAAATGCTAGATCAAATATCTCGAAATCACGTAAAAATATTCAATATTTAGTAATCATGGGTTTGTGCGTCACCATGTCTCTTTAAACATCTCCATTTGGATGAGGGTGTTGCCCTTCATATTAATAAACTTAAATCCCCTTCACCTGATGATGCCTCGTGCCAAGTTTGGTTGAAATTGGCCCAGTGGTTCTGGAGAGGAAGTCAAAAATGTCAAAAAGTTTATAGACAGACACCAAACAAAAGGTAATCGAAGTAGCTCACTTAAGCTTTCAGATCAGGTCAGCTAAAAAAATATTAAATATTTTTATTTTTTTTTTTAGGTTTTTTAAAAGTCTTTTTAAAAAAATTACTTTACATCTGTATATAAATTCATGGTTCCAGGTATTTTGATTCAATTTTTCAAATTAGTAAATATTATTGTTTATTCAGCACGGAAACCTTCAATCATGAACTGCAGGAATTTTACCAGAATTTAGTAAATTATATTGCATTAAAAAACAAACATCTTAAACCTTGTTGGTTTTTATTGCAGTTTTCTCATCTTTAAAAGACTTTTCAATCAATGCATGATCATACATAGAGTGAAACAGTAATGTATTTTTTTAAAATACAAAATGTGATATGATATCTGTAAGTTATGATAAATGACGGTAATGAAATGGCTGATTCATGTCTAACACATCACACACTCACACAAGCATTCTCACAGATATCAGTCTTTAATTAAGACCTAAACAGTTATAGACAAGAATACAACATTTCCAATGGACACACTCATCTATTGGGTTATGTACTCATATATGACAAACAAAACCACTGTCTTAACATCTTAACCTCTGTTAAAATATTTTGATAAATAATGACAAGTTTACAGTCCCAATGAGTGACACGTGATTTGTAACAATTAACTACCTTACATGTCAATGTACTAAACTCAGCTCACCCTGACTGAGAAAGACTCTGCTCTTCAATCTGAGGAGGTCAGTATAGTTAGAGTCTGTGTGTGCATCACCAGACCTCGGTGCTGTCTGCTGTCTGTCTGCACCAGTATCACACAATCACACAGCTCACACTGCTCACACGATTGTACACACATCTCATTCATTTTTCTGATCTAAGTGACCCATGCTTTTCAATGCCTTGATTCCCATAACTTCTTGTATAACTGAAATAATCGCCAGCATCCAAGCTATATGGTTTTGGTCTTGAGATCTTGGGAGATGTCGCACTATATGCCCAGCAGACTGTGAAGCTCGTCATCGTCCATGATTGGTTCCGAGTCAGATTCCACCTCTTTCTTATCTGGTTTCTTTACTGGAACCTCTGGTTTTTTCACCGGAACCTCAACTTGTACAGGTTTGATAACTTCCTCTTCTTGTTTCTCGGGTTTGTCATCTGTTGGTGACACTGGTCCATTGCTGTCTTCTGTCTCTAGGTTAGTGAGAGTGTTGCTAGCCATTATGGCCTGGATTCGGGCATCTAGGTCAATCCGCTCCTAAAATAATAATAAGTTAATTTAGATTTGTTGAAATTTCTTCAACAATGGAGTGCAGAATAGAACATATCTGTAGATCTGTACCTCCAGGTCTGAAAAAATTTGGATGGACGACCTGGGAGCTACAGTGAAAGCTACGCAATAAAAGTTGCGCTAGTTTTAGAATGATTAATTTTATTTCCAAACACATTCTGTACAAATATTTGATTCCCAAAAAAATCATCGGACATTTTACTACAGATATCGTCACTTAATTTGCCTCAGATATTCTTTTAAAACACCATCACCAGCTCTGTAAACTGGCGTAAAGTGAAGTGGTGGAGTTTATTTACTTGTAAAACTAGCGACTTTTAATCTCTATGCGAATTTAACATACATTGTAACTAATTGTTCCAGGTCAGTTTGCCTTTTTTGGCAGAAAATCTGAGGCAAATCAAGAGATGATATCAGTTGTAAACTGCCTGAAGAATTAATGGTACTTTTTCTTTCCACAGTATTTGTGTGTAATTACGGTTAATCAGTCCAAAACTATTGCAATATTTTGTGCACCATAAACAGCAGTTTTTTTTACTATGGGAGGCCTGTGGCTCCCAGGTTGTCTATCCAATTTTTTTTGACAGGGAGCTACAGACCTGCTTCTAAAGGGAAAAGAAATCTCATGTACTCAAGATTCTCATATTTACTGGAGAGCTACATGAACACTGCATTGCATCAGACAGGGCAGTGATCTCTGTAATACACACTTACCTGCTCATCAATGGCTTCCTCTATTTCTTCATTCTCTGGCGACTGATTCACATTCACTTTGGTCTCTTTGTCACCGTTTGTTTTAGTAGGAGACACGGCGGGTGAAATGTCCATTGCATCATCGTCTGTCCCAGCATCCTGGGAGTCATCATCAATGATGGGTAATGGTAAACTAAGAATGTTTGAGGTCCTCCTGTATGCATTACTTGCGTTGGCGGCGTTACTCGTGTCTGTGTTGTTACTTGTGTTTGTGGTGTTAGTGGTGTCTGTGGTGGTCGCAGTTGTCGCCGCTGGTGGTGGGGAGGACTGACTTGGCACAGTGTCAGCTTTCTCCTTTGGAGATGGCACCACTTCCTTCTTATTCTCAATGTCTGGTTGACCACTCTCTGAATTTTCACTTGGTTTTGAGTCACTAATTTGAACATCACTATCTGTAGCTGCTATTTCACAAGTTTTACCACTGGGTGGTTCAGAGTTTTTCTGAGACTCAGATTCAAATGTAAGGCCAGGCAGGAGAGGTAACTCTGGCCAGCTTTTTAAACTTTTAAAACCGTCTTCTTTATCACTACTGTCTGAGGGCCACGACTCGAGTTTGGCCACAACCTCGCCAGTCAATTGTTCTATACGCTTGGTCAGTTCGGAGTCGCTGGCGGAGGCGTCCAGTGTGTTGTCAGAAACGCGATCCAGTGCAGGAGTTCCCTCCCCCTCCCCGGCCAGCCGGTCCTCTGTCTCACTGGTCGTGTCATTACTGTTGGCCGTCACCTCTGTATAAAAGCCAACAAAGTCACACATCATTTCATTTTTAAAGTCAATAAGCTTTCTTAATATGTACAAATCTTATCCTCCAAGTGTAGAAAATTTCACTGTCTTTTATCAACTGATTTTACATTCATATATAATTAAATTGAAAATCAATCATAAATTTAAACTAGAAAACTGACCAGTCAGGAAGGGCCCCGCTATGACAATTAATATAGAGAAGTGAAAAAAACTTTGAATTCCATCCTCTTTATATTAACAATGATGAAAAATAAATGCCCGGCAGAAGATGTAAAGAACTGGAATATATAGGATCTCGTGATTTTTAGTTGGATATGATTTTCATCCAACAATTAAAGTGTTTTTTTCTTGAGCCTTAGTGAGGGGATAAAACACACAAGTTGGATAAAAATCATATTATACTACAAATCATATGAGATTCTATTTATCCCATATTTTATACACCGCAATCAATGTTTACACTGTTTATAAAACTCTGACTACATTATTTTACTTCATTATGCCTACGCAAATCCCATTGTAAAGTCACAACTGTGGGATATCAAACAAATATGCAATGAGTCATATCCACGGGATAAAGTGGGTTAACATGGGATGAAAAAAAATTTGTTAAAAAAACAAAGAATTGATACCAATGCAATGATACCTAGGCTTTGCCTCTATTCAATAAATTATTATAAATCATTGTGTATGGTATTTTAACCAAAATAAAATATGAATATTATATTTTAAATCCATATTTCAAAGAATGTACACAATACTACACATCATTCAAAATTGACCTTAACTTCAAAACAAAGTTCATTTGCAGACACAGGCAGTGCAGTAATTAATCTCAATGTGACAGATAAAGATAAAGCTTAGGATTTTCTTCCTGTGGAAGGTTAATTCATCCCAAAGGACAAATATTGCACAGCCTTCCATGTATACAATGGTAACATTCTCAGCAGTTATCTCTCTTTGCCCATTCTTCTTATGCATAGTTAGGCCAGCATTTTTTGAAATTTCGATTTACAAACCCGCCGACCCTATTTTTTAAAAAATTCAAATAAAAATAAAAGGACCTGAACTAGCTATTAATTTTATTTTTTCCTCCGACCCGAAATTTTCTTTCTGGTAAAAATAAAAATAGATGTTGATGCAATCACGTGTGTAGTCTGAATTTATTGTTGTTCATGCATTGATTAAAAAGTTCTTTCCGATCAAGTCACAGGCACTAGAAGTCACAAAAAAACCACCATAGGGCCTACTCCTGTTTGCTTTCGTCCAACCCTACAATTTACGACCCTATTAAGTTTTGTGATCGGCAACTTAGCCAGAATTTCCTCAAGAAAGAGAAGTTGAGGTCTTTTTCTATCACGATTCCGTAAATTAAAAAAAAAACCAAGAAAATGATAAGTTACTTTTTTTTAAAAACATATTTGCAAAATAAATTATAAAATAATCATAATTTAACCGTTTGGAAATAGATCCTCTACATAACGGTTGTAAGTGGGTCATAGGGTTGGACTAATAACCCTAAACACACTGAACACAGGAGTCTTATGACTGAAGGAAAGAGAATGATTTTATTTGTCATTAAGCTAACAAAATAACGAAACATTTCCTTTATTAAAGGTATAATTACATAAATAAATAAAATTTTAAAAGTTAGTTAGTCTTTTTTAAATAAAAAAACTTGATTTTTTACTGACATTTATGGACATGCTTCTAATCCAATTTATTTTCAGTAACAATATTTTAAATTTTGAATTTGTGAATAGCATTGTTAATTTAATCAAATAAATGATTTCTCAAACTTCTTCCTATTTTTCTGCAAGGAAGAAGTGAAAACTCCCTTAATTTTTTTTGGTCTTAATGTATATGTACAGTATGTACTTGTATATATATATAAAAAAAAACCTTCGTTTTTATACATGCATGTACAATATATCAACACAAATTTTCGGTGCCCATGGATAAAATATGTTATGATAAGAACATTAAAAAAATGGCAGCTCCTGGACACGTGTTCTTTTTTAAAAATAAAAAAAATATTGTTGAAAAATTGTTTTATTTTTATTTTTTTTCTCGACGGACAAATTTTTCAATTTTATTTTTATTTTTTTTCCCTCCTCCTCACCAAATAATTTGAAAAATATTTCGTAAATCTAAAAATAAAAAAATGCTGGCCTTAGGAATCTACCCCACCACCCTAGCTCCAAACCAGAAGACATAGAGAACCAAACTTAGCATCAAAATATGTATTTCTGCCTACTGAACTACCATACCAAATTTGAACTTGATTGGGCAACCATAAAAAAAGTTATTAGAAAAAAACAGGAAATTTGTGGACAGAAGAGTGACAGACGGACGGACGGACAGAAGGACGGACGGACAGAGTGATTACTATAGGGCACCCGCAAATCCTTGCGGGGCCCTAATAAAAATGGCATTCAATTTCAATACCTTGCCAAAATCCATGAAATTACTGTAAACGTTCTACATTTTGCTGTGTATTCTATTTAACGCTTTTGGCCTAATGCGGCATCCACTAAATCAAGTACATCGCTAAATGCATTTCACATATGTATAAGAAAAGTCACATTCAGGAGTACGCTTATTCAAATTCATTTCTTCAAAAACTAATTTCCACCAAATATCGTACACGCCAAATATAATACGTTTACAGTAATGCAAGTAAAGCTAAATGCTTGATCTACAGTTTTGTTCATCCTATTTTCAGGATCTGTACTGTAGTTTAAAAAAACATACAAAACCTGTTTTTAGCCAATAAAATCCAATTCCTATGAAAAAATCTTATTTTGAATTTCCTACCTGATGCTCTAGAAATTTCGTTTTCTTTGTTTTCCCTTTCTTTGGTATCTTTGTTGTTCTGTTTCTTATGATGATGGTGTTCCATAATCTATAATGAAATCAAGCACTCCTGATTTAAATTGTCTTACTGTGACCCATACAGCTTACAAGATACATTACATTACAGATTAATTAAGAAATAAACAACGTTATTTAGTGAACATGGCGTTGTGAATACCCTGAAATACCCTGTATTAGCCTAGACCTACACATTTAGGTAGTCTATTGCATTCAGACTTTAATGTATCCTTTATGACGTCGTAGTATACAGACAGAGCAATTGCAATTATAGAAAAATAATTGCAGTTCCTCTGTATAGGCTTACAGTGGGAAAGAACAATGGATATGCAAATATATACAGTAAAACTCGTTTAGTACGAACTCGGATATAGCGAATTCTTGGATATAGCGAAGTCTTTTTGATTCCCCGGTAAAATTCTTCACAAATCTTTGCAAATTTTTACGGATATAACGAATTCGGATATAACGAATTTACGGATATAGCGAACTGATTTTGAGTCCCGTAGAGGTGAATTATAACGAAAGTTAACACTTTTATAACGAATTTCTTTACAGTTTAAAAAAGTTTGCACTACCCTTTAACATAATAGTTTGAAAGATCTATTTTCATATAATTTTTTCGACTTACAATCCAATTATGAAAGGTATCAAAGTAATGTATTTTTATTTTAAGCCTCAAATAGCAAAAATTATAGTCTGGTATAAGAATACATGTATATAGTGAATTTGCTATAGTTATTATTACGAATTTGTTATACGGATAGAGCGAATTACGGATATAACAAAGTAAATCCATCGGTCCCTATGACTTCGCTATAACCGAGTTTTACTGTAGATATAAAAGACGCAAAATTAATTTTGTCAACCTACATAATACTGGGTAATACATTGTATTGATAATTTTTCATGGAAGTTCAAGTAACAGATTTTTTAATACAAATTTGAATCTCAAGAGGCATTTTATTCAATATCCTCTAATTTGTTTCTTTTTTTCTACACATTGTCTGCACTTAGAAAGTGGAGTGGTCCTTCACTTAAGTATTGAATGGTAATTTTTGGATGTCGTTGGTCCTATTACATCAAATGGTGCAAACAAATTGAATACCTCACTGTTATAGGACCATCAACATCCAAAAATAAGCATTCAATGCTTATAATTATATTCAGACTGATGTCTATTTGTATGATATATCTGTGTATCATCGCTGTAAAACCATAACAAATGCTCTAAATCAGGAATATAAAACATACATGGAACAGCCATATATTAACATGTTATTTAATTTGCTTCCTTGACTAAAAATATAGTGCCAGAAACTAAATAGAGAGAAATTGTTTTTTATTAATGAGTAGATATGATTTAAAGATTATTTTCCATAAGAACATATCAAATTGGTTCTTGAAGTTTGAACGTTTCATTTAATCTTACAAAAATAAATATACTCAAAACATGTGATGACGTTTAGGTTTGAGCTCATGGCACAAGAATTAACTAAGTGTATTCAAAGGAAATAGAAATTGCAGATTTCCAATGCAAACATAAAGGGAAATATAAACTCAATGTTAATATTTTTAGTTGAATTTTCTTGACTTTGGGCCTACATACTGAGCTATTGAGTTCCCCGTCTCCCGCCAGGAAGAACCCCTTGAACTTGTGGTAAATGACCTCAGCCTTTAGTCGGATCTTCTCACTGCCCTTGTACTTCCTCAGCTGTCAAACAAAACAGTGCAATGTTGAAAGAACACAGGAAAATAGTATAGGATAATGAACTCTCATCACATGGACTTTGAAATGTAAACAGACATGTTCAGTAGTCATTTTTTTAATTCTCAAACCAGGGTATGCATTTACATGTCTATTGAAACTGAAAAAGTGGTCATACAATTCAGGCAATGCAAATGAAGAGTCAGAGTGTTTCTGCAATGCTGAATAAGATGTTTTACATTGAATACCGGTAGATGATAAACAGCTAACAAATTGGAATGAGCTTGTTATACCCACTCATGGATTTTCATAAACAAAGTTTATTGTAAAGTCTCTATCAGGACTAACAACATGTATGTCCATCAGTGATGTCACACTGACCTGACTACCTACCATTTTGATGGTTTTCATGATGTCAGGATTTTTCTTCAGCATCACTTGGTTTACTGGCAGCGCGTCCAGATCCTCCATGATGGCCAGGCATTTGTCAACATCCTAATGACAGGAAAGTGTGATATACAAGTACAGACAACCTTACATCAACCGTGTGGCCCTCAAACACATAATGCACTCACTACTCCATGTTTTGTTCAAACTTATAAGTACATGTACATACTGTGGTAGCACTTACAGTAGAGTCTCTCTGGACACACAGTTTGATCTCTTTATCCATGGCACTTAATTTTCCCTCTGTCTGAATGACTATTAAAAAAACAATAATAACATACAATAGAGCCTTCTGATGAGGTCATACTTTAGTTATCTGATGAAAGTATGGTAAATGAAACCAAATTCTGAGGTCAATATTCTTTATTCAAGATGATGACAAAAAGTACTAACATAAAATGATATAAATGTATTAGATTTACATATTTAATTAACACTTTAAAGGAGCAAGATTATAAACCATTATGTTGTTGTAATTCTGCACATGTAAAAGCATGTGTCTATATCAGTGTGCTATGTCTATGTGCATCTATAAATAGTAGAATAAAGTTTATGAACTTTTCACATTGGGTATGGTATGGATTCAAACAGATAACTCTGAAACATCACTGTATTTACTTACAATTAATTTTATCTTTTTTCTTCTGTTCATACTTTTCTTTCTTTTTTCTCTCCTTTTCTTCTTCTCGCTCTTTGCTAAAAAAAAAAAATAACACCCAAGTTTTATCTGCCTACTCTTCCACCTGCACGCAACATTCCTTTGTAACAAATACAAGGCATATTTTGCAAGGTCTTACTTATTTCATATCTTATGCTGCTGATCTACCAAGTACCAACACATGTGTACCTTAAGCTGCTGATCTACCAAGTACCAACATATGTGCACCTAATGCTGCTGATCTACCCCACTTGTTAATCTTATGCTGCTGATCTACCTACACTTGTTAATCTTATGCTGCTGTTCTACCTACACTTTCATATCTTATGCTGCTGATCTATCCACATTTGTTTATCTTATGCTGCTGATCTACCTATACTTTTATATCTTATGCTGCTGATCTATCCACATTTGTTTATCTTATGCTGCTAATTTACCCAGACTTGTTTATCTTATGCTTCTGATTTACCCTTACTTGTTTATCTTACGTTGCTTATCTACTAACACTTGTATATTTCAGGCTGCTGATCCAAACTTGTTTATCTTATGCTGCTAATCTTTTTTTTTACTGAAAGACTCACATTTTACGCTCCCTCTCTCTCTCCCTCTCCTGTTTACGTCTCCTCTCCTCTTCACGAGCCCGCCTGGCTTCTTCCCTCGCCTGCTTTGCCTTTTCTTCTTTCTCCAAGTCTTCTTTCTGTAATCATAAAAGAGGACAGTAAAATACAGTGTATGTGGTGGTACTGATCAGGCTTTTCTCCAAATGCAACTACCGTATTTTTCCGACGATAAGTCGGTATTTTTTTCCTCTGAAGCAGAGCACCCGACTTATCGTCTTGTTCGACTTGTCGTAGGCTTGTAGTCAGAAATTTTTTAAAAATAGCATTAAAAATCTTGGTTTTAATCATCTTGAGTTGGCTGTGTGATTGAAAATTACGTTGTTGAATTCACTGTTCATCTTTAATAATTATCATTTTCACTCATCTGTCAACACTTAAATACATAATAATAACAACAGTTATTAAAAAATGTTACATTGTCTTTAATCAATTAAAAGTTTTACCGTTCCGTTTTTATAAACACATCGTCACATGGTTCTATGTATCACTAGTAGGAAGATAACATTGCGCAGTAAAATTGAAACCAAGTTTGAATGGAAGAAAATATTGCAGTAGGTCCGGGGGATGTTTTCTTAAATTTAATTACTTTATTTGTAAAGAGTTGTTAGTGGAAAGTATAAATCAGAAATATTTAATGGTCAAATTCAATCTTAAAATACGTAATCGGCAATTATCAATACTACTGTTTATACAATAGGCTGACACCGGTTGTGTTAATAATCTTGCCCTAAGGCTGAGATCTTTACGGCAATGTCACTCCCTGTGTATATAAAGAGTACCGTGTTAAGAGTGATTATAGTTCATTGATTAATTATTGTCCAATTCTTTGATTATTGTTAGATAATTTTTTTAGAAAACGTATGTATGTCGTATATCGTCATTATCAAGTCGTACAAATGATCGATTTATTTCTAACAGTGTCTATCTAAAACAATAGCGTGTAACTGCATTACTGGATACAAAGTAAACAAGTTTCATCAAATCATAGTAATTGCTAAACTTTCTGCACTTGAGATCCCCCTTTGAAGTCCGACACGAGACAGGTGCATGCCTATGACACCGGAAATTGTTAAACAAACATTGACCACACGCCGAGTCAACAGGTGGCTGGTTACGTAATGGCGAATACACTGGCGATATTCAGAGTGGATACTTATTTTAATGCTTGGGAATAAAATATTTCTGACAAAGTAAGTTTAGTTTTGCATAACACGCGATATCGGGAATTGTTTACAATGCAAGCGACTTTGTAGAAGTTGCCGGTATTTGAAAATTTGATGCATAAGTATAAAGCGTAATTGTTTAAATGTTAATCATTAATAATAATTGGTAGCAATATTGGTGACATCGTGGCATCATACACTGATAATGTTACTGCAGTTTTATAGGCCATTTTGAAGTGATAAGATCGACGTATGGTCTGAGATCGACGTATCGTAGGATTTTGTTAAAATTTTGGCTAAAAATGGGCAATTCGACGAGTCGTCCGCATCGACGAGTCGTCGGGAAAATACGGTAAATTTATACTGTACTGGCATGAGACTCATTCTTGCCAGATACCATTTCTCACCAGTGACTTTTACGCCATTTTATCAACACATAAAACAACAACATACCCGAACTTTCTTTAGAAAGTGCCGGTATAATATACGAAAAATAACGTAACAATGCACTGCAAGATATGGTACTTGGCAAGAACTGGTGGCATGGCAGTAGTAATAAATTTTTTTTTAATAATATCTACTTACTGATTTCTCTTTCTTTTTTGGACTTTCCTCTTTCACCTAGAAGACAAAAACAGTTGTTATCAGGAGACAGAATTAAACAAATATCCTGTGTGCAATCAACTTATATTGGTATAAAGGAAACGCATGTATCTACAGCATTTGGTTGGAGTGAACGTCTTTACTGCTTTGAACACGTTTAATGCCAACCTCTGTCAATAAATAGCAACTGTTAAATTGTCCATGAGTAATACCAGTCAATGAATAGTAACTGTACAGTTGATGAACAAATTACTAAAAGAAAAAAATACTATTTAAGAATAACTCAACAAATATCAACTGTCGGTCAAAATGTTCATGATATTTCCACTACAAACTGTTCCACTCACAGACTGACCCCACAATAACCCTGTCAACCCACAGCAATTGATTTGTTTGTGTCTGTCTGTCTGAGGTTTGAGATGACAGATCTAGAGCAGTGCTTTGTCTGTGAGGACTTGCCTTCTCCTCCGCCTCCTGTTCCTGGTTGTCTCCTCCACTCTCCTGCCTGTCCTCTGCCTCTGTCGCCTCCTGCTCTCTGTCTGGTTTGTTGGAGTCTTCCTCATTCTTGGTGGCACCTTCCTCCTGCGGGGTTGTCTCCTCTTGAACATCTCCTGTGTCCTTGTTTGTATCCTTGTCTGCCTCCTCCTCCTCCTCTTCTACTTTCTCTTCCTCTTCTGCTTCTGTCTTTCTCTCCCCTCTCTGTCTTTTCGACTTTTCTGATTTCTTCTTGACATGCTTTGAAAGCTTTGGTGTTCTAGATTGGTGCTCATCATCTGTTGTCTAAAGAAAGAAAATGACAGCCTTATAACTTTGGAGAGCTCCCAACAACCACTTATCAACATTTTATACAAGTAAGTTTTATTACACATACAATGTAGACATGGGGGAATAACTCAGGGTATTTTTAGATACACCAAGGTTCCAATTTCTTACCTCCTCCTTCGGTTTCTTGGATTTTTTCTTTCTAGGTTTTGAGTCTTCTTCGTCCTCTTCTTCATCCTCATCATCCTCCTCTTTCTCAGCAGCCAGTCTCTGCTCCGCTCGGATGGCCTTGATTCTTTCTGACTCCTCTTTTTTCTTTCTGTTATCATCAAACATTGAATCCTTTTACTTCATTTTTATTTCAGAAATAAACTTTTCATTTTTACTTTTACATTTCTCTCTATGTAAAGAGAAGACTTATATTGGACAAACAGAAAGTTTTTAGTTTAATTACTAACATAGTTGATCTTGCTTTTCACTTACAAATAGTTAAAAAAAAATAACTGACCAACATTTAAACATCTTAATTGAATTCAAGTTGGCTTGGCATACCTGCACATACAAATTAAATAGGAAATAAATTTTAATATCCTAGTCCAAAAGTAAGTAAATGTAATGTTATCTTAATTCAAAATCTTTTTAAACATAAAATCTGCATTGTACTGTGGTTTCATCAATATTCGTTGAAAACCAATTTTTGTGGATTTCGTTGTTTAGTTGATCCACGAAATTAAATCGAAGTGCAATTTCTATTAACATTTTGTATTGATAGGGTCATTGGCAAAGAATTTACCTATCCTTGAAACTGTGATTTTCACTTCATCCACGAAAATTGATACCCTTGAATATTAATGAAACCACAGTATATCAAAGACTGTTAAATCACGTCCATCTTACCTTTCCTCGGCCTCCTTTATCTTTTTCTCCATTTCCTTTTTTCTTTCCTCGTCTTTTTTCTTCCAACTGCTGACCTCCTCATCTGAATTACTGAAAGAAACAAAAGTGGTGTTAAGATTTCTTTATCATTTGATTTTATGGTTAAAAAAAAGTACAGTGTTACCTCAAACAGAACTTTTCAAGTCATAAATGTAATAGATTGAACAGAAACTGATCTAACCAGTCTGATCAATGACACCATTCGCCCTGGAATCAGACCAAATCATTACAGCCATAATTAAAAACAAACTGTTCAACTAACATTTATTTTAAAATTTTCTTCATATTTTTTTTTATTTCATACTTTGAAGGATTATCAATAAAATTTAGGTAACACAGAAATCTACAATAAGCATGGTATGACATTGGACCGTTTTGACTTTTCATTTGTAATTTATCATATTTGATATGGTATTATAAATATTTTATCCACTTTACATGTATTTGATTAATTTACGAGAGATTTATAGACGTCTAATATAGTAAATATCACTGTTACCACGGGTCACATCAAATCACATGACTTCACTGCTATTTTTACCTGTCACTACTGAGTTCACTGTCGCTGGAAACAACTCTGCTGTCAGCTTTCTTCCGACCTCCTGTGGATTCTCTCCCTAACGTAAACAAGACAATGGTATGCTCAAAGTAAACAAACATTACTTAATGAATTCAACCCTCCACCAGCAAAGTCATCACTTCAGTTCTCAAAGAGATCAAATTTCTACGGTCAGTTGGGCAAGAAGCATGTCACATGGCGACTAAAAATGAATACCTATTACCTGACTTAAGTAAGCAGATATTGTCCAGAAGTAACAATTCATCTCTAACACGATTAAATACATCTCTAGCTATTAAAAAAGGGGTAATAATTCACTCATAGTGCCTATTTTTGTCAACTGGGGAGGGTGGGGGTGGGTTAGATTATCTCTCTCCAGAGTCACAAAAGATTCAACTTTAGTTCAAATAATCCACTTGCACCGACCTTTATTGACCTTTGCTGTGGATTTCCGTTTGACTGGGGTTTTCTTTGGCTTCTTTTTGACCGTGACCTCTCCCTCCTCATTGTCATCAGACACCTTGTTGTTGTCTTCCCCACTCTCTCCAGATTCTGCTGCCTTTTTACCACCGCTCTTTCTTCCTTTCCTCTTTGGAGTTTTCTTTTTTGATTTGGAGGTTTCCATCAACTCAAAGTCCTGAATCAAAATGTGCATGGATATCAAATTAACATTTAAAATAAATGAAGCATACAATACAACATAATGGTGGGGTGAGGTGTGGGATGGGTTGGGGGTTCAATTAATTATCAAAATCGAACATCCGGTAAAAGCATATATCTTATCAACATCATATCTCATCTTTTGCATTACCTTATCACCACTATACCTCATCCTATGGGTTAACTTCTCACCAATTATACCTCATTCTCTTGGTTATCTCATCATACCTCATCCTCTGGATAATCATATCGTCATCATACCTCTTTCTCTGGGTTCTCTTATCACCATAATACCTCATCCTATGGGTTATCTTCTCACAATTATACCTCATCCTCTGGGTTATCTTATTATCACCATACCTTATTCTGTGTATCATCATCATCATCATCATACCTCATCCCTGATTATCTATCAGACCTCAAGTCCTTAACTTTCTGGTATCTTATCATCATCATACCTCGTCCTCAGGGTTATCTGAAGACAGATCTGGTTCCTCTTCCTCCTCATCAAAAAAATCATCCTCTTCATTTTCTACAGCATCCTTGTCCTTTCTTGCTCTTTTGGCTGGCTTCCCCTATGAAAAGACAAATATTTATGAACAAATAATAGATGATTTCATTAATCACAGTCCAACATTGATTTTCACAGTTTCTTTATATGGATACATCTAATTCACAAGAGCATGAAAAGAATGTGATGTTAATCAGTTGATGTGCTCTTTTTAGTGGCACTTATCGATGTACAAGGAATCAACATAGTATTTGTATGCTACATTTCTAAATTTTTCACATGAATCTATACATTTATATTAAGCAATACCTCTGTTGTCGTCTTCTTTCTTTTCTGTGCTGCTTTAGGTTTTGTCTGCTTCTAAAATAAAGAAAAACAAAAATAAAGGCCACCTGACCACAGGCACATACAAATGAATTCTATAAAACATTCCTATACAATGTACTTCATTGCCCAACAGACAGGATGAGATCCCATTACTCTTGATATCGGCCCCTTATTATGACATGAAAAACCTACCATGATTCTAAGGATACCATCTAAACAGTGTCAATAATTCTATGATATGAAGAACACCGCATTATCAATCTTTTGTTATCAAACAACAATTAGTTCTAATTTGTTAACTGTGTTCTTTCATGAATAAAATTAATACTTCGGTCCTCACCTTTTTCCCTTTGGCTGGTTTCTCTTCCTCCTCCTCCTCAATCACCATCTCCCCTTCTTCTTCTTCCTCTTCTTCTGCCTCTTGAGATTCACTTGCTTGCTGCTGGTAAGTAAATTGATTGATCCATAGAATAATCCCAAACTAAAACCTGTTTAATGTCATTTTCTAATTGTGTAAATTGTTTTCATCAAATATAACATTATTCGATTATTTTTTTTTTATCAAAGAGTTGTCAGGGCTCAAAGTTATGAATAAAAAGTTGCCTTTTGCAACTGAAATTCAGGTTTTGCGAGTTAAATTAAAGCAAATTGCCATTCTGTGACCAAAATTATCCACCTAGGCCATTTTTATAACATCAGATTCAAAGTTATGTCAAAATAGACAAAATGGCAGACTATTCAAAACAATGTGGTTTGTCTCAGTGCTGTAAACTGAAAAGAGACTGTTAAATAGAAGTTTTATATCCAAAATGCTGAGACAAACATGTATAGTTATGTTTCTGAGACTTAAAGAAGAAGGTAAAATGATTTTGTTTAGCCAATGTAAAAGATTTTATAAATGTGTATCAACTCAAAACAATGGAGAGTTTTTGGAGATTATTTGTGTTTACCAAGAGTCTCTATATAAAGTGACTGAAGATGTTATAATCATGAGTATGAGGTATCACTTATGACTGATATGATTGGATGGATGGAATTATTTTTGCTACACGTGAAACAAGCAATAAATAAAGCTTTTCCCACAATACACTTCTTTTGTCATTTTCTACAATATTTTTAATGAGAGAAATATGCAAATATCATAATAATACAGCAAGATATACTACTGGCAAACTCAACTTTAAAATGGGCAGTTAAATTCAAAGTAGGTCACCATTTTGGCAACTATTTCCAAAAGTCTACTTTGAGCCCTGGTTGAATGAATGTGTATCAAACAAATTATTAACAAATGCTTAATATTCAAGTGGACAAGTTTTGTCAAGAATATCATTTATGGCATAACAATAGAGAAATTGTAAGCAATAAAAATCAGGGATTTTGCACAACATTTTGGAAATGGGGCCTGGACCACTAGGTTTCAGATTGCAATATTCATTGTCAATTATTGAATTGACAAGTTTCTCTTAAAAGCTCTTTCAAACTTGTGTTGTCTACAGATGAAGGTTTTCTATACCATGTTGAATTATAGCTGATGACCATAACCATTTGCTTCAATTCCAAAATATCTAAAAACTTCAATGGATTTTAGATGTTACCTAATGTAATTTTTCAGGGGAAAGGTAATGTTTTTATGAAAGCATGCAGTTTGTTGGAATTGGAGATGGGGACAAATTTGAACATTACAAGGGGCATGGAAAATGCCTATCACATGTAGCAAAAATGCACATTTTCAATATAAATAATGATGCATTAAATTCTTACATTTCCCATAAACACCACTGTTGGGTTGTTCTCAATCTCCCATAGTCCTTCATTAAATCCCAGTCGTTTTTGTGGCTTGGCGTACTTCTCTTTGAACTTCTCGTAAGGATAAATATCCTTTGGAGCAAGAAATGCCCTATCAACAGTACAACATCATGTTAACAATAATACAAGTTATCAATAGTGAGTGCAATTGATACTGAACTCAGAAACTTATCAGTGTACTGCTTACAAAGATTCAATCAAACTTAACATGAATGTGCTCAATAATCTTCACGTCTAAATTGGACACTTATCGCTCGTAAATATTGCACATCGAATTAAATTAATGTTTAAAAACCTAATTTTGATCAGATGACACTACCCAATTTTTTGTTATTATCTAATATTGTTTAATTTGTTGACGATATATAATTATACATGTTCTCACGTTTCATGTGTTCCATAGAAAAAATGGGAAATTTCCCCTTTGGTGCTTTCTGCCCTCCAGGAGGTAGTTTATCAATCTGAAATGAGATATTCTGAACATATACATACTGCTTTAAATTATGCTTTTGAATTCAATATATTGATACAGAATTGCATATCATAATCACACATTCTTAGTCAATGAAAAGAACAATCATGCAATTTAAAAGAACACAACATAGGGGAAGTAAAAAAAAAGTTAAAGAACTTTGGATCCATAGTTCTGAGATTACCAGTTTAGTGTTACTACAAGGTGGATATTTTTCTTTGTGTTTGTTTAATTTTTTTTTTTTTGCTTTGAGTTTTGCAAAATGTATAAGAATTCAGGCATCAAACTGTTTTTTTTTTTTTAGAGTCTTATTCAAAGATAATATCAACAATTTTTCTTCTGTGAACATATTTAATCAAAGTACTAAAGGACTGACGGGAGTTGATTTTGTCAATGTTTATTTATTTTAAAATCAATGATATGTTACTTTGCATGACAAGTACATGTAGTTTCTAATTTATGAAGTTGAATTACGCACATTTTTATAATATGAATTTTTGGACTTTTTCGACAAAAATGTCGAGAAACCCCAAATGAATCATGTTAAATAATATTTAAAGATAAAATTAATTCAATCAAACTATGTATCAGTAATAGAAATATCTCTCGAAAATTGTATGGATCAACTCTAGTCTCGTTCAACCAAACACTCGGCTGACACCGTAAATCTCCGACAAGGATTTACGGAGACAGCCGAGCGTCAAGTTGAACGAGACTATATTGAACTCTGGCGTAGGAATACATACGACTACAAAAAATATTTAAATTGTTCGTACCATTTAAAATCTTACTATTTTCAAGGTATTTATAAATAAGTTTCCTTGAAAAACAATGCTTTAGCATACATTACATCGAATTTATCAATTAATTTCAAGAACTAAGTCTTGTCAGCAGCAATGATTTGTGCTGAGGTTTAAACACTATTTCACTTTCGGTTTGTCTGAGTTACTGCATAGGAGAGTTGATTAAAATCAACTCCCAAAAAGAGAAGAAGTTATCGCTGCTTTTACAGTTGTACCAATACATGTACTTTGTAGTTTTTTGTAAAAACTTTTGATGGTCTGTGTACAGCTTTTTCATTTTACAGTATTTGGGTCTTCAACTTAACACTTATAGAGAAATAATGATGTACAAGACTGGGATTCAAACCTGGGCCCCCTGAATCTCTAGTCAGATGCTCTACCAATTGAAATATCTGGCAGCGGCAATCAAACAGGTCTGACCATCATATTTCTCAGCTAAAATCATCTTTGTCTTTAAAGATCAATATATCCCTTCATAGTCATCACTGTTAGTAATTTGGCAAGGAAGAAGCATCCATTGTTCCATGAGGCTTAATGGCCAGAGTTTACAGATATAATTCACATGGACACTGATATGGTATGCTCTGTATGCCAAAACTTCTGGTCCATTTATGTTTTAACCAGTTACTGAGCTTACTATATATAAAAAGGGAAGTATTTGGTCCTCATATTTGTGAGTTTTTAAAATAAAATTATTGAACAGGGTTATTGTCTAACAAATTTTCAGGCTACCAATTTTTAAATTTGGATAATTAAGTAAGAGCTTGAGTTTAATTCACTCGCGTGAAGATTTGGATGTCTGAGTACATGGAGTATGTGTAGTGTTACATTTGTAGTTACTGTGAACTTTTTCCTCACACCAGTGCTTAAGGCCTAAGAAAAAAAATTGTTTGTTTCCGCTTTCCCGACCAACCCTAGCTTTTACCCCCCAACTCAAAATTTTTTTTTAAGGATTTTTGATGGAAAATCGTTTGTTTTTTGTTTTTATCTGATTTGGAAAAAAATTGCACAAAATTTTGGTCACAAAAACGCTTGAAGCAGTTACTCTTCTCAAATCAGTGCAACTCAAACGTTTTGTTTCAAAATGGCTGTATGTTTCCATGTGTTGTCAGGGTTGTCTCTAAAATTGAAGTAGAAGGGAGAAATAAGAAAGTAGAAGGGGATCTGAAGGTCTAGCTTATAACTAGATTGTGTTTGAAATGCAATAATAGCTGGGTAATTACGTCACTTTAGGCGGGGGAATTCCCCGCCTCCCGGGTCTTAGAGACAACCCTGGTTGTAGATTTTAATAATGCTCTCATCGTTGGCAGAGGAAGTATCTGATATATAAAATCATTTTTGTGTTTTCTTAAGACTAGCTTAATAGTCAGGAATGATTTTAAAAGTATTTCTCATTTTATACCATTCAGCAGTGTCAGTATCTAACCGGCATGTATGGATACTGCAATATTAAAGGGAAATTTTTTTTTGAAAAAATAAAAAAAAAAATCGACCGACCGACCCTACTTTTTTTCAGCATGATAGCGGAAACAAACTATTTTTTGTTAGGCCTAAGCTGTATGGCAATTTTTTTTTCTTCAAAACTGCCTTTTTTTCGCTAAAGTGGGAAAAGATTTTAGTTCCAGAGGGAACACCGCCTCACATAAGTGTAAACTGAATTATTAATATTTTATGCCTATTTGGTAGAAAAAGGAGCTACCACCAGGGCACCTAGACCATGAGAGAAAACTATCAAACAGTGGATTGAACCAAATAAAAGAAATGTCATACATGTACAAGCCATTATAACAAATGATTTCCTTGCTCAGATGATAGAAATCAAAATTTCAAGGAATGAGGCCACGTTGTACTTGGAACAAAATTATCCTTTTTGAAGACAAAACACTTTGATTATAAGCAACTTCTGGTGTGCTTTTCATTATGACCCAAGACGAAAAATCAAAATTGTTAAACGAATATTTTATTATAAAGGAAATATGCCAGAGTACCTACCTCAGTGGTAAACCTGACGTGCTTTTTTTTTTCAGAAAAACGATAAGCCTAGATTAACATTTGGTAGGTGAAATAGGTATACCATTCAGGCATTTACCACCAAATGGGAGTCAACCACAAACAGGTTTGATGCCCCAATATTACCAAATACACAGCATGGACATAATGCTAACAGCAAATAAACTAAATTTAACAGTTCTCCTTGCCTAGAAACATGACATCATGCATTTGCAATGTCTGCCACACAAGTCACCACAAACAAATGCATTACAATTACCCTCGTGGACAGATACAAGTATATTCAGTATTGTTTTGCAAAATATCATCATGAAGAGAATACTTACTCTAGCTGGCCAATGAGGGTACCCTTTCATCTTCGCAAATATCTTGTCCATTGGCTGGTAGTCCGTTTTAATATTGGCCATCTTAAAGAATTTCAACAATCTTCAACAATAATACGTGATTTCCCTGTTCACCGCTATATTCTAAAGCCCTTGATGCATTAAACACAAAATTGTGTGTTCATCAAATGAACAATTGCAAAAGGTAATTATGTTTAGCTAAAATAACATTATAGTCGGCGATTAACAATAAACGTTTCTTCATAGATCTCCACAATGTGAGCCGCCATCATTTACGATCGTAAACTCACGCGAACTTGGATTTCTGGCGGGAATTGGATTTTACGACAAAAAATGTTACAAAAAATTTATGTATGTTTCATACTTTGTCATATTTTTCTGACATACACAAATCATAAAATTAAAAAGGTGGGCCACAAAATACGTATAAAGGTCAATTAAGAAATTGTAAAAATGTCGTAATTTGACATAGTTACGAATTTCCTCAGTATGAGGAAATAAACATGGCCGATGTATTAGAAATTATCAGGTGTTCAAACTTTGCAGCGATAAAACATAAAGATCAAAGACGAAAAGACGAGGAAAAAGACCCCCTATATAAACCATCCTATAGGTTGATAATTGATTTGCTATAGTGTCGTTTCTTGGGACACGATTGTCGTTGTTGTAACTTTCTTCTACATTATTACGCTGAAAGCTTAAGTTTAAATGGAGCATCCTCAGTATGTAGATTCAAGT